>JBBDGP010000376.1:1745000-2945000 GCA_037952835.1 Lithobates septentrionalis
CAGGGGGCAGGTTTCCTTAAATACCTAGGGTCAGCCCAAGTGGGGAGGAGTTATTCGTGTGGAAGCTGGAGATGGAGTGCTAGGCTGTCTGGGCCTTTTAGTGAGCTCCCCAGTCTGGGGGGGAGTGACCTTGGGGCTGGGCTCGGGTGCGGACAGGACCTTCTAAGAACATGTTGAGGTGTCCCAAACGCGAGGCATGGGAGCGAGGACAGAGGATAGTGGGAGAGAGCACTGCCGAGCAAGTCTCTAGGGGGAACAACAGGTTGCAGCCAAGAGGGCTGGTGAGTGACACACTGGCAGGAGAAGAGTGGGGAGGCACGCCTGAGAGGACTGGGAGAGTGCAGTCTGGAATTGGCACAGAACCAGAAGAGTGGACTGGAAGCATGGGCAGGAGAGAGAGGCAGCTGCAGCCAGGAGGGATGGCAGGGCCTGAAGAGGTGGTACTGGGAGCAGTAGCCATGGGTCGGACAACTAGCACCAAGGACTGTCATATTTTTGCTACACCATAGGGATCCTAGGTCCCTACCCGCAAAAGGGAACTTTCAAGGCCTGGCTGAGCCAGTGTCAGGCCTAAATTTCTGTACTAGTTAGTCCTGAAAGTGTTAGCAAGAAATGTGCTGGAGGTGTTAAGGAGGAATAGTCTGCAAAAAAGTTTTGTGCTGGAGTGAATATACTGTAGTTGGTCCCATGTAAATATTCTGCAATTCAGTGGGCATCCCACATTCCCTTATCCCATCCAAGTTAATTCCCCTCAATAAAAAAAAAATAAAAAAAAGTGCATAGACTGTTTTTTGTTTAAAGAGCGACTAGAAATCGTGTGGCTGGCTGGGTAGGGTGACAGGTGGAATACAATATTCAGCAGACCTCACGAGGGTACCGCTACACCTATAAACCCTAAAGCAGAACTAAAATTTTGGGGCCCCGAGGAGCTCTTGCACAGCATGTTTGCACATTATGGCATTACGGTCTTCTTCTGGGCCTAGAGTCTTTAGCCTTTCCTACTGGCCAAGATGCGCTCCATATGTACATCTTATAGATGCTGCACATGTGTAACACATGTGTGCACATGTGTCAGTGCACACTTTAAAAAGTAAAAATTGTTAGCAGGCAGGGAAAGATTTTATGGCAAAAGTGTGATGATCCTCTGTTAGGATGATGAGTGTGGGCAATAACTGTACATAACTATAAGGATAGTTGCATCTTTGCTTGCCCATAGGCTTAAAGTGGTAATAAACCCAAAAACAAACATTTATTATACTTCAGCTTACCAATTCTTAGATGTGATAGCTGCATTTGTTTCCCTTTTTAGGGATTCTTTCTTCTATTTTCAACTGGTGAACCAGCCAGCAAGTCTGTTGTTTTTCAAAAGCACAGAAAACAAATGCAGCCACCACATCTAATGATTGGTAAGCTGCAATTTATTACATTTTTGGTTTTGGGTTTAATACCGTTTTAAGCTTACTGTGCCTAACAGGAAAATCACTTGTAGGCAGGACCTAAGTTAGGTACCTTGTTTGGGAGGAATTACGCAGAGAATGCGATTCTCTGGGGTATTTCATATAAATCTAGAGTAGCCTCTGTAATACAACAGATCAACCAGTCTTTAAGTACCAAAGTGGTAGTAAACAGTTTTTTTTTTATTTTTACCTACAGGTAAGCTTATAATAAAGCTAACCTGCAGGAAAAATGGACATTTAAACATGCACTGTACTGTTGCTCCTGCTTGTTCCGACTGTCCCCCGTTGGTCCAACTAAGCCAGGGAACAGAGCCCAAGAGGGAGAGGGGCAGCTGCCCTCTCCTCCGCGGAGGTGGTTGTGTGGCCCTGGGTGGTCGACCCAGTGGCCTAGAGAGAGAAAAGCTGAACCCAGAGGTCCTGTAAAGCTAACTGGAAGGGAGACACCAGGAAGAATCTGATTCTGCCTACTGTGAGTACAGATCTGTGTCTTTGGGGCCTGTCGAGGGAGGGCCGCCCCCTTCAGCTAGAAGAGTCAGTAGATGGGTGTCAGTAAAGGGGATGCTAGAGAGTGTCCTGAAGATAAAGTAGTTCATCAAGTCTGCTGCTAGTGAGAGCAAGAAGACTTAATTACTCCATACATGTGGCTGTATGGTTAAAGCAGTGTGTCTGCTTCCACAGATAATCTGGTGAGGTCAAGTGAGAGTTGTCCTTATCTACTGTGAATAGGTCCAGTTGGAGTATCCCACTCATCCCTTCTCCCATCCAAATTCCAAATAAGATACAAAAACCCAAATACCCTGGACTTGTCATTGAGTAATGAGCAAGCGGGAGCAAGGGTGGATCAAGCAGGAACTCCTAGCAAACAAGCAGGAACCCCTAGCAACACAGTGGGAAACCCACGCAATTGTCAGTTAAAGCAACGCAGTGCGGATCGCAAAAAATGGCCTGGTCATTGAGCAGCCAATTCTTCCGGGCCTGAAGTGGTTAATGGTTCCAACATTTCTCTGGCAGAGTGGGAGGAGAGACTGAAAAGTGGCGCTCGCTTATACCAGGTACACGGCTGGTACCGGAGCTGGCTATTAATGCCTCAGAGTATGACACCCCCCATGCGGTGATGGCGCTGCCAGAAGAGGAGTGGGCTACTCTAGAGCAGATTGTGTCACACTTGGAGGGCCTGTTTGGGGAGAAGATACCTCTTCTGGAGCTGAGGTAAAGTTTCTTCCTAAGGAAACAGCAGAAGAACAAGCACCTCACCCATTATGCAGTGGCCATCCAGAACCTCTGGAGGCACCTAGAAAAGAGGGATGTATGCGTCTGTGCTGACATCACTAATTCAGACCATATATTAATGTGGTTGTAGACCTAGTTACACCACTTTTACCTACAGGTAAGCCTATAATAAGGCTTACCTGTAGGTACTGGAAACAGCTCCTAAACCTGCACGGTTTACGATATATTTACCATATACGATTGCACCAACGTCATCGGCGCATGCACACTGAAGGGCATGATCGTGCCATTTGTAAGGGGCTCCTGCTGTGACCGGCGGCTCCCGCGCACATGTGAGTGATGTCATGTGACTCCAGCCAGTCACAGAGCCGGAGTCCACGGCCCCGGAAGGAAGAGTGGTGAAGATGGATGCGGCCACCAGCGTGAACATCGCGGGCTTCATTTGCAGGTAAGTGCAACATAATGGGCTAGTATGCGATGCATACTAGCCCGTTATGCTTTTACTTTGCAGGGGGGGGGGGGGGAAAGAGGAAAAAAAAAACCATTAGGGTTTACTTCCTCTTTAAGAGATCAATTAATATCTGGCCTGAAGGCTGGCCCAGTCCAGAGAGGCTGGTAAGAAAAAGTTAGTGATTCTAACAGCTCAAGGTTTTTTTACCTTCATGCATTCTATCCCTCATGCAAAAACCTTCTCTGTGCAGCAGCCCCCCTAATACTCCCCTGAGCCCCATTGTGATCCAGCAATGTGCACAAAAGCCTTGGCTCTTTGGGGATCCTCCCTCCTCATTGTCAATCACAACCAGTAAGTCAATGAGGAGAGAGAGTGGGCAGGGCCGAGCCACGGCTCTGTGTGTGAATGGACACGCAGAGCAGCAGCTCGGGAGCGAGCCTACTTGGGTGCCCCATTGCAAGCTGCTTGCTCTTGGGGCATGCAGCAGGAGGGATGGGCCAGGAGCGCCAGAAAGATGACCCCGGGACAGACAAGCCAAAGTACCAGCAAGTCAGAGGACATGGTTGCACCAAGCCCAGTGGTAGCCCCCTTAGACAGCGAGCAAGAAGTCCCATGCCTAATTGACACCGGGTCAGAGGTCACCATCATGGACTATGATTTCTATGTGCAGAGATTTGGAGCCCAGAAACAGCTGAACCCCTGGTGGCAATCCCTCAGAGCAGCTAATAAGGCATTACCTTGGTGAAGACTCTAATCAAAGACCAGCCAGTGAAGCGGAAAGGGGTAGTGGTGACCCGTGGCCCAGTCAACCGAGCAGTGCCTGGGATGTGGGAGCGAACCCCATACTGGGAGGGGGGCAGCCTTTTCAATCTATACCTGTCTAGGATTTGGTCACAGAGGGGCCCAATCCCGTAAAGAAGCGACTACACTGAAATATGCTGAGGCCTTGGGGGAGTTTTTGCTTGTGATTGACTTTGCTTAAAAAAAAAGCTTTTTTGGAAAAAAAAATATTTTGTAGGGTTGCAGCTGTTTGTACTTAGGCTCTTTAGTGTACCTCTATAAATCTGATAGTATTGTGGGTTCTTTGCACCTTTTGATACACGGTACCCCATGACACTGGATTTTTGGTGTGCAGTTGTGTTGGGACAGGAAGAGACCATCCCCAAAGTTGGGAGCATGACATTATCTTGGTATGCTGAGCAAAACAACTCCACATCATAATCCCCCCCTCCACCAAATAATTTGGACCAGTGCACAAAGCAAGGTCCATAAATACATGGATGAGCGAGTTTGGGGTGGAGGAACTTGACTGGTCTGCACCTCAACCCAATAGAACACCTTTAGGATGAATTAAGCCCCTTTCACACTGGGGCGGTGGGGGCGTCGGCGGTACAACAGCGCTATTTTTAGCGCTGCTGTACCGTCGTTTTTGCAGCTGTATTCGGCTGCTAGCGGTGCGGTTTTAACCCCCCACTGGCGGCCGAAAAAGGGTTAAACCCGCTCGTACAGCGCGGCTATAGCCGCGGTATTACCGCGGTATAGCCGCGCTGTCCCATTGATTTCATTGGGCAGGAGCGGGGAAGGAGCGGTGAATACACCGCTCCTTCCCCGCTCCAAAGAAGCGGTTTGCAGGACTTTTTTCACCGTCCTGTCAGCGCACCGCTTCAGTGTGAAAGCCCTCAGGCTTTCACACTGAACAAACAGCGGAGGCTGTTTAGGGGCGGTTTGCAGGCGGTATTTTTAGCGCAATACCGCCTGCAAACCGCCCCAGTGTGAAAGGGGTCTTAGAGCGGAGACTGCAAGCCAGGCCTTCTCGTCCACATCAGTGCCTGACCTTACAAATACGCTTCTGGAAGAATGGTCAAACATTCCCATAGACACACTCCTAAACCATGTGAACAGCCTTCCCAGAAGAGTTGAAGCTGTTATAGCTGCAAAGGGTGGGACAACTCAACATTGAACCCTTCAGACTAAGACTGGGATGCCATTAACCACTAAAGGACCAGAAGGATTTGCTCCCTTAATGACCAGGCCATTTTTTTGCGATACAGCACTGCGATTTTTAGCGGGACTGTGACATTGCGGCGGACAAATCTGACCCCAAATGACACTTTTTTGGGGACCAGTGACATTATTACATTGATCAGTGCTATAAAAATGCACTGCACTGATCAATGTAAAAATGACACTGGCAGGGAAGGCGTTAACACTAGGGGGCAATCAAGGGGTTAAGTGTGTTCCCTCAGCATGTTCTAACTGTAGGGGGATGGGCTGCCTGGGACATGACCGAGATCACTGTTACCGATCACTGAGAACAGTAGATCTCTGTTATGTCATCTGTCAGAATGGGGATCTGCCTTGTTTACAAAGGCAGATCCTCATTCTGCCTCTGTAGTAGACGATCGCGGGTCACCAGCGGGGGACAGAGTCCGCCCAACCTGCAGGCACACATTCCCGCAGCGTGCACGAAAACGCGCCACGCCCCACAACTGCGTGACTCGCCGTACACGTACCCGATTTGTGCAGTACAACTGCGGCGAGCGGTTTTTAACTGGTTCATGTGCGTGTAAAGGTGGGTGTCCCAATACTTTTGGTAATATAGAATAATAATAATAATAATAATAATAATAATAATAATAATAATAATAATATAAATATAACACAACACCATACATTGCCTCTAAAGGTGTGAGACTGCGACATTGAAGTGCTCTTTGTTAAAAGTGTGCTTCTTTTTAAGCATGTTTTAATGAACTGGTTTCTGAAAATAAGTAAGGATAATCCTTAATAAATACTGACCTACTTTATTGACTTTCAGGTGAGGTGATAATCAATATGATGGTTTGCTCTGAGACTGGAGATCAAAGCTCTGTCTTCTGCAGATTTTCTGCTGGGAAAACTGCTAATAAATCTGGAGACCTTGCTTATGAGCTTGTTTTAAAGTAAGCCACTAAAAAAAAAAAAAAGTGTAGAAAGAGAGGGAGAGACACACTATGGGGTTGATTTACTAAAGGCAAGTCAGCAGAGCTTCTGTTCATTTACTAAGCTCTGGAGCAACTGCACAGCCTATGTGCCTTTAGTAAATAACCTCTATGCCTCCAGCCATATTCCCCACCTGCTGCAATAGACAGATAGTATGGTGGGCCAGGGAGGCATGTAAGCATTCACCAGAGTACTGCTGCAGTCTTGCAATCCCCCACTGATACTCTCTAAGCCATAAGAATGAGATTTAGCACAGAAGGCACATAAAAGATGTAGGCGCTTGGAGAACAGCAGTCAGCAGGGGTGAATTGCAGCTTACTTCTTCCTTGGGGCATTGTTTATGCCAGTGGACTCCAACTGTGACCCGCCAACCACATGTGGCCCTTTGTTTGCCTTTGTCCAGCTCATGGGGCAAAATATCTCCCACTGATATAAGGCATTATTCATTTCATTGCTACCAGCGATGGGGAACATTTCCTTCCACTAATATCAATGTTGGGGCACTATTCCTTCCATCAATACCAATGTTGGGGCACTATTCCTTCCATCAATACCAATGATGGGGCACTATTCCACCCACTAACACCAATGACGGGACACCATTCCTCCCACTAATACCAATGATAGTGGGAGGAACAGTGTCCTATAATGGGTATTAGTGGGTGGAATAGTGCCCCATCATTGGTATTAGTGGGTGGAATAGTGCCCCATCATTGGTATAAGTGGGTGGAATAGTGCCCCATCATTGGTATCAGTGGGTGGAATAGTGCCCCATCATTGGTATCAGTGGGAGGTATAGTGCCTGATCATTGGTATCAGTGGGAGGTATAGTGCCCCATCATTGGTATCAGTGGGAGGAATAGTGTCCTGATATCAATGATGGGGCACTATTTCACCCACTGATATCAATGATGGGACATCATTCCACCCACTGATATCAATGATGGGACACCATTCCTCCCACTGATATCAATGATGGGGCACTATTCCACCCACTGATATCAAAGATGGGATACTATTCCTCCCACTGACATCAATATACTAATACTTACCTAAGGTCCAGCTAGATTGAGCGATGCTGCAGGAGTGTCTTAGCTGCCCGGGACTCCCTTTTTCATTGGCTATCAATCAAAGTCAGTCAGCCAATGAGGAGAGAAAGGGGCCAGGCCGGGCCACAGCTCCATGACTGAATGGACACAGGGAGCTGTGGCTTGGCTTGGGTGCACCACAACAAGCTGCTTGCTGTGGGGACACTCAACAGGAGGGAGGGGCCAGGGGCACCAAAGAGGGACCTGAGAAGAGGAGGATCGGGGCTACTCTGTGCAAAACCACTGCACAGGGCAGTCAAGTACAACGTTTTTAACAACAAAAAAAAAAAAAGAGACTTTATTATCACTTTAAGTCTAACGAGGTGCATGCCAACATGTGGACTTATCTCTTTAATTTACAATTGATATTTTTACATGTGTGAGGCTTGATTCACATCTATGCACTTTTAGTTTTTTTTTGCAGATTTGCACTACAGAACGTGTTCCATAGGAAACCATGTTAAATGGACTGTAGTGCAAATCTGCAAAATGCAAAAAGCACAAAAAATGCATAGGTGTGAATTAGGCCTTAATCCATATAGATCATGCACTCCAATGCTGGACCTTCTCAGCAAGTGCAGCTGCTGTGCCTGCCCCTACCCTCCTCCTGCCCAATCACTGAGCACTGACATCATTCACAAAATACAAAGGCTTCTGTTAATGAACAGCAGAGTGGTGGGTCTGCACCTCGTTGGATGTAACTCATAGTATGGCAGCACATTTTAAAAAGTATCTGAATTCCTAGAATTCAGCTTTAAGAGACCTTTCACACTGAGGCGCTTGAAAACTGCCCATAAAACGCTGACCGCTTTTGCATCGCTTTTCAATAGGGCTGTGTAAATTAACGAATAATTACTCGATTAATCGTTAATTCTTTTGATCAATCAAAATTTTTTGGATCGGTAGGCCGCCTGCCCTGGGGCCGCTTTGGGCCAAGCTGTGGCTGCAGCGCAGCGCTCCCTCCTCCTCCTCTGTATGTCATACACAGTCTGCGGGCATCTCCCGCTGTGTGTCTCCGAGCTGAGTGTGAAAACTTTGGCTGTGCTGTGAGAAAAGTCCTGTCCTCCTCCTAGATCAGCTCGTGTGATAGACGCAGTGTTCTGTCTATCACACGAGCTAATATAGGAGGAGGACAGGACTTTTCTCCCAGCACGGCCAAAGTTTTCACACTCAGCTCAGAGACACATAGCGGGAGATGCCTACAGACTGTGTAATCCAGGCACAGGCACTGACTACAGTGAGGCTGCAATTATGGGCACGTTGAGATTGCATTATGGGCACTCGCTGTGCCATTATAGGCATGGTGAGACAGCATTATGGGCACGGTGAGGCTGCGATTATGGGCACGGTGAGGCTGCGATTATGGGCACGGTGAGGCTGCGATTATGGGCACGGTGAGGCTGCGATTATGGGCACGGTGAGGCTGCGTTTATGACGTGTGACGTCCAAGCCATGCCCCGCTATGTCCGGTTTCGGCCGTTGCCATAACAACGGTGCTAAATCAGCTAAAAGTAGATGGATCTGTATGTGCGTTATAATTAATCGAAATTAGTCGATTAATCGATTAAAAAAAATCAATTAATCAAACACAAAAATTTTAATCAGTAACAGCCCTACTTTTCAAGCGTTAGCGATGCGTTTTTTTGAAAGTCATGTGACAAAACTTCAGGAACCATTTTGAGGCACTTCCAAATCATCTCAATGGAGACGGGCCCTTTTGAGTCGCTTTTTTAGCGCTCCAAACATGCTGCGTGCGGGAGTTTTTTTCACCTCCCAGCGCACTGCCCCAGTGTGAAAGCATCCATTGACTTTAATAGAAACAGGTTTTCGTGAGCTTTTCAGGCGCTTTTGTCTCAGTGTGAAAGGGCTCTAAGATACAATGCAGAAGGGTGGTTTCTACACTTTTAACCCTTTGTTAGGACAGTGTTCAAATATAATTTACAGCTGATAATGAAGAACTGTGAACACAACACAGAGTTTGGCCAGCCATACATGGTTAGAATCTCAGCCGCTTCAGCAGGAATTGGCCGAGATTCAAACCGTTAATGGGCAGGCTGATTGTTCCAAGATGATCAATTGATCAACTTGGGTACAACCAGCCTGCTGGATTCCTTTGCGTTTATTGTTAGCGGCTGCTATAGCCACTAGCAATAATCACTGGCTTCTTCCAGCAGACACGGCTTCCCCCGCCCGCTTCTGCCAGGAAAAGACAATGGCCGGGCAGAAAAGAATCTAGCGAAATTTTTTCCTGCAACCCGTGGTTGCAGAAAAGAAATTTTCTCCATATATGGCCGGCCTTAATTCTGTTAAATATTACCCCACAGTCCCTCCTAAACATCACAAAGCAGGGAGAGCATGTAAGGATTTTTTAAGCAAATAAAAAGGCACTTAAAGGAGGTAACCAACACATTTTTAAGTTATGCTATGTAAATAGGGATATTTAACATATAGGTGTTATCATAATAATAAGTGTTATACCAATAATAATAATAACGTTTTACCACAATTTGGCTCCAAAAGTGGGAATACGCTTTAAAGCTCAACTCCAGAATAATGTTCAACTGTGATTTAGAACTCCCTAAGAATTGCTGAGTAAAACCCTTGCAGTTATTAAATAATTCATGATTTTCTTTGGTAGAAGATAGGGTGGTATCATCAGACACTGATCAATACCAATCTCCAGATGTTGGAGGGAGGATAAAACTAATCTATGCATGTCACTTCTGACCTGGTATTATGAACTACATTTCCCTTGAGTCCATGGGATTCCAGGGATGAGGCGGGCGTAATTGAGTATGTTTCTTAGGCTTTTCTTAATTTGCAAGGCAAACCCCACCTAGCCAGCCGCAAATCGCTTTAGAGATCCAGCTGAAATACATCAGTACCTTTGATCCTTCAATACTGCTGTGATGACGTTAGCCAAATACTTACTGGGGCTGTGGGGGTACAGGTCACCCCAATGATCAGAGAGGAGCCACTAGTGTATGGTCCCTGGGACTGGAAAATGCATACATTGAGACTGTGAGCAATGACTTTCAAGAATGATGTGGCAAGAAGGATGCTTCTGTAATGTAAATGGAGCATGTAGACAAGTGCCTAACAGATTAGAGGGAGATAGATTTTGCTAGACTTGGGCTTTATGAATCAGAGCTGTGACCCATTGCTCTCCTCCGGCTCCCTGTTTTGCGCAGAGAGCTCTTTACAAACAGAGAGAGAATCTGAAGGCAAACAGCTTCTGATGGTGTAGGAAACCCATGATAATTTGTGCTTTATAAGTAGCAATATATATAAGTTCACTCAGTTATGCTGAACAGGTAGCAAACTATTAGGTGAACCGTCCTGTGTGGGTAAAGTACATTTAAAGCAATTTATTTTTCTAAAATAATAAAGATGTTATACTCACCTTCTTAAAGAAACAAAAAGAAGAGAGGGCGCACCGACCTAGCGCATTACCACTGATGGCGTTTATTAAAAAGTAAAATAGCAAGTATATACTCACAAACGAGCATGAAATACAGGCATGGACATAGACTGCAGGAATGCAGTAACAGACATCAGAATGAAACCGGGACCGGACATCGGGTGGATACGGCAATGGCATTGCCGTATCCACCCGATGTCCGGTCCCGGTTTCATTCTGATGTCTGTTACTGCATACCTGCAGTCTATGTCCATGCCTGTATTTCATGCTCGTTTGTGAATATATACTTGCTATTTTACTTTTTAATAAACGTCATCAGTGGTAATGCGCTAGGTCGGTGCGCCCTCTCTTCTTTTTGTTTCTTTTTGTAGTTTTTGAATGCCCAACATTCTGAAGAGGGCTGCAAGACAGCAGATACCACTGAAGCTTTCTGGCCTTATCACACACTGAGTATCTAGACACTTGAGCGCAGGAGAGAGTTTTTCTCTTTTGGTTATACTCACCTTCTTCACAGAGTGCCCCCCAAGCTCTCCTTCTGAAGTCCCTGACTCCGCCACTAGGGCTCTTTGCTCCTCCCTTACAAGTGCCCCCATAGCAAGCCGCTTGCTATAGGGGTACGATCCCGAACCGGGGCTGTGTGCGTCTATGGACACATACAGCGTGGCTTGGCCCCACCCCCTTCTCACCAGATTTGATTGACAGCAGCTAATGGCTCCAAGTCCTGTGGAGAGAGAGAGAATCGCTGCTGCTCTCAGGCACAGGGCTGGATCGAGCTCGGGCTCAGGTAAGTATTTAGGGGGACTGACTGTAGAAGGTTTTTAACCTTAATGCAGAGTATGCATTAGGGTAAAAAAATTTGTTTAGCTTTTACAACCACTTTAACCACTTCAATACATGGCACTTAGACACCTTCCTGCCCAGACCAATTTTCAGCTTTCAGCGCTGTTGCAGTTTGAATGACAATTGCGCGGTCATGCTACACTGTACCCAAACTAAATTTTTATCATTTTGTTCCCACAAATAGAGCTTTCTTTTGGTGGTATTTGATCACCTCTGCGGTTTTTATTTTTTGCAAAACAAATAAAAAAAGACCGAAAATTTTGAAAAAAATAAAAGTTTTGCTTTTGTTTAAAAATTTTGTAAATAAGTAAGTTTTCTCTTTCACTGATGGGCACTGATAAGGCGGCACTGACAGGCACTGATAAGCCAGCAGCGATGAGGTGGCACCAATGAGCGGGCACTGATAGGCACTGGTAGGCGGCACTGATGGGTGGCACTGATATGCAGCACTGATGGGCATTGATAGGCGGCACTGATGGGCACTCATGGGTGGCACTGGTGGGCACTGATGAGCGACACTGATGGGCACTGATAGCCTGCAAAGATGGGTTCTTATGGGTGGCACTGATAGGTGGCACTGATAGGCAGCACTGATACGTGGCACTGATGGGCACCGATACGTGGCATCCCTGGTGGCACTGGCAGTGGTAGGCATTGGAGTGGGCACTGATTGGCAGCTGCCTGGGCATTGATTGGCAGCTGCCTTTGCACTGATTAGTTTTTCCCTGGGGGTCTAGGGGGCATACCTGGTGGTCCAGTGTGGCTGGTTTCCCTGGTGGTCCTGGGCGGCTTCCCTGGTGGTCCTGGGTAGGATCCGAGGGGGGGCTGTGCTGATAAACAATCAGCACAGACCCCCAACAATAGTGACATCACACTTAGTTCACCATGGAAAGTAGTGTTAGAGATAGGACAGTCCTCCACCTTCAGAACAACTGCCTCTTACCAGCTCCCTTGATCTCTGGTCAGGAGATCAAATGCGCCTTTTGGCTTATAACCCAGCCACAGTCTCAGATAGGGATGGGTGAAGGTCAGATCAGCTCCTCCTATTGTCCTAAAAGCCCATACACAACTTGTCCAGTGGCCAGTCATAAAAGGAGAAAAGAAGCTCCCATAGTGTAAAAACGTTTATGAAGTTTATTATTAAAAACAGTATTGCACTCACATGTATGCGAAATAATTCAGGCAAAATACGGATAAACGAGCCGGCCGGCTCTCTCTGCAACCGCCCGTAGCTTCCGGGACTGCGTGTGTGTGTTGTGGTGGCGTCAGCACGCCGCTCTCCCTACGTCGTTTCGTCAAACCTGACGTCGTCCAGGGGCACGGGCGGCGTGCTGAACGCCACCTATTATACGCCTGTTAATTTCAAAAGGGAACCGCCCAGTCCTGAGGTCCGAGCAGTAAGTGATACTATTGCCGCCATATTGCAATGGGGCGAACGCCAGTAAAATCTCAGGGAAAGATACTGATAACAATCAATGTCCTCCCTTAGTTGAAACTGTGTGCTATGCTGTAGTTCGTATATACACAGTCCATAATATAAAGGGCTGTGTGTAAGTATTATACATGTAACCAATTAGTTATAAATAGATGTACCACACGGAACACGGTGGCGGCATCTAGAGACCAGATAACTCTTTCTCCACTAGAGGGGGGTGAGAGCAAATTAGATGCTCGATCCTTTGGGCCAGAAGGTGCTTCATTAAATACAACGGGGGAAATGACTTGATATGGTACTCAGGGGCTCTGAGCTTTAGCCCTCGCAGGGCAATTATTACCTGGGGGCTTGCCCGCTCTTTAGCTTTCTTTTATTGGTTTTAATATATGTTAGGTTTTTTCTTTTTCATTTTATTCCTCACAGCCTGCTAGCATGTCCATGGACTACACCCCCAGCACATATTCCCCTTTGATGTGGTTGTTGGTGTGGTTTCAGGGATGTGTGGCCCTGGATGGAGATGGGATGTTAGCCTGCACTGTTATACTTATTGCCATCATAAGGTCAATGTACCTACAATGGTGCCTAATTATACATGCATAAGTTCATATGTCTGATAGTTCACTATGTTTTATTTCACCAAAACGATTGTTTGCCTTATTACCAGTAATATGTTATATTTTAATGACAACCTTAGACTGCCGGGGGTGGATGGAGGGGCACGGGGGCTCTTCGCTCGGCCCTGTATATCCACCGTCCCAATTAGGTTTGCGCTCCGTATACGGCCTTTGTCCGAGGAGCGTACTAGCCGTTTTGGCTACATTAGACTTTCTCATTTGGCGGCACACTCTAGTGACTGCTTCCTTTTCCCTTCAACTTCTTCTGTAACTTTCTAGAAACTCGTTCCTTCCTTATTCATTAACTCCTCTCCCCTCTTACTTATCCTCCTTCCTCCCCCTCCCCCCCCTTTCTCTCCCTATCCCAATCCCCCCCCCCCACTCCCACCAACATCTCACAGAGATGGACGCACTGAATATAATCTCCTTCAATGTGAAGGGCCTAAACACGCCAGAGAAGAGACGAATTTTGCTGCATGATATGCGCCGCAGAGGTGCTGACATTGTACTTCTTCAGGAAACTCACCTTAGAGAGGGGTCCCTGCCGACACTTCAAAATAGATACTACCCGGTTGTGTATCATTCGAAATACAAAGAAGCCAAATCTAGGGGAGTGTCGATCTTGATCTCGGCAAAGATCCCGTGGACACACACAGATGTAAAGCTAGATAGGGAGGGGAGATCTCTTTTCCTGAAGGGCCGGATAGGCGATACTAAAATAACCCTGGCCAACTTGTATGCTCCCAATACACACCAAGATACATTTATAAAAAGACAGCTAGACCTACTCCTACAATTCTCGGACGGACAACTGATCATAGGCGGGGACCTGAACATCCCACTCACACCCGCGGAAGACACCTCCACTGGAGCGTCTTCGACCTCACGGGACCTACGTAAACGACTTAGCGCGACCCTGCACTCTTTGCAACTGATCGATGTTTGGCGTCTTTTTCACACGGGAGAGAGGGACTACACCTTCTTCTCTAAACCACATCAGTCATATTCTATAATCGACTACTTCCTAATCCCTCACAGACAACTGCAAGCGATTAAAGAAACCACAATAGGATCAATCACGTGGTCAGACCACGCCCCGATTACTCTTCGCTACGCTCTCTCTGACCCCCTAAGAACCCAGAGACCACCATGGAGACTGAATGAGGGTCTCTTGAAAGACCCAGACGTCTTAGCAGAAGTAACCAAGGAAATAGGCCACTATTTCGCTTTGAATAATACCCCTGACTGCGACACTGGTTTGATATGGGAAGCCCACAAGGCTGTAATCAGGGGGATTCTCATTAAACATGGCTCACGTATTAAACAGCAGAGTGCTTCACAACTGAAAGCACTCCTAAAGACACTAGAAACAATAGAGACACAACATAAACAAACACCCACAAGACAACTAGAAACAGAACTAAATTTAGTCCGCATGCAAGTCACTGACCATCTTGCGATACAAAGCAAAAGCTGCACTACAGATTTCCCGAAGGAAAATATATGAGTCAGGCAACAAATGCGGTAGATTGTTAGCCCAATCCCTCCGGGAACAAAGACTAGCTTCATACATACCACACATCAAGTCTACAACAGGCCAGAAAATTTCCCTACCCCATCAGATAGCCCAGGAATTTAGCTCCTATTACTCGTCTCTATATAATCTGACTGAGACACAAACCTCCTCGGAGGCAACAACGGAATACATCGCGACTTCCCTCATGCCGTCCCTCCCGGAGGAAGCTAAGTCGCTTTTAGATGACCCTATAACCCTGCCCGAACTCCAAACTGCACTAAAAAGTTCCAAAACAGGTAAAGCCCCAGGCCCAGATGGCCTCACCACCACCTACTACAAAACCTTTCTACCCTCCTTAGGCGGTCACATGATTAGACTTTATAACGATCTGGGCACAGGGAGTAAGTTCCACAGAACCACACTGCAGGCACAGATTTCAGTTATTCCGAAAGAAGGTAAAGATCCAGGCCTATGTGGTTCTTATCGCCCAATCTCCCTCCTGAATACAGATCTAAAACGCTTCACAAAAATCATTGCCACAAGGCTCCAACATGACCTTCCCTCGCTTATACATTTAGACCAGGTAGGATTTGTCCCGACGAGAGAGGCCAGGGACAATACGACTAAAGTCCTTAATCTACTACATATCGCAAACAGCACCAAAGCCCGGTGTGTCTTCCTCGGGACAGATGACGAAAAGGCTTTCGACCGAGTTAGCTGGAAATTTATGTTCGCGACGCTGAGACACATAGGACTAGGAGGCAAAATGTTAAATTGGATAACAGCGGCCTACCTGAACCCAACAGCAAGAGTTCGGGCTAATGGGGTAGTGTCTGAGGTCTTTCCAATTACGAACGGGACTCGTCAAGGATGCCCACTATCACCCTTGCTCTTCGCAATATCCCTGGAACCTTTTTTATGTCACGTCAGACTAAACCCCGACATTACAGGAGTAGAAGCCAACAGGGAACAATTCAAAGTTTCCGAATATGCGGATGACTTGATGTTTTCCCTTACAAAACCCGTCACCTCGCTCCCTAGCCTTATGAAAGAATTCCACACTTACGGGCAACTAGCTAACCTGAAGATTAACTTCAGCAAGTCTGAGGCGATGGGTATCGGAATCCCCCAAACTCAACTCCCACACCTCCAAGCCAGCTTCCACTTTAAATGGACAACTACAGCCCTGAAGTACTTGGGCACGCTCATACCCCCGAAGCTTTCCCAGCTATACAAGCTCAACTTCCCGCCACTTTTAAATAAGATCAAACAACTACTAGTCAAATGGGGCAGCGGAATGCATTCTTGGTTTGGCCAATGTAGCATTCTCAAAATGTCGATCCTACCCAAATTCTTATATATCATGCAGGCCATCCCAATGCGCATTCCGGTAGACTACTTTAACCAGGTGAGAACAGCTTTTACACATTTCCTTTGGGCAGGGAAGAAGCCGCGCCTACACCGGAGAGTCCTCACATTACCTAAGCTCAATGGAGGCCTGGCAATGCCAGATCTTCAAACTTACTATAGAGCGACACACCTGAGTAGACTAATTGATTGGTGCCGCCATACAAACACCAAATTATGGACAAGACTTGAGCAGGCACAAAGTGAGATTCCCTTGCACAGAGCTCCATGGTGTTACGCCTCCCTCCCAAGGGAAATTACACGCCATCCGTTAATAGGTAACACATTACGGATTTGCTCACAATTGATCCACACCTCCCCCGACTTCTCACGTAACTCTCCACTCAGACCCATATTAGGTAACCCTCAGTTCCAGCCAGGAATACAAGACAGGAAATTTCTGAAACTGAGAGAAGAGGGTTTATACCAAGCATCTCACTTTGGCACCCTGGGGAGGTGGAAGACATTATCGGAGCTTTCGGATCCAGAAGGACAGTTCTGCTTAGACTTTCTCAGAGCATTGCAGCTACATCACTTCTTAAGTAACCTACCGCCACCCCAGGAGGCTAACCAAACCCTCACAACCATGGAAGTTCACTGTTCAGAGACAGGGGACCTGCCACACGTACTCTCACTTACTTACAAACTGCTTATTAACCATTGGGGGAATACCAGGTACAAAGTCTCGCCAGATGGGAAAAAGAACTAAACTGCAACTTCACAGCCAATAAAAGACAACAAATCTTAACCTTCACTCATAAATCTTCTATTTGCTCCAAAACCCAGGAAACGAATTATAAAATCCTCACACATTGGTACAGAACACCTGCACTACTTAAGACAATCTTCCCCTCCACGACAGATGTCTGTTGGAGATGCCAGGAAGAAAGGGGTACACTCATCCATATTTTCTGGTTCTGCACTCGAATCCAGATTTTCTGGAGAGAAGTACGCCAGATAACCCAAAAATTTACGGATCGCATAGTCCCCGACGACCCAGCTTACTTCCTTTTACACGCCACCAATATACCCACCCGATCCTATAAGAAATCAATCATAAGGCATTTATTAGACGCAGCGAAGGCATGTATCCCTTCATTCTGGAAAACCTCTCAAACACCACCCATAGCCTTTTGGCTTCAAAAGGTTGAGGAAATAAACCAGATGGAGGACTTGATCCTCACAAGCCTAAACAGACAGGAGAAATACTCCAAAACCTGGCAGGTCTGGAACATCTTCAAATACTCTGAGGAGGGGAAAACCCTCCTTGGCAAGTGACTCCATTTCACACCAGGTGGTTAGACATGGAGAACCATAGTCGTCGGCCCACCTCCATCTCTGTGGGTTGTCACCCTGAACTCCCCCCTCCCCCCCTCCCCGTGGCCCCATACTCCCCCCCCCTTCCTTACCTCACCCACTTTCCCCCCCAACCCCCCCTCCCCCTTTATCTCTCACCCTTCTACCTCACTTATCCGTTTCTACTCAGACCTTTCTCTTCTGATAATCTACTCTCTCTATCTTTTCAAAATATAAAAGGAACAGGAAATCGTTCACGAAAGGAATATCATACCCAGGAATATCCGTATTCTAAAACAGGGTATACAGTTAGATAGAGAATAAGAAACAGACGGCTCCAATATTTAGGACCTCTGAATATAATAAATAAGTTACTCACACTAAAACTCTGTTACATGTCATACAAGGTTTTATGGTAATGTTGAACAGCTTATCTTGCTTAGCACCTTCGCATTTCATAACTGTATGAGAATGACTGCCATTACTGTTGTTAATGTAGCTATACCGTGTTATGCATACCCTGGTGAACCGGTTTTCTGATACAAATAAATAAGTTTGAAAAAAAACAAAAAAACACATCTCCTCCATCATGGCAGCTCCCACCGTGCTTCTCCTCCCCTCCTCCTGGGCGTCCAATAGGATCGTCTGTCCTTTCAGCCAATTGGGTCCTGACTGGCTGGGAGGAGGATCAGTGTTACAATTGCGAATATTCATTTGCTATTATAATACACCTGGGTGGGCTTGGTTTGCATTCTCTGCGCCCCGAGCCCACCCTATTACCCTATTTTGAAGCCTGTTAGAGCCTCTGGCACCCTCTAATCAAGCGCTTAATAAAAAAAAAACAAAAAAAAACACACCACCCAACCAGCATTGGAATCCTGCAAGTGGCCGGACGTATGGATAGGGGGGCAGCGCCGTACGCACTTAATGGCACGGGCCACCCCTGCCCCACCCTCACAAGAACAAGCATAAAATAAGTGCCCCCCTTTGTCCACATACCTGCACAACTACAGTGCGTTCTCTACCCCCATCACAGCAGCACCAAACCTGCATTCTATGAAAAGCGATCTATGGTGGATCAGACAGCGACTAAGCTGCAGCTTCTTGTGTTCAGGAGGCGATCCTGTGACCTCCTCAAAAACTTTTTTTTCCCTTTGCGGAATGATAATTTGGAATGGAACTAACACTCCACAATTGCAAGTGGCTGCACCAAAGCAATGTGACATGTGTACAGCCCCCTTTGGCTGTATGTTAGGTTTTCAGTGGGTGGATGGGGGGGGCGAGGGGTAAAATTGCAGCTCAACCTTATGCAAGGATCAAATGACAATTTAGATTGAGTGATGTCGCTCGAGCTCTGAAGGTATGCGGTGTTATCTGGCACCAAGCCGTCAGTAGCAGATCCTCTAAGGTTTGTTCACACTAGTGCGACTCCTGATGCTACTTGAGTCTCTCAGAATTACATGACAAGGAAAATCTCATTGCTTTCAATGGTGCCCATTCTAATCAATGCGACTCAGAATGGTGCAATATTGGAAGAGGTTCCTGCACTACTTTGGTGTGATTTGGCCCCATAGAATATGCAAAGTCACAACACATTGAATCAATGTCACATCTCAGTAATGTGAGCCAAGCCTAAGCCCTGTAAGTTGCGAGGACTGAAGTCAAGCCATCAGACAGTTGCAAATCAGTGGTCATGCTATCAGACGAGAATTTTTTGGTTGGATTTTAAACACACAAAAACTAAATATAATATTTATGTATATATATATATAATATGTGTGACAGCTCTGTATAATCATTATATTATATGTTACATCACCCTCTCTAACATTTACAATATGGTAAGATTTTACTGTGGAAATTTAAAGATACAGAGCCCCAAATATCAACCCATTGGCTATATAGTGACATTTTTCCAATACTTCTAAATGGGTTCAAAAAAAATTCTCCCATTGGACCAATACGTTTACAATGCAGATGTGTCATACACACCCCCCTCTATGATATCTTACAATACGGTAAGATTTTACTGTGGAAATTTAAAGATACAGAGCCCCAAATACCAACCCATTGGCTATATAGCGACATTTTTCCAATACTTCTAAATGGGTTCAAAAAAACTTCTCCCATTGGACCAATACGTTTACAATGCAGATGTGCCATACACACCCCCCTCTATGATATCTTACAATATGGTAAAATTTTACTGTGGAAATTTAAAGATACAGAGCCCCAAATATCAACCCATTGGCTATATAGTGACATTTTTCCAATACTTCTAAATGGGTTCAAAAAAAATTCTCCTATTGGACCAATACGTTTACAATGCAGATGTGTCATACACTCCCCCCTCTATGATATCTTACAATACGGTTACATTTTACTGTGGAAATTTAAAGATACAGAGCCCCAAATACCAACCCATTGGCTACATAGTGACATTTTTCCAATACTTCTAAATGGGTTCAAAAAAATTCTCCCATTGGACCAATACGTTTACAATGCAGATGTGCCATACACACCCCCCTCTATGATATCTTACAATATGGTAAAATTTTACTGTGGAAATTTAAAGATACAGAGCCCCAAATACCAACCCATTGGCTATATAGTGAAATTTTTCCAATACTTCTAAATGGGTTCAAAAAAAAATTCTCCCATTGGACCAATACGTTTACAATGCAGATGTGTCATACACACCCCCCTCTATGATATCTTACAATATGGTTAAATTTTACTGTGGAAATTTAAAGATACAGAGCCCCAAATATCAACCCATTGGCTATATAGTGACATTTTTCCAATACTTCTAAATGGGTTCAAAAAAAATTCTCCCATTGGACCAATACGTTTACAATGCAGATGTGTCATACACACCCCCCTCTATGATATCTTACAATACAGTATGATTTTACTGTGGAAATTTAAAGATACAGAGCCCCAAATACCAACCCATTGGCTACATAGTGACATAATTGCAAATTGGGTTAAAAAAAAATTCTCCCATTGGACCAATACGTTTACAATGCAGATGTGTCATACACACCCCTCTCTATGATATCTTACAATACGGTAAAATTTTACTGTGGAAATTTAAAGATACAGAGCCCCAAATACCAAACCATTGGCTACATAGTGACATTTTTGCAATATTTCAAATTGGGTTCAAAACCAATTCTCCCATTGGACCAATACGTTTACAATGCAGATGTGTCATCCACACCCCCCTCTATGATATCTTACAATACGGTAAAATTTTACTGTGGAAATTTAAAGATACAGAGCCCCAAATACCCACCCATTGGCTACATAGTGACATTTTTCCAATACTTCTAAATGGGTTCAAAAAAAATTCTCCCATTGGACCAATACGTTTACAATGCAGATGTGTCATACACACCCCCCTCTATGATATCTTACAATACGGTTAAATTTTACTGTGGAGATTTAAAGATACAGAGCCCCAAATATCAACTCATTGGTTACATAGTGACATTTTTGCAATATTTCAAATTGGGTTCAAAACCAATTCTCCCATTGGACCAATACGTTTACAATGCAGATATAAACACCCAAATATCTGTACATTGGCTAGTTACAATCAATATATGCCCTAAATATTAGCCCATTCATCGAAATTGATGTTTTCATAATTATATATATATAAATAAAGAGTCCAAAGGGTTGCTGCACTTAAAAACTTTCGGTTGCTTTATTTCATGTAGTCACATGGAAAAATTACAAAGCAAGTACAATCTTTCCAGACGTAATCATGACATTAAATGCCTATATAATGCAGATATGGATGGATTACGTTTCGGGCTAGTATGCTTGCGCCCTTCCTAAGATCCGTCAGAGCATATCTAACAGGTTTACCGCAATCAATCCTTTAAATACAAATTAGTGGTATACATCACATGTGGAAACAATATGGTTGATTGATTCAATTCATAGTATATTCATCACCTGTGCAGATACGTGTTTTTTTACACCATAGACACAAGATCTAACAATTAGCGGCCGATATCCTTATCTCATCATTCTTATTCTCCAAATGTGTTATATGAACCTATGAAAAATACATACATAGATAGAATGAGCATAGCCATATACAGACCTCCCTATTTTGAAACACATTTCTATGTTTTTTTCATTTTATTATCACTTATAAATCAATACTGTTAAATAAACAAATAAAGATCCAAATCAACATTTAAACCATATGGAGCAATAGTATTTAGAAAATGTATCTAATAAACTTCTCTTTTTCTCAGGGTTATTTCACAGTTACCCCCCCTCCTATTTTTCTCTATTCCCTCTAGGACCATATACTTTAATTGTGATGCATTATGTCCATATTCCACAAAATGTCTGGCTAATGGTAGTTGTGTTAGTTTGTCACGTATTGAATATTTGTGTCTTGCTATCCTGTCTTTTACTTTTTGTGTAGTTTCTCCAACATACACTAAACCGCATGGGCACTTAATGGCATATATGACATATGATGATTGGCAAGTGTAATACCCACATATAGGGATATTGAAGCCCCTATGTGGATGTGCAAAAACTTTTCCTTTTATCATGGAGTTGCATTGTATGCATGACAAACATGGATACAATCCAAGGTTTTTTTGTTCTAAAAAAGTTGGTTTAATAAATGTGGATGTTGGTTGATCCGATTTTATTAATTAGTCGGTCCCGTATTGTTCTACCTTTCCTATATGAGGACATGGTGGGGATTCCATAATTCCTGTATCATCAGATAACTAGTTCTTAAAAGGTTCCAATTATCTTAGAGATGTTTTTAGAAAAAGGGTGGTATTGCATAATAAAGGGAATTCTCTTTGTTTCTCTATGGGTTGTTACATTATGGTCAGTATTGAGAGATTCCGTATCAACTAAGGTTCTGGGGTATCTTCTATTGATGAGTTTATTTTTCATTTCTTTGAGTCTTTGGTCACCGCACAGGGGATCACTCACGATCCGCTGTACGCTCAGCATTTGACTTTTTGGAATAGACGAGAAAACATTAGGGGGATGAAAGCTGTTAAAGTGTAATAGCTGGTTACGATCTGTGGGTTTCACATACAGATCAGTACTAATCTGTGTGTTACTCAACTTCAATGTAGTGTCTAGAAAATAAATCCTGTCTTTACCAATTTCAATATTAAATTTCAGGCCAGGTATTAAATAGTTAATATATTTATTGAACAGAAATAGGCTCTCCAGGTTGTCATCCCATATAGCGAAAATATCGTCCACAAATCATTACCAACAATGGCAATGTTGGAGAAATAGTTAATTCACATAAATAAAAGAGGTTTCTATCATATTCATAAATGCATTCGCATATGGGGGTGCAACATTTGAGCCCATCGCTGCCCCATTTAGTTGCAAAAAATGAGTATCCTTGAAGAGAAAAAAGTTTTCCTCAAGGACAATTCTCAACAGTTCTAGAAGGAACAAGATCTGTTCAGTTTTATAGATACCTGATTGGGTTAACAGTCGTTGACATCCCTCTATTCCCAAACTATGAGGGATGATAGTAAACAGACTGGAGACGTCCCATGATATCAGGACGGAATCTGGTGACAACTTAATATCCTGAATTTTAGTCAAGAAATCTGTAGTGTCTTTGATATACGATTTGATATTTAACAATAATGGTGTTAGACATGTGTCCAAATATTGTGCTAAACGGGTTGTCACAGATTCCATACCCGATACAATGGGACGTCCCGGGGTTTTTTTTGGGTCTTTATGGATTTTTGGTAACATATATAATACTGGTGTAACCGGATATTCACACACCAAAAATTCCATAGTTTCGTCATCAATAATTTTATCCTTAACCGCATTCATAAGGATTTTTTTGATTCTAAAGACTGGACTAGAATCAAGTTTTCTATATGTAAGGGTGTCACCAAGATGTTTCATCACTTCATTTTCATACATGGGGGTGTCCATTACCACAATAGCTCCCCCCTTGTCAGCCGGTTTGATGGTGATATCGCGCCGGGCTGACAAGGAGTTTAATGCTGTAATCTCATCTTTATTCAAATTATGGGGTATATGATCTCTTTTTTTCCTATCACACAAGAATTTCTTTATGTCATTTTCCACTTTGTCTATATACACCTCCACTGCAGCACATGATGTAGGGGGTACTTTAGTGCTTTTCAAATTTAAACCCATATTTTTAATTGATAATGTAAGTGATTCCTTATATGTGGTAATCGACCCACCTGAGAAATGTGCTTTAAATCTTAATTGTCTGTAAAATCTATACAAATCCTGCTTAAGTACAAAATCATCCATTCTTTCTTTAGGGCAAAAGCCCAAACCCTTATTTAATACACTAAGTTCGGCTTCAGACAAAATAATGGAAGAAATGTTATGTACCAGGTTTTCTTCTAGTGTCTCTGTCGGTTCTGCCGTCTGGTAGTTACACCTCCCGTTGCGTCTTTTCTTGATTCTCCGGCCGCCCCTCCTGGTCCGGGTTCGGTCATGTTTGCTGGTAAAAAAGGAGTAGTGGATGCGTTGTTTGATGATCCAGTAGATGTGATAGATGAGTTGGAGCTAGCGAATTGTTTGCGCTGTATTTTCCTATGTCCTTTTGGGTGATGGTATATGGGATCCATCCAGCTATAGACACGATCACTTTTGTAGTCTTACCGGTCCCGCTCAAGTTTTGTACGTTTGCGAAGCTGGACATTAGTATGAAATTTCTCCAATTTATCTTTGTTAGTTTTCTTAAATTCCATTAGTTCCTCCTAATTTGAACATTGTTGTAGTTGTTCTTCTAATTGGACAATCTCCTGCTTTACAAGAGTTCTTTCTTGTTGAAAAAATTGTACAGTTAATGTCATGATATCAAAGGAACATTTATTTAGAATTTGTGCAAACTTGGTTTTGAAGTCCATATTTTGTGAAAATAAGGTTGGAATTAAACGAACTCTTAATCCTCTGGGGATCATTTGCATCTTATAGTATTCCGCTAGTATTACCTCGTGTAAATCCATTGTAATAGCTCTCTGTGTAAGCTTTAGACACAAAAACAAAGGGTTCCCCTAGGTGGACTTTTCCGGCACTTGCATGGGCAAAGAAAATTTATAAAAAATAGATAGCGTTTGTATATAATAAAACATATGATTTTATTCGTGTTGAAAAATACAAATGTTAAAAAACAAGCAATAGATATCTAAGGTAACATAGTAAAACTACATAGTAACCATGGTGAGCAACACATAATGAGTCGTGATGAAAAGCTCTTCTCAAGCCCGACGCGTTTCGGGGTACTTAATATTTGTAAGGTCCTTCTTCAGGGGCATAGTTGAGAGAGAAGGGTTCATCTGAGCTAATTGAAAAAGAATGAAAGGGAGGGGGGGTCAAATATTGGTAAGGCTTTCAATAGATATTTGGTGAGAGGTTGGGATGATCGATTGATCACCTACCTGAAGATATATGATTGTTTGCTTGTGAAAAAAGGGGGTTTCTTCTAAAAGCAAAGAGAGCCACGGAGAGAGGGCAGGATATAACGGTAAGCAGTAGTGGTGTAGCTAGTGTGGATGTTGATACTTAGATGGTGAGAGGTGCAGGTTGGTAGGCTGCAGTCACCATGAAGAAGTGTGACAATACTCCCGTCCCGCCCGACCCGGGCGCGCGCAAGCCAGAGCGGCGTGCTGAGGTCACAGGAAGGCGTCTCTAAAAAATAAAAAATATAAAGGGGACCTTGAGAGAGGGTCCATCGTAGGTAGGTTGAAAGGTAGTAGATGAATGTATAAAATAATAGGAACGAAATTGGTAATGAGGAAGATGTTAAGGAAGTATATATGCGAGCAATTTAATGACTAAATAGCATCGAATAGGGGCCGACAGAAAAAATCCAGCTCATATTATATTAGAGTAGCAAAGTACATATGTATACATATATGGGTGTTAACTGAGAGTTATGGCCCGTACACACGATCCGAATATCGTACGAAAACGGTCGTCCGAGGAAGGATCGTACGATATTCGGATCGTGTGTACACTACATTCGACAGCCGATCACGACCGTTCATCCGATATTATTCGATCGGACATGCACGAAAATTTTCCTCGTACGATTCCAGATCGTATGATTTTCGTTTAGTCAGTATAGTTGTCGTCCGAAAATACAATACAAATACATTACAACACATGACATCACTTCCCTTTTTTTTTGTCTTTCGTACGAGAATTTTCGTGACTTTATTTAGCTATTCAATTTCTACTTGCGACTTTTAAGCGAGAACAGTCGTACGATCGGTCGTACGATATTCGGATCGTGTGTACGGGCCATTACACTCTCTCTGTTCTCTGTGTGAGCTTCTCCATTTTCTTGATTAGTTGTATTGGGGATGACTGGGTCAGGAAATCTCTGGATCCCATAGTGTCTGTGAAGATCCTTGAGGCCTCAGTTTCAGAGAAAGAGTATAAGCCACTCGTTGCCATCCTTGTGATGATTCCACACAAAATAGCTGGTGCTCGTTCTCAAGGGAAGAATATATTCAAATCGTAAAGGAGAGCCGCACCCAGCTTACGATTCACTGCCAGCAATCAGGTCTTCCCACCGACCTTATATATAGAAAAAGAGTCCAAAGGGTTGCTGCACTTAAAAACAGGAATTCTGGAATCCCCCCATGTCCTCATATAGGAAAGGTAGAACAATACGGGACCGACTAATAAAATCGGACCAACCCACATCCATATTTATTAAAACACCTTTTTTAGGACAAAAAAACCTTGGATCGTATCCCTGTTTGTCATGCATACAATGCAACTCCATGATAAAAGGAAAAGTTTTTGCACATCCACATAGGGGCTTCAATATCCCTATACGTGGGTATTACACTTGCCAATCATCATATGTCATATATGCCATTAAGTGCCCATGCGGTTTAGTGTATGTTGGAGAAACTACACAAAAAGTAAAAGACAGGATAGCAAGACACAAATATTCAATACGTGACAAACTAACACGACTACCATTAGCCAGACATTTTGTGGAATATGGACATAATGCATCACAATTAAAGTATATGGTCCTAGAGGGAATAGAGAAAAATAGGAGGGGGGGGTAACCGTGAAATAACCCTGAGAAAAAGAGAAGTTTATTAGATACATTTTTCTAAATACTATTGCTCCATATGGTTTAAATGTTGATTTGGATCTTTATTTGTTTATTTAACAGTATTGATTTATAAGTGATAATAAAAATGAAAAAAACATAGAAATGTGTTTCGAAATAGGGAGGTCTGTATATGGCTATGCTCATTCTATCTATGTATGTATTTTTCATAGGTTCATATAACACATTTGGAGAATAAGAATGATGAGATAAGGATATCGGCCGCTAATTGTTAGATCTTGTGTCTATGGTGTAAAAAACACGTATCTGCACAGGTGATGAATATACTATGAATTGAATCAATCAACCATATTTTTTTTTTTTTTTTTAATTTTTTTATTTATAATAGGAAACCGGTTTACCGGGGCATACATCAAAAAAAAAAAAAGCGTAATTGCAATCAGCAGCAATACATACATACATAGGTGCAGGTACAATGTGTGCCGAGTATTAACAAACATTGGAAAAAATATGACATTCCTTCTCCATATTTTGGTAGGTATAAAAGATTATACAGTGTTGATGTCCTATGAAGTATTTACCGCTGCATAGTTTCTGATCTTTGTCCCAGTTTCTGAAACCATCTTTCTCGTGTTTTCTACTACGCCTCTGTCTGTCAGTGTTTCATGTATGTGGTTTCAGCGCCAAAGTGTAACTTAATCCCGGATTTAGCGGCCTCCCTTTTATTTTATTATTTCAAGAGAAGAGAAAGGAAAAATAGTTATTGAGGAAAAGAGCAGGTTAGTAAGGTAGATTGGGTATAGATAGAATTAGAAGGGAAGGGGAGAGGGGTGTGGGGGGGGAGGGGGTGCATATGTGGGGGGTGGGGGGGTGGGGGGGGGTTGTGAGTCTGAACGACGATTCACAAGTCTGTGTATTTGCCTGTGTTTCTCTATTCTTTTTCTCATAAACAGAGTGTATTATAGCCTCATCTGCCCTGTAGTGCCTGGCCTTCTTCTGAGTACTTGAACATGTTCCATAGTTGCCATGTTTTGGTGTACGTTTCCTGTCTGTTTTGGCTTGTGAGGATTAAGTCCTCCATCTGGTTTATTTCCTCCACTTTTTGGAGCCAAAGGGCTATGGTTGGTGCTTGGGTGGATTTCCAAAGGATTGGAATACATGTTTTTGCCGCGTCTAGCAGGTGTCGTATCACTGATTTCTTGTATACCCTTGCGGGGGTGTCGTTTCAATCAACCATATTGTTTCCACATGTGATGTATACCACTAATTTGTATTTAAAGAATTAATTGCAGTAAACCTGTTAGATATGCTCTGACGGATCTTAGGAAGGGCGCAAGCATACTAGCCCGAAACGTAATCCATCCATATCTGCATTATATAGGCATTTAATGTCATGATTACATCTGGAAAGATTGTACTTGCTTTGTATTTTTTCCATGTGACTACATGAAATAAAGCAACCGAAAGTTTTTAAGTGCAGCAACCCTTTGGACTCTTTTTATATATATATAATTATGAAAACATCAATTTCGATGAATGGGCTAATATTTAGGGCATATATTGATTGTAACTAGCCAATGTACAGATATTTGGGTGTTTATATCTGCATTGTAAACGTATTGGTCCAATGGGAGAATTGGTTTTGAACCCAATTTGAAATATTGCAAAAATGTCACTATGTAGCCAATGGGTTGGTATTTGGGGCTCTGTATCTTTAAATTTCCACAGTAAAATTTAACCATATTGTAAGATATCATAGAGGGGGGTGTGTATGACACATCTGCATTGTAAACGTATTGGTCCAATGGGAGAATTTTTTTTTAACCCATTTAGAAGTATTGGAAAAATGTCACTATATAGCCAATGGGTTGGTATTTGGGGCTCTGTATCTTTAAATTTCAACAGTAAAATCTTACCGTATTGTAAATGTTAGAGAGGGTGATGTAACATATAATATAATGATTATACAGAGCTGTCACACATCCATTATGTTATATTTAGTTTTTGTGTGTTTAAAATCCAACCAAAAAATATTCGTCTGATAGCATGACCACTGATTTGCAACTGTCTGATGGCTTGACTTCAGTGTTGCGAGGTGGGGGTCTCCATGGATCAGGCATGTTTTTCCCCAGCACATTCCACAGATGCTCGATTGGATTGTGATCTGGAGGATTTGGAGGCCAAGTCAACACCTCAAACTCATTGGGTTCCTCAAACCATTCTTGAACCATTTTTTACAGTCTGGCAGGGCGCATTATCCTGATAAAAGTGACCACTGCCCTCAGGGAATGCTGTTTCCATGAAGGGGTGTACTTGGTCACTAACAATGTTTAGGTAGGTGGTTTGTGTCAAGTAACTACCACATGAATGGCAGGACCAAAGATTTCCCAGCATCACTCTGCCTCTGCCAGTTTGCCTTCTTCCCATAGTACATTCACTGCTCTACCGACTGGCACCGTCCCACTGCTCTACCGACTGGCACCGTCCCACTGCTCTACCGACTGGCACCGTCCCACTGCTCTACCGACTGGCACCGTCCCACTGCTCTACCGACTGGCACCGTCCCACTGCTCTACCGACTGGCACCGTCCCACTGCTCTACCGACTGGCACCGTCCCACTGCTCTACTGACTGACACCGTCCCACTGCTCTACTGACTGACACCGTTCCAATGCTCTACTGACTGGCACTGTTCCACTGCTCTACTGACTGACACCGTCCCAATGCTCTACCGACTGGCACTGTTCCACTGCTCTACTGACTGACACCGTCCCAATGCTCTACTGACTGGCACTGTTCCAATGCTCTACCGACTGGCACCGTTCCACTGCTCTACTGACTGACACCGTCCCACTGCTCTACTGACTGGCACCGTTCCAATGCTCTACCGACTGGCACCGTCCCACTGCTCTACTGACTGACACCGTTCCAATGCTCTACCGACTGGCACCGTCCCACTGCTCTACTGACTGGCACCGTCCCACTGCTCTACTAACTGACACCGTCCCAATGCTCTACTGACTGGCACTGTTCCAATGCTCTACCGACTGGCACCGTCCCACTGCTCTACCGACTGGCACCGTTCCAATGCTCTACTGTGTGACACCAAACCGCCGTAGCTGTACGTCGGTATTTGCACGTGGGATATCGGGCGCGTGCCCGGCAGACTCGATGTCCGCCGGCGACCCACGATCACGGTGTACACAGGCAGAACGGGGAACTACCTATATAAACAAGGCGTTCTGCCAGATGACATGACAGAGATCTACTGTTCCTAGTGATCGGGAACAGTGATCTCTGTCATGTCCCAGGAAGCCCATCCCTCCTACAGTTAGAACACACCCAGTGAACACACCTGACCCCTTGATCGCCCCCTAGTGTTAACTCCTTCCCTGCCACTGTCATTTTTACATTGATCAGTGCATTTTTATAGCACTGATCCATGCAATAATGTCACTGGTCCCCAAAAAGTGTAAATTGGGGTCAGGTTTCTCCGCCGCAATGGCGCAGTCCTGCTAAAAATCGCAGATTGCCGCCATTACCAGTAAAAACAATAAAGAAAGAAATAAAAGTCCCTAAATGTCTATGGGTGGTAGGTGCCCCCCCATGCAGTGTCTATGGGTGGTAGGTGCCCCCCCCATGCAGTGTCTATGGGTGGTAGGTGCCCCCCCATGCAGTGTCTATGGGTGGTAGGTGGCCTCCCCCATGCAGTGTCTATGGGTGGTAGGTGGCCTCCCCCATGCAGTGTCTATGGGTGGTAGGTGGCCTCCCCCATGTAGTGTCTATGGGTGGTAAGTGGCCTCCTCCCCCATGCAGTGTCTATGGGTGGTAGGTGCCCCCCCATGCAGTGTCTATGGGTGGTAGGTGCCCCCCCATGCAGTGTCTATGGGTGGTAGGTGGCCCGCCCCCCATGCAGTGTTTATGGGTGGTAGGTGGCCCGCCCCCCATGCAGTGTCTATGGGTGGTAGGTGGCCCGCCCCCCATGCAGTGTCTATGGGTGGTAGGTGGCCCGCCCCCCATGCAGTGTCTATGGGTGGTAGGTGGCCCGCCCCCCATGCAGTGTCTATGGGTGGTAGGTGGCCCGCCCCCCCATGCAGTGTCTATGGGTGGTAGGTGGCCCGCCCCCATGCAGTGTCTATGGGTGGTAGGTGGCCCCCCCATGCAGTGTCTATGGGTGGTAGGTGGCCCCCCCCATGCAGTGTCTATGGGTGGTAGGTGGCCCCCCCATGCAGTGTCTATGGGTGGTAGGTGGCCCCCCCATGCAGTGTCTATGGGTGGTAGGTGGCCCCCCCCATGCAGTGTCTATGGGTGGTGGGTGCCCCCCATGCAGTGTCTATGGGTGGTAGGTGCCCCCCCATGCAGTATCTATGGGTGGTAGGTGCCCCCCATGCAGTGTCTATGGGTGGTAGGTGGCCCCCCATGCAGTGTCTATGGGTGGTAGGTGCCCCCCCATGCAGTGTCTATGGGTGGTAGGTGCCCCCCATGCAGTGTCTATGGGTGGTAGGTGCCCCCCATGCAGTGTCTATGGGTGGTAGGTGGCCCCCCTATGCAGTGTCTATGGGTGGTAGGTGCCCCCCCCCCATGCAGTGTCTATGGGTGGTAGGTGCCCCCCCCCCATGCAGTGTCTATGGGTGGTAGGTGGCCCCCCCCATGCAGTGTCTATGGGTGGTAGGTGCCCCCCATGCAGTGTCTATGGGTGGTAGGTGCCCCCCATGCAGTGTCTATGGGTGGTAGGTGGCCTCCCCCATGCAGTATCTATGGGTGGTAGGTGCCCCCCATGCAGTGTCTATGGGTGGTAGGTGCCCCCCCATGCAGTGTCTATGGGTGGTAGGTGGCCCCCCCATGCAGTGTCTATGGGTGGTAGGTGCCCCCCCCCCATGCAGTGTCTATGGGTGGTAGGTGCCCCCCCCCATGCAGTGTCTATGGGTGGTAGGTGCCCCCCCATGCAGTGTCTATGGGTGGTAGGTGCCCCCCATGCAGTGTCTATGGGTGGTAGGTGCCCTCCCCATGCAGTATCTATGGGTGGTAGGTGCCCCCCCATGCAGTATCTATGGGTGGTAGGTGCCCCCCATGCAGTGTCTATGGGTGGTAGGTGGCCCCCCCATGCAGTGTCTATGAGTGGTAGGTGCCCCCCCATGCAGTGTCTATGGGTGGTAGGTGCCCCCCCCATGCAGTGTCTATGGGTGGTAGGTGCCCCCCATGCAGTGTCTATGGGTGGTAGGTGGCCCCCCCATGCAGTGTCTATGGGTGGTAGGTGGCCCCCCCATGCAGTGTCTATGGGTGGTAGGTGGCCCCCCCATGCAGTGTCTATGGGTGGTAGGTGCCCCCCATGCAGTGTCTATGGGTGGTAGGTGCCCCCCATGCAGTGTCTATGGGTAGTAGGTGCCCCCCATGCAGTGTCTATGGGTGGTAGGTGCCCCCCCATGCAGTGTCTATGGGTGGTAGGTGCCCCCCATGCAGTGTCTATGGGTGGTAGGTGGCCCCCCCATGCAGTGTCTATGGGTGGTAGGTGCCCCCCCATGCAGTCTATGGGTGGTAGGTGCCCCCCCATGCAGTGTCTATGGGTGGTAGGTGCCCCCCCATGCAGTGTCTATGGGTGGTAGGTGCCCCCCCATGCAGTGTCTATGGGTGGTAGGTGCCCCCCTCATGCAGTGTATATGGGTGGTAGGTGCCCCCCTCATGCAGTGTCTATGGGTGGTAGGTGCCCCCCTCATGCAGTGTCTATGGGTGGTAGGTGCCCCCCCCATGCAGTGTCTATGGGTGGTAGGTGGCCCCCTCATGCAGTGTCTATGGGTGGTAGGTGCCCCCCCATGCAGTGTCTATGGGTGGTAGGTGCCCCCCCCATGCAGTGTCTATGGGTGGTAGGTGCCCCCCCTCATGCAGTGTCTATGGGTGGTAGGTGGCCCCCTCATGCAGTGTCTATGGGTGGTAGGTGCCCCCCCATGCAGTGTCTATGGGTGGTAGGTGCCCCCCCATGCAGTGTCTATGGGTGGTAGGTGCCCCCCCATGCAGTGTCTATGGGTGGTAGGTGCCCCCCCATGCAGTGTCTATGGGTGGTAGGTGGCCCCCTCATGCAGTGTCTATGGGTGGTAGGTGGCCCCCCCCATGCAGTGTCTATGGGTGGTAGGTGGCCTCCCCCATGCAGTGTCTATGGGTGGTAGGTGGCCTCCCCCATGCAGTGTCTATGGGTGGTAGGTGGCCCGCCCCCCATGCAGTGTCTATGGGTGGTAGGTGCCCACCTCATGCAGTGTATATGGGTGGTAGGTGGCCCACCTCATGCAGTGTATATGGGTGGTAGGTGGCCCACCTCATGCAGTGTATATGGGTGGTAGGTGCCCCCCTCATGCAGTGTCTATGGGTGGTAGGTTGCCCCTCATGCAGTGTCTATGGGTGGTAGGTGCCCCCCTCATGCAGTGTCTATGGGTGGTAGGTGCCCCCCTCATGCAGTGTCTATGGGTGGTAGGTGCCCCCCTCATGCAGTGTCTATGGGTGGTAGGTGCCCCCCTCATGCAGTGTCTATGGGTGGTAGGTGCCCCCCTCATGCAGTGTCTATGGGTGGTAGGTGCCCCCCTCATGCAGTGTCTATGGGTGGTAGGTGCCCCCCTCATGCAGTGTATATGGGTGGTAGGTGCCCCCCTCATGCAGTGTCTATGGGTGGTAGGTGCCCCCCTCATGCAGTGTATATGGGTGGTAGGTGCCCCCCTCATGCAGTGTATATGGGTGGTAGGTGGCCCACCTCATGCAGTGTATATGGGTGGTAGGTGCCCCCCTCATGCAGTGTCTATGGGTGGTAGGTGCCCCCCTCATGCAGTGTATATGGGTGGTAGGTGCCCCCCTCATGCAGTGTCTATGGGTGGTAGGTGCCCCCCTCATGCAGTGTCTATGGGTGGTAGGTGCCCCCCTCATGCAGTGTCTATGGGTGGTAGGTGCCCCCCTCATGCAGTGTCTATGGGTGGTAGGTGGCCCCCCATGCAGTGTCTATGGGTGGTAGGTGCCCCCCATGCAGTGTCTATGGGTGGTAGGTGCCCCCCATGCAGTGTCTATGGGTGGTAGGTGCCCCCCATGCAGTGTCTATGGGTGGTAGGTGCCCCCCCCATGCAGTATCTATGGGTGGTAGGTGCCCCCCATGCAGTGTCTATGGGTGGTAGGTGCCCCCCCATGCAGTCTATGGGTGGTAGGTGCCCCCCATGCAGTGTCTATGGGTGGTAGGTGCCCCCCCATGCAGTGTCTATGGGTGGTAGGTGCCCCCCCATGCAGTGTCTATGGGTGGTAGGTGCCCCCCCATGCAGTGTCTATGGGTGGTAGGTGCCCCCCCATGCAGTGTCTATGGGTGGTAGGTGCCCCCCTCATGCAGTGTCTATGGGTGGTAGGTGGCCCCCTCATGCAGTGTCTATGGGTGGTAGGTGCCCCCCCATGCAGTGTCTATGGGTGGTAGGTGCCCCCCCCATGCAGTGTCTATGGGTGGTAGGTGCCCCCCTCATGCAGTGTCTATGGGTGGTAGGTGGCCCCCTCATGCAGTGTCTATGGGTGGTAGGTGCCCCCCCATGCAGTGTCTATGGGTGGTAGGTGCCCCCCATGCAGTGTCTATGGGTGGTAGGTGCCCCCCATGCAGTGTCTATGGGTGGTAGGTGCCCCCCATGCAGTGTCTATGGGTGGTAGGTGCCCCCCATGCAGTATCTATGGGTGGTAGGTGCCCCCCATGCAGTGTCTATGGGTGGTAGGTGGCCCCCCATGCAGTGTCTATGGGTGGTAGGTGCCCCCCCATGCAGTGTCTATGGGTGGTTGGTTCCCCCCCCCATGCAGTGTCTATGGGTGGTAGGTGCCCCCCCATGCAGTGTCTATGGGTGGTAGGTGCCCCCCCATGCAGTGTCTATGGGTGGTAGGTGCCCCCCTCATGCAGTGTCTATGGGTGGTAGGTGGCCCCCTCATGCAGTGTCTATGGGTGGTAGGTGCCCCCCATGCAGTGTCTATGGGTGGTAGGTGCCCCCCCCATGCAGTGTCTATGGGTGGTAGGTGCCCCCCTCATGCAGTGTCTATGGGTGGTAGGTGGCCCCCTCATGCAGTGTCTATGGGTGGTAGGTGCCCCCCCATGCAGTGTCTATGGGTGGTAGGTGCCCCCCATGCAGTGTCTATGGGTGGTAGGTGGCCCCCTCATGCAGTGTCTATGGGTGGTAGGTGCCCCCCCATGCAGTGTCTATGGGTGGTAGGTGGCCCCCCCCATGCAGTGTCTATGGGTGGTTGGTTCCCCCCCCATGCAGTGTCTATGGGTGGTAGGTGCCCCCCCTTGCAGTGTCTATGGGTGGTAGGTGCCCCCCCATGCAGTGTCTATGGGTGGTTGGTTCCCCCCCCATGCAGTGTCTATGGGTGGTAGGTGCCCCCCCATGCAGTGTCTATGGGTGGTAGGTGCCCCCCCATGCAGTGTCTATGGGTGGTAGGTGCCCCCCTCATGCAGTGTCTATGGGTGGTAGGTGGCCCCCTCATGCAGTGTCTATGGGTGGTAGGTGCCCCCCCATGCAGTGTCTATGGGTGGTAGGTGCCCCCCCCATGCAGTGTCTATGGGTGGTAGGTGCCCCCCTCATGCAGTGTCTATGGGTGGTAGGTGGCCCCCTCATGCAGTGTCTATGGGTGGTAGGTGCCCCCCATGCAGTGTCTATGGGTGGTAGGTGCCCCCCATGCAGTGTCTATGGGTGGTAGGTGCCCCCCCATGCAGTGTCTATGGGTGGTAGGTGGCCCCCCATGCAGTGTCTATGGGTGGTAGGTGGCCCCCCCCATGCAGTGTCTATGGGTGGTAGGTGGCCTCCCCCATGCAGTGTCTATGGGTGGTAGGTGGCCCGCCCCCCATGCAGTGTCTATGGGTGGTAGGTGCCCCCCTCATGCAGTGTCTATGGGTGGTAGGTGCCCACCTCATGCAGTGTATATGGGTGGTAGGTGGCCCACCTCATGCAGTGTATATGGGTGGTAGGTGCCCCCCTCATGCAGTGTCTATGGGTGGTAGGTGCCCCCCTCATGCAGTGTCTATGGGTGGTAGGTGCCCCCCTCATGCAGTGTCTATGGGTGGTAGGTGCCCCCCTCATGCAGTGTCTATGGGTGGTAGGTGCCCCCCTCATGCAGTGTCTATGGGTGGTAGGTTCCCCCCTCATGCAGTGTCTATGGGTGGTAGGTGCCCCCCTCATGCAGTGTCTATGGGTGGTAGGTGCCCCCCTCATGCAGTGTATATGGGTGGTAGGTGCCCCCCTCATGCAGTGTATATGGGTGGTAGGTGCCCCCCTCATGCAGTGTCTATGGGTGGTAGGTGCCCCCCTCATGCAGTGTCTATGGGTGGTAGGTGCCCCCCTCATGCAGTGTCTATGGGTGGTAGGTGCCCCCTTCATGCAGTGTATATGGGTGGTAGGTGCCCCCCTCATGCAGTGTATATGGGTGGTAGGTGCCCCCCTCATGCAGTGTCTATGGGTGGTAGGTGCCCCCCTCATGCAGTGTCTATGGGTGGTAGGTGCCCCCTTCATGCAGTGTATATGGGTGGTAGGTGCCCCCCTCATGCAGTGTATATGGGTGGTAGGTGCCCCCCTCATGCAGTGTCTATGGGTGGTAGGTGCCCCCCTCATGCAGTGTCTATGGGTGGTAGGTGCCCCCCTCATGCAGTGTCTATGGGTGGTAGGTGGCCCCCTCATGCAGTGTCTATGGGTGGTAGGTGGCCCCCTCATGCAGTGTCTATGGGTGGTAGGTGCCCCCCATGCAGTGTCTATGGGTGGTAGGTGCCCCCCCCCATGCAGTGTCTATGGGTGGTAGGTGCCCCCCTCATGCAGTGTCTATGGGTGGTAGGTGGCCCCCTCATGCAGTGTCTATGGGTGGTAGGTGCCCCCCCATGCAGTGTCTATGGGTGGTAGGTGCCCCCCCATGCAGTGTCTATGGGTGGTAGGTGGCCCCCTCATGCAGTGTCTATGGGTGGTAGGTGGCCCCCCCCATGCAGTGTCTATGGGTGGTAGGTGGCCTCCCCCATGCAGTGTCTATGGGTGGTAGGTGGCCTCCCCCATGCAGTGTCTATGGGTGGTAGGTGCCCCCCTCATGCAGTGTCTATGGGTGGTAGGTGCCCACCTCATGCAGTGTATATGGGTGGTAGGTGGCCCACCTCATGCAGTGTATATGGGTGGTAGGTGCCCCCCTCATGCAGTGTCTATGGGTGGTAGGTGCCCCCCTCATGCAGTGTCTATGGGTGGTAGGTGCCCCCCTCATGCAGTGTCTATGGGTGGTAGGTGCCCCCCTCATGCAGTGTCTATGGGTGGTAGGTGCCCCCCTCATGCAGTGTCTATGGGTGGTAGGTGCCCCCCTCATGCAGTGTCTATGGGTGGTAGGTGCCCCCCTCATGCAGTGTCTATGGGTGGTAGGTGCCCCCCTCATGCAGTGTCTATGGGTGGTAGGTGCCCCCCTCATGCAGTGTCTATGGGTGGTAGGTGCCCCCCTCATGCAGTGTATATGGGTGGTAGGTGCCCCCCTCATGCAGTGTATATGGGTGGTAGGTGGCCCCCCCATGCAGTGTCTATGGGTGGTAGGTGCCCCCCTCATGCAGTGTCTATGGGTGGTAGGTGCCCCCCTCATGCAGTGTATATGGGTGGTAGGTGCCCCCCTCATGCAGTGTCTATGGGTGGTAGGTGCCCCCCTCATGCAGTGTCTATGGGTGGTAGGTGCCCCCCTCATGCAGTGTCTATGGGTGGTAGGTGCCCCCCTCATGCAGTGTCTATGGGTGGTAGGTGCCCCCCTCATGCAGTGTCTATGGGTGGTAGGTGCCCCCCTCATGCAGTGTCTATGGGTGGTAGGTGGCCCCCCTCATGCAGTGTCTATGGGTGGTAGGTGCCCCCCTCATGCAGTGTCTATGGGTGGTAGGTGCCCCCCTCATGCAGTGTCTATGGGTGGTAGGTGCCCCCCTCATGCAGTGTCTATGGGTGGTAGGTGCCCCCCTCATGCAGTGTCTATGGGTGGTAGGTGCCCCCCTCATGCAGTGTCTATGGGTGGTAGGTGCCCCCTCATGCAGTGTCTATGGGTGGTAGGTGCCCCCCTCATGCAGTGTCTATGGGTGGTAGGTGCCCCCCTCATGCAGTGTCTATGGGTGGTAGGTGCCCCCCTCATGCAGTGTATATGGGTGGTAGGTGCCCCCCTCATGCAGTGTCTATGGGTGGTAGGTGGCCCCCCTCATGCAGTGTCTATGGGTGGTAGGTGGCCCCCCCATGCAGTGTCTATGGGTGGTAGGTGGCCCCCTCATGCAGTGTCTATGGGTGGTAGGTGCCCCCCTCATGCAGTGTCTATGGGTGGTAGGTGGCCCCCCTCATGCAGTGTCTATGGGTGGTAGGTGCCCCCCTCATGCAGTGTCTATGGGTGGTAGGTGGCCCCCCTCATGCAGTGTCTATGGGTGGTAGGTGGCCCCCCCATGCAGTGTCTATGGGTGGTAGGTGCCCCCCTCATGCAGTGTCTATGGGTGGTAGGTGCCCCCCTCATGCAGTGTCTATGGGTGGTAGGTGCCCCCCTCATGCAGTGTCTATGGGTGGTAGGTGCCCCCCTCATGCAGTGTATATGGGTGGTAGGTGCCCCCCTCATGCAGTGTCTATGGGTGGTAGGTGGCCCCCCTCATGCAGTGTCTATGGGTGGTAGGTGGCCCCCCCATGCAGTGTCTATGGGTGGTAGGTGCCCCCCTCATGCAGTGTCTATGGGTGGTAGGTGCCCCCCTCATGCAGTGTATATGGGTGTTACCATAGAGTGTGTCTTGGTGCAGAGCAGACCGGTAGGTCACACACCTCCTGGCTCTCCCTCTCCCTCTCGCTCCTCGCACACTCTCTCCTGTGTTCTAAAAATCAAACTGCAAGTGTTCTGCGTGCGGGCCAATGAGCGGCGAACAGAGGTGAGTCTCTGCCAATAAGCGGCGATGTGGAGGTGGAGCGGATGACGTCAGTGCCGGGTGTTCTGGTCTGAGTGTTGCAGAGTGTGGTCGGTGATCAGGCTGGATGGAGGCGGCGGGCAGCACACAGGGATTACCCCGAGCCTTCCTGCACAGCCTGCGGACTCTCTTCGATATCCTGGACGATGAGCGCCGGGGCTACGTGCACATCCATGAGATCGAAACCCGCTGGAGGGGAGCGGACACCCGGGAGCTCCCCCCCGGGGTGCTGCAGTGCCTGAGGAAGGTGGCGCCCCCCAATGGTTACCTGACCTTCGATCGCTTTGTGTTGGGGCTCCGGACTTCAATGTTCAACTCCCAGAACAGAGAGAACTGCCAGATGGGGGCTCCTCGGGTTCTGGCCAAAGCTCCCAGCAAAGTGGGGTACCCCTGTAAACCTCAGCCTCTGGGGGTGCGCTTCATCAATGGCACCAACCCCCGGCGTAGCACCGACAGGGTCCCCACCGACCGTATCCCCACCGGGGGCGATGGACCAGTCTGCCGAGGAGATGTGGAGAGACCCAGACCAGGTAACCCCGGGGTGTCAGCCTGGAGGGGTCCCCACTTGTGTCATTATCTGGTGATAGGTATAAGTAAGGGGGAGGGGTTGTTTAATATAAAATATTTTGGGGTGCTAATTATTCGGTATTATTTGGTGTAGATATATCTTGACCTTTTTGGGGGTGCGCCACATCAATGTCATTGACCCCCCCTCCACAAGTGGGAACAGCCGAGACCCCCGAAATTGGCCAATAAAGCTGGTGACATCTGTGTGTATTCCAGGCCATTGAAGATTTTGGGCAGAAAGTGATGATATGAAAGTGAGAAAGTAGATAACCTGGGCAAACCCAACCTTTGGGGAGTCCGATACATCAACAGTACCAGGCTAGGGAACTTGGGGGGCCAACCTGGGGTCTCCACTTATGTCAGTGTTGGGGAGTGGATGGTGATGACTTGAAAATAACTGCAACATTTTTGGTTGGCACTGCAGATAACAAACCCAACGTTTGGGGGGTCTGCTACAGTATTAGTACCAAAGATCAGGTGTAGCCCCAAAAAGTTCACAACTGCGACCCAACACCCATGCCAATGACACGTCAACACGATCCATGAGATGATATGAGATGATACTGACTGCAGTCTGGTTCTAAGTGGAATTGCAGATTAAGTAAAGGAGGTGTTCTGCGGGTGGCATTTGTGGGTAGCAGAGGCTTTTGAATTTTTTTGGGGCACAAGGTGAAAAAGCCACCAAACGGCTAGAAGCAATGGCTTTAAAGTGGCTGCAAAATGTTTTGGTGACAAAGTACACAATGTGGGCAAACCCAACCTTTGGTGGGGTCATCAATGGCAATGACCCATCAACAAGATCCTGGTATGGTACTGCCTACAGTCTGGATCTACAGAAAACAGCGGATTTGCTAAGGGAGGCATGCTTCTGGTGGCGTTTGTGGTAAATGGCACCAAGAGGCGGATGAATATTTTAGGGCAGAAGGTGAGAAAGTCCTTAAACTGCTAGAAGCAATGACACAAAAGTGACTGCAAAATGTTTGGTTAAGAAAGTAGAAAAGGCATGCAAACCCAACCTTTGTGGGGTCCATGACATTAACAGTACCAATGACTGAGTGTAAAGTCAAACATGCCCAACTTAGATCCGGACTACGCAACTTGAGGGGCATTTTGGGTTCCCCACTTTTGTCTTGTCTTTTTCAGGTAGGAGATGGTAAAATGTTGTGATTGGTTCAAAAAGGCATTAATTAGCTATAGCTGTTTATTGTAATAACATTTTACTGGATGTAAAAGTTTGGAGTGGAACAGTAGATCTCAAATGCAAATCCTGACCTTTGGGGGGCACTACATCCAGGTCAATGGCCCATCAACAAGATCCTGAGATGGTACTGCCTGCATCCAGAGGGAACAGTGAAGAGGCATTCTGCTGATGGCATTAATGGGTACTGGAAGTTGATGACTATTTTAGAGCAGAAGGTATAAAAGTGACCAAACTCCTGCCAAATTGTCAAGACACAAAATGGATAAAACACAGCCTTTGGGGTTCCACTACATCAGTGGTTCTCAACCTTTCTAGGGCTGCGACCCCTTGATAAAATTTCCCAAGTTGTGGGGACCCCTAACAACAGTTAAATTTTCGTAGCGTGGTTTTTCAGCACCCAAGGAAAGACAAGAAATTTGCGCCCCCTAACTGTCGGACATTTAGCGTTCCTCGAGTCCCTTCCACTCGTACAGTGTTAAAACCCCTTATGGTACATTTTAGAATGTATCACTCTTTGTTCTCCTTTCTTTCCCTTTTATCTCTCTATCCGAATTTCTTGTTTTTTTTTTTTTTTTCCCCCATCCCTCTCTCTAGCCGTCCTTCTTGTTCTTTATCCTTCTTCTCTTTCTCTCCCTTTTTTCTTCCATGTATTCTCTATTTTTTTCCCTCTCCTACTCCTTGGTGGGGGTGGGTGGAAATGGGATGAGTGTCAGTGCTGGCGGGTAGTTGGGATGAGTGTCAGTGCTGGCGGGTAGTTGGGATGAGTGACAGTGCTGGCGGGTAGAGTGGCAGTGCTGGCGGGTAGAGTGGCAGTGCTGGCGGGTAGTTGGGATGAGTGGCAGTGCTGGTGGGATGAGTGGCAGTTCTGGGGGGGGGGGGGGGGGGGTTCTGATCAGCCAACTTAGGTGATCTTGATCAAGGTCATCTGCTGATCTGAGAACTGTAGTGGGGACTTTTAATGGCAACTCTAATCAAAGGTAGTGTTACTCACTGACTCCAGCTCTGTGGTGTCTCCTAGCAGTGACACCTATGCCGAAATCAGGAGATGGGGTCTCCTCCAGCCCCTCCCACTTCTCATTCCTCACCAGTCTGCTGACCTCTAGTCTCTGCCCCCCCCAGCCATGCTGTGAACTGAATAGGCGGCTGCAAAGAGGCTGAGTGGGCGGCCGCGGGCTCCAGGAACAGCCCAGCTGGGCGGCCCTGAAAAGGCTGGGAGAGCAGTGCAGGCTTCAGGAACAGCCCAGGACTTGGTGACCCCTGGCAAATTGTCATTCGACCCCCGAGGGGGTCCCGACCCCCAGGTTGAGAACCACTGCACTAAGAGCCCTTGCACACTGGGGCGGTTTGCAGGCGCTATTGCGCTAATAATAGCGCCTGCAAACCGCCCAGAAAGTGCCGCTACTGTCATTCCAGTGTGAAAGCCCCGAGGGCTTGCACACTGGAGCGATGCGCTGGCAGGACGGTAAAAAAAGTCCTGCTAGCCGCATCTTCGGAGCGGTGAAGGAGCGGTGTGTATACCGCTCCTTTACCGCTCCTGCCCATTGAAATCAATGGGACGGCGCGGCTATACCGCCGGCATTGCGCCTCTGCAGAGGCGCTTTGCGGTGGTATTTAACCCCTTCTCGGCCGCTAGCGGGGGGTAAAACCGCCCCGCTAGCGGCCGAATACCGACGGTAAAACGTCGCTAATAATAGCGGCGTTTTACCGCCGACGCCGCCCCCCGCCCCAGTGTGCAAGGGCTCCACATGAAGTGAGCCAACAAATCAGCACCAAAAAAGAGCCCAACTAGGGAGACCTGGCATAAGCAATGGGGAATCCCAGACTTAGTGGTTTGGGGCTTCACCCGGGATCTCTGCTTTTTATGACCTTTGGTATTCTAGTTTTTACAGAAAAAAAGTTGGGACCTCAGACAAATTTTTTCAGGTTAGTTAAGTAGGGAAGGATTAGATTTGTATTGTTCCCTCTGACTCTCTTTTCCAAGTGAGCTCTTCAAAACAAAAGTTCCGTCTAGCATTCTACTTTATGAAGCTATCAGGAGTGTTTGCAGGAAGTTATGGAATTGGAAACACAGGCCGGTTCTTGGGTTAGATTTGGACTAGTGCCACAAAGTGGTGCAAAGGAATCAGGAGTTCGGGGGCTTTTGAAGCTTTTGCTGACGTTTTCATAGTATAAGTACATTGATTTAGGCTGGCCATACATGGTTCGAATCCCAGCTGGTTGATTAAACAACTTTGGTACAAGCAGCCTGCTGGATTCTTTTGCGATTTATCGCTAGCAGTTGCTATAGCCGCTAGCAATAATCCCCGTTTTTTTTTTGGTGGGGAGGGCTTCCCCCAGCCAAGAAAAGAGAATTGCTGATAACCCCTGTCAGCACTGTCTGTGTTGATGGGGGAATCGTGCAATGTTTTTTTTTTTTTTTTCCTGCAACCTGCAGTTGCAGAAAAGAAATTTGCACTGTGTATGGCCGACCTTAATCTTATCCCTGGTTTTCATTGACCAGATCTAAGAGGGGATTTACTAAAACAGAGTGCAAAATCTGGTGCAGCCCTGTTTGGAAACCAATCAGCATTTCAGGTTTTATTGTCAAACAAGCTGAAGTTAGAAGATGGCCACCATGCACAGCTGCACTAGATTCTGAGTGCTCCAGTTTTAGTAAATCTCCCCCTGTGTGTTCTATGGCCGCCCCAATTCAATATTCTAACCTAGATCTGTGTTCTTGTGTCACAATCCTCTTCTAGACCTCCTCTTTCTTATCTCCTTTGTACTCCTGTCTTAATTCTTCACCTCTCACATACTTCTCATTTGGCAGCAAATGTTTCCATCCTACAAGCTATTATTGTGTTTGTTTTGTTTTTTTTTGTTTTTTTTTTTAGAACAATGGTGATGTAACCATGTGGTTGTTGCCTATGTCATGTAAACTCTTCTTAATTGCTTAGGTTTCGATGTAGTGTAGCGAGGTTTACAATGTCACTTGCAGGGACTGTCTTCTTTAACAGCAACAAAAATCTCTTGGAACAGCCCAGAACTAAACACTGATCCCAATGAGGAATTTATAGCGGATTATTGTGGCAGCGCTCGGCTGGTGTGGTTCTGCAAGTCATATGCACAGACACATGACCTCTGCACCGATATGTACAGTATCTCACAAAAGTGAGTACACCCCTCACATTTTTGTAAATATTTTATTATATCTTTTCATGTGACAAGACTGAAGAAATGACACTTTGCTACAATGTAAAGTAGTGAGTGTACAGCTTGTATAACAGTGTAAATTTGCTGTCCCCTCAAAATAACTCAACACACAGTCGTTAATGTCTTAACTGCTGGCAACAAAAGTGAGCACACCTCTAAGTGAAAATGTCCAAATTGGGCCCAATTAGCCATTTTCCCTCCTCGGTGCCATGTGACTCATTAGTGTTAGGAGTTCCCAGATGTGAATGGGGAGCAGGTGTGTTAAATTTGGTGTTATCGCTCTCTCTCTCATACCGGTCACTGGAAGTTCAACATGGAACCTCATGGCGAAGAACTGAGCTGCAGCACAGTAACTAAGACCATACAGCGGTTTAACAGGACAGGTTCCACTCAGAACAGGCCTCACCATGATCGACCAAAGAAGTTGAGTGTACGTGCTCGGTGTCATTTCCAGAGGTTGTCTTTGGGAAATGGACGTATGAGTGCTGCTAGCATTGCTGCAGAGGTTGAAAAGGGGGTGGGGGGTCAGCCTGTCAGTGCTCAGACCATACGCCGCACAATGCATCAAATTGGTCTGCATGGCTGTCGTCCCAGAAGGAAGCCTCTTCTAAAGATGATGCACAAGAAAGCCTGCAGTTTGCTGAAGACAAGCAGACTAAGGACATGGATTACTGGAACCATGCCCTGTGGTCTGATGAGACCAAGATAAACGTATTTAGTTCAGATGGTGTCAAGCGTGTGTGGCGGCAACCAGGTAAGGAGTACAAAGACAAGTGTGTCTTGCCTACAGTCAAGCATGCTGGTGGGAGTGTCATGGTCTGGGGCTGCATGAGTGCTGCGGGCACTGGGGATCTACAGTTCATTGAGGGTACCATGAATGCCAACATGTACTGTGACATACTGAAGCAGAGCATGATTCCCTCCCTTCAGAGACTGGGCCGCAGGGCAGTATTCCAAGACCGCAAACAGGCCTCCAAGATGACAACTGCCTTGCTAAAGAAGCTGCGGTTAAAGGTTATGGACTGGCCAAGCATGTCTCCAGACCTAAACCCTATTGAGCATCTGTGGGGCATCCTCAAACAGAAGGTGGAGGAGCACAAGGTCTCTAACATCCACCAGCTCTGTGATGTCATCATGGAGGAGTGGAAGAAGACTTCATTGACAACCTGTGAAGCTCTGGAGAACTTCATGCCCATGACGGTTAAGGCAGTGCTAGAAAATAATGGTGACCACACAAAAAATTGACACTTTAGGCCCAATTTGGACATTTTCACTTGGGGGTGTACTCACTTTTGTTGCCAGCGGCTTATACATTAATGGCTGTGTGTTGAGTTATTTTGAGGGGACAGCAAATTTCCACTGTTATACAAGCTTTACACTCACTACTTTACATTGTAGCAAAGTGTCATTTCTTCAGTTGTCACATAAGATATAATAAAATGTTTACAAAAAACGTGAGGGGTGTACTCACTTTTGTGAGATACTGTATGTCTAACCAAAACTTTTTTTAGTTTTGGATGGGGTGGGTAACTTTTTAGAAACTCTGAGGTGTTTATTGCTGTCTGTGTCATTGCTGGGGAGATTCATCCTCCTTATTTGTCCTGGTGATCCAAAAGTGATGGGAAATCCGACATTTAGTTTATCACAAAAGGAGGTGTTTATTTATTTTTTTCATACTTTTTGTGCTGCTTAGGACTTGACAGTAAGGGCCATTCACACTAGAAACTGCACATACCTGCGTGTTTTTGATGTGTATGTTTTTGCAGCATGTAAACATGCAAAGAGGGTGCAAAGGTGCATTGCCACCAAAACCAGTTATTGAAAACACACAAGTGTTATACTGACAAAGTGCAACTAAAATCAAGCTCGTCATATACAACGCTCCAGATGGTGAGGTGAGTGACTCTATGGCACAGGGTGGAAGAACTACGCGTTTCGGGGGATTGACCTCCTTACTCAGAGCTTCAAGAGTTCTAAGGAGGGGGGGGGGTCTGTCCCCTGAAACGCGTAAGCTTTTCCGCCATGTGGCCATAGTCGCCTGCCTCACCAACTGGAGCATTGTATATGACCAGCTTGAGTTTTTATTCCCACTTTGTGAGTATATCACTGTTGTGTGTTTTCAATAGTTTTGTTGGTAATACACTAGACATTTGCGCCCTCTTGTGTATGTTTTTGCAATGTTTGGAAGGACCGCCCAGTCTGAGGAGGGCTGCATCGCTGAAACCCTTGCCTGCCATGGTCATGTTGTTTAGGGAAGTCCTGGGATTAAGGGCTGGATTGTGTTTTTGGCATGTTTACATGCGTTTTGAAGCGCGCTTAAATGCATTTTGAGCTGCGTTTTAGCACTGTTTGCAGTGCATTTTTCTATACATTTTTGGGCTTGGCTTTCTTGGAGTAAAGGGGTGCGGTGCATTTGTAGCACGTTCCCTGCATTTGCGGTGTGGAAAATGCAGCATGCCTTTTTTTTTCTCTGCAATACATTAATGTGAACTATGCCCATAGGATCACATTTAGTGGTGCACCGAATGGAAATTTTGTTGCCGAAAATGCAGATGCACTTAACAGAAAACTGAAACTGAGATTTATTTTTTTGCACTATTTTATATAGAAGTGTATTATATTCTACTTTTTAATTTAATATCATGAATTTAAACGAATATGTAGTCATTGTTGGCAATTATCGGCACCTTAAGTGCAAAGAAAAATGCAAACCTGGTGGATCCTGCTGTTCTCTACTTCCCCATTCTGTTCATGTCCCTAATTCAGCTAAGGATTTTGCAGCTGTGGTGGCAGCTCTGCACATGCTCAGTTTTCAGTGAGTTTCTTTGCTGAGCATTTCCTGGTTATTACATCTGAGAAGCCCATGTGACTATAGCGTCACACATGTGGGCATATACACAGTGGTAAATGACAGCCCACTCCCTCCCACCTCCTCCATGCCCACTAACCAGCTAAATACGATGGGGGTGGGATTTTGCATGTAGCTTGATGGAGGCTTCACCTCCCTCTTATTCCAAGACACAGGCTGGAGGGGCGTGCCACAGCCTGTGACTGGCAAGCATCCGCCCCCCACACCATGGTATTGCCATAAAATATTTTATTTCAAATATAAATATATAATATAATTTGTATGACAATTTAAAACTGTTAATTTTTTTTTAATATTTTATTTTTACTCCTGTATTCTAAAGGCTGTTTTTTAAAATTTTATTTCTATTTTTTTGAACATGTGACCAGCAGTAGAGGACTTGAAGCTGCTCCTGTTTGTTTCTCTGCAGGCAGGCTGGGAGAGAGCTGGGTCATGTGACAGCTGTATATCGATTAGGAAAAAGTACTTGGCACTAATTATTTTAATAAAAAATAAAATCGATCATCAATATACAGAAATAGAAGGTGTCAATTAAACAGTGTGTGTTTTTAGTATCGCTTTAATCACACAATGCTCCATTCCTGTGTGATTGCTACAAGATGCTACTACACGCTTCTTACTTTCCGACCGAATGGGCAAGGTGATGAGTGTCTCTTTAATCATAATTGAGCTCCTCCTAAATGTTGGATGTTTGCTCTAGCTGAGTAAGGTTAAAAATAAGTGCACTTTCACACAAAACGCACTTATTCTTTTTTTGCTCTGACCTGAGTGATCCCACCCTCCACAGCCGATTCATCCCATTTGTTTACATGCAGTGGCGAAAGGTGCCCTCTACTGACGGGACCTGCACATTACAGTCCAATAAACTTCTATGGGCTCATTGCCTGGCCGGAGGTGGATAAGCCTCGTAGAACTCTATGGGGATGTACTGCTCAGGTGCAGCCAAGAGAGGGAGTCTTTTTCACCTCTGGTTATCAAAACAAATAGCGGAAGCCATGGCCGTCGGTAGGTGTAACGCTGTCGAGGGGGAAGGTGAGATCCTTTAGTTTAGGGCAAAGAGAATAAATGCACTTTTTCCTTTGAATCGCTCAGTAGCAAAAGATTAAAATGGTCGATTTGGCTTAATCTTAAAACTTTTTTTTTTTTTTTTTTTTTAATCGAACTTTTGTCCCAAAGCTGAACAATCGTCCTGCATCCAGCTACGCTAACATAGTTTTGTTTGAAAATGAAGCGAGAGCTGAATTTGGCGCCTCTCCCCAGCCCTGTGCATTGTCAGCAGCGTTCCCCACACTGAATGCATTGGCTGGGTGTGCCTGGAATTTAGGGGGGAGTAGGTGAAACTTGATTTAATCAAATGGGGAAATGGATGAATTATGGGTGTAAAGGGAGACGGCTTAGCTGCAGGTTTCCACATGTGTGGATCTGAACTTTGCTCTACGCTTTTACAGTAATATACAGTATTAGATGTCTGTGTATTATTTCATTCCAGGAATTAATTTATCTATTATGGTCATGGAATGTGAGAAGCCAAAAGAATAAAGAAAAAAGGAGTAGGGGCTCCGTTAGCTCCATGGGAGCCTTGTGGCTCTCTTCAGACCACCACAGAATTCTAGGCAGATATAAAAGAAACACATGAATGCAATCAATAATACATCATTAATTGTATGTTTATTACACGCAGGCAGTGCGAGTACCTGACACTGGCCTGGTGTCAGCCTCTTACAAATCCTGCACAGTGATGGGAAGATGTGTGCATGCTGATAGGAGGAGAGAGCAGAGTGAGAGACCAGCTCATCATTGTGCTGCTTCTCCATTCGCTGTCCAGTCAGACTGGGGCTGGTCCGGGATGACCTGGGGTTGAACGATGCTGGCTGTCAGACTGCAGACATCTGGCAACAGAGCGTATAGCAGGGGAGTATCTGGACTGATGATTACTTTTGCAGCAAAAGCTAGTTTTATTAGTTTTTTAGATCCCTTTCACACCGGGGCGTTTTTCAGGCGCTTTAGCGTTAAAAAAAGCGCCTATAAAGCGCCTGAAGGAAGCCTCATCTGCAATCCCAGTGTGAAAGCCCGAGTGCTTTCACACTGCCAGAGCCAGAAAACCGCTGGTAAAGCGCCGCTTAAGACCCCTTTCACACTGGGGTGTTTTTCGGGCGCTGGCATTCTGAATTGCCTCGGGGCATCGGCGCACCCATCCCGGTGGCAAAAACACGAAAGCGCTGCAAAGAAGCTGCTTGCAGGACTTTTTTTGATGCCCTGCCAGCGCAGCGCCCCAGCGTGAAAGCACTCCGGCTTTCACATTGGGATTGCAGATGCGGCTTCTTTCAGGCGCTTTTTTTTTTTAAACTCTAAAGCGCCTGAAAAACGCCCCAGTGTGAAAGGGGTCTTAATGAGCTATTTATTTTTGTCTGTTTTTGACTGAAGTTCTGCATTAATGTGGATAAAAAGCCTACATATTTTTCTACCTTTGTAAGACCCCTTTCACACCAAGGCGCTTCAAAAACGCCCTAAAACGCCTTAGCGTTATTACCGCGTTTTTACCGCGTTTTAGGGGCGCTAGCGGTAAAATTAACGCAACACTGCAAGCGTTTTTCAAGCGTTATTGAAGCATGTGTTATTGATGCTATCTTTCTGCTTGCATGTTTATCCTTTGTGAGATCATGTAAAAGAAGCAGTGTCTTGTTTTACTTCAAATCTTCATTTTTCTGGGATTAATTCTTTTTTTGGCACTTTAATGGTCTGTTTAATCATTCTGACCTTCCCACAATTTCAGTCCTGTTGTAGATGCTCTCTTTTCTGCTTGCATGTTTACCTTTTTGTAAGATCATGTGAATTTTCTACAGCTCAGGGCAGATTATAGGCGCTATTCAGGCGTTTTTACAGCGTTTTCAATTTCATTTCAATGGAGAGGGGCGTTTTTGAAGCGCTTTTTCAACGCCCAAAAGCTGCTCCAAAGATGCTGCTTGCATGACTTTTCTCAATGCCACGCCAGCGCAACGCCTCAGTGTGTAAGGGTCCATTGAGATGCATGGGGAGCGTTTTAATAGCGTTATTTTTAGCGCTAAAACGCTGCAAAAACACCTTGGTGTGAAAGGGAGTCTAATGCATTCCTTGCCTTGATATAAAAAAGTGTTTAGGCATTGAATTTGGCCCCTCATTAGGGCTGCAACTAACGATTATTTACATAATCGATTAGTTGGCCGATTATTGTTTCGATTAATCGATTATTCGGATAATAACTTTAAAAAAAGTGTGGTGTATAGTTTAATATGTAAAATTTAAAAAAAAAGGCAATTTATTCTTCAAAATCTATATGCAGTGGTAAATATGAATCAACTATATGATTAGGGAGCAAAATCTCTAATCCACTCTGAGAATAACAGACAGAAGAGATATACTGTATATACTATTGGAGGTTGAATCTGGTAAATATCAGACTCAGATCACATTTTTTATTTAGACCCCATTCACACTGGAGCACATGTAATGTGCCCTGCTCCCACGTAATGTGCCCTGCCGCCTTGAAATGTGCCCTGCTCCCAGGTAATGTGCCCTGCCTCCTTGAAATGTGCCCTGCTCCCACGTAATGTGCCCTGCCTCCTTGAAATGTGCCCTGCCTCCTTGAAATGTGCCCTGCCTCCTTGAAATGTGCCCTGCTCCCACGTAATGTGCCCTGCTCCCACGTAATGTGCCCTGCTCCCACGTAATGTGCCCTGCCGCCTTGAAATGTGCCCTGCCGCCTTGAAATGTGCCCTGCTCCCACGTAATGTGCCCTGTCTCCATGTAAAAGTTTACTTTAAATGTAATAGTAATGCCTTCTATTACCTCCAGTCTATAAGCCTCCACCTTCTCTGGGTTCAGATGCTGATCTTCCCTGTCTTTTTAAAGACTTCCCACAGTCTTTTTAAAGTCATTTTTTTTTAAAACAAACATGTTATACTTACCTGCTCTGTGTAATGGTTTTGCACAGAGCAGCCCTGATTCTTCTCTTCTGGGGTCCCCCACCGATGCCTCTGGCTTCTCCTGCCTTTAGAGTGCCCCAATAGCAAGCTGCAAATTATAGTATAGTGTGCCCCTATAGCAAGGTAAAAAAAACTTCTGCTTTTAGACCCACTCACTTCCTGCCCAGGACTACATGTTCCATGAGGAATTGCTCCTCACACATTCACAAGTTCTCAGGCACTTCCTGACATGTATGTATGGATGGTGTACTGAGCTGTATGTGTGCTGCACTGTATATCCAGATATGTAAACAAATAATGCATTCTGTATGCAGGCCAAATAATCGGCTGGCCGATTAATCGATTATGAAAATAGTTGACCACTATTTTCATAATCGATTAGTTATCGATTATTTGTTTCAGCCCTACCCCTCATCATCCCTCCTTATACTTACCTGAGCCCCCTTCGATCCAGCAGTGTGTACATCTGCAGCTCTTCTCTCCACTCACTTTGGGTCTCACTGGCTTTGCTGGGGCACCCAGTGCTATCAATCAATGCCACTGACAAGGGAGTGGGGGGCAGGGCCGATTACTGCTGTCTGTGTCAATGAACTAAAACAAAAGGGGCTCAGGAGCGAGCACGCAAGAGGGCCCCACGTGGGAAGCGGCTTCCAGGGCACTGGACAGAGAGCTTTAAACATTGGTGGTGGACCAATGAAAATGTGTGTGGGATGAAGTGAAAGCTGGTGATCACTGTAATAGAATCCGCTTCTCCAGTGATCGCCACAAGCTTCTAGGTCCTGTGCTGAGCAGCTGCCCTGCAGCATTGTGAACATAGCAGGATGCTCGTTTGGCACAGGCGCCATTCAGGGAACATTTTCTATTTTTCTCAGTGAATGCAAAGCATTCTGTGATTGGACTAGGGCTGGGGAAAAAAATCGACTTAAATCTTGAAACGAGTTGAGAGGTCAAATCGAATTTTTTTTTTTTTTTTTTTTTTTTTTTTTTTTATTTCACCGCGCCGGTCCTGAGGAGCTGCGGGCAGGAGTTTTTAGGCGAGGCCGCGGCTTCAGCCTAGTCCATGAGGCTGGACGTTGCATACTAGGCCGAAGCCGCGGCCTCGCCTAAAAAAATAAAAAACAAAACCTCGGGCCGTTTTTAAAAATTTTTTTTTTAAATGACACTTTTTCTTTTTCTATTGCATTTTAGTGTAAATATGAGATCTGACGTCTTTTTGACCCCAGATCTCATATTTAAGAGGTCCTGTCATGCTTCTTTTCTATTACAAGGGATGTTTACCTTCCATGTAATAGGAATAAAAGTGACACTTTTAGTTTTATACTGTTTAAAAAAAAAAAAAAAGGTAAAATAAATAATAATTTTTTAAAACGTGCCCCGTCCCGCAGAAGCGAACGCTTACGTGAGTAGCGCCCACATTTGAAAACTGTGTTCACACCACATGGTTGGTAGCGCCGCAATCGGTAGAGTGAGAGCAATAATTCTAGCCCTAGACCTCCTCTGTAACTCAAAACATGCAACCTGTAGAATTTTTTTAAACGTCGCCTATGGAGATTTTTAAGGGTAAAAGTTTGTTGCCATTCCACGAGTGGGAGCAATTTTGAAACGTGACATTACTCGGAAACGTGACAATTTACTCGGCGTAACATCTTTCACAATCTAAAAAAAAAAAATTGGGCTAACTTTACTGTTGTCTTATTTTTTTAAATTCAAAAATGTCTATTTTTTCCCCCAAAAAAGTGCGTTTGTAAGACCGCTGCGCAAATACGGTGTGACAAAGTATTGCAACGACCTCCATTTTATTCTCTAGGGGGTTAGGAAAAAAAAATGTATAATGTTTGGAGGTTCTAAGTAATTTTCAAGCAAAAAAAAAAAAAACGGTTTTTCACTTGTAAACAACAAATCTCAGAAAGAGGCTCGGTTCTTAAGTGGTTAAGGCTGAAAATCGCGCTGAAAACGATACGCTCAGGTGTGAATGCATCCTGAGACATTAGGAATGGTTGCAGAAAACTTCCACCATGCTGAAGACGTGGTCTACATGCGATGAGGCCAGGACTCATGGAGGACTTTGGATGGCTGTCCTGTCATAAATGACCATTTTGGATTTTCCCTGCCCAATCCAGAAGTAGATTGGCTGACACTTTGTGGGGAATTCAGTGGTGGCCAATTGATAAGACATTGATTCTTTTATCGGGGTGTCCTCCAGCTGAGAGAGGAAACTGAAATAGAGAGAACCCACAAACTTTCATGCGATTCGTATTCTTGGAGGGGGTTGATCTCCATATTTTCTCCTGTGTGAAGAGTGATTTGTGTATAATGGGGGATGGAGGATAAGTTTCCATGTGTTCACAGGAAGGCGAAGAGCGTTTTTACAGCTGGAATGTTTATATGGAGCTGCTGGTGCAAATCCCCACACCTATCCCTCCTGTCCTTTTGGCCTCTGCCTGGCTCCTTGACAAAGACTTATCTGGTGTGCAGAGTAAATATTGGCAGGCGGGTAGGGACTAGCTCCGTCCTGCCTACTCTGAGGATTGACAGGTGAGACTTGGCCGGGCTCAGTTCAAATTCCTGATCAGATTGCTACATTCAAATCTGAACGGTTCTCGGCTCTCACAGAAAATTGCAGCAAAGATTTGCCTGCAGATCAATCAGGGCTGTTCAGATCCCTGTGTTTGTTTGTAGCGCGTTACGCTAAAAGGAACCGGCATACGTTTTACTGCGCCAGTGTGCGTTTGGGGAGCCTTAGAAATTTGTAATGACAGTAAAATACACATGCAGGGTACCATGTGACCAGCAGGCACACGCACATAATTCATACTGACATGCGTTTTATCTGGCTGTTGGTATGCAAATCTCACCTTTAGTGTAAGCATATTGTCCGAAGCATTCAGACACAATGCTGTTCAAACGTTTGCCTTTAAATGCAAAATGTAGTAAAACTGTTAAACCTTCTTTAACAGTCTCAGTAGGATTTGCATTTCAAGCAAATGTTAAAGGAGAGTTGGGCGAATGGCTTGGGCCGAACATCGCCTGTTTGGCGAAAAACAGAATTTGCAGGGCGTTTGGCGGCTGTACTGTTGCATACTAGCACGTTATGGCTTTACCTTGGAGGGAGACTATTTTTATTTTATTTTTTGTCAGCTTTACTTTCGCTTTAAGTACCGTAGTTTGGTGCCGTTTCACGAGCATGCGCAATTTTAAAGTGTGACATGTTGGGTGTTTAATTGGTGTAACATCTTTTATATTTTACCAAACAATTGGGTATTGTGTTTTTGTGGATTAAAGTACACTAAAGTGTATTTTTTCCCATAAAATGCTGAGCAAACATTGTGTGACATTGCAACACCCACCATTTTATTCCATAGGGCTTAAAAATATATCCTGTTTTGGGGGTTCTAAGTACCGTAATTTTCTAATTAAAAAAAAAATAAAAATTTTACACCTATGTGAGACGTCTCAGAATAGCCTAAATAAATTAAGCCTGTGCTTTGTTAAATTGAAAAGAGAAAAAAAAAAGGAATAGTTTATGAAAACATTAACATGACATTTATTTATGGTACAATTTGCTTTAGTAAACTAAATTACATACAGAGCCAGTTCACACACCATAGAAACGCAGTCCGGATGTGTTCCAGATGCTTTTCTGTTTTTGGTGCGTGTTTTTTTTTTTCTTAACCTTTAATGCTAGTTCACACCAGATGCAGTTGTGTGCGCTTTTTTTTTCTGCACTAAAAAATGCATGCATTGTTTTCCATGTATTCCAATGGCTCTAGTTCACACCAGTGCAGTCAGTTTGCGGTGCAGAAAAAAAACGGAAAATTGTATACTCACCTTTCCGTAATTTTCCTTTCCTGTCGCATCTCATGGCAGCATACACCTATGGGTTGTGGCTCCGCCCCCGCAACCTGATAGGACCGCGTAGCTATTAAAGTCTGAGAGAGCCCCTGCCCCAGCATTCTCCGTGTATATATACCTCACCTCAGATGGGTGGACATTTGTATGCTGCCATGAGATGCGACAGGAAAGGAAAATTACGGAAAGGTGAGTATACAATTTTCCGTTTTCCTGTCGCATCATGGCAGCATACACCTATGGGGAATAACTCGCAAACTGGGTGGGTATGAGCAAAAGATAAGTTTTTTATTTAGAAGGTATTGAGGAGTTAGCCTGAATAATTGCTCTCCCAAATTCTACCGTGGACAATCTAGCGGAGTCCACTTTATAATGAGAGATAAAAGTGGTTTTCGAAGACCAAGTGGCTGCTTTGCAGATGGTTTCGGCTGATACCCTGCAGTAGGCCGCCCAGGAGGTCGCCATTGCCCTTGTGGAGTGTGCCCTTAAGCCCTCAGGTACTCGTGCATTGTTAGATGCGTAAGCTCTCTTAATGATCTTCACCAACCATGCTGCGATGGTGCGAGAGGTTGCTGCTTGTCCTCTTCTAAACCCATGAGGAATGACCAGTAGGTCCTCTGTCTTCCTTAAATTGCTGGTTGCCAGGAGGTAGGCCTGGATATTCGACTTTATGTCAAGCGGATGTGGATCACCCTGTTCTGTGGATAGGGTGGGGAGACATAGTTCTTGGTTAAAGTGGAAAGATGATGACACTTTCGGGATGAAGCGATCCGATGGTTTTAAGACTACTTTGTCTGGATAGAACATCAAGTATGGTTCCTTAGCCTGTAAGGCCTGAATCTCCGATACCCTTTTAGCTGATGTAATACTATTAGGAAAGTGACTTTGAGAGTTAGGTCCCACAGGGAAACATTCTCTAACGGAAAAAAATGGCTCATGGGATAAGGCTTCCAACACTACTGAAAGATCCCATGTCGGGAAGGAAGGTTTCCTAGGTGGTCTCGGCTTTAGGCAAGCCTTCTGAAATTGGATGATGAGAGGTTCTTGAGCCCATATCACTCCTGTCATAGCGGATAGGACTGATACATGTACCTTCAGGGTACTAGACCTAAGACCTTTATCTAGACCTAACTGGAGAAACTCGAGGATCTGAGGAACTGATGGAGATGCCGGGTTCCAGGATTGCTGTTGTGCGACTAAGAGAAAACTCTCCCAGACCCTTTTTATAGGTCTTATTGGTCGTGGATTTTCTGGCCTGGAGGAGAGTGTCTATCACTTTCTGGGAGCAACCTTGGACTAAGAACCTAGTCCTTTCAATCTCCATGCTGTTAGATGCAGCCTCTCCGGAAATGGGTGAAGGAGTTGCCCCTGCGACAGTATATCCGCTGTCATTGGGAGTGTCAGTGGTTCTGCTGTGCTCAATTGGAGGAGCGTCGTAAACCATGGTCGTCTCGGCCAAAATGGGAGGACTGCTAGCACTGTGGCTTTCGACCTCTTGAGTCTGAGTAAGAATCTCGGAATGAGTGGTGTTGGCGGAAATATGTACCCCAAACGGAAGTTCCAGTCGTGTTGTAGGCAATCCGTGCCTTCTGCCGATGGGAAAGGAATTCTGGCTAGATATCTCTGGCATTTCGTGTTGACCGGTGTTGCCGCCAGGTCTATATCCGGTATCCCCCAGGTCTGGGTTATGAGGGTAAAGGCTTGGTGACTTGAGGCCCACTCGTTGTTTGATACAAAGATCCGACTTAGAGAGTCGGCTAGTTGATTTTGGACTCCTGGGACATACGCTGCCGTTAATCCCGACAGGTTCAGCTGTGCCCACTCGAAGACTGGACGGACTTCCCGCATCATGGAGCGACTCCTGGTGCCCCCCTGCCTGTTGATATAGGCAACTGCCACTCTGTTGTCCAATTTTAGCAGGACCTCTTTCCCCCTGAGGAGGGGGCTGAAGGATAACAGAGCTTGGAAAGCTGCTTTCATCTCCAATATATTTGAAACCACGTTCTGTGTTCTGAATGTCCAAAGGCCCTGGACTGCGTGATGGCGGTAGTGTGCCCCCCAGCCCTTCAGGCTGGCGTCTGAAGTGATTATTTCCTGAGGAAGAGGGACTATATGCCTGCATCTCTTCAGATTGTTCAATCTGGTCCACCACCAGAGTGATTGTTTTATTTCTTTCTGGACTACGATCGGCTGAGACAATGATACCCCGTTCCATTGTTTTAACAATGATGCTTGCAGAGGTCTGGTGTTCCATTGGGCCCATTGTACCATTGGGATGGTTGCTGAGAATGACCCCAGTATGCTGAGGTACTCCCGGGCTGGTAGTGTGGTAGAGGCTAATAACTTTCTTGCCTTCTGAATGAGGCTGGGAATTTTTTCCTGCGGAAGTTCCACCGTATTGAGACGGGTGTCTAGTTCCGCCCCCAGGAATATCATTCTCTGAGTGGGCTGCAGATTGCTTTTCCCCCAGTTTATGATCCAGCCGAAGTTTTGTAGGGTGGTAATCAGAATGGATCGATGCAGTAGAAGGGAATCCTGATTGTCTGCTAGCAAAAGGATGTCGTCCAGGTAATGATGGACCCTCAATCCTTGTTCTCTTAGTAAGGCTATTACTGGCAGTAAGATTTTTGTGAATGTCCTTGGAGCGGTGGAGATCCCGAACGGGAGGCTTCGGAATTGAAAATGATGTAGACCTACCGCAAAGCGGAGAAATTTTTGGAATGAGATATGAATGGGGACGTGCAGATAGGCGTCTTGTAAATCGACGGAAAGCATCCAATCCCCGATATTCATGGCCCGAAGAATTGACTGGAGGCTCTCCATTTTGAATGTCTCGACTAAGATTGAGCGATTGAGATTCTTTAGATCTAAGACAGGGCGTAGATCCCCCGATTTCTTCTTCACCAGAAACAACGGGGAGTAGAATCCCGTTGACCTTTGGGATATTGGAACTTCCACTATGGCTTCCTTTTGTAACAGGTCTTGGACGTACTTTGTCAGTAGCATCCTTTTTTCCCGAGATGCAGGTAATCTGGTTACAGAGAATTGGTCTCTTGGAGCCCGTGTCTTGAATTTCCATTTGTGGCCGAACTGGACAGTGTCTATCGTCCATGGGTCCTTTTATTGTATCCGCCCAGACCTGCTTGAAACTCATGAGTCTGGCCCCCACTAAAGCTGGTTGGGCGGACGCACCTTCAAAAAGACTTTTGTTCCCCTGACGCAGGGTTCTTAGACTTTTGGAGCTTGAGGAATGATGACTGGGGATTCTTCCAGTTCCTCCTATACTCTTTTCCGGGCCTGTAGGATCTTGCCTCTCTGTATTTATCTGGCAGATTTCTTCTAGAAACCGGTGGTCTCTGCTGCCTGGGCCTCCTATCTGAAGGGATGAGTCCCGATTTTCCCCCCGTGACTTTAGAAATAGCCACGTCCAGTTTTTCTCCAAAGGTTTACGCCATCAAAGGGTATTTTGCACCAATTGGATTTTGAGGAGGGATCTGCCGACCAGGGTTTTAACCAGAGCGCCCTTCTGGCCATTACTGAGCTTAACATTGCTCTTGAAGTGGTTTTAATTATATCCACAGAGGCTTCTGCGACAAAGTCGCCTGCAAGACTAAGTTCTTGGAGTGCTGAGATAACTTTCTCCTGCTCTATTCCTTCCGATACCAGCTTCTCGGCCATCGTGGACCAGCTTGAGATAGCCTTACCGACGGCAGCCAATGCTATTGCTGGCCTGCAAGCGCCACCTGCCGAGAGGTAGGTTCTCTTAAGATCCAGATCGATCTTTCTATCCAGGACGTCTTTGAATGTGACTGCATCCTCTATTGGAAGTGTTACGTGCCTGGCGAGGCGCATTAGGGAGGAGTCGACCACTGGAGGAGATATTAGTGGGTTGACGTTAGGCTCTTTAAGTGGATAGAGTTTTGATAATCTGTTGCTGAGGCCAGTTTTTTTCTCTGGCTTTTGCCACTCATCCTTAATTAGATCCTCAAGTTCCTCAATGAACGGGAAGTTCTCTGGGTCTTTTTTAAGATTTGGAAAGTATTTCCTCACTTTTTGAGGAGTTTCTTTTTCTTCCACCCAGTCGATCGCCTCTTTTACTGACTTCACGAATGGGTCGATCAATGAGAAGTCGAAGCCGGTGGATGCCTCTAGATCATCAGTGTCAGAGAGAGGGTCTGACGTCTTTGATGATGATGGGGCAGTGGATGAGGTACTTTGTATAGGTCTGCTGGCTTCTGGCTCTGCGACTTGTGGTGATGGATCAATTGGTTCTCTTGCCTCTGTTTCTCTGTCCTTAGTTGCCTCAATGAAGCATGTGCGACAGGCCAGTTTGTCTGGAAGTGCTGTAGCACCGCAAATCCAGCAGGAGTTCCCGGGTGGACGGGAAGGCTGGGTGACAGGAGATTTCCTGCGCGCAGGGGATTTTTTGTGGTGGGAGCGACTATGCCTTGATCTTGATCGGCTTCTCCTGCGACTTGATCTGCTCCTCCTGCGACTTGAGCGGCTTCTGCGACTTGAGCGACTTCTGCCGCGCTCTGAGCGACTGTGGCTTGAGCGGCTCCTTCTTGAAGGCTCCCCTCGTCTTGAATGTGACGATCTGGAAGACCTGGTGGGGCTGTTCAATTTAAACAGCATTAGTGAGGGCTCTCTTTTTCCTTCTCTTCATACTTACCCATCATCCCCTCTTACCTAGTAGGCTGGCGATGGTCTACCTGGGCAACGGTCTCCATGAAAGGTGATGAATCAACCTATAATTATATAGGTGGCTTAGCATGCATGGGATAGCAGATAGTAAACAAGCAAAGAAAAAAGCCATCATAGATCTTACCTGGGCGTGGAGATAGCAAGAGAGAGACAGGGTAGAACAGCTGGGTAGAGTAGCAAAAGAAATCCGGTCAAAATTCCCCCTTACAGGCTCAGGAGAGAAGAGACAAGAAAATGCTGACATTACAGCATTTTTAAACTTGCCGCCGTCCTGGGGTGATGACGTCACGCTCGAGCATGCTCAGATGCGCTCTGAGGCCTCCGACGCCATTTTGGAAGCTGGAAAGTGGAATGTCCTGACAAGCTGGAGCTATGGAGACAGACAGGAGGGGAAGTTACCCACAGGTGCACAGAAAGGAGCTGGAGACCGCTGCGATCCATAAACCTGTTTAAGGTTTGTAATGTATTGTAACATACCCCTGAGACCATCAGAGTGGGGTTCCTTCCATTGAGCTCATTTAGAGGCTGTACAGGATAGGACTTCCACCCAGGAGAGGCTAGAACCTGGCTGGGGCGAATGTTTTAGGTAAGGGATGCATGTTTTCGGTCCTTGACAGGTGAGGAAAAAAAGGAGAATGCTGGGGCAGGGGCTCTCTCAGACTTTAATAGTTACGCGGTCCTATCAGGTTGCGGGGGCCGAGCCACAACCCATAGGTGTATGCTGCCATGATGCGACAGGAAAAGTAGATTGTGCTGCATTTTTTTTCTGCACTATACTATACTGGAACCTAGCAAATTATTTAAAAAATGCACTGGAGCTGCGTGTGGTGTGAACTGTAAGCAAAAAATGATCCGGAATGTATGAGTGCATTTTTGTGGTGTGACCTGGCCCTAAATAAGCACATGTGTGTTCCAGTGCGTTTTTACAGCGTTACAGTACAGTGCAGAAAAAATGCAGCATGTTCTACTTCCCTCTTTTTTTTTTTTTTTTTTGGAACTGCAAGCACTGGTGTGAACTATGCCATTGAAAACCAAATAACCTACTTTTCATGCGTTTTTGATGCAGACTCACTGGACTGCATGTGATGTGAACTGGGCCACAGTATAGTTATGATTTAAATGGAGGAGCAATAAGTTATGGGCCCCACACATGCTGAAAAGGACATAAAAAAAAAAAAATCAAAAGGCATAATAAACTGTTCAAAGCACATAAAACCAACTTGGTGTCAGTTATTGAAGCATTGAGGATATAGTTGGGTGCGGTTATGTAGAAAGCACTTGAAATATTCTTGTAAAACTATTGGGAAAGACCAGTTTTGGTTTTATATATGAAGCAGGCTAGGGGCATTGCTTGGGGACAAGAATCTCCTTTGTTTACTCAGAAAACTAGAATACTACGGATTATTGATGGGACTTTTTAATCACGTCTGCCGAGGCCACAGGAAATGAAGTGCAGTTGAGGAGCTCCAGGAGTATGGTGGTGGTGGTGGTGATGGTGGTGGTGATGGTGGTTGGGGGGCGACAGGCAAAGAATAAATGATTCCATGTGTGTCGGCACAGCTCACTTTTATCCTGTGTGAGAAGAAGTCTAAAGAAGATCTCTGGATTAGTGTGCCTGGCCTTGTTTCTGGATGTAAGCTGGTTGTGGATGGATAATGAAGGTGGCGAGGTGCCAGCATGCGTATTCTGATATCTCCAAGGGTGGGCACGTGCCCTGAATCCCTTAGAGCTCAGCTGTGTGAATACCAATTTCAGCCAGAAATTCTTCCTTTTGGTTTCCTCATTGCTTTATTGGTCAGTGAATGGAATCAGTAGAACACATTTTGGACTTTTTACATGGCTGTCTATACGGTGAATATTCTGCCTCAGATCTTTAACTTGCAATTAAGATGAACTTGTGTTCTGCCTGGTGTAGGGCAAAGCTACAGGTCCACTGTACGGCCCTCCTCCCCAGCTCTACATATTCTTCCCATCACCGCCCCGGGTAATCCCTTTGCCCAGTCAAGTCAGCAAAGGACACCCTGTGTAAGCTCTATTTGTTCTGGTCAGAGCTTACACAGGGTTAGGACTCTCCTCCTGCCCCATGTGACCAGTGCTTGGGTCACCCAGTTGGTTACTGAAGTCCATGTGGGAGGCAACGGGGAGTGTCGCATGTTGGGAATCGCTGGGTTAGAACTTTCCTCCTACAGCTTGGTCTGGGTGACTTACTAGGTAGAAAAGTCTGGATGGGAATGACAGCCCCTGGAGTCTGGACCTTTAAATCTGCAATGGTAGGGTCTCTCCTTCTATCATGGCAGCTTCACTTTAAAATGAACCTATTAGGGTAACCTAACAGTTACTGCACACCGTCTGCAGATGTTTTAGTGTGTATTCTCAGAAGTACCCCATATTGGCCTCATTCTATGCCAATATATGAAAGTCAGCTCTGAAATGGAAGTCTCAGTGATTGCCATGGTGTGGTTTATATCTATATTAATAGGGGATGTGCTGTTCCTTATTTCCCAAAAATGACCAATTCCTGGTGTTGGGACTAATCCCTATATCCGTGGTAATATCTCACTAAAGAATATACCGGTACATAATGAAAATAAAGTTTGAACATGTGATAAACCATCAAATGTGAAGCAACATGTATATATAAAAGTCAAACCAAAGTCCAAATATTATAAATGCCAATTACACGTGGTATGGCGTGAATACCACTAGACAGCTTTATTAATTGTCCTCAAAACATCACATCCAGTTTCCAAATCATAGAAGTGTTTATTCCGTGACATAAAAATAATTTCTTCCAAAGTGCTTGAAGTAAACATGCTCCAGTGGCCTTATTGCCAATCCAACAGTAAGTGCAATGCCCGCTCACCTTGGTATCTGACCTAAAACTTTAGGTTAATTTTCACATTCATATGTTGTTTATGCAACTCCAACCTTCAGCAGCCACTTCACGTGCAGGGTCCCAAGAGACCAATCCTTGCTGTCTTTGTTTAGCTTGTATCTCAAAAGGGGGAGAGCTCTCATAGGGCACCACATAGTACCAGTTTAAAAACGTTTATTTTGTAATATAAATGCCCCCTCATATAAACCTTTTACAGGGTGGATAAAAATCAATAATTGTATTTTCTCGAATCGTCTTCCAGGGCAGCATCCGAGAGATGGGCTCCTCCTCCCTAAAACAGGAAACACATTAGTCCACCATTATAAATTTCACACTCTTACCTGTGTGCCTCAGTTGTTTGTGTTTCCTCCGGACCCACAGGAGCTGCAAAAACGTTTGTTATTTTATTTTCACCTGTCTCTGTGCTTGTTGCAGGAGACCCCCCTGCCAGCATCCCATACAGCCCAAGGGGCTTTGGGAGGGCGAGCAGGAGCAGCACTGGGCAACATTGCTCAAAGCCTGAGATTTCGCCCCTACTGAGGGGTCTGCAATCATCCCCCCCAGGCTGCAGGAGGACTCTGTCATCCCCACCCCATGCCGCTGTTTAGGCCTGTGTATGCTTCTGCAAGCACCCCCCTCTGGCTTTCCGCAGAATTTGGAGCCCGCCAGGGGGGATGGATACATGCACAGAGGCGGGCCCCCCCCCCCCCCCCGCTGCCGCCGACCGCCGCCGAGAACCTCAGTAGCAGAGGGTCTAGCAGGGAGGATTTCGCTTCCAATTAGGTCCCTGGTGGCTGCGGCTGCCCCCCCCCAAACGAATCCGCCGCTCTCCGGGCGGCGCAGCAGCGTCCTCACCGCCACAGGCCGCTACAGGAAGTCGGGGATGTACCAAGATGGCGCCAAGGAAGTTCCGCTTCCGGGTTGGCGGCCATTTTCCCGTAGTCTATCTACTGCGGAGATAGAGCAGGGACACCTAGGGGCGGGAAGTTTAAAAAAAAAAAAAAAAAAGAAGAAAACAGAATACAAATAGCAAATTTTGTTTAATGCTACCCTCCACTACCAGCACGGTTACTCTACAATACAGCGACATGTGCAGGTGTGTCCACCAACCTGCACGGGGTCAGCCGGGGGCGGGGCCGGAGCTTATGCAGGAAGCAGATAAAAAGGCCTCTAAGCAGAGGATCCTGGTGGCTGATCATGTCTGACGCTTCCCCACCCTGCCCTGCAGATCCTGCAAGCCAGGACAGCTCCAAGGTAAGCCAGAATATTCCTGAATTATCTCTGTCTTAACCTCTTTACTGCCTATCTACAGGCAGTTTTTTTGACCACCTATCTCACGGGGTTTTTTTGTCTCTATGCTTGCTTGCAGGCAAAGACCCCCGAGGAAAGGAAGGCTAAAGGCAAAACATGTGCCTCATGCAGCCACAGGCTTTCCCCAGATTGGAAAAAGCCCCTGTGTCAGAAATGCTTAGACAAAATGGTGGCAAAAGAATCACAGGGATTTTTGAAAGACCTGCTCAATTCTTTTAACCACTTCAATACCAGGCACTTAGACACCTTCCCGCCCAGCCCAATTTTCAGCTTTCAGCGCTGTCACAATTTGAATGACAATTGCGCGGTCATGCTACACTATACCCAAACAATTTTTTTATCATTTTGTTCCCACAAATAGAGCTTTCTTTTGGTGGTATTTGATCACCTCTGGGGTTTTTATTTTTTGCGCAACAAATAAAAAAAGACCGAAAATTTTGAAAAAAAACACGTTTTTCTTTGTTTCTGTTAAAATTTTTTGTAAAGGAGTACGTTTTCTTCTTCAATGACGGGCACTGATATGGCTGCACTGACGGGCACTGATACGGCGGCACTGATGGGCACCGATGAGGTGGCACTGATGACGTGGCACTGACGGGCACTGATGATGCGCACTGATAGGCGGCACTGATGCGCACTGATAGGTGGCACTAATGGGCACTGGTAGGTGGCACTAATGGGCACTGGTAGGTGGCACTGATGGGCACTGATAGGCGGCACGATGGGCACTTGTAGGTGGCATTGATGGGCACTCGTAGGTGGCGTTGATGGGTAGTTATGGGTGGCACTGATGGTTGGCACAGATAGGCACGGATGGGCACTGATAGGTGGGCACAGATGGGCACAGATGGGCACTGACAGGTGGCACCGATGGACACTGATGGGTGGCACTGATGATACTAATTGATGGCAGTGATGCCCCTAAGTGTGGCATTGCTGGGCATCACTGCAACATAATTGTGCCAATCAGTGCCCATTTGTGGGCACTGATTGGCACAGATTTGGCACTGACTGGGCACATGTGGATGGCCATGGGGTACATACCTGGCCATCCACATGTTTCCCTTCCCTGGTGGTCCTAGTGGCGATCCCTGGTGGTCCAGTGTGGTGATCTGCGGGGGGGCTGCGCTGATAAACAATCAGCGCAGACCCCCCCTGCCAGGAGAGCCGCCGATCGGCTCTCCTCTACTTGCGTCTGTCAGACGCGAGTGAGGAAGAGCCGATCAACGGCTCTTCCTATTGACAGCGTGATCAGCCGTGATTGGACACGGCTGATCACGTGGTAAAGAGCCTCCGCCGGAGGCTCTTTACCAAGATCGGTGTAGCGGTGTGTCAGACTGACACACCGATCGCCGCGATGCGCGCCCCTGCGGGCGCGCGGCGGCATGTTATCCTGAAGGACGTCATATGACGCCCAGTCAGGATAACTGAACCACCGCCCGGCCGTCAATCCGCTATAGGCCGGGCGGGAAGTGGTTAAAAAAGAAATTCAGAGCACCATGGCACCACTACGCTCAGCTATCGAAAAATTAGAAACGCCAGCAAGTGTCGCTCAGGCCAGTATCCCATCTACCAGCGGAACACACATTCCGAGGGAGAACAAGGTACAGGCAGAACAAGAGGTGGATTCAGATGAATCTGAACAATCTGAATCAGAAGACTGTATCTGTTCAGACTCAGAGGAGGAAGATGACACGACAGACTGCAACCTGTTCCCTTCTGAGGACACAGACAGTCTTCTCAAAGCCATCACTGACACTCTAGGCATTAAAGGACAGAAAACCGCAGAACTCACTATACATGACAGAATGTACAAAGGGCTCCAGCCCAAAAAGCCAAGAACGTTTCCGGTACACCAAACACTTAAAGACATAGTCAAAAAGGAATGGGAAGACCCAGAGAAAAAGCTTTTCATCCCCGCCACAATCAAACGCAGACACCCGTTTGCGGAAGCAGACACCAAAACCTGGGCTAAATGCCCCAAGGTTGATGCCTCTCTGGCAAAAATCACGAACAAATCGGACTTGGCTTTTGATGACGCAGGTACCCTCAGCGACCCCATGGACAAGAAAATAGAAGCTCTCCTGAAAAGGGCATGGGAAGCAGAAGCGGCAAACCTAAATCCGGCTATTGCTTCCACCTGCACAGCCCGAACCTTACTAATCTGGCTAACCCAGCTGCAAGATCTATTGGAGAACGACACGCCCAGGGAGGAACTAATTAAAACCATCCCCACACTAACTAGAGCGGCAGCTTTCTTGGCAGATGCTTCAGCAGAAACTGTCAGAATATCCTCTAGGACCACGGCACTACTAAACTCGGCCCGCAGAGCCCTGTGGTTAAAATCCTGGGGGGGGGGATGCACCTTCCAAGAACCGTTTATGTGGCATACCATTTACTGGAGACCTACTGTTTGGTCCCGAGCTAGAAACAGTCCTGGATAGGACTGCAGCAAAAAATAAGGGGTTCCCTCAAACCAAGAAGAGACAAGGGAAGGCGCCCTTTCGGCATTTCAAAAAATTCAATAAGCCAGGGGCAAAAAAGCACTGGGGTCAACAAAACAAGAAAGGCAAAGGTGAATTCATCCTCAAGCCTAATACCCAAAAGAACAAAAAACAATGACTGCCTTCAGGTGGGGGGCAGATTGGCGGCTTTCTCCCACCAATGGGAGGAGATAACAGAAAACAAATTCATATTGCGCACCATAGCGGACGGTTATGCAATAGAATTCTCCAACCGCCCCCCAACCAAATACTTAGCGACCATGCTGCCCAAGGACAGCAATCAAGCAAAGGTGTTTCTAGAATCCCTACAGAAACTATTGGATCAGAAGGTGATTTGTCACGTTCCCCAAGAGGAGGAACAAAAGGGCTTCTACTCACACATCTTCGCAAAAAGAAAACCATCAGGCAAACTAAGGCTGATACTAAACCTCAAACCACTCAACCGAGGAATAAGATACAAGAGATTCAGAATGGAATCTATCTATTCAATCAGGAACATCCTACCGCGGGAGACATTCATGGCAACACTAGATTTACAGGATGCCTACCTACATGTCCCCATAAGGAAGGATCACCAAAAGTTTCTAAGGTTCGCAATCCAGGGGCCAGCAGCTACGCTGCACCTACAGTACACAGCTCTCCCCTTCGGAATCTCCTCAGCTCCAAGAATATTCTCAAAAATAATAGCGGAAGCGCTAAAAGGTCTAAGACAGGAGGGTATTGGAATAATACCATACTTAGACGACCTCCTGTTCTTTGCGGACTCGGCAGCAATCCTAGAAAACAACCTGCGCACGAGTATGAACTATCTGCAAAACCTGGGATGGTTAATAAACGCAGAGAAATCGCAAATGATCCCAAGCCAGAGAGTAGTGTACCTGGGATACGTACTGGACTCCAGACTGTCAAAAATTTTCCTAACAAAGGAAAAAGACGTAAAAATGACACAAGCAATTACGTCCCTGCTAAGGAACCATTCCACAACGATCAGGCACGGAATGTCCGTACTAGGACTGATGACGTCTTCCATTCCAGCCATCACCTGGGCACAAATTCACATGCGACCCTTACAGAACTACATTCTTTCCCAGTGGGATGGCAGGCAAGCATCCCTAGAAAAATCCATTCCCGTCCCCGCCACAGTCAAACACTCTACTGGTGGCTCAACCCACTTCGGGTCATCGAGGGGCGCAGATGGGCTCAAGTCAATCCAGTCAGCATCACCACCGATGCAAGCGCCCTAGGATGGGGAGCCCACATGGAAGGGCGGTTCTCACAAGGGAAATGGACACCCAAATGGGCTCAAGCCTCCTCAAACTTGAGAGAGCTGAAGGCTGTGGGAGAAGCGCTAAAAGCCTTCAAGCCAGCATTACAGGGGAAAGATGTAAAGATACAATCAGACAACGCAACGACAGTCGCATACCTAAACAGACAAGGGGGCACAAAATCCCAAAAACTGATGAGACTGACACAATCTATCCTACTGTGGACAGAAGTGAACATAAGATCGATATCCGGTATCCATCTAAAAGGAACAGACAATACAGTGGCAGATTTCCTGAGCCGGAAAACGATAAAACACACGGAATGGTCGCTAAACCAAACAACCTTCACTCAAATCACCCAGAAGTGGGGTATACCCGAAGTAGACCTATTTGCTTCCAGGGCGAACGCAAAATCTCCGATATTTTTCTCCCTGGACCCTACAGATGGCAACAGCGGGGTGGATGCTTTCAACCAAAACTGGAAATGGCATCTGTGCTATGCATTCCCTCCAACTGCCATAATCCCAAAAGTAATCCAAAAAATCAAGGCAGAGAAAACACAGTGATACTAATAGCACCACACTGGCCCCAGAGAGCATGGGTCAGTCATTTAAAAAATCTCAGCATACAACCTCAGCTGACACTGACGGACCACCCGGATCTACTGTCACAAGGCCCAGTCAACCATCCGAACCACAAAATCTTGAAGCTCTCGGCTTGGTTACTGAGAGGGTAAAACTCCAGAACAAAGGCCTGTCAGAGTAATCAACACCATCTTAAACAGCAGAAAGCTGGTAACGAGAGCCATCTATGAGAAAATAAGGAAAAAATTTGTTTCTTGGTACGAAGACAGACCAATCTCCAACGGTGGGATAATTCCAATAGTTTTGGACTTCCTACAAGATGGTGCAGACAAAAACATATCACCAAGTACCCTGAAAGTACAAATTGCAGCACTTTCCTCGGTCATGGATACTAGACTAGCGGAGGACCCGCTGATAAGACGATTCCTCATAGCTCTTAAAAGATCCAAACCAGCCAAATTGTACAAAACTCCCACCTGGGACATGGACACAGTACTTGAGGGCTTTCTTTCCCCTCCGTTTGAACCTATCGAGGACAGCTCAGACAAAAACCTCACATTAAAAACTGCGCTCCTTCTGGCCTTAGTATCCGCCAGAAGGGTGAGTGAGATCCAAGCTCTATCTTCAATAGAACCATACTGTCTAATACATCTGGACAAGATAATTCTCTCTCCAGATCCGGCGTTTCTACCCAAGGTCTCTTCTACATTTCACAGAACCCAAAACATCGTCATACCCTCACTTCCAACAACCATGGATAGTAGGAAAAGAGACATCTACAACAAACCTTGATGTAAGGAACACGCTCATAGCGTATCTCGACAACAAAGGAATGGCGTAAAAGGACCTCCCTCTTCATCCGCTATGCAGGAATCAACAGAGGGAAACAAGCTTCAAAAAGCACCATCAGCAGATGGATAAGGATGGCCATACAGATTACCTATAAGGCACAGAATCTCACTCCACCTAGTGAAATCAGAGCGCACTCAACTAGAGCCTGGGCAACCTCTGCCGCAGAGAAAGCAGGGGCAACTCCGGAGCAGATCTGCAGGGCAGCGACATGGTCGAGCTTCAGTACTTTCGCTAAGCACTACCGCATAGACCAGCTGTCTGACCAAGACCAAGCATTTGGTCGTAAAGTGCTCCAGTCTCTAACCCCACCCTAGTAAGTATTGCTTGATATATCCTCTCGGATGCTGCCCTGGAAGACGATTCGAGAAAACAGAGTTAGGTACCTGGTAACTCTTTTTCTAAGAAGTCTTCCAGGGCAGCACTAGTTCCCACCCTTGAAACAACAATAACCAGGTACAGAGGGGGAGCTTGCAGCTTACAGGGAATTCCTTCGGTGCTTTAACATAACTGAGGCACACAGGTAAGACTGTGAAATTTATAATGGTGGACTAATGTGTTTCCTGTTTTAGGGAGGAGGAGCCTATCTCTCGGATGCTGCCCTGGAAGACTTCTTAGAAAAAGAGTTACCAGGTACCTAACTCTGTTTTCTTATTTAAATCAGTTTTTTTTTTTTTTTTTTTTTTTTAATCAAATTTATTTTAATAAAATGCTTTTGGACTAAAAAATCTATCTAAAGATATTTAAGATACATTAATTATTTTGTTCAGCATGAAATGGAGCTTAGTTCTTTAGCATGAGGCTGTATATTCTGCAATATTTACATTGTTAGATTTACATTCAATGAATCCAAGCTCTACAAACCTAAGAACATGCACTGCATGAAATTTCACAGTAACCATGAGATTAAACAAGGTTCAGGAATATTCCTTTTATAACGTGGTTTTGCACATCCTATGTACACTACAAACTGTGTGATTGACTCCGTTCTGATATCGCTGTTTTACTAACCGGACAGCTTATTATTCTAAATAGGAAACCTTCATTTTGTTTGCAAATATTAAAGATTCTAACTACCAGAAAGAATAAGTCCTTACGTTTTTAAAGAGCCCCTGTCATTTCAGATCCATCATGGCAGCGTCTGTTAGCGGGCACCCACTCACCCGCTGTCGCCACGTTCCCTCACCTTATTGTGTCACTGCCGCATCACCAGGCATCCCATTAAAGTGAATGAGTCAGGTCAGAGGAAGAGCTGCTACAGGACAAAGATGACAGTTGCGCTTTAAAAAATTATGACTTAAATTGACTTGATTTAACTGCTTGCTGACGAGCCGCCATTCTACGGCCGCAGGTTGGCACGAATTGCCGTAGCTGTACGGCAGCCGCTTTTAAGAGCTATAGGGGGCGCGCATGGCTGCCGGCCGCGATGTCCGCCGACGACCCACGATTGCTCCTCGGAGAGCCAGAACGGGGATCTGTCAATGTAAACAGACAGATCCCCGTTTTTGTCAGGGAAGTAGAGAGAGATCTGCTGCCCCTAGTAATCGGGAACAGCAATCTGTCTCTCTACTCCCAGTCAGTACACTCCCCCACAGTTAGAAACCCCTCCCTAGGGAACACTTAACCCCTTGATTTCCCCCTAGTGTTAACCCCTTCCCTGCCAGTGACATTTATACAGTAATTGGTGGCTATTTTTAGTTCTGTTCACTGTATAAATATCAATGGTCCCAAAAAAGTGTCCGATCTGTCCGCCGCAATGTCGCAGTCCCACTAAAAATCACTGATCACCACCATTACTAGTAAAAAAAATAAATACAAATGCCATAAATATATCCCCTATATTTTAGACTTTATAAATGTTATGTATAGCTAGAGAGAGATGGAGGTATATCAAATTTTATTTATTTTCAAAAATATGTAGAAGAATACATATTGGCCTAAACTGGTGAAGAAATTGTTTTTTTTTTGGATATTTATTATAGCAAAAATTAAAAAAATATTGTGTTTTTTATAGCACAAAAAATAAAAACTGCAGAGGTGATCAAATAACACCAAAAGAAAGCTCTATTTGTGGGAAAAAAAGACAAATTTTGTTTTGTGTACAATGTCGCATGAGCGACAATTTTGGGGGAAAAAAACGTTTTTGCTAGAATACATATCCAAAAAATATATATATAAAAAAAAAAAAAAAAAAAAATGTATGCATCGGTCGGTATTCTTTTCAGTGTATGTATTCTGCTACATATTTTTGGTAAAAAAAAAGGCTTGTATTGATTGGTTTGCACAAAAGTTATTGCATCTACAAAATAGGGATAGATTTATGGACTGATTCTCTCTCTCTCTCTCATCCCCTCTCTTTCACCCTGTTCTCTCACTCACCCCTTCGCCCCCTACCACCCTTTCTCTCTTTCACCTTCTCTCTACTCCCCTTTTTCTCATCTCTCTCTCTCTCTCTCTCTCTCTCTCTCTCTCTCTCTCTCTCTCTCTCTCTCTCTCTCTCTCTCTCTCTCTCTCTCTCTCTCTCTCTCTCTCTCTCTCTCTCTCTCTCTCTCTCTCTCTCTCTCTCAAAAAATGGTCAATGTATAAATGACACTGGCAGGCAAGGGGTTAACTGTGTTCTGTGTGGGGACTGGGCTGCCTGGGACAACAAAGATCGCTGTTCCTGATCACTGGGAGCAGCAGATCTCAGTTGTCCCCTGGCAGAACAGAGATCCGCCTTGTTTACACAGGCAGATCCCCATTCTGCCTCTTTACCGCGACCGCAGGTTGCCAGCCGACATAGAGTCCCCGGGACCCGCGGGCGCGCTCCTGCGGCGGCCGCACGCCCGCAATTTAACATGCACAGACCGACATATGGTTATGTTGGTTTGCGCAGGAGAGCCAAACTGCCGCAGTAATATATACTGTGGCTGGTCGGCAAGTGGTTAAAAACACATTGAGCAGCAGTATGTCCCAGACCAAAAATTGAGTTTCACATCAACTGGAAGTGACGTCACTGGCTCCGCCCAACATGTTGCGTCAGTGGTCACGTGGCTTCCTCAGGGTGTGGTTTCCCTTATTAACATTCTTCCCCTGTATGTCTGTATTCTTAATAGCTGCCTGTGGTTTGATAATGTCGTGTTTTGTTTGTTTTTTTTCCCCCTTGGCAGCAGAAGAGGTGAAGAATATGTGTAGATCCAACAGCGAGGGCAGCGGTCAAGGCTTGATGGAGCAGTGCCGCCACCAGCGCACCAGAGGGGAGCATAGGCGGCACACTATTACCAATGGAGTGGACTATGGTGTGGTGAGTATAGTAAAAACAAGGTTTTCTTTGATTGCCGTATACTAAGACTATTCAATATGTCAGTTATACAAAAATAGGCAAGTGCAGTTTTGTCATTACATCAGTCGCAAGTATTAATGATTGCCAAAAATCTATTTTCCTTTCATGTGATTATATATGTTCTTTGCAAATTGAGACCTATCAACCTTTACTAAGCCCTGGGGTAAATTCCCCTGTAGAAAGTGCAACTTTCCTTACAAAGTGAACAGCCTGTTTGCATTTGACAAATCAATCCAACTAAGTCAAATCAAGTCTGCTGATCTGGAGCTCTGACGTCACTATTTCATAGCTTGCATTCTTGTCTTAGCTTTTTTGCTCATAAAGCATTCAAGTTAAAGTGTTACTAAACCCAGGACCCTGCATTCACTATATCTGGTCTCCCACAGTACACAGAACATGGAAATGCACTTATTTTAGTAAATATAAACTGCTAAATACCTTTTTGTCATTAGCAGTATATAGCAAGCAGTCTTGTGACTTTTATCAGTGTCTGGCCGAACATTGGTTAAAGCTTGTAGGAGGAGTTTTCATTCTCCTCTGACTGTCCTATGAGGCTGCATGACCCCTGACCCTCTGTCGGGGACAGTGCTGATCACATGCACCCTCCCTAAAAAACAAAACCAAATAAAAGCAACACCCCAAACTGAGCATGTGCGAAGTGCCCCCAAAGCTCTGTACTATCAGATGGATTGGGGACATTGGAAGAAGTGGAGGATCAGAGAAGACATGATCAAACAGCCTTTTTGCACAATTTGCAAGATTAAACCCTTAGGTTCCACAGTGAGTATAACAAGCATGCTTTACTGCATACACAAACTGATTTTACTGTTGTGGGTGTAATCGCACATTATTCACTTCAATACAGGACACTTCTCCCCCTTCCTGCCCAGGCCAATTTTCAGCTGGTGGGCATTGCTGATGGGTCTGCACTGATAATCATTGCACTGATTATCAGCCTAGACCCCTCCCCATCTGGAGAGCTGTTGATTGGCTCTCCTCTACCCACGCCTTGTCAGCACCAATGGGGGAAAGCTGAGTAACGGCACTTCTTGGTTACCATGTGATCAGCTGTGATTGGACACAGCTGATCACGTGGTAAAGAGCCTACATCCTAGGCTCTTCACCTAGATTGGAGATGCGGTGTTTCGCACCGACACACGGCACCAACGATCGCTGCGCGCGACCTGTTTTCTGAAGTCCACTCTGACGTCACACAGATCAGTCCAGGCACTGCTTCATCCCGACTTCGGAAGTCTGGATCCGCCAGGTGCCTGGACGGATGGCCGTCTCAGCCTCTCAGCGAGCCGATGAGACGGCTGCTCCCCGCCCCTCCACAGCTCAGCCCTCCAGCGAGCATGGAGGACCAGAACAGGAGAGCTGCTGACTGACAGTCAGCAGCTCTCTGCTCAGGGAGGTAAGAGAACCGAGCCATCGGTGGTGTTCAATCGCTCGGTTCTCAGTGCAGAGGCGGCGGGGGACAGATGCAGGCGGGGTAATCTGCAAAAAAACAGGATTCCCGTACTTCTCCTTTTAAAGATACAAGAGGCAGCTAGCATTTTCAGAAGAAAGTCTGCTTTGGCAATATTTACAATATCTACAAAACAGAAGCAGGTATGGATCTGCAGTTAAGTTTGTTAAAAAGTAGTGTATGCTATTGTCTTGGAAAAGGTCTGTGTGTGTTTTTTTTTTTTTTTTTTTTTTTTTTTTTTTTCCCTTCCCCTTTCTGTAATAAACCAGTTTCATTCTATGTTCCCTGCCAAGCCCCGGCCTCTAGAGACGGAGCATTGGGCCAGCATTGTGCATAAGGAAATAGCTCAATTTGCCTTTCAGTGGTCTCTTTGCATGCGAATGACTGATTCAATCATCCATGCGCATCACAAAATCCTGACTGATGGGATCCCTGAGGAGAGGAGGAAGCAAGGAAACAATTAGTGGAGGGGTCACTTAATGCTTTTGGGTCATTGACTTAGATCTGCATTCCTCACACATGGAAAGGGAAAGTCAAATTCTCCATTACAAAGTGCCGGGTACTTTTCTGGTTTCCCCCTTCTCATCCACCACAATCTGCTTTTTAAAGTTGTTGTAAACCCCATATGTTTAAAAAAAAAAAAACAAACCCTGCGATGGCATAATGCGCTAGTTGCATTGCATACTAGCACATTATAAAATACTCACCTTGTAACGAAGCCCTCCAGCGCTGTAAAGTCATCGCTGAGAAGGCTGACAATGTTCCCCTTGTGTGTCTTCCGGGTTCGCGAGCTCCTGCTATGTGATTGGCCGGAGCCGCGATGATGTCACTCCCATGCAAACTCCAACTCGCCAAAATCTCCAACCACAGCACTTCCGGTGACTCTGCAGCAGCAATGATTGGAGATTTGGACGAGTTGCTGTTTTCACACACCGGCAGCCTATACACTACGGTGCACAACTAGTTGCCTGTTTTCACAGAATACCTGGTAAGAAAGAGGCGGCCATGTTGGATAGTAGCGGGTGGACAAACAGCGTAAACTCATAGCGTGTACCGTAGTGTATAGGCTGCTGGTGGTGCCGTACATACACTCTAAAGGCAGAACACTGGGCCTTTAGAGCGCATGCGCTGATTATGTCATTGGCTACATGCACTCTGAATATCTCCTAAACTGTGCAAGTTTAGGGGATATTTACAGTATGTACAGGTAAGCCTTATTATAGGCTTACTTGTAGGTACAGGTGATGGTACAGAGTTTACTACCACACTGCAGCTGTCTAACGCCCGTTTTTCAGGCGTTTGGCTTTGCCCCTAAACGCCCCTCTACGTTAGCCTATGTGTCTATGGATGTATAGGCTTTTAGAGGAGTTTAGGGCCAGAAATCTGAATGCACCAAAATCGCGTTCAGGAGAGGGGCTTTTAGGCAGAAATAACGCCCAATGCATCTAAACGTGCCTAAGCGCTTGGCATGTTTAGCGCTTGAGCATTTTTCATTTCAATGGCATGAATAAATGAATATTCTGGCCAATGAAATAAACTGAAGCCCAAGCACTTGACATGCCTAAACGCGGCCTAGGTGCATATTTGAAGCCTCTGGTCTCCTATTAGGTTTTATACACACTGCGGATTTTGTAAACTCTAAGTCCTCGTTCACATTGAATGTGGCTTTGAAACCATGCGACTTCATCTGAAATCGCACAATTTTAAAGCCGCATCTTGGTGCGACATGGAAAACATCTGTGTGGCTTCATGTACAGATGTCTATGGAAGTCGCACTTGAAATCGCCAAAGGTAGTGCAGGAACTAGTTTTTCGAATTAATGCGGCTACACAAAGTAATATGAACGGTCTCATTGCCAACAATAGGGTGCGACTTATCATGTGATTTGACCTGTCAGATCACCTAACAAGTTGCTCCGGTGTCTACAGGGTCTAATTCTCCAATAGAAGAGCAGATCTGTTAGGTTTGCTAGTCTGCTTAGAAACATAGAAAAGTGACGGCAGAAAAAGATTGAGTAGTCCATCGAGTCTGCCCATTTTTATTCTTTTTTTTTTTTTTTTTTTTTTTTGGGCCAGATCAGGTGTATGATGATTCTGAAAATATGTATACCGGTAACCTAAGAGGTATATGTACAAGGTTAAAGAGGATCTTAAGTCAGTTAACAAAAAGTTAAGTCAGCAGCTACAAATACTTAATATTTGTAATAAAAGGACATTTACCTGTCCCGGGATTCAGCGCTGTTCTCACCCAAAGTCAAGCTTCGGGTCCCCAGAGCCACCATTTTTTGGGATGTGGGGCTACACCGCTGGCTACCCACTGTGCATGTGTGAGTTGCGCTGCACTTTGTGAATGGACCCGCGGCACAGGTCCCAGGATGTGGGAGGGCGCACTTTTGCTGGAATGGCCTAGGTGATCCCAGCAGAAGTAATAACAGGTACCCGTTCTCTTGGCACTTGAGCAGTCCTTTCTGCAGCTGCTCAGGCTCCTTGTCCCTACTACTTCTGCTTAAATCTCTTGGGGGTCGTACTGCACCTTGTGCTCGACTTTTTTCCAGTGCGTGTGAAAGTTGGTACCTTCCTGCCATCTCCTCTATATACATCAACCCCTTGATCCTCTGGACGTTCTCCTGGGTTCCCTATTGCCTTTCGGCGACAGTACTCCAGCGGATTTAGGGGTGCCTCTTGCAACGGAGATTTAAGCCCCATATACATGATCAGAAAATCGTACAAAGATACAGATTTTGGAGCGATCGTACGATAATCTGTTCGTTGGTACACAGCTTTCAAAAGCCCATCAGGACAGTTCATCTGATTTTTTTTTATTTGATCGGACATGCAGGAAAAATGTTTTCGTACGACGCCAGATTGTATGGTTTTCGTTTAATCAGCTGTCGTTCGAAAATGAAATACAAATACACTACAACACATGACACCACGTCCAATTTTTTTATCTATTTATTTTTTTTAATTTTATTTTGTCGTACGAGAATTTTTGTGACTTTAGTAAACTCTTCAGGTTCGATCTGAGATTGGCATGCAAAAAAAAAAAAAAACGGATGGTCATTCGTCCGATAATCTCATGTGTGTACCAGGCATTAGGCGTACCTCTTGTAGGCGATCCCCTCACTTCGTTACCTACTATATTGGATTATAAACACAAGGGCAGCAGTCCTGCCAGTATAAAAGAGAAGGGTTTTGGGGTTTTTTTTTTTTTTGCCCGTTCATACTTACCTAAGTCCGATGCTGCATCTGTCACCCGGCGCCTCTGCACTGAGAACCGAGCGATTGAGCACTGCCAATAGCTCAGTTCTCTCAGCTCCTTCAGCGGAGAGCTGCTGACTGTCAATCAGCAGCTCTCCTCCTCGCTCATTGGACCACTGATCTGTGGAGGGGCGGGGAGCGGCCGTCTCAGGCTCTCAGCAGCTCACTGAGAGGCTGAGACAGGCATCAGTCCAGGCACCTGCTGAAAACGGGTCACAGGAGTGCAAAATGAATTGCACTCATGTTACCTATAGGAGAAGCCCAGCTTACGGGTTCAGGCTGGACTTCTCCTTTTTTAAATCCTTTTTAAACCCTGTAAATGCTGCACCTACGCACCCCAGCCATGTCCAAATAAGGTGCTTGCAGCCCATCCCTATTTGTTGCATTTGGCAGGGCTAAAAGCCCATTCTAAGGTCATATTCCTCCTCACAGGTTCTGCCCTCTGTCTTGCCACTGCTGCCATGTTCATCTGTCAGACCTTCACTATCTGGTCCAAGGTCATTCACCAGCATTCAGCTCCAAGGCGCAAAGGTCCGTATGCCAAAATGGCTGTATTTATGTGCCTGGCAGTCACAGATGTTGTGTTTTGTGATCGATTTTTTTTCTGTGCCCTTTGATAGATAAGTAGCTTGCAATGCCAATAAAGAGCAAATGTTTGTGTCTATAGCTCAAACGGATGAAGGAGCTAGAACATGAGAAGGATCTACTTCTTCAAGGTTTGGAGATGATGGAGAAGGCTCGGGACTGGTACCTCCAGCATATGCATACTGTGCAAGAGCAGCAAAGGAATTTGGGAAAGAAGGTAGGTGAATAAAACGGGTAATATAATAAATGCAACAAAACCCCTTTGTCTGCCAGAGCCTGTCCTGCATACGCTTTATTACCCTAAGGGCTCATTCACATGGGCAGAGAGGCCCATACAGCGTGTAAGAGCCATTCACTTACACATCTGGAGCAGCATAGAGCTGCATGCAGGCCCCCTATGTTAGTCAATGGAGATACAGCAGCTGTGTGGTCTCTCGGGCACATCCGAGTTTGATAGGGATGCAGATGGTCGCACTACTCGGAATGCAGAGCGTGTGTGTTCATGGCCATGCACCTGTCATCGCACGCTTGTCAAACACGGGTGAGCCAGTGCAGCTCCTGCGTCTCTATTGAGTAACACAGACTGCACACAGCTCTACACCACTCCAGACACACAAACAGTACTTGCTTGCTGAGTGGACCTTCATGTTTTGATATACACTGAACATAGACCAGAGAAGGCAAAGGACAATGTTTGAGGAGATCAGAAAGAAAATTCTAGACCAACATGCCATTGGTAAAGCCTATAAGACCATTTGTAAGCAACATGATGTTCCCGTGACTACAGTTACACATTTTCTTTTACAAATACCTAAAATCAAAACTTTTTTTTTTTTTTTATCTGAATGGAGTGGAGAGGGTTTAGAACCCCTGTCAGGTTTTTATTGCTGCTGTTATGGAGATGCGTCCTCTCTATTTGTCCTGTTTATCATTGAAAGTGAAAGAAAATCCCAAATGTTGGGTTGTCCCCAGAAGAGTATTAGAGGAGGAAATCTTCCAATGCAGACACTAGTTTTGGTGGAATGGGGAGCCCCAAAGGATTCCCTTAATTTGCAGGGATTTCTTCTCACTTCCTGTTTGGGACAGGAAGTGAAGGGAAATCTTCCCAACATGGTGGCAAGAATAAACACCCTCCCTTACTCTATGCAAAATGAAGAGAATTTTTTTGCCTATAGTTCTACTTTAAAGTGGTTGTAAACCCTTTTGTTTGTCTTATCTATAGGTAAGCCTAGAATAAGGCTTGCCTATAGATAGTGGAAACATCTCCTAAACGTGCGCCGTTTAGAAGATATTTCACTTGTAGTGCGCTGATGTCATTGGCGCATGTGCTGTGAAGAAACTGACAACCGTGCCGTCTCTTCCCCCCAGCATGTGCCGTGACTGACTCCTCCCGCGAGGGAGTGACGTCACGCGACTCCGGCCAGTCACAGAGCCGAAGTTCGTGGCCCCGGAAGGAAGAGGGGTGAAGATGGACGTGGCCTGCACAGGAGACAGTGCGGGCTTCGTTTTGTAGGCAAGTGTCATATAATGGGCTAGTATGCAATGCATACTAGCCCATTATGCTTTTAATTTGCAGGCATTTTGGGGAACAAAAGAGGAAGTAAAACCCATCAGGGTTTACTTCCTCTTTAACCTATCACTAAAGGCAAAACTTTTTTTTTTGTTTTGTATAGAATAGAGAGGGATTAGACCCCTGCCCCTGTCGGTTTTTATTGTCTGTGCTCCCAAGATTTGCTCTCTTTCTCCTGTTTTACCATTATGGGGCACCAGTTCCAATGGGGACACTAGTTCTGCTGACCCGGGGGGCCCCGAGAGATGCCCTTAAAGTGGTTGTAAACATTTTTTAAAAAAAAATAAATATATATATATATATATATATATATATATATATATAAATATATATATATATATATATATATATATATATATATATATATATATATATATATATATATATTTACCTGCTCTGTGCAATGGTTTTGCACAGAGTAGCCCCAATCCTCTTCTTGGGTCCCCTGCCAGAGCTCCAGGCCCCTCCTCTTCATCGGGTGCCCCCATGGAAAGCTGCTTTCCATGGGGGCACTTGTGCAGGGTTATTCTCAAGTCCAGCTGCTGTGTCCATGGACTCTGCCCCGCCCCCCACGTCACAGCTTTTGATTGCTATCAATCTGTCCAATGAGATGAGCGACAGCTGCTGGAGCCGCTGAGCTTGTGCATATCACTGGATCGGATTGGGCTTGGGTAAGAAAAAGGGGGGCTCTGGGGGGCAGGTGCAGCACAGAACATTTTTCTCCTTAATGCATTAAGATGGAAAAACCTTAAGGCTTTACAACCCCTTTAATTTGCAGGGATTTCCACACAAAGATAGTACAAATGGTAGACAGAGCGAAGGAAAAGGGCAAGGGGAAGAAAGTAAGGTAGAGTAATAGAGTAGGGGAGGGAAGTCCACACCTCACCAAAAAGGGGGCCTTTTGAATCCCCCAAAAACTTTGATACAAGATTCTAAATAAAATGAAATCTAGACTTCATACATTCTACTCTATGTGCTTTCCTCCTTGCACATCTGGATTCCTATTGCTGTCTGTGGGGAAATTCACCTTTTCTATTTTGTTGTGATGAAAATTGTTACTGGGGCACAGATGGATGGGAAATCCAAACCTCTACACTTGTCACCAGGGAAAATCTTCCAGTGGGGACACCTAGTCTGGTAACTCTAGAGATTTCCTCTTTTCTTGTTAAGTCTCTGGTACAGGAAGTGTGGAGGAATATTCTCCATAGGACATAGACCACAAAAATACCCTGAAAAGTATTTTACCCCTTCCCACTTACAAACGAAAAAGAAAAAAAGAAAAAATTGCTTTACGTACAGCCTAATATGAACTTCTTCTATTTGGTCTGTATAAGATATAACAAAGTTTTTTTGATTTTATGTTAGAATACAAATAAAGTGATTATGCCAGAAATCCAATGTTGTCTAGTGTGCTCTGCTGCATTATTTCAAACAATGTTATCAGGAAGTGTTAGGACTACAAAACACCCCCATGTGATATTGAGATGAGAAGGTGGTTTTGTTCTGTACTCCTAACATCCTGTCCTAGGGTGACAACATTGCTTCTCCATAGGTCCAGTACAGTGAGTGTTGTCACCCTTTTAAAACAGGAAGCTTGTTACTGGCAGGATTACCAGGTGAAAATAAAGGAAGAAAATTTAAATAAAACAAAAACGAATGCAGCCAGTTTAAGGACTGGTAAGCTGCAATATGCTTTTTGGGGGTTTAGATACGCTTGATAGGATCTCTGTCCATGGGGAAAAATGCAGCTTGCTTTAGGGCACAACTGCAAGAGAGCCAGACAGTTGGCATTTTGAGAACGTCAGCGATTGCAGCCCCCATATGTCTTTACAAATTTGCATTTCTGTAGTGATGCCACAAATCCTTTTTGTTGCATTGTAGATGCTGCTTCTTTTTCATTTTTTTCAGTCTGTCCCTCTCCAGGAATACTTCAGTGATGCCCAACCAGGAGGACCCCCAAATAATTTGCTGACCAGACTGCAGGAAGTGAACCGGTGCCTGAGTGACCTCCTTTCTCCTTCCAGGGTGAGTTCATTCTGCTTCATTATATAAGCTTAATAAAGTTGGCATCATGCTAAAAAGCAAGGTCCACTTAATACATTACCCCACCCCATAATAAATTACTGCAGTAAGGAAAAAAATCCGGTGGGGAAAAAATGTACTAAAAAATAATTACCTTACCCTCAATCTCTGCCCAGAATGCTTAGACAAGGGTGAAGTCCTGGTCCTTCTGATAAGATCTCAGGATATGTTAAAGATGCTCTGTGCTGGAGCCTTTTCTTGAGAGTTGTGAAATTGGCATTTCTTGGGATCTCCCTACGCTGCACCCAAACAAAATTTCCCACAAATAAAGCTTTCTTTTGGTGGCATTTGATCACCTCTGCGGTTTTTATTTTTTATTTTTTGCAATATAAACAAAAAAAAAGCGACAATTTAAAAAAAAAACACACAATATTTTGTACTTTTTGCTATAATAAATATCCCCGTTATTTTTTTTAAATTTTTTTTTTATAACACATTTTTCCTCAGTTTAGGCCGATATGTATTCTTCTTCTGCATATTTTTGGTAAAACAAAATCGCAATAAGGGTATATTGATTCGTTTGCGCAAAAGTTATAGCGTCTACAAAATAGGGGATAGATTTATGGCACTTTTATTATATTTTTTTTATTTTTTGCTAAAAATCGCAGATCGCTGCAATTACTATCGGGTCTGCGACATTACGGTGGACACATCGGACACTTTTGACACATTTTTGGGACCATTAGTATTTATACAGCCGTCAGTACTATAAAAATTCACCGATTACTGTAAAAATGTCACTGGCAGTGAAGGGGTTAATACTAGGGGGTGATCAGGGGGGTTAACTATGTTCCCTAGTTAGTGTCTCTGAAGGGGGAGGGGACTGACTAGAGGAAGTGACGGATCGTGGTTCCTAGCTATTAGGAACACACAATCTGTCACTCCTCTGAGAACCGAACAGGGATTCGTGTGTTTACACACACACTTCCATGTTCTGCCTCTTGTGCCCGCAATCGCTCGTGGCCGGTGGTCATCGCGACCGTCGGCTACGAGCATCGGCACCCCTGCAGTGCAGCAGGCACGGGCTTGCTATCCCGATTCCGCGAACCGACATAGCTACGACGGTTCGCGGGATCGTGCCAACCTGCCGCAGTAAAACGACAGAGGCTGGTCGGCAAGCAGTTAATGTATAGAGTAAGGCAGGGTTATAACCCGTCATATTTTTTTGGCCATCTGTCCCATTTTGTTTTTTTCCTTCACTTCCTGTTCCGTAGCTAAAACGGGAAGTGAGGAAAATCCCCCCAAAGTGAGGCAATCCCTAGAACTAGTGTCCCCATTGGAAAATTTCCCCTCTATTCCTGTTCTGGTGACAACCCAAAATGTGAGATTTTCTTTCAGTAATGGTAAACGAGACAAATAGACGTGTGGAGGGGGGGTTGAATCTCTCTAACAAGGGGCACAAATGGCAATAAAACCTGACAGGTGCCTAATCCCTCTCCACTCTTACCCAAAGATAAGAAAAATAAATAATTTGCCTTTAGTGATGCTTTTAATATGGAGTAGGTTAAAGTGGAACTAGAGGCACTTTACTTGCCTCCTTTCTAATGGTCTGGGTCCCTCCCTGGTCCTGCCATCTTCTCTCCAAGTGCCTGTCTTCAGGCACCCCCATTAGCCAGTGCAGGATGGCACGACTCCTGGGCATTCACAAGAGTCGGTCATCCCAGCACACAGGGACTCTACCAGCGATTGTAAGCTGAAGGTGGTTGTAAAGCCTAAATATTTTTTACCTTTTTTAATGCATTCCTTGCATTAACGTAAAAAATGTTTAGATGTCAGTATCCCCCTTCACCCCCCATTTTACTTACCTGAGCCCTCATTCAATCCAGTGCCATGCAAGTCTGCAGCTCTTCTCTCCCCTCACTTTGGGGTCTCGCTGGTTTTTGCTGGGGCACCAGAAACCATTGGCTCCCAGTGCTGTCAATCAAAGCAAGTAACGAGGTAGTGGGGGGGGCGGAGCCAAGTCCTGCTGTATGTCAATGGACGCAGCAACGGGGCTCGGGTACGAGCATGCATGAGTGCCACTTCCCATGGGGGCACTGGACAGAGGGGTGGGGCCAGGAGCGCCGGCTGGGGACCCAAAAAGAGGTTCGCGGCCGCTCTGCAATTCCATTGCACAGAGCAGGTAAGTATAGACATGTGTTGGTTTTTTATTTATTTTTTCACATGTACCTTCACAATCACTTGAACTATGCATGCACGTGATTAAATACCAGCAAAAGAAAGCTATATTTGTGTGGAAAAAATTATATAAATTTAATTTAGCTACAGTGTTGCATGACCGTGCAATTACCAGTTAAAGTAGCCCAGTGCTGAATAGCAAGAAAAAAATACCCTGATCATGAATGGGGTAAAACCTTCTTGAGGTTAAATTACATTGTTCCACTTTAACCACTTCAGCCCAAAAGAATTTACCCCCTTCCTGACCAGAGCACTTTTTGCGATTCGGCACTGCGTCGCTTTAACTGACAATTGCGCGGTCGTGCGACGTAACAAAATTGATGTCCTTTTTTTCCCCCAAACAGAACTTTCTTTTGGTGGTATTTGATCACCTCTGCGGTTTTTATTTTTTGCGCTATAAACAAAAAAAGAGCAACAATTTTGAAAAAGCACATTATTTTTGACTTTTTGCTATAATATCCCCCAAAAAAATGAAAAAAAATTTTTTTTTTCCTCGGTTTAGACCGATATGTATTCTTCTACGTATTTTTGGTAAAAAAAAATAGCAATAAACGTATAATGATTGGTATGCGCAAAAGTTATAGCGTCTACAAAATAGGGGATAGTTTTATAGCACTTTTATTATTTATTTTTTTTACTAGTAATGGCGATCTGCAATTTTTATCGTGACTGCGACATTATGGCGGACACATCGGACAATTTTGACACAATTTTGGGACCATTGGCATTAATACAACGATCAGTGCTATAAAATTGCATTGATTACTGTAAAAATGTCACTGGCAGTGATGGGGTTAACACTAGAGGAGCGCTCGGGGGTTAACTGTGTTCCCTGGGAGGTGATTCTAACTGAAGGGTGAGGGGACTGACTGGAGGAAGTGACGGATCGTGGTTCCTAGCTAATAGGAACACAAGATCTGTCACTCCTGTCAGAACAGGGACGTGTGTGTTTACACACTCGTCCCTGTTCTGTGTCTATTGGTCAGGATTGCTCGTGACCGGCGGTCATCGCGACCATAAGCCATGAGCACCGGCACCCTCTCTGTGCGGCGCACGCCTGCTATCCCGACCCCATGAGCCGACGTATAGCTATGACAGCTTGCGCAGGGGCGCCAACCTGCCTTAGTATAACTGTGGCGGTTGGTTGGGAAGCGGTTAAAATGATAATGAGGTCTCTTGTTTGTTATTTTTATGGGGGGGGAAAAAAAAACATGTTATGCTTACCTCCTCTGTTGCAGTGGATTTGCACAAAGCAGCCTGGATCCTCCTCTTCTCGGGTCCCTCTTCTGTGATCCTGTCCCCTCCCACCTGTTCATTGCCCCCACAGCAAGCTGCTTGTTATGGGGGCAACCGAGCTGAGTCACAGCTCCCTGTTTCCTTTCAGACATGGTGCCCTGACCCGGACTCACCCTCTCTCTCCCCTGATTGGCTAGGCGATTTTGACAGCAGCGACAGCCCATGGTGTCACTGCTGTGTCTCAGCCAATCGGGAGGGAGAATCTCGGACGGCTGAGACACTCACTGGACAGAGAGGGTCCTCAGGTAAGTGTTAGCGGGGCTGCTGCACACAGAAGGCTTTTTATCTTAAGAGCCCTTGCACACTGGGGCGGGGGGGCGGCGTCGGCGGTAAAACGCCGCTATTATTAGCGGCGTTTTACCGCCGGTATGCGGCCGCTAGCGGGGCGGTTTTACCCCCCGCTAGCGGCAGAGAAGGGGTTAAATACCACCGCAAAGCGCCTCTGCAGAGGCGCATTGCCGGCAGTATAGCCGCGCCGTCCCATTGATTTCAATGGGCAGGAGCGGTATACACACCGCTCCTTCACCGCTCCGAAGATGCTGCTGGCAGGACTTTTTTTACCGTCCTGCCAGCGCATCGCTCCAGTGTGCAAGCCCTCGGGGCTTTCACACTGGAATGACAGTAGCGGCACTTTCGGGGCGGTTTGCAGGCGCTATTATTAGCGCAATAGCGCCTGCAAACCGCCCAAGTGTGCAAGGGCTCTTACCGCTTGCTGACCAGCCGCCACAGTTATTCTGCGACAGGTTGGCTCAGCTGCGCAAATTGCTGTAGGTGTATGTCAGGCTCGTACACGGCATTCTGTGGCCAGCGGGGGAGCCAATTAGCGGGTCCAGAGGACTCTGTCCGCCGCCCGCGATCGTTCCCCACAGTGGCAGAACGGGGGATCTGCCTGTGTAAACAAGGCAGATCTCCATTCTGACAGGATCATACAGAGATCTTGTCTTTCTGCTATGCAAGAAGATGAATCTGTGTGTGGTTCCAAGCAGTCCATCCCCCATACATTTAGTAAACACACTGAGGGAACACAGTTAACCCTTTGATCTCCCCTGATGTTAACCTCTTCCCTGCCAGTGTCATTAGTACAATGTCAGTGCATATTTTTAGCACTGATCACTGTAATAATGTCACTGGTTCCCCAAAAAGTGTAAAAAAAAAAAAATGTCAGCTAGGTGTCCGATCTGTCCGCCACAATGTCGCAGTCCCGCTAAAAATCGCCGATCGCTGCCATTACTAGTAATAAAAATGCCATAAATCTATCCCCTATTTTGTAGACGCTGTAACTTTTGCGCAAACCAATATACGCTTATTGGGGTTTTTTTTTACCAAAAATATGTAGCAGAATACATATTGGCCTAAATTGATGAAGAAATTCGTTGTTTTTTTGTGTGGTGTTTTTTTTATTTTTTATTGCATATGTTTTAAAGCAGAACGTAAAAGAAAGCTCTATTTGTGGGGGGAAAAAGGACAGCAATTTTATTTGGATACTAGGGGTGCAACGGATCAAAAAACTCACGGTTCGGATCGTTCCCCGGATCAGAGTCACAGATCGGATCATTTTCGGATCAACAAAAAAAAAAATATATCCACATCTCCCCCACTGTAATATATCCACATCTCCCCCACTGTAATATATCCACATCTCCCCCACTGTAATATATCCACATCTCCCCCACTGTAATATATCCACATCTCCCCCACTGTAATATATCCACATCTCCCCCACTGTAATATATCCACATCTCCCCCACTGTAATATATCCACATCTCCCCCACTGTACTATATCCACATCTCCCCCACTGTACTATATCCACATCTCCCCCCACTGTACTATATCCACATCTCCCCCACTGTACTATATCCACATCTCCCCCACTGTACTATATCCACATCTCCCCCACTGTACTATATCCACATCTCCCCCACTGTACTATATCCACATCTCCCCCACTGTACTATATCCACATCTCCCCCACTGTACTATATCCACATCTCCCCCACTGTACTATATCCACATCTCCCCCACTGTAATACATCCACATGTCCCCCCCCCCCACTGTAATACAGCCGCACGTCCCCCTCCACTGTAATACAGCCGCACGTCCCCCTCCACTGTAATACAGCCACACGTCCCCCCCCCACTGTAATACAGCCACACGTCCCCCCCCCACTGTAATACATCCACACGTCCCCTCCACTGTAATACATCCACACGTCCCGTCCCCCTCCCCCCCCCCCCCACTGTAATACATCCACACGTCCCCCCCCCCCCACTGTAATACATCCACACGTCCCCCCCACTGTAATACATCCACACGTCCCCCCCACTGTAATACATCCACACGTCCCCCCCCCACTGTAATACATCCACACGTTCCCCCCCCACTGTAATACATCCACACGTTCCCCCCCCACTGTAATACATCCACACGTTCCCCCCCCCACTGTAATACATCCACACGTTCCCCCCCCCACTGTAATACATCCACACGTTCCCCCCCCCCACTGTAATACATCCACACGTTCCCCCCCCCCACTGTAATACATCCACACGTCCGTCCCCCCCCCCCCCCACTGTAATACATCCACACGTCCCCCCCCCCCACTGTAATACATCCACACGTCCCCCCCCACTGTAATACATCCACACGTGTCCCCCCCCCCACTGTAATACATCCACACGTGTCCCCCCCCCCCACTGTAATACATCCACACGTGTCCCCCCCCTGTAATACATCCACACGTGTCCCCCCCCCCCCCTGTAATACATCCACACGTGTCCCCCCCCCCCCTGTAATACATCCACACGTTTCCCCCCTCCACTGTAATACATCCACACGTTTCCCCCCTCCACTGTAATACATCCACACGTTCCCCCCCCCCCCCCCACTGTAATACATCCACACGTCCCCCCCCCCCCACTGTAATACATCCACACGTCCCCCCCCCACTGTAATACATCCACACGTCTCCCCCCACTGTAATACATCCACACGTCCCCCCCCCCCACTGTAATACATCCACACGTCCCCCCCCCACTGTAATACATCCACACGTCCCCCCCCCCCCACTGTAATACATCCACACGTCCCCCCCCCCCCCCACTGTAATACAGCCACACGCCCCCCCCCCCCCATTGTAATACAGCCACACGTCCCCCTCCACTGTAATACAGCCACACGTCCCCCTCCACTGTAATACAGCCACACGTCCCCCTCCACTGTAATACAGCCACACGTCCCCCTCCACTGTAATACAGCCACACGTCCCCCTCCACTGTAATACATCCACACGTCCCCCCACTGTAATACATCCACACGCCCCCCCCCCCTCCACTGTAATACAGCCACATGTCCCCCCGCACTGTATACATTACAGTGCTGTTAGTCTGACAGTGTTAAGAGAAGCCGGCGCCGCCAAGCCAGCCGCCGGACCCACGAGTTGAGGGCGGGGTGATGACGTCAGCACGCAGCTGAGCGCCGCCGGGTGTACCAAGATGGCCGCGGCTCCGGCTTTCCTAAAACACGAGGCCGCGGATCGCGGGTGTGCCGATCCGAACAGCCTGGCCCGTTCGGATCATGGATCGGTGACGATCCGTTGCACCCCTATTGGATACAGCATCGCACGACTGCGCAATTGTCAGTTAACCACTTGCTGACCAGTGCACGACGATATACGTTGGCACAATGGCACAGCTGCGCAATTGGGTGTACAGGTACGTCCCTTTTAAGAAGCGTCATCGTGGGCACGTGCTCCATGCCCGCGGGACCCACAGGCTCTGTCCGCCGGGGGCCCACAATCGTGTCACAGAGCAGCAGAACGAAGAGATGTAAAGACATTTCCCTGTTCTGCCTAGTGACGAGACGGATCTACCGGGAGCAGTGATCACTGTCATGTCCTAGGTAGCCCCTCCCCCCACAGTTATAATCACTCCCTAGGACACTCTTAACCCCTTGATCGCCCCCTAGTGTTTAACCCCTTCCCTGCCAGTGTCATTTATACAGTAATCCGTGCATTTTTATAGCACTGATCTTTGTATAAATGACAAGGGTGTCAAAAGTGTCCGATGTGTCCGCCATAATGTCACGTCCCTGTTCTGACAGGAGTGACAGATCGTGTGTTCCTATTAGCTAGGGACCATGATCTGTCACTTCCTCCAGTCAGTCCCCTCCCCCTTCAGTTAGAATCACCTCCCAGGGAACAGTTAACCCCTCGAGCGCTCCCTAGTGTTAACCCCTTCACTGCCAGTGACATTTTTACATTAATCAATGCAATTTTATAGCATTGATCGCTGTATTAATGCCAATGGTCCCAATAATGTGTCAGAATTGTACGATGTGTCCGCCATAATGTCGCAGTCACGATTAAAAATTGCAGATCGCCACCATTACTAATAAAAAAATTATTTTAAAAATGACATAAATCTATAACTTTTGTGGAAACCAATCAAGATACGCTTATTGCGGGTTTTTTTTTTTGTTATTGTTTTTTACCAAAAATATGTAGAAGAAAACCTATTTTTGGGGGTATTTATTATAGCAAAAAGTAAAAAATATTGTTTTTTGGGTTTTTTGTTTTTTTTTTTCCAAAATTGTCGCTCTTTTTTTGTTTATAGAGTAAAAAATAAAAACTGCAGAAGTGATCAAATACCACCAAAAGAAAGCTCTGTTTGTGGGAAAAAAAGCAAGTCAATTTTGTTTGCTTGCAACGTCGCACAACCATGCAGTTGTCAGTTAAAGCGACGCAGTTCCGTATCGCAAAAAGTGCTCTGGTCAGGAAGGGGGCAAATTCTTCCGGGGCTGAAGTAGTTAAAATAACGCAGTGCCGTATTGCAAAATATGGCTTGGTCAAGAAGTGGGTAACTCCTTCCGGGGCTGAATTGGTTAATGCATAGAATGCATTAAGATAACCTTCACAACCCCTTTAAGTATATTTACTATTTTTTAGTTTTTTTTTATTTATTTTTTTTCTTGAAGCTCACATGCGTTGTTAACCATCACAAATATTTTGTCCGTTAAAACAGTGTATACAGTATCTCACATTTTTGTAAATATTTTACTATATCTTTTCATGTGACAACACTGAAGAAATGACACTTTGCTACAATGTAAAGTAGTGAGTGTACAGCTTGTATAACAGTGTAAATTTGCTGTCCCCTCAAAATAACTCAACACACAGCCATTAACGTCTAAACCGCTGGCAACAAAAGTGAGTACACCCCTAAGTGAAAATGTCCAAATTGGGCCCAAAGTGTCAATATTTTGTGTGGTCACCATTATTTTCCAGCACTGCCTTAACCCTCTTGGGCATGGAGTTCACCAGAGCTTCACAGGTTGTCACTGGAGTCCTCTTCCACTCCTCCATGAGGACATCATGGGGCTGGTGGATGTTAGAGACCTTGCACTCTTCCAAAAAATAAATGAAACTGCGGGGAGATCAACGCTGACTGAGTGTAATGGGTACACTACCAGCTCAGCTTGGATATAGCTGGAGTTCCTGAAGCCATGAGAGGCATGCAAACAAAAAAGATAAACCTAGGGTTTAAATTGAAGCTTCAGATGGACCACACTGCGGTATGAGTACAAAAAAAATGAATTGATGCAAAAAAAAAAGCACATAGAAACGTTACAGCTCGCTAATGAGCCAAAATGAACAGAAACTTCACCAAAAGTATACAAACATTATGGCAACGTTTTCACAATAGCAATAAAAAAACAGCCCGGGCAAACTTGCACACAAACATTCACTTCTCCCATTTCACGGGTGTCCTAAAGCCCGACTCTCCAGCCGCACACATGCGGATCACTCCCCCCCCCCCCCACGCTGCATAGCACAGAACTGGTCTGGCATCATGGAAGATCACTATACAGCCCCACTGCATATTCCCAGTATGGAATACATGCCTGGATGAGGTTCATTCCAACGGTGTTATGGAACACAAGACAGACTAATGCCCCGTACACACGGTCGGATTTTCCGATGGAAAATGTGTGATAGGACCTTGTCGGAAATTCCGACCGTGTGTAGGCTCCATCACACATTTTCCATCGGATTTTCCGACGCACAAAGTTTGAGAGCAGGCTATAAAATTTTCCAACAACAAAATCCATTGTCGGAATTTCCGATCGTGTGTACACAAATCCGACGCACAAAGTGCCACGCATGCTCAGAATAAATAAAGAGATGAAAGCTATTGGCTACTGCCCTGTTTATAGTCCCGACGTACGTGTTTTACGTCACCGCGTTCAGAATGATCGGATTTTCCGACAACTTTGTGTGACCGTGTGTATGCAAGACAAGTTTGAGCCAACATCCGTCGGAAAAAATCCATGGATTTTGTTGTCGGAATGTCCGATCAATGTCCGACCGTGTGTACAGGGCATAATTGGGAGACCCTGTGAGCCTTTTAGTGTTCCATCTGAAGCTTCTATTTAAACCCTTGGTTTACCTTGCGCTCCTCCAACTTCCATTTGAGGATGCCCTACAGTCCCTCAGCTTCATTAGCAAGGCAGTGGTCGTCTTAGAGGTGTCTTTGGTGGTGTTCTGTTGGATTACTGCCCTGTGGCCCAGTCTCCGAAGGGAGGGGATCATGCTCTGCTTCAGTATGTCACAGTACATGTTGGCATTCATGGTTCCCTCAATGAACTGTAGCTCCCCAGTGCCGGCAGCACTCATGCAGCCCCAGACCATGACACTCCCACCACCATGCTTGACTGTAGACAAGACACACTTGTCTTTGTGCTCCTCACCTGGTTGCCGCCACACACGCTTTACACCATCTGAACCAAATAAGTTTATCTTGGTCTCATCAGACCACAGAACATGGTTCTGGTAATCCATGTCCTCAGTCTGCTTGTCTTCAGCATACTGTTTGCAGGCTTTCTTGTGCATCACCTTTTTTAGAAGAGGCTTCCTTCTGGGATGACAGCCATGCAGACCAATTTGATGCAGTGTGTGGCGTATGGTCTGAGCACTGACAGGCTGACCCCCACCCCTTCAACCTCCGCAGCAATGCTGGCAGCACTCATACGTCTATTTCCCAAAGACAATTTCTGAGCACTTGCACTCAACTTCTTTGTTTGACCATGGGCGAGGCCTATTCTGAGTAGAACCTGTCCTGTTAAACCATTGTATGGTCTTGGCCACCATGCTGCAGCTCAGTTTCAGGGTCTTGGCAATCTTCTTATAGCCTAGGCCATATTTTGATGTAGAGCAACAATTCATTCATTCAATTTGATTTTTTCAGATGCTCAGAGTTCTTTTCAAGGTGCCATGTTGAACTTCCAGTGACCAGTATGAGAGAGTGAGAGCAATAACACCAATTTTAACACACCTGCTCCCCTTTCACACCTGAGACCTTGTAACACTAACAAGTCACATGACATCAGGGAGGGAAAATGGCTAATTGGGCCCAATTTGGACATTTTCACTTAGGTGTGTACTCTGGTTGCCAGCGGTTTAGACATTAATGGCTGTGTGTTATTTTGAGAGGATGGCAAATTTACACTGTTATACAAGCTGTACACTCACTACTTTACATTGTAGCAAAGTGTCATTTTTTTTGTGTCACATGAAAAGATATAATATATTTACAAAAATGTGAGGGGTGTACTCACTTTTGTAAGATACTGTACGTATGTATGTATACAGCTTTTTGGTCTTGATCACAGCCTTCATCTGTTTCCCTTCTAGTTTAATAATGTTTCTACCTTCATTGACAGACTGGTAACCACTCGTCGCCTGTGACCAATGCCGCCACTGTATCTGGCCAGCAGCAAACTGTAAATATGTTAAAGGAGCAGAATCATTTACTCACAAAGGTGAGTGAAAACCTCATGTTTGTCCTATATGTTTATGGGATCTGGTGGGGCTGAAGAGGCAGCAGGTGGTCATGGACTTTCTATTGTCCATCCAGAGACTTTAGCTCCTCCTGCAATTTGATTCTAAGGTGTGTTCTGGGATGTCTCTCAGGTCCTCTTGTCAACTAGATGATACTGGAGTGGCACCCATAGGAATTTACTTGGTGGTGTACATTTAGACATAACCATATGTATTAGATGACAGGCTCACAATCTGCTGTTTTTCCCCAGGGCATTCATCATGGAGATCAAGAGGAGATTGGTAAACGTTTATTACCAGCCTGCACTAGACTAAATTACAACCCAAATGGCAAAATATGCGCTCACTCCCAAAATTTTTTTTTTTTTTTTAAGCAGCTACCACAGCACTAGAAAATTGCACATATATCAAAAATGGAAAACACAACGTGTAGCGCTAGAATAAATTAAAAAAGGAATAAACAACTGCATACTATAAGGTATGGAACCAGTTTGCAAACAACTAATCAAAGTCACATTTGGATTTCTCACAATGTAGGAATAAAGAACAGTGCAAAGTCCATGTATGAAGCATAGATGAAATAATGTTTATAAGTGATGTGTGAACCACCTTCACCAGGGTAAGGTTCTATAGTCTTTGAATAGATGCAAAACAACAAATTAGTTCAAGTCCCGAATTAAATAATTTAAAATCGGCTCTGGAACATCACCCCACAGTGTCTTCACACACATGCAAATCACTCTAACGGTAGAGCTGGTAAAATTGGAGGCTTACCGGAGGGTTTGAACCCAAAACAGCGTATACTGTGAGGGTCAAACCGGCTTTTATTGCTTAATGGCAATGGTGGGAAGACCTTGGCGGCGTGTAGCGATCACAAGGGGTTCATAAAGTTGTATCTTCTCCAATCATGACATAGGATCACCCCGTTTGTAGCTCATAAAGGATATAAAAGAGGCCACATAGTGTGATACCATAAAAACCGTAATTTATTTAAAAGGAAATACACTTACATGATAAAGTTGTTATAAAAGCGCTTGTACATAAAAGAAGGCAGCAGTGGAGTCCTCCACTGCTGCCTTCTTTTATGTACAAGCGCTTTTATAACAACTTTATCATGTAAGTGTATTTCCTTTTAAATAAATTACGGTTTTTATGGTATCACACTATGTGGCCTCTTTTATATCCTTTATGAGCTACAAACGGGGTGATCCTATGTCATGATTGGAGAAGATACAACTTTATGAACCCCTTGTGATCGCTACACGCCGCCAAGGTCTTCCCACCATTGCCATTAAGCAATAAAAGCCGGTTTGACCCTCACAGTATACGCTGTTTTGGGTTCAAACCCTCCGGTAAGCCTCCAATTTTACCAGCTCTACCGTTAGAGTGATTTGCATGTGTGTGAAGACACTGTGGGGTGATGTTCCAAAGCCGATTTTAAATTATTTAATTCGGGACTTGAACTAATTTGTTGTTTTGCATCTATTCAAAGACTATAGAACCTTACCCTGGTGAAGGTGGTTCACACATCACTTATAAACATTATTTCATCTATGCTTCATACATGGACTTTGCACTGTACTAGACTAAATTAACCTTACAATTCTCAGCTTTGGCCACTTCAGGTTCTAAGCTGTTATGCCGCGTACACACAAGTGGACTTTCCGGCAGACTTGGTCCGGCGGACCAGACTCCGTCGGACAGTTCAATCGCGTGTGGGCTCCAGTGGACTTTTTTTCCCCGAAAGTCCGATGGACCTAGAAATAAAACATGTTTCTAATCTATCCGACGGACTCGAGTCCGGACGAAAAATCCGCTCGTCTGTGTGCTAGTCCGAAGGACTAAAACCGACGCTAGGGCAGCTATTGGCTACTGGCTATCAACTTTCTTATTTTAGTCCGGTCGTACGTCATCACGTACAAATCCGTCGGAGTTTGGTGTGATCGTGTGTAGGCAAGTCCGTTCGTTAGGAAAGTCCATCGGATAGACCGTCGGACCAGTCTGGTTGAAAAGTCCGCTTGTGTGTACGTGGAATTAGGAGTACCGGTGTCCGCGGCTTGCTAAGAAGTAGATCAGGGCAGAGGGGACAGCATGGGTTTAAATGCCTTTCCATATCTTAGGGAAATCATTTGTGCTCCACTCCATAGTAATGAGCTGTAAAGTTGTTGTTTTTTTTAAATAGGCCTTCCAGGTAGGGATACCTTTTTATATATAGTTTATATTAGTCCAGCTTGGAAACACTACTCCAGTAATTTCCACTTGCTTGCAGGTCCTCTGCTAAGCAGCTACCCTGCTGCTTTGTGAACACAGGAGTTTGGCCACTTGGCATGGGCGCCACTCGGAATGCTGTGCATTTTCAGAATGAATGCAAAGTGTTAGCTGATTGGACAAGGTGGAGAATGTGACATCGCTGCCCTGCCTGACTACCTTGTCCAATTAGAGAACGCTTTGCATTCATTTAGATCATGCAAAGCGTTCTCGGAATGGCGCCCATGCCAAGAGGCCGACCCCTGTGTTCAGAATGCATCAGGCCAGCCACTCAGCACAGGACCCAGAATAAATAGGAGATCTCCGGAGTAGCGGTGTCTACTTCAGTGATTTCCAGTTTGCAGGGTCATTGGCCAGGTTTAGTATATACTGTTCAGTTTTATTAGTCCAAGCTGGACAAATGTATAAAATATCCATACCTGGAATGTCTCTTCACTGCTTCTATAATTTACAATTATTGGTTTAACATAGTTGTCATGTCATTTTAATATGTCTGTATTTGTGTGTCTAGGAGGTGTCTGATAAAAGTGACCGCATCACTCAACTGGAGCAGGAAAAATCAGCTTTAATCAAGCAGCTTTTTGAAGCGCGAGCTCGGAGTAATCCTGAAACCAGTGCAATGGACTCCACCTTCATATAGACTGCTGGGAGATTCTCACCTTTGATTGGAGACGGCAAGGAGTATGTGGTGTTGCGTGATTGTCGTTTACGGTACAGAAAATGCTTCATTAACTCACGAACTGCTGGAAACTGCACAAGATGACACCGGATTACCAATCATGTTTGACTTTCCCATCACAAGGAACTTAACACAACCTGTACCTATTCACATGGAAAACACTCCTTTTAATGTTTACAGACTTTTTCTTTTTAGACATTCTTTACATTTTAATTGCAACTTTGTTTAATCACCTTTTTTTTTTTTTTTTTTTTTTTTTTTTTTTTTGGCAGCTGTTAAGGCAATATCAAGTTTAACATTGTTCCTGCCCTGAATTTGGCATGCAGTAATGTGACCCACCACAAGGTGGCAGAAGAGCACTGTTGTAGCATATGGTGATTTTTGAAATGCGCAAAATTTACAGGAGCCAATCGGGGCAGTGCTGCTATTTGCACATTTTAACACTCCTGATTTAAGCCAGTAGAATGCAGATTACACAGACCTGCTTCTTTTGGTGTTTACAAGTTTGTCTGTTTGCAAAAGGAACAGTAATCTGTAGTTAAGGCATCAGTTATACTATTCTTTATTTGGTATATTGAAGGTACTCCAAATGCTGGAAGACAGCATTATGCACAAATCTGGTTTCTTAGGCAGACCAGGGAGCAGCTCTTAGTGGAGCGCTCTGGGTTTACCATTTTTAATGCAGGGTTTTGTATTTTTCCTGCATTGAGATGGCAAAATGACACATGCTCTGTGGTCAGTTCTTATGAGATGCCCACCACCACATTAGCTGACCCTGCATTATAAATTCATTCCTGACGCCGAACGGGTTCTAGGATAGGAAGAGCAGGACTTGGGCAATTTTTAACTGTATATGCTGGGAAAATACATGAGATCCTGAGATCAAATCATGTTCAAATGTTGACGACAATTTCAAGTCAAGTATGGCCCCACCTCCCCTAAATTCCCTGTTGATTATGGGGACTGCTTGTCATAATAAAGGATTGTTAAGGGGGCTCAAAAAGGGGGAGGGGCCAAGCTTGATTTACAGGAAATTGGAGATTTGCTCATAACTTCCGCTGCTTGTAATTCTAGATGCGGATTTCTCTACTGCATTTTTTCAGCATATGCTTAGCTGCTGATAGGTTTATTATAACTCCCATTTTAACTGCCTTCTATATCACACAACAGGGTTCTTTTTACTATAAAACCTTTTAGTGCCTATCTTTGTTTACTCGTAGTGCATATATATACTTTTTTTTTTTTTGTTATGAATGGTTATTTGTCTAAGAATTCTATTGACGACATCTGATGCTGTCAGAAAATAAAGAGGCAGACCACCCAAGGCTGTTATTTCAGTTGGGGGTTTATGCTGATAGATTGTCATCCATCAGGTCCTTACACTATATTTACCAAGTAAGAAATATATTTTCAGCACACAGTATCTCACAAAAGTGAGTACACCCCCTCACATTTTTGTAAATATTTTATTATACCTTTTCATGTGATGTAAAGTAGTGAGTGTACAGCTTGTATAACAGTGTAAATTTGCTGTCCCCCTCAAAATAACTCAACACACAGCCATTAATGTCTAAATCGCTTTCAACAAAAGTGAGTACACCCCTAAGTGAAAATGTCCAAATTGAGCCCAATTAGCCATTTTACCTCCCCAGTGTCATGTGACTCGTTAGTGTTACAAGGTCTCAGATGTGAATGTGGAGCAGGTGTGTTAAATTTGGTTTTATCGCTCTCACTCTCTCATACTGGTCACTGGAAGTTCAATATGGCACCTCATGGCAAAGAACTCCCTGAGGATCTGAAAAAAAGAATTATTGCTCTACATAAAACTGAGCTGCAGCACGGTGGCCAAGACCATACAGCGATTTAACAGAAAAGGTTCCACACAGAACAGGCCCCGCCATGGTCGACCAAAGTAGTTGAGTCCACATGCTCAGTGTCATATCCAGAGGTTGTCTTTGGGAAATAGACGTATGAGTGCTGCAGAGGTTGAAGGGGCGGGGGAGGGTCAGCCTGTCAGTGCTCATACCATACACTACATCAAATTGGTCTGCATGGCTGTCATCCCAGAAGGAAGCCTCTTCTAAAGATGATGCACAAGAAAGCCCGCAAACAGTTTGCTGTAGACAAGCAGACTAAGGACATGGATTACTGGAACCATGTCCTGTGGTCTGAGACCAAGATAACTTATTTGGTTCAGATGGTGTCAAGCATGTGTGGCGGCCACCAGATGAGGAGTACAAAGACCTCTTCAAATGGAAGGTGTAGGAGCACGAGGTCTCTAACATCCACCAGCTCTGTGATGTCGTCATGGAGGAGTGGAAGAGGACTCCAGTGACAACCTGTGAAGCTCTGGTGTACTCCATGCCCAAGAGGATTAAGGCAGTGCTAGAAAATAATGGTGGCCACACAAAATATTGAGGCTTTGGGCCCAATTTGGACATTTTCACTTAGAGGTGTACTCACTTTTGTTGCTAGTGGTTTAGACATTAATGGCTGTGTGTTGAGTTATTTTGAGGGGACAGCAAATTTACACTGTTATACAAGCTGTACACTCACTACTTTACATTGTAGCAAAGTGTCATTTCTTCAGTGTTGTCTTATGAAAAGATAGAATAAAATATTTATAAAAATGTAAGGGGTGGACTTACTTTTGTGAGATACTGTATTTCGCTTGCTTATATGTATTGTTATTGTATTAGATACAGAGATTTGAGATCCAAAATCTGACACGCAAGGAGGGCATTGGTTTTACTGAGTCAGCCACCTCAAAGGATAACATTATGCAGAGGACCAGTAAAACACAACATTGTGTAGTCCTGCGATGAAGGAAGCAGAGCCTGATATGTCATGAGAAAATATGGCTTCCTCCATGTTCCTTAATAAGTGCAAATGATACATTGCAACATTGTTTTAAAACATTGACACACAATGATAAGATGATCTATGTAGATGTTATCTCTTGGGCTTTATTCGGGTGGATGTTGACACTGGTTTTGTGTGCAGGGTTGCGTTTGTTATTCTGCTTGCATCTGCCCGGAGCTGCACACAGGCAGCCTATAGAGGCGGATGCAGTTGCAGCGGCTGCACAGACACAGCCACATGTCAGGGAGAAGAGGCAAGGAGAAACAGAACACCCAGATTACGTACACACAACCTTTAGGAGCATGTATCTTAACATTAGAAGTTAGCCACATGCATCTATCCACTTTGACTAAACTTTATAAAATTTTCTTGGACGTTGTCTGCTCTCATAACTCAGCTCTACCCCTATATAGAATTAGGCAACTAAGTATATCCATAAATTGCGAGTAGGTTGTTCCGCCAATTTCCATCAGAAAATAATTTCTCGTCTTGCGTAAAACAGAGTAAAGGTTAGTAAAGCTTAGTATATCTATCTCCTTCTGTATCTTCCAAATGACTTTGTAGTAGAACAAGAGAGTCTAAAGGTACATTTGTATCACATATATCGCTCAGAGTTGTAACTAGTACCTCCCAGTATGGGTGAAGTTTGAGACAGGACCAGACCATATGTCAAAAAGTTCCTATCTCAAGATTACGTCTAGTGCTCCTTGGATCCAGCTGGGGGGGGGGGTATAATAAGCCCTATGGAGGAACTTTAGTTGTATGAACCTGTCTTTTGCCACTATCATGGAGGGAACAAAAGAAGAAATAAAGTCCTCCTTAAGGGCCAGAATGTCTGCTCTCCATTTGTCAAATGAACAAGTTGGTTTGGTGTCATAGGCTACAGTCGGGTACAGGTAGAGGGAGGATAAAGGTTTCCCCATCATGCTGGAGGTCAGAAGGTGCTCAATGGAGTCTGATTCAAGGACCACCGGTTGTGGAAACAGCCCCGATGGCATGCAGTAATTGCCAATATCTAAATTCAAAGGGTCTAGGCACCGAATATAAGCACCTCAATTCCTGAAAGGGCATGCGTTTACCAACCACCATCACATGTTTCAGAGTGGTGATCCCCCTCTTGGCCCAGAGCGAAGGGTCGGGGATAGTATATGTGGGGCAGCATTGGGTTGCTCCAAAGAGGTGTATGTGGGGACACATGGAAAGGACAGCCGCCCAGTAATAAAGTTGGAAATTTGGAAACGCCAGACCCCCAATAGAAGGTACATTACACGTTTCGCCACCTTGGTGGGTCGTCCAGCCCAGACAAAGGGGATCATCGCTCCTTCCAAACGCCCAAAAAAAAAAGCCAAAATGTTTGGAGCTGGAGAGGGTAAGCAAAAGTTAAAACCCAAAAGGTTATGCCTATGTCTGAAATTTTCCTTCACTTCCAGTCCCATAGACACAACAGGCAGTAAGTGGAATCCTCCCCCCTCCTTCCCTCCTCTTTAGATAACTGACATTGCAACAAGTGCCTCCATTGAAAGAATCCCCTCTTTTTTACTTGTGTTTTGGTGACAACTCAAAATTTAGGATTTTTCCCTTGCTTTCAGTCTGTGACAATGCTTACCAGGACAAATAGAGCGACTAAATCTCATAGCAGGAGTGCAGATGGTAATTTTGAAATTTGAAAGGTTTGCTTACCCTTCTTCGCTCCATCTATAACTAAGACCCCTTTCACTCTGAGGCGCTTTTCAGGCGTTTTAGCGCTAAAAATCACGCCTGAAAAGCGCCTCTCATGCCTCCCCAGTGTGAAAGCCTGAGTGCTTTCACAAATGGTGGTGCGCTTGCGGGATGGGAAAAATAATCCTGCAAGTAGCATCTTTCGGGTGGCGTAGGAACACTATATACAGCGCTCCTATACCGCCCCTGCTAATTGAAATGAATGGGCAGCGGTTCCGAAGTGTTGCAACACGGGTGCTTTTAACCCTTTCTTCGGGGATTAAAGGCGCCCCACTAGTGGCTGAAAAGCGCTGCTTTACTGCTAATGGACAACTGCCCCAGTGTGCAAGTACCCTAAATGTAGGTTTTGCTTTTAGCTACACTTTAAAGCATTGTACACTCAAATGTTGTTTGAACCAGCTATTAAAGTACTTCAATTCCACGTGCTGTTGTGGTTGCAGGGTATAGTGTCATGGCTGATCAATTCCCCTATGTCCATGTATTCATTCACCTAGCTTGTCCCTATTCACTAAAAGGACAGGCACCTTGTTTTGAGTTGGGCACCATCCAGTTCATGCCTCACCATTTCCTCTGTGTTACATCACAAATGTGGGAGTGCTTAGGTGCTGAAACATCTCTTCCAGCATGGTGAACTCTTGGTTACTTGCTCTGCCTGTGTCAGATCTATTAGGCTCTCACCTGTAGAGCACTAGCCTAAAAGGCTCATGGATTGTTAGGCTACTTGCACGCTGCTCCGTTGCAAAAACATGGTAAAAATGCATGTGCGTTTTTGTTGCATCTCTGGTGCATTTTGCACCTGTTAACAAAGACGTGTAATTATAAAACCACACCAAAAATGCTACCGCGGGTACGTTTTTGCTGCCGTTTCCATTCATTTCAATAGGGAGGTGGTTTGTTTTTGTTTTTTTTTACCGCACCAAACATACACCAAAAATGTAGTAAGCAAGAATATTTTAAAAAGCAGTGGACCCGCATCTGAACAGTTCCATACGATTGCTTGGTCATGCGTTTTTCTTCTGCTTTTTTTTTTTTTTTTTTTTTTTAAACAAAGTGTGAAAGCAGCTTAAGGATGTTTAGTTTTCTTCATAGGACGTGTCCGTTCTCATACTACAGACAGAGGTCATGTCATTCATTAACCACTTGCCTACTGGGCACTTTTACCCCCTTCCTGCCCAGACCAATTTTCAGCGCTGTAACACTTTGTCATGCAACACTGTACCCAAATACATTTTTTGGCATCTTTTTTCACACAAATAGAGCTTTCTTTTGGTGGTATTTAAAAGGGAATTAAAGGAATCCTTTCTTTTTTTTTAAAGATTAATACTTACCCAGGTGGATGCAGCATGGGTCCGATGCTGCATCTGTCCCCCCACCTCTACACTGAAAACTGAGCGATCGAACATCGCCGATCACTCAGTTTTCAGAGCTCCGTCAGCAGAGAGCTGCTATTCTCAGTCACAGCTCTCTCTTCCTCTTTGCTCACTGAAGTGCTGAGCTGTGGAGGGGCGGAGCGGCTGTCTCAGCGGCTCGGTGAGAGGCTGAGCCGGGTGTCAGTCCAGGCACCTGGTGGATCCAGACTTCCATTGACGGGATGTCGCGGAGCCTGGACCGACACTGTGATGTCAGCAGAGAGAGGACTTCAGCCCGTTCTCTGCTGAAAACGGGTCACAGGAGTGCAAAATGAACTGCACTCCTGTGATCCGCAGGAGAAGTACAGTCAAACGAGCTTTGGCTGGACTTCTTTTTAATCACCACTGGACTTTTTTTGTTTTGCTAAACAAAAAAAAAACTGAAAATTTTGAAAAAAAAAACCCCAAACATTTTTCATAGTTTGTTATAAAATTTTGCAAACAGGAAATTTTTCCTCTTTCACTGATGGGTACTGATGAGGCTGCACTGGTGGGACTGCACTTATAATTAGTGCCCTGATTATCAGTGTATATGTCCCTTTAACAGAAGCTGGTTATTGGCTCTCCCTTCCTCTTCCTACAATGTCAGCTTGAGGAAAGGAATGCTGATAACCGGCTTCTGTTTACATTGCTATCAGCTGTCATTGGACACAGCTGATCTCGTGGTAAAAGGATGCTGTGATTGGCCCTTTACTCCGATATGTGATCAGCTGAGTTCGAAGGACTCAATGATCACAGAGTGCGGAGGGCGTTATATGTTGGCCTCCTGCTAAAGTCATTCAGCTATAGCATGGCCAGGAAGTAGTTAACCTGTGTGGTGCCATGCCAATGCCTCATGATTTTAGGCTGGGTTCACACCAGTGTGAATTGGATGTGGAATCTCTGCATCCAATTCGCAATAGCAGGAGATTTTGACTGTCTCTATATGGAGCCGGTTCACATATCTCCGCAGCAGGTCAGTTGCGTTTTGCAGAAAAACACTGTGCGTCTTTTGGTCCGTTTCAGGTGCGAATTCAGCCCAAAATTCGGGCTAAAATTGGACCTGAAACGGTGCACTGGACCCCTGCAGTGAGACAGATCCGTCTTAGGTGTGAACCAAGCCTCAAACAAACAGGAACTTCTGACATTGGAATGTGATTATCTACTCTAGGCAGGGAAAAAGAAACCATGGAACTACATGATCAATGCATATTAGATGCAGGTGGGACGGTTTATAATACCCTTAAAGCAGAACTACACCACCCCCCCCATGTTGAGGGCATGCGGCCTGGTATGGTTTGGGGGGGGGGGCGGTGCTTGCCCCAAAGCACCTCCCCCAATGTTGGGGACAAGGGCCTCTTCCCTACAACCCTTGTCCGGTGGTTACGGGGTCTGCGGACGGGGGGCTTAGTGCAATCTGGAAGCAGCCTCTAGCAAGGGGGCCCCCTGATTCCAGCCTCCCCCATGTGAATGAGTAGGGGTACATTGTACCCCTACCCATTCACCACACAAAAGTAGTGTGGTGTGAAAAAATACAGTAGACCGTTTTTGACAAGTCTTTTATTAAAAATATCTTCCGCCCCACTTCTTTCATCTTCCTCCCCTGGGCTTCTCCTTCTTCCGCTCTTCTTTCTCCTGTCTTCCTTGTCTGGTGTTCTTCTTCCTCTGCCGCCGACCCTCCCCCGATGCTGCGTCCCGCTGATTTGTCCGCGCCGATGTCAAGCATGTCTTAGATAACGATGGGGCATGGTCATCAGATGACATTATCTGGAGGCCCCCACCCCCTGTGAAGTCACTGACTCATCATGCCCTGGTCGTGATATCTCAAGGGGTGGGGCCTCCGGAAGTAGAATATATAGTTATGACACTTTCTGTAAGACATTAAGGGAGCACATATTGGCCTATTGAAAAGCTTCCTCCCACTGATTCTCTGTCGGGGCCCCCAAGTCCTCCTCCAACTGTGACATTGCCCTGGAGTGATAAGTCCTCAGATACTCTGATAGGAGCATACAAAAGCACTGGGATATACAGTGCCTTAAAAAAGTATTCATACCCCTTGAAATTGTCCACATTTTGTCATGTTACAACCAAAAATGTAAATGTATTTTATTGGGATTTTATGTGATAGACCAGCACAAAATGACGCATAATTGTGCAGTGGAAGGAAAAATTATAAATGGTTTTCAATTTTTTTTTTACAAATAGATTTCTGAAAAGTGTGGCGTGCATTTGTATTCAGCCCCCATTTACTCTGATACCCCTAACTAAAATCTAGTGGAACCAATTGCCTTCAAAAGTCCCTTAATTAGTAAATAGAGTCCACCTGTGTTTAATTTCATCTCAGTATAAATACAGCTGTTCTGTGAAGCCCTTAGAGGTTTGTTAGAGAACCTTTGTGAACAAACAGCATCATGAAGGCCAAGGAACACACCGGACAGGTCAGGGATAAAGTTGTGGAGAAGTTTAAAGCAGAGTTAATTTATAAAATAATATCCCACGCTTTGAACATCTCACGGACCACTGTTTAATCCATCATCAGAAAATGTAGAGTATGGCACAACTGCAAATCTACCAAGACATGGCCGTCCACCTTAACTGACAGGCCGGGCAAAGAGAGCATTAATTAGAGATGCAGCCAAGAGGCCCATGGTAACTCTGGAGGAGCTGCAGAGATCCACAGCTCAGGTGGGAGAATCTGTCCACAAAACAACTATTAGGCCTCTTTCACACGGACGATCCGTATGTTCGTTTTTCATCCTTCCGTTTTCGGATGAAAAACGGACATACATTCATCCCTATGGAGCGTCGGATGTCAGCGGTGACATGTCCGCTGACATCCGACCCGCTCCGATCCGAAAAGTGTAACGGAGGAAAAACCTACTTTTCCATCCGTTTTCGGATTGGATCGGGTGACGACGGACACTACGGTCCGTCATCATCCGATCCCCCCATAGGGGAGAGCGGCGCTCTGACAGGTCCGCCGCTGCACAGCGTGCAGCGATGGACCTGTCATCTTCCTGCTCAGCGGGGATCGGCGGAGCGATCCCCGCTGAGCAAGCGGGTGTTCACGGGGCGGATCATGACTGATGACTGCCCCGTGTGAAAGAGTCCTTAGTCGTGCACTCCACAATTCACTCCACAGTGGCAAGAAGAAAGCCATTGTTGCATGAAAGCCATAAGAAGTCCTGTTTGCGAGGAGCCATGTGGGGGACACAGCAAACATGTGGAAGAAGGTGCTCTGGTCAGATGAGACCAAAATTGAACTTTTTGGCCTAAAAGCTAACACTGCACATCACCCTGAACACACCATCCCCACTGTGAAACATGGTGGTGGCAGCATCATGTTGTGGGGATCCTTTTCTTCAGCAGGGACAAGGAAGCTGGTCAGAGTTGATGAGAAGATGGATGGAGCCAAATACAGGGCAATCTTAGAAGAAAACTTGTTAGAATGTAGAGGGACTTGAGACTGGGGCGGAGGTTCACCTTCCAGCAGGACAACCCTACACATACAGCCAGAGCTACAATGGAATGGTTTAGATCGAAGCATATTCATGTGTTAGAATGGCCCAGTCAAAGTCCAGATCTAAATCCAATTGAGAATCTGTGGCAAGACTTGAAAATTGCTGTTCACAGACTCTCGCCATCCAATCTGATGGGGCTTGAGCTATTTTGCAAAGAAAAATTAGCAAAAATTTCACTCTTTAGATGTGTAAAGCTGATAGAGACATCCCAAAAAGACTTGCAGCTGTAATTGCAGCGAAAGGTTGTTCTACAAAGTATTGACTCAGGGGGGCTACGCTACCTTTCACTTCACAATTATGTGCCACTTTGTGTTGGTCTATCACATAAAATCCTAATAAAATACATTTATGTTTTTGGTTGTAACATGACAAATCCTTTGACCAAAATCTTTGAAAACCCTATTAAATTGGCAAAAAGGACAAGGGGTGAACAACAGAATTTTGCCCCAATGTGAAATGCACGACAACTGTCTGGTGTAAATGAGCATACCCGCCATTCCTTTACAGTTATAACGGCTAGTTCGCTCCACCAATTTTGAAGAGAAGGTTAGACTCATATCTTTAAGGACTTTTGATGTCATTGTGGCACAGCACATAGGGAAACCTGAGATGGATAAATAGCATACAGCTTTATCAGTAGAAAACAATGTTTTGTGCTCCAGGAAATATTTTCCTGATGCCTAGTAGGGGTTGCTATTTCCTAGCTGATTCCTACAGTCAGTGGAAATTTGCATTCTTCTAGTACTGTATTGTAATTTCCAAGAACGAAAAACATGTTAAGCTTCTTCTGTCACTCTGATTGGAACAGAAAAATAGTTCCCATGGTGCAGTTGGAGCATCCCTGTTCTACAGCTGCATAAGCTATGCTATCCAGTGGTGCTTTTTGGTTTTGTGCTGCCCTAGACAAGACTAAAATCAGCATCGGCAGCATTGATTGGCATCACTGATGGGCACTAATTGGCATCACTGATAATCAGGACACCGATGATCAGTGCCCTGATTATTAGTGTAGATGTCCCGTTACACTGGGTGATTACCGGATCTCTCCTCTCCTCACACTGTGACAGCATGAGGAAAGGAATGCTGATACCTGGCAAGTGTGTTTTCATTGTGATCAGCTGTGATTGGACACGTTTTGATTGGTTCTTTACCCGATCTGTGATCAGGTGCACACCACAGCAGGTGCAGTTCTGGACTGAACTGGACAACCGCATACAACTAAACAAATTTAAAAAAAAGACCGAAAATTTTGAAATTTTTTTTTTCTGTTACAAAACTTTGTAAATAAGTAATTTTTTTCCTGCACTGATGGGCACTGATAAGGCGGCACTGATAGGCGGCAGAGATGGGTACTGATAGATGGCATGGATGAGCACTGATAGGTGGCAGAGATGGGCACTGATAGATGGCATGGATGAGCACTGATAGGCGGCAGAGATGGGCACTGATAGATGGCATGGATGAGCACTGATAGGTGGCACTGTACACTAATAAATGTTACTGATGGATGCCAATCAGTGCCAAACAATGTCTGCCAATCAGTGATGCCCATTGTGGGCACTGATTGACATCCATTGTGGGCACTGATTGGCATCCCTGGTGGTCTAGGGTGGCATACCTGGTGGTGACTAGTGGTGGCATCCCTGGCGGTCCTAGTGGCGTCCCTGGTGGTCCAATGTGGGCATCCTCGGGGGTGGGGGCTGCACTGATAATCGATCAGCACAGACCCCCCCCCCCTGTCAGAGGAGCAGCTGATCGGCTCTCCTCTCCTCTACTCCGCGAGTGAGGAAAAGCCAATCACCGGCTCTTCCTGTTTACACTATGATTTACACTGTGATCAGCCGTGATTGGACACGGCTGATCACGTGGTAAAGAATCTTCATCAGAGACTCTTTATCTAGATCGGTGTTGCGGGGTGTCAGGCTGACACACCGCAACAACGATCGCCGCGATGCGTGCCCCCGGGGATGTGCAGCGGCTTGATATCCTGCCGGACGTCATATGATTATGACGGGAGGCAAGTGGTTAAAAACTGGATGAAAGGTTTAGCACTGGGAAACACTTTTTGAAAGATAAGTAGTGCATTTTATATACAACTATACAGATCAGACCCAAATGCGGAGCAAAGAGGGACAGAGGGACATTGGGGTTTATTTACTAAAGGCAAATCCACTTTGCACTGCAAATGCACTTGGAAGTGCAGTCGCTGTAGATCTGAGGGGGACATGCAAGAAAAATAAAAATCTTATTTTTAATCAGACATGCCGTGTTTGATAGTAATAAAAAGGAGTTCCAGCCACCTGTGAAAAAAATAAAAGTCAGCAGTTAAAAAAACTTAGTATAAATACAGCTGTTCTGTGAAGCCCTCAGAGGTTTGTTGAAGAACCCTAGTGAACAAACAGCATCATGGAGGCCAAGGAACACACCAGACAGGTCAGGGATAAAGTCGTGGAGAAGTTTAAAGCAGGGTTAGGATATAAAAAATATCCCAAGCTTTGACCATCTCAAGGAGCACTGTTCAATCCATCATCCGAAAAAAAACAGCCAGTCACCTGTCCCATGATCCAGCAGTGTGCTCACCCCAGTCGGTCTCACCCGCTGTCTTTGGTCCCTGGTGCTGGCATCTTCACTATGGGCACCTGGCTGTGACAGCTTGCGGATTCACAGCCAGGTGCCCACTGCGCATGCGCAAGTTGCGCTGCGCACCGTGAGTGGGGGATGCAGTCTTCTGGGACCTATCTGTGTCCCATAAGACTGCAGGGGGGGGGGAGAAACTCAGTTTCTCCTTGGAGGAAGCAGGTACTTGTCAAAATCGGGTACCTGCTCTCCCCCCCCCCCCCCCCCCCCCCGACGAGTACTTAAACTGGAACTTCCCCTTTTGGATGGAGCTCCGCTTTAACTAAGAAGTATTGTTGGATAAAGACAAAATGAGTTTACATTCTAGACGGCCTCATTCACACAGGTATACTACTGCGTACTCCCATGTGAGTCGTTTCATGCATCCCGGTGCAGGCTGTCCAATTTATGTCAAATGGGATGCAGCGGCTGCACGGACACAGCCCCTGTTCCCAATCTGACAGCTGTGTGGGTGCGGGTGCACGGACCCCAACTCACACTGTCTGCGTTTTGGGCCTTGAACCCGCACCCGCTGTTGTGTGAGCAAGGTCTTTTTCACATGAACCCAGAGGATACATTCATCTCAATGTGGATTTTGATTTATCAATATATAGCGATCATGATTAATAGGAAGCCCAGTACTATAAAGCAGTCTCTCTTTATATTCAGCAGGTAGAGGGTGCAAATATTGCATATATCTAGAGGTTAAGAGACATAGAAAAATAGGTATATAGCAGTTGGGAAGTGAGTGGTCTGGGTTAAAATATGTATTTGCAAATGTAATTTTGCCATGGCTTATTGTGACTAGATGAAGCAGATGGTCACCATGGTAACAACAAAGAACGCAGCTGCTGGTGTGCAGTTGGATGACAGCAGTGTACTGTGTAACTTTTTTGTTTTTTAAATGCAGATTATGGACAAAGTAACATTTCATAAGGTTCTATTCTCCGCAGTGCAGTGTGAGGTGGTGGATTGTGTCGTGTTGCACTGAAAACGTACTGCGTGCCATACTTAGGCCTAGTACACACGGGTCGAATGTCAGGAGACATCGGCCAGTTCAATAAGAATTGATCGACATTCGGCCCGTGTGTATGTCAGCCGGTCCATGTGGCAGGCTTCCGTCTGACGAGCTTGCTGGAAAACCAGCATTCAACCGACTTCTGATCGGACTGTTCTGCCAGGGGCTCGCCCCCCCTATCAGAACACAACAGCTCAGCGGGGTAGATCACTGTACTAATGTCAAGTCATTAGTACAGCGGCTCTGACTGGAGCTGTCAGGTGATTAGTGTGTACCCGGCTTACTTTTCAGTGCACACCATTCTATGCATTAAAGTAATACTAAAGGTTCTGCTAACTAAAATAACAAACATGTTATACTTACCTGCTGTGTGCGGTGATTTTGCACAGAGCAGCGAAGATCCTTCTCTTCTCGGGTCCCACGCTGTCACTCCTGGCCCCTCCCTCCTGCCAGGTGCCCCCACAGCAAACAGCTTGCTCTGGGGCACCCAAGCAGGCGCTTGTCCCTGCCCCCTCCATCTCCTGATTGGCTCACTGACTGTGATTGACAGCAGCAGGAGCCATTGCCAAAAGTCAATTAGGAGTGTTAGTACCCAGGGAACCAAGGCTCTTATGGACATCGCTGGATCGAGAGGGGGCTTGGGTAAGTGTTAGGGGGGGCTGCTGCACACATAAGGTTTTTTACCTTCAAGCATAGAATACATGAAGGTAAAAAAACTTGTGTCTTTATAACCACTTAAGACCCCCTTTCACACAGGCTTTTTGATCAGGTCCACCTGTCAGTTTTTCAGGCGGACCTGATCAGACCCTCCATCCACCCCTATGGAGCGGCAGATGTCAGTGGTGAATGTCCGCTGCTATCTGATCCGATCCTGTCCGCCAAATCCAGACGGATGGTGGTCCTATTTTCCATCCGTCTGGCGGATCGGCTATGGATTGGGTGAAAACTAACAGACAGTCCATTTTCACCTGTTCTCCCTATAGAGGAGAGTGGGACTGGGTCCGTGTCCGCTCTGCACAGTGATCGGAGACAGACCTGTCATCCACCTGCTCAGCAGGGATGAGGGGAGCGATCGGCCGCTGAGCAAGCAGAGTCCATCAGGCGGAGGCGCCTGTGTGAAAGGGGCCTTAAGGTAAAAAAAACTTCTGCATGTAGCTCCCCTCCCCAGCCCCCCTTATACTCTTCTGAATCTGATCTCGATACAGTGATGTGCACAAGAGCAGTGGCTCTATTGGCTCTCTCCCTCATTGGCTCAGACACAGCAGTGGGAGCCATTGGGGAAGGGAGCTGGGGCGGGGTCGAGAAGTGGTATGGCACTTCAGTTTCCAGTTTTGTTACATTACACTACAAGCCAGGGAGACCACGGAGATCCTCCGGAATGTAGAAGCCGCTTGCCCGGGAGCCAGATTATTTATATCAACATCAATACTTTAAGATTATTTTAGTTTATTAGCTTATTTTACCAATAAGATAACCCTACAGGTCTAGCGCTATTTTTCCTAAAAAAAAAATTGCTGATAGGTAGATTTTTGTAGAAGAGTCTCTATATTTCTCTTTTGTTCCTTTTCTGCTTGACAGCAATGTTGAGATGCCTTGGGTGCTGGGATTGGGTAATTCCCATGAACATGTGCTGGAGTCATGGGCCATCCAGTCAAAATGTCCAAAGACACCTAATTTGAAGTAGACCGGTTGAAGATGTCAGCAGTGTTGACAGAGTGAAAGGATAGCTTAGAACCCTCGGCAAGTTTTTATTGCTGTCTGTGTCCCCGCCATGGAAAGTGACCCCCTATAATTTGCCTTGGTGACTAAATTTTATGGTTGTCATTCAAACAGGGAGGAAACTTCTGACAAGGACACCTGTTCCAGTAACTACTGTCTAAGAGGGGATTTCGCCTCACTTTAGGGAGATTTTCTCTCACTTCCAATTGTGTCTCCGAGACAGGAAGCAAAGGGAAATTTCCCCTAAGGAACACAAAGAGAATAAAACTGAGATGGGTATTCACCATTCTCCTCTTTAAATGATTTCAAGAGCTCCATATGCATAAAAAATATCATGCTAATACAGTGCCTTGAAAAAGTATTCATACCCCTTGAAATTTTCCACATTTTGTCATGTTACAACCAAAAAAGTAAATGTATTTTATTGGGATTTTATGTGATAGACCAACACAAAGTGGCACATAATTGTGAAGTGGAAGGAAAATGATAATTGGTTTTCAACATTTCAACAAATAAACTTTTTTTTTTACAAATTGGTAGGTTTGCAGTTGTGCCATACTCTTTCTATTTTCGGATGATGGATTGAACACTCCGTGAGATGTTCAAAGCTTGGGATATTTTTTATTACCTAACCCTGCTTTAAACTTCTCCACAACTTTATCCCTGACCTGTCTGGTGTGTTCCTTGGCCTCCATGATGCTGTTTGTTCACTAAGGTTCTCTAACAAACCTCAGAGGGCTTAACAGAACAGCTGTATTTATACTAAGATACTATGTTACACAGAGGTGGACTCTATTTACTAATTAGGTGACTTCTGAAGGCAATTGGTTACACTGGATTTTAGTTAGGGGTATCAGAGTAAAGGGGGATGAATACAAATGCACGCCACACTTTTCACATATTTATGTGTGCCACTTTGTGTTGGTCTATCACATAAAATCCCAATAAAATACATTTACATTTTTGGTTGTAACATGACAAAATGTGGAAAATTTCAGGGGGTATAAATACTTTTTCAAGGCACTGTAAAACGAAATTTCTTATTTTCAAAACTGTAGAAAAAGATTCCCATCCAATATACAATATATAGCAAAACTGGAATTTTAGATTAAAGGAAACCTATATTTACTTGGATATACTGTATAGTACATTTGAATCTGATTTAACCACTAGAGGACCAGCCGCCGCAGTTACACTCCGGCAGGTTGGCTCTCCTTGGCAAATCGCCGTAGCTATACGTCGGCCGCTTTAAGACCACTAGGGGGCACGCGCGACGATGATCCGCTGGGCACCCGCGATCGCTCCTGTGAGCGACAGAACGAAGATCTGTCAATGTAAACAGACAAATTTCCGTTCTGTCAGCGAAGAGGAGACTAATCTGTTGTTCATACTAAGTATAAACAACGATCGGTCTCCTCCCCCAGGCAGTCCCATCCCCCCACAGTTAGAATGACTCCCTAGGACACACATTTAATCCCTTGATCCCCCTCCTAGTGTTAACCCCTTCCCTGCCACTGACATTTGTACAGTAATCAGTGGCTATTTATAGCACTGATCGCTGCATAAATGTCAAAGGTCCCAAAAAAGTGTCCGATCTGTCCACCGCAATGTCACAGTCCCAATAAAAATCGAAGATCACTGCCATTAGTAGTTAAAAAAAAAATATATAATAGAAATGCTATAAATACATCCCCTATTTTGTAGACGCTATACCTTTTGCACAAACCAATCAATATACGCTTATTGCGATTTTCTTTTATAAAATATGTAGAAGAATACATATCGGCCTAAACTAAGGAAGAAATTTGTTTTTTGTTAAATATTTTTGGGGGGATATTTATTATAGCAAAAAGTAAAAAATATTGTTTTGTTTTTTTCAAAATTGACGCTCTTTTTTTTGTTTATAGCGCAAAAAAATAAAAAACGCAGAGGTGATCAAATACCACCAAAAGAAAGTTCTATTTGTGGGGAAAAAAGGACGTCAATTTTGTTTGGGTACAGCGTCGCATGACCACGCAATTCTCAGTTAAAACGACGCAGTGCCGTATCGCAAAAAATGGCCTGGTCTTTAAGGGGGCAAATCCTTCCAAAGCTGAAGTGGTTAAACAGTGTGTACTGAATATGGAAAGAAAATTGCCAGCAGGTAGGGAGGTAGGTTCTTGTGTAAAAGAGACTTTATTTTATTGTGCATACTTGCACATTATGGCAAACTCCGCCTTAAAAACCTTTACATTTACTGTAAAAATGCTTCAAAAATTAGAATTCTGTGTATAGGTTTTAAATAACTATGTATACAATAGCTGTCACGTTTGCTGATTACATACACAGGCTGAGCCTGCTATAGCAATGCTGCACAATGACTGTGCTGCACCGCTCCTCTCTTTTGATTCAAGTCTACCAATTTACTTATACTGATTGAAAGCAAAAGTCTCCATAAGGCTAGCTGATTTTAGATTGGCAGAAAAGATGAAATTGCCCCTGATGGGAACCAAAAAAAAGGGAAAAACTACAAATCTGTATTAAAAATAGTCATTAATATATGAGAGCATCACAGGGCTAGAATAATTCCAGTTGATTGTTTATTGTACGTGAGAACAGAAAAAAAATCAAAACTTTTAGGGGGTGTAGAACCCCTCTTCTGGTAAATAAAATTGCATAAGATGATGTAGCACCCTCCTAGGTAGGTGCTAGAAGAGAATATAGTTTTTGGTCTTTCTGATTACCAGGAAGATGGTCAGGTAAATCTTAGAGTGCTCTCTGCCTACCAGGGAGTAGGCTCTATTGGTTAGGTCTGCTCATTGTACTCAGGTGCAGCTCAGCTTGTTTGACTGTCCCTCACTGGTCCAATAGGGAGGCAAATTGGACAGTGGGAGGGGACCTGACAGGTGGGTGCACAGGCTTTGTTACAGTCCTGGCAAATGGCAGAGGAAAAGTGCTGCATTGCATGTTGGGATACTGTATAAAGCCCAGGGTACATGTGCTTAGAGTTAGTTGAGCCGGGGAACAGAGTCCAGGAGGGAGGGGGTGGCTGCCTTCTCCTCCCCGGAGGTGGTTGTGTGGCCCTGGGTGGTGGACCCAGTGGCCTAGAGAGAGAGAAGCTGAACCCAGAGGTCCTGCGGAGCTGACTGGAAGGGAGACACCAGAAGGGATCTGGCCTTTTGAGTGAAGGCCACGCCCTTCAGCTAGAAGAGTCAGTAGATGGGTGTCAGTAAAGGGGATGCTAGAGAGTGTCCTGAAGATAAAGTAGTTCATCAAGTCTGCTGCTAGTGAGAGCAAGAAGACTTAATTCCTCCATACATGTAGCAGCAGGGCTTTTTTTCAGGGGAAACTTGGTGGAACTCAGTTCCACCACCTCTGGCTCAGACCCTTTGGTGCCTGCTCACCACAATCACTTGTAAACACAGAAGTCTGGTTTCTGTGTTTACAAGTGACAGCTCTGCACTCTGTATGTAATGCAATCCTGGTATTTAATGCCCCTTTAAGACCCTCCTACTGTTTTCGTGAAATTTGACTGAACATACCCACTATTTGATGTGATTTGGAGGGTGTGTGTAGGGGAGGGGTTTTGTGGGGCCGTGGTTAAGTTCCAGCACCTATTGTTTGAGAAAAAAAGCCCTGTGTAGCAGTATGGTTAAAGCAGTGTGTCTGCTTCCACAAATAATCTGGTAAGGCCAAGTGAGAGTTGTCCTTATCCACTGTGAATAGTTCAAGTTGGAGTATTTTACTCATCCCTTCTCCCATCCAAGTTCCAAATAGAATACAAAAAACACAAATACCCTGGACTGGTCACTGAGTAACAAGCAAGCGGTAATAAGAGTGGGACAAGTGGAAACCCTTAGCAACCAAATGGAAACCCTTAGTAACCAGCTGCAGACAACCAGGGAGATATCTATGAAATCAACACTCAGCAAGCCTTATGGGGACAGTGCTACATTAGTGTAAAACATGGGAGATTTACACAGTAGACATCTGCACACTGAAATATTTCATTTCGGAATTTCGTTTTCGTCCGAAAAATAAATTTATTTAGTTACTCCCAAAATTCATTTTTATTTATTTAGTTTTTCATTAAAAATTGCATTCGTCCGAAAATCCAAATTAATTAAGGTCGAATCTGTCACTGAAGGCTTATGGTGTCTGTTGAATGTTCAAAGAAGATTCGACGGAGCAGCTAAACTGTACGACGCCGTATAGTTTAGCTGCTCCGTCTAATCTTCTTAGAACTTTCAACAGACACCATAAGCCAAAGATTCGACGTTTGTATGTTTTTCGCTGCTTTGTCGAATCTTCGTTGTTCATGTTGAATGTATATAGTTCAAACAGAAAATGGACTGGTGATAGTGATCACTGATCAGACAGGTAACAAGATAGGGTATATAGAATCTATATAGAATCTCAATCTATAATATAGAATCTATAATAATAAATCCCCCCCCCCCCACAACATGGGCAGCCACTGAGGGTATCACAACACTAGTAACACTAGTATCACCATCAAGTTCATAACACTAAAACAATAGCAGCAGATTATTATGAAAAAGTTAAGTTGAACTGTAGCTTGCTTCACTATTGTTCTGCTGCTGTGCTTATGCTTAATTGCTAAATAATTCAGGTTCTCTGACAAACGGACCAGCTAAGATTGACTGTCTTCTGAAATGATTCAGTGTGTGTGTCTCTCTCTTCTAGCAAATCGTAAGTGAAAGTAAGTTGGCTGTACGTGTGTACTTAGTTCTAGCTATTTTACTGCCCCTCCTCTTTGGTTACAATCAGCCATAGGCGTGCGCAGCCTATTGCATTAGGGTGTGCACCGGAAAGCTCAAGCACACATACATATATATATATTGTCAAAAGTATTGGGACGCCTGCCTTTACACGCACATGAACTTTAATGCCGTCTTAGTCCATAGGGTTCAATATTGAGTTGGCCCACCCTTTGCAGCTATAAAAGCTTCGACTCTTCTAGGAAGGCTGTCCACAAGGTTTAGGAGTGTGTCTATGGGAATGTTTGACCCTTCTTCCAGAAGAGCATTTGTGAGGTCAGGCGCTGATGTTGGACAAGAAGGCCTGGCTCGCAGTCTCCACTCGAATTCATCCCAAAGGTGTTCTATCAGGTTGAGGTCAGGACTCTTTGCAGGTCAGTCAAGTTCCTCCACCCCAAACTCGCTCATCCATGTCTTTATGGACCTTGCTTTGTGCACTGGTCCAAATCATTTGGTGGAGGGGGGATTATGGTGTGGGGGTTGTTTTTCAGGGGTTGGGCTCGGCCCCTTAGTTCCAGTAAAGGGAACTCTTAAGGCGTCAGCATACCAAGACATTTTGGACAATTTCATGCTCTCAACTTTGAGGGAACAGTTTGGGGATGGCCCCTTCCAACATGACTGCGCACCAGTGCACAAAGCAAGGTCCATAAAGACATGGACTTAGCAGGGGTGGTGGGAAATTAACTTCAAGTGCAATAATTCACATTATAACTGTAACTAAAACATATACAATTAAGTGTAACACTCTAAAAAATAAAAAATCCAAAGTGCTATAATGGTGTGAACCTCCCAACTAAAAAGTTGTTGCACTCAAAGGTAATTTGTATCGCAATTATCTGTAGAGGGGTTTCCACCATCCCTGCTAAGGCAGCACTGATGGGCACTGATAGGCAGCACTGATGGGCACTAATAGGCTGCACTGATTGGCAGCGTTGATGGGCACTAATTGGTAGCACTGATGTGCACTGATAGGTGGCACTGATAGGCAGCACTGATTGCCACTAATGGGCACTGATTGGCACTGATAGGTGGCACTGATGGTCACTGATATGCATCACTGATGGGCTCTTATTGGTAGCACTTATGGGCACTGATAGGCTCTGATTCGCAGCACTGATTGGCAGCACTGAAGGACACTGATTGGCACTGATAAGCAGCACTGATTGGAAGCACTGATGGGCACTCATAGGCTGCACTGATAGGCAGCACTGATGGGCACTGACTGGCAGCACTGATGGGCACTGGTAGGTGGCACTGATAGGCAGCACTGATGGGCACTAATTGTCAGCACTGATTGGCACTGATAGGCAGCATTGATGGGCACTGATATGCAGCACTGATGGGCACTGATATGCAGCACTGATGTGCACTGATTGGCAGCACTGATGGGCAGCACTTATGGGCACTGATTGGCACTGATAGGCAGCACCGATGGGCACTGATATGCAGCACTGATAGGCAGCATTGGTTGGCACTGATTTACAGCATTGGTTGGCACTGATAGGCAGCATTGGTTGGCACTGATAGGCAGCACTGGTTTGCACTGATAGGCAGCACTGGTTGGCACTGATAGGCAGAATTGGTTGGCACTGATAAGCAGCACTGGCACAGATAGGCAGTACTGGTTGGCACTGATAGGCAGCATTGGTTGGCACTGATAAGCAGCACTGGCACTAATAGGCAGCATTGGTTGGCACTGATAGGCAGCACTGGTTTGCAATGGTTGGCACTGATAGGCAGAATTGGTTGGCACTGATAAGCAGCACTGGCATGGATAGGCAGTACTGGTTGGCACTGATAGGCAGCATTGGTTGGCACTGATTGGCAGCATTGGTTGGCACTGGTTGGCAGCATTGGTTGGCACTGATAGACAGCATTGGTTGGCACTGATTGGCAGCATTGGTTGGCACTGATTGGCAGCATTCATTGGCACTGATAGGCAGCATTGGTTGGCACTGATTAGCAGCACTGATGGGCACTGACTGGCAGCACTGATGGGCAGCACTTATGGGCACTGATAGGCAGCACTGATAGGCAGCATATGGGTGCACTGATTGACAGCATTGGTTGGCACTGATTTACAGCATTGGTTGGCACTGATAGGCAGCAATGGTTGGCACTGATAGGCAGTATTGGTTGGCACTGATAAGCAGCACTGGCACAGATAGGCAGTACTGGTTGGCATTGATAGGCAACATTGGTTGGCACTGATAAGCAGCACTGGCACTGATAGGCAGCATTGGTTGGCACTGATAAGCAGCACTGGCACTGATAGGCAGCATTGGTTGGCACTGATAGGCGGCACTGGTTTGCACTGATAGGCAGCACTGGTTTACAATGGTTGGCACTGATAGGCAGAATTGGTTGGCACTGATAAGCAGCACTGGCACAGATAGGCAGTACTGGTTGGCACTGATAGGCAGCATTGGTTGGCACTGGTTGGCAGCATTGGTTGGCACTGATAGACAGCATTGGTTGGCACTGATTGGCAGCATTGGTTTGCACTGATTGGCAGCATTGGTTGGCACTGATAGGCAGCATTGGTTGGCACTGATTGGCATCATTGGTTGGCACTGATAGGCATCATTGGTTGGCACTGATAGGCAGCATTGGGTGGCACAGATAGGAGAGAGGGGGATTTTCACATTCAGGAGATGGTGAGAATTGCCAGAGCTGTTCAGTGTATGAAAGTGTCAGATAATGACACTGCATGCAGGGAGAGACACCAGCTGTTATAAGTCAGCGGTGATGCTGGTGGTGGGCGGGACTGAGCAGTTACCAAACACCAGCCAATAGGATGGGTCTGGGCGGGCCGCTACATTTCTCCGGCTCCGCCCCCTCTCTGAAGCAGCCCAATCATTGGCTGGTGTTGGCGCTTGATCCCGCCCACCCCCGACATCGCGGCTGAGTTGTGATGACTTACAACTTAGCCGCGATGTCGGGTGTGGGCGGGACCAAGCACTATAAACACCAGCCAATGTTTTAGCTGCTTCAGAGAGGGGGCGGGGCCACATAAATGTAGCGGCCCGCTCAGACCCCATCCCATTGGCTGGTGTTTGATGGCCGTTCTGTCCCGCCCACCCCTGACATCACCCCGACATTTTGACAGCTGGTGTCTCTCCCTGCATGCAGTGTCATTAGCTGACAGTTGCATACACTGAACAGCTCTGGCAATTCTCACAATCTGCTGCCTGTGAAACTGTTTCACAGGCAGCGCGGGCCACACACTCTCTTGGATGCAGCATTTTGGGGCAAATCTCTGGACACAGCATGGGGTGATTAGGGTGTGCCCAGGCATACCCGGCACACCCTGTGCGCACGCCTATGCAATCAGCCAATAACAGTCATCATTATCATTATTTTTATTTTACTTCTCCCACCCAATTCCAGCAGCGATCTTTTCCCCCCTATGCCGAGTCTTTTCTCTCTATGTCGAATCTTTTCTCTCTATGTTGAATCTTTTCTCTCTATGTAGAATAATCTTGGACTAATAGAGTTAAGCTTAGGCACGTTCAACCACAGGTTTGATGGACACAGATTGTTATTGTCAGCATCATGTCGAATCTCCTATCTATATCGAACTGTTGTAGCAACGAAAACTAAAATAAAGCATTTGTTTATGTCGGATCTTTCCTTTTTCAGATTCTGCACTTTCGTTATCGTTTGTTAAAACAATAACGAAAATACCTGAAATTCGAACGAAAATGCATCTGGACGAAAACGAATGCACATGTCTATTACAAAGACACGACTAAAAGTGTCCCAAAAACAAGTATCAAATGATTAGGATATATTAAAATATACTATGAACAAAAAAAAAAAAAATACACATACATTATAATTAAAGCGGAGGTTCACACAAAAATTGAACCTCCGCTTTTCTGAACCCTCCCCCCCCCTCCGGTGTCACATTTGGCACCTTTCAGGGGGGAGGGGGGTGCAGATACCTGTCTAAGACAGGTATTTTCACCCACTTCCGGCATAGACTCCCACGGGAGTCTACGCCCTCTCCCGTCCCCACCGCGCTGTCTGCTGGGACACACGCGGGTCCCAGAGACAGCGGGGACCAGTTAGGAAGCGCAGCGCGACTCGCACATGCGCAGTAGGGAACCAGGAAGTGAAGACGCAGCGCTTCACTTCCTGATTCCCTTACAGAGAATGGCGGCGGCAGCACCCGAGGACCGAGGAATGATTCGGTCGCGGGTGCCGACATCGCTGGACCCTGGGACAGGTGAGTGTCCTTATTTTAAAAGTCAGCAGTTGCAGTATTTGTAGCTGCTGACTTTTAATATTTTTTTTTTTCGCGAGACTCCCTCTTTAACAATGACTATTACATTCTTTAAAAAATAATAAATATACATTAATAAAATAATATAATGGTATAATGTCAATGGAAAAATGGAAAAATAAAAAATGCTATAATAATAGTAGGTATAAATAAATAACATCATACAGATAAAATAATAATAAAGGTAAAATCAGCCATAAAATCTCACGCAGTTGTTCTCAACATAGTCTATCGTCATCATGTCCTGTTTATTTTCACTTATTTCCATATATACTGTCAATTGTCACCTTTGTCCCCTTCCCTATCACCTTATGGTTTATGTTCACAGGGTTTTTTTTACCCTTCCCTACAATAAAAATGGGGGGGGGGGGGCTTTGCCTTGAAATGTCTTTAAAAGCTACCTTTTTAAGATGTGTGCTTTGGGTTGGGTGATTATAGCTCTTTTTAATTTTGAATTGCCTTTCACAACTTAGATGGCGGAATATTACTATGAAGACAGGATGTGCATGCTGCGATGTGTTCTACATTTGCTGACTTATTTTCAGGATGAAATCAGCCATAAAACATCACGCATTTGTTCTCAACATAGTCTATCGTCATCATTTCCTGTTTATTTTCACTTATTTCCATATATACTGCTGATTGTCACCTTTGTCCCCTTCCCTATCACTTTATGGTTTATGTACACAGGTTTCCCTGCCACCTATGCATTTATGTACACTCATTTTCAGCTTATCTCCTCTCCTTTCAGTCTGTATTGCCTTTTATTTATTTATATCAAGCAACCCACTCTGCACTGTACAGTATATAACCAGCACCTAAAAGCTGCTTGTGATTTATCTATGTAAAACAGACAAATTCAAGCCATATAAATAGTGCACCGCACTAAAAAATTGGCACTATGAGCTTGTTCACACATTTGTCAGCCCTTGACCCTCCTCTGAAAAGTGATCCACAGTTAATAGCTTTCATAGAGCTGAAATTACGATATGTCACAGCCTCATCACCTATTTGAACCCTGTAAAGCCCACAGCCCATAGTGTGGCCCCATTCACCTGAATGGGTTGCACTTGGTGGCGGTACTACCCACCAAACGCATCAAGAGATATCATTTTTGCCACTGCTGATGCATATCTACAGCCCTGAGTGGCTTCATGTTTTCCTTTAAGTTGTCAGGTGGACAGTAGGACCCCGGCTGTTATTACCACTCCTTGACCACCTATGTGAACAAAGCCTAATAGCTAATAACTCATTAACCACTTCAGCCCCGGAAGATTTTACACCCTTAATGACCAGAGCATTTTTTGCGATACGGCACTGCGTCGCTTTAACTGAGAATTGCGTGGTCCTGTGACGCTGTACCCAAACAAAATTGATGTCCGTTTTTTTCCCCACAAATAGAGCTTTCTTTTGGTGGTATTTGATCACCTCTGCGTTTTTTATTTTTTGCGCTATAAACAAAAAAAAGACCGACAATTTTGAAAAAAAAAGCAATATTTTTTACTTTTTGCTATAATAAATAACCCCCAAAAAATATATATAAAAAAAAATTCTTCCTCAGTTTAGGCCGATATGTATTTTTCTACATAATTTTGGTAAAAAAAAAATCGCAATAAGTGTATACTGATTGGTTTGCGCAAAAGTTATAGCGTTTACAAAGTAGGGGATAGATTTATGTCATTTTTATTATTTTTTTTTTTGTAGTAGTAATGGCGGTGATCTGAGATTTTTATTGGGACTGCGACATTGCGGTAGACAGATCGGACACTTTTGACACTATTTTGGGACCACTGACATTTATACAGCGATCAGAGCTAAAAATAGCCACTGATTACTGTATAAATGTCACTGGCAGGGAAGGGGTTAACACTAGGGGCGATCAAGAGGTTAAGTGTGTTCCCTCAGCGTGTTCTAACTGTAGGGGGATGGACTACCACTGACATGACAGAGATCACTGCTCCCAATTACAGGAAACAGAAGATCTCTGTCATGTTACTAGGCAGAACAATGAAATGCCTTGTTTACATAGGCATTTCCCCGTTCTGCCTCTCCTCGCTGTGATCGTGGGCCGCCAGCGGACATTGAGTCTGCGGGACCCGTGGGCACGCTCCCGCGGCACGCGCATGTGACCGCTATCCTGCTTTTGCGGACTGATGTACAGGTACGTCAGTTTGAATAGGCATGCCATTCTGCCGACGTATAAGGGTGTGAGCCGGTCGGCAAGCGCTTAATAAATAATTCCCTCTAATAATGTATAAACACTTAAAAATCCAATAAAAAAATAACAATAATGCTGACAATAAAAAAAAATAAAGTGCAAATGTGATAATAACAATCATATCTTATACTTATCTTAAGTGAATAATTGTACATTCATTGTCAATAGTAATAATCAATTCCAAGTGATTAGTGTAATAATCTTCACCTCCATTATCCTTCAAATATCCTTCAGTGATCCACCAAAAGAGATGTGTTTTTCAACCCAAGATAAAACGTGACACAAGGCCACCCACTGACGTCCCTATTAGGCTGGCCATACATTATACAATCTTCTTATACAATTTTCCTTTAGATTTACAAAAAACATATAATATGAGGTCAAACCTAAACACTTTCAATTTGTATGAAATCGGGCAGGCCATTACACTACATAGTTAAAGATAAATCTAAAGAAAATTGAACAAGAAGATTTTATAATGTATGGACAGCGTTAGTAGGGTAAACTCACCAAAATCACATTACCTTTAAACATTGAAAACAAAGGTCACTAAGTGCTTTTCCCAAACTGCAGTATGAGATATATTTCTCAAAACAGCTTCACTTCTTTAGAACTCACCACCAAATTCCAGGTAATAAAAATATAAAAGAGAGAAATTGCCAAAAGTGTAATATACTTTAGTAATAAAAGCAATAAAAAAAATGTTCAACTTACTTTCTAATATTGGACGCAGTCCACACAAAATCTTCCAGGAGTGGAGTAAGGTCCAACCAGAAATGTAATGATGACACTGACTATTTCCTGCATGTTTCGTCACATCTGGACTTCCTCAGGAGCACCAATGAATGTAAGCTAAAACTTTGTAAAAATTGTGATAACCGAATTTAATAAATAAACTATACTAAGAAATTAAGCAACCACAACCTAACAAACGACAGGCAGATAATTAATCTGTATCAAAATTTGGACATTCTGATTAGAAATTCACAAAAGGGAGAAATGATTATAACTAAGCTGGAGGTCATAAAAAACCTACTAATTGAAGGTGACTACACTAATAGACTGATATACAGAATATAATGTTAATCTCTTTGATATGTGCAGCCACGGTGGTTATCCCATTATGTTGTTTATGTTACTGCCTATCATTTATCATTATGATTTGTGTATTATGATAAATGGTACAGGATATAATTTACATAAGCGATCATAGTACTAATTATTAATGAATTCTATTAAGCATTTTTCTTCTATTAAACTCATTGAAGAATTGTTATTGTAACATATAATGGTATTGAACTGCATCTTATACTGATTTTACCTTCTTTATTATTTTATCTATATGATGTTATTTAGTTATACCTACAACATATTATTAGTATTATTCAGCATTATTTTTCATTTTACTACATTGACACCAAACCATTATAGTATTATATTGATGCTTATGTACTGTTTTCTGTGAATTGAATAGTCATTGTTGGGTATAAAGTATTGCACAGTGCCTTGAAAAAGTATTCACACCAATTGAAATTTTCCACAAACCAACAAAGTAAATGTATTTTATTGGGATTTTATGTGATATACCAACACAAAGTGGCACATAATTTCGAAGTGGAAATAAAATGATAAATGGTTTTCAACATTCGTTACAAATAAATATGTGAAAAGTGTGGCGTGCATTTGTATTCAGCCCCCTTTACTCTGATACTCCTAACTAAAATCTAGTGGAACCAATTGCATTCAGAAGTCACCTTAGTAAAAAAAGCCCACCTGTCTGAAATGTAATCTTGGTATAAATACAGCTGTTCTGTGAAGCACTTAGAGGTTTGTTAGAGAACCTTAGTTAACAAACAGCATCATGGGGGCCGAGGAACACACCAGACAGGTCAAGGATAAAGGTTGTGGAGAAGTTTAAAGCAGGGTTAGGTTATAAAAAATATCCCAAGCTTTGAACATCTCACGGAGCACTGTTCAATTCATCATCCGAAAATGGAAAGAGTATGGCACAACTGCAAACCTACCAAGACTTGGCCGTCTACCTAAACTGACAGGCTGGGCAAGGAGAGCATTAATCAGAGAAGCAGCCAAGAGGTCCATGGTAACTCTGGAGGAGCTGCAGAGATCCACAGCTCAGGTGGGAGAATCTATCCACAGGACAACTATTAGTCGTACACTCCACAAATCTGTAAATAAACAAGAAGGAAGCAGCGCTATATTTTAAATGTAAGATGAATCACAAATAATGTATAATGAAAAAAGTCCAAAGCAATCAAGTGCCAAATAAAGTCCAAAGGATAAAAAGATGAAAAAAAGAGAAATCTTCAAAGTGTGATGGGTACCGGGCAACTGAGCCCCTTATTCGGCAAATAAAGTGAAACCGGATGAACCTTCACCACACCACAGTGTTTGGATATAAATGGGCGCTTACCAGATGGCAAGCTTAAAAAGCTTGTGACCTTGACCCGGTCGGGGCCTTTCTTGAGAAGGGGATAACGTTTGAACACCTCCTCGGACCGTGGATGGCTCACTATCCTCCGTAAAGGAAACCAGGATGCCGGGAAGGATATGCCCATAACCTGGAGTTAGTCTCATATACAATGCCCCAAAAAGAGAAGGAAGAGCAACATAGCGTAATCCTGATAGGGTATTTATTAAAAAGACTTAAAAATACACTTACAGTGTGTAGGATATAAAACAGCATAGAAAGCCGGCCGGCTAATACGAACACCCGTCCTGCAGACGGTGAATACGGCACGTCAGCACGTCAGCACGCCCGACGTACGTTTCGTCACACTTCTGACGTCGTCTGGGGCACGGGCGACGCACTGACGTGTCGCACATATATACCAAACAAATGAAACCAAGCCTCGGAATCGACATAGGCCGGAAATCAACTTGCGCTCCACCCAATAAAGCGGAAGATAAAGAAACGCCATCTTAGTTAAGGGATCCCATAATTAACGGGTCTAATTCAGTAAATATGGTAAATATTACAAAGATAATGGGAATACGGGAGCAAACAAAGGAAAAAACCCCATAAGCTCATCGGTACCCATATGAAAATGGGTACCAATATAAGTTAAAATAAAACTGAATAAATATGTATTCAGTTGTATGGGTAATACGAAGGTCCAGATTACACCAATGAGGGGCATACCTGGGCACAGTTGTGATGTCAGACTCAATGGATAAATTGAGTAATCCCATCAATGTTAAATTAGACAAGGACGAATTCCAGATAAATCAGCCGGAGGGAAAGATGATTTCTCGACCTCATATACCAAACAGTTTAAATAGAGAGGTACTAATATACAGTAATCTCAATAATATTATTAGATAAATATATCTGAAAACAAAATAGAAATAAGTAAAACATACCAAATAACAAAAACCTCCATCATAACAGGATAGGGGACAGGACTAATAGTAAATTCATACACAGCAGAACCAGCCCCATAAGATGGGAACTGACCCAAAAAAGGGGCTTAAACCACACATATAGATTTTAGGGGGTTAAAAATAATTGGAGATAAATAGGAGGATCAAAGAATGGGGAAAAAACAAAAATTGAAATAAATTAAATTAAATTAAAAAGAATTGGAATTAAAATTAAAATTAAAAATTAAAATTAATTGAATAAATACCGAAAGTACATAAACACCAGAGCCTGTCTACTAGAGATAGGTACCATCTAAAGAATATAAAAAGGAGGTGAAAAGCCCATAGGAATGCGACCAGCAATGGTTATTATTGATGATGAAACCAATGAACTAAACCAGAAAAATATTATTATGAGTTGTCAATAAAGGCATTGGTGTCAGTGTCAACATTAAGTCCGTGTGGGACATAACATCTGATTTTATGTATCCACAGCATTTCAAGTTTAGAAATGCTCCTAGTCAGGGAACTCCCCCTCCAGTGAGGCCGGTACCTATCAATTCCTAAAAACAGAGTTTTAGAGGGGTCTTTGTTATGTGAAATCAAATAATGCTTAGAAACGGAATGTTTAGGAAAACCATTAATAATGTTGGTAATATGCTCGTTCAGACGAACAGAAAGGGGTCGTCTAGTCCTACCCACATACTGAAGGCCACAGGGGCACTGTAGTAGGTAGACGACCCCCTCTGTGGTACAGGTGATAAAAGGTTTTATATCATGCTCCTCTTGTGTACTGGAGGAGGTAAATTTGAGGGTGCGTCTGGTTGGCACAGAATTTAGCTTGCAAACCCGGCATCTCCCACATTTGTAGTACCCCTTTAGATTATCAAAAAGGCCTTGAATCCCCCTAACGGGGGGGTCAAGAGCATTTGGGGCTAATCTGTTCCTGAGGGAAGGTGCTCCCTTAAAGATCACTTGTGGCTTATCTGGAATAGCCTCTCTTAGAATGGGGTTGTTACCTAAAATGTGCCAATGTTTATTGAGCAAGCTTCTAATGTTAGCATGTTGAATAGAATAGGTGGTAATAAAGGGCAAGGTAACAGGATTCGCTCTAGAACCCACCCTCTCGCTCAGTAGTTGACTCCTATCTATAGCTTTAACCCCCTCCAAGGCAAGGGTCAAAGATTCTATGGTGTACCCCTTTTCTATAAACCTATTAGTCAAAATTCCGGCCTGGTGTAAAAATTGGGAATCATCAGAACAGTTGCGTTTAAGTCGCATGAATTGACTTTTAGGTATAGACCGAAGCCAGGACTTATGGTGGCAACTACTTAAAGGGATATAGGAGTTACGATCTGTTTTCTTAAAAAACGTGGAGGTCATAAACTGGCCATCCTGGATGGTGATATTAAGGTCTAAAAATTGGACATTGGATTGGCTAGCCTCAAAATTAAGTACAATCCCCCTATTGTTCTGGTTAAGTTCCTCCATAAAGAGGTCAAGATCGCTGCGATTCCCATCCCAGAGGAGGAGGATGTCGTCGATGTACCTGGCCCACAGCTTGAGCTGGGGCCTCTGGCAAACATGGACGACATCCTCCTCCCACAGGGCCATAAACAGGTTCGCAAGGCTGGGGGCATATTTAGCCCCCATTGCAACCCCACGGTCCTGTCGATAAAAACATTGATTGAACCAAAAATAATTATGGGACGCAGCGTATCTTAAAAGTATCATGATGAAATTGATTTGTTCATCGTATAACCCTGAATCTCTTCTAAGGTAGTATTCCACTGCATAAAAACCTAACTCATGAGGAATGATCGTGTATAAGGACGTTACATCTGCTGTAACTACCCACATGTTAGGAGTGGGGGTGAGATTGGTAAGCAAATTAATAATAAATTTGGAATCTCTGACATAGGAGGGCATTTTACCCACCAAGGGTTGTAAGAAAAAATCAATATACCTGCCCACCCGGGACGTAAGGGAATCTATTCCACTTACAATAGGGCGTCCCGGGGGGCAGGTAGGGTGTTTATGTACTTTCGGTAAGTAATATATAAGGGGAGTGCGGGGGGCCTTAGGTACCAAATAAGTTTTTTCTTTTTTGTTAAGAATCCCTTGGCTATACCCATAATCAACCACCTCTTTAAGTTCTCTAAGATAGGGAACCTTGGGGTCTGATCCGAGGGGAGTATAAGTCTCCCTATCCCCGAGGATCCTATACATCTCCTGAAAATAATCTTCTCTATTAAGGACCACAATACCACCCCCTTTATCAGCAGGTCTAATAACCAGATCCTTGTTATTACAGAGGGAATCAAGGCCAGTAAGGAGTTCACGATCTAGTTTAGCTCTTTTAACAGGCATCTTATCTAGATCCCTCAGTAACACCTCTTTAAAAACTCTAATGGAAGGTGCCAAGGCTCCTGGGGGGTTAAACAAGGAGGCATTAGCCAGACCTGAATGTTGATAATCACTGGGGAATGCGTTTCTCTCTTGAATAGGGTTAGATAGCATATATCTCTTAATATTAATTTTCCGAACAAATTTATGGATGTCCATATAGGTCTCAAATTTGTTTAACTTCCTAGGCAATGCAAATTTTAAACCTTTATCTAGCACCAGTTTCTCTGCCTGACTGAGAACCACGGTGCTTAGATTAAAAATTCCTGACCCTGCTAGAGCCTTTTTCTTTTTTGCTCGATTGCGTTTGCCTCCTCTGGTACCTCTCCCCCTTCTGCTAGTCGTTTGGTGCCTTGACCTGGCCTGTGAAAACCCTGAGGGTTAGGAACCGGGGGGCCTGGATAATAGGACGAACCTCTCCTGTCAATCATATATGCTGATGTTAGACCAGGGGTACCTCCTTCACCGGGGTAGGGGGAATCAGGTGGACCCACATCACCCTCTGGAGGACCAACGAGATCCCTCAGGGGGTAGAACCGATTTTGGGTAATACCACCATAACCGAAATAATTATCAGTGGTGGGACCAACCAAAGGACCATTTGTAGGAACACCTGGCATATGAGAGTACTGATCATTAAGGTAGGTAGGATAGTCAGTACTATTATGAGAGGAAGGAGCCTCTGACATTCTCCCATCAGAGTGATTCCCCAATCGGGGTGGAGGACCCCCCCTGGGGTTATAACCACCACTTGATTGTGGAGTAATTGAAGGGTAAGAACCCCAACTTTGATTATAATTGGGTCCCCACTGTGTATTGGGTGGATTCCAATGAGGATTCCGCTGAGGGGCGTTGTGATTTCGACCACCTCTCTTATTATTATAAGGTCTGAAGGAACCCTTAGGGGGTCCTGATGGGTAATAGGGGGGTGGTGGTGGTCCCCCTCTATTGGGGTATTGTTGTCTCTGAGGGGACTGACGAAAACCTTGTGAACTAGTGTCTCTAGTCCTCTGTACATTATTAGGCACAGGCAATTTATTTTCATTAGAATTACCAGAAGTAGAGACTTCCATGGCAGTACTTTCTGAGGTGGTATTATCAGCATTAACTGCCAGTAACTTTTTCTGCCATTCAAACACAATCCCACCCTGATAATCAGCAAGATCTCTGTTATATTTTTTCTTTTTTTTAAAGGTTTGTTCCCTATCTTCCTTCTCTAGGAGATTTAATAATGATTGGGACTTATCTTTGTATTCTGGTGTATCCTGTAAAGGAATAAACTTATCTCGAAGGGTTTTTATCTCTTCGTCTAACCTGGATAATTTATGTAACTTCCTATCAATGAGGAATCTGAGGAGCCCAACCCCAGCCTCATTGAAGAATTTATACCATTCATCCAACTGGATATCACCCTTCTGGGGACTAACCTCCCACCTAAGGCTCCGAGGTACCATGTTAGATTTGACATAGGTCTCCAGGTAGGCCACATCCCATTTGGTGTGAATTTCCGAAATGGTGAGGTTCTTTAATCTAATGAAGAGGCCACCCAAGTCCCCTTCATCATTTTTGTAGGGTTCAAAAACCCCACTGGTGTTGACCTTCTTAGAGACTCTATAGTCAAAAATATCCATTTAAACAGTGAGTAAAGCAGCAGTGTAGAAGTATCAAATAAACAAGTGAAAAAGGAAGCAATCACTGCGCTATATGATATATCAGTAGACAATCAAGTGAGTGAACCAACAGTAAACAATTGAAAAAGAAGAGCAGCCGCTTATAAGTGAGATACACACATAAACAATAAATAAACAAGAAGGAAGCAGCGCTATATTTTAAATGTAAGATGAATCACAAATAATGTATAATGAAAAAAGTCCAAAGCAATCAAGTGCCAAATAAAGTCCAAAGGATAAAAAGATGAAAAAAAGAGAAATCTTCAAAGTGTGATGGGTACCGGGCAACTGAGCCCCTAATTCGGCAAATAAAGTGAAACCGGATGAACCTTCACCACACCACAGTGTTTGGATATAAATGGGCGCTTACCAGATGGCAAGCTTAAAAAGCTTGTGACCTTGACCCGGTCGGGGCCTTTCTTGAGAAGGGGATAACGTTTGAACACCTCCTCGGACCGTGGATGGCTCACTATCCTCCGTAAAGGAAACCAGGATGCCGGGAAGGATATGCCCATAACCTGGAGTTAGTCTCATATACAATGCCCCAAAAAGAGAAGGAAGAGCAACATAGCGTAATCCTGATAGGGTATTTATTAAAAAGACTTAAAAATACACTTACAGTGTGTAGGATATAAAACAGCATAGAAAGCCGGCCGGCTAATACGAACACCCGTCCTGCAGACGGTGAATACGGCACGTCAGCACGTCAGCACGCCCGACGTACGTTTCGTCACACTTCTGACGTCGTCTGGGGCACGGGCGACGCACTGACGTGTCGCACATATATACCAAACAAATGAAACCAAGCCTCGGAATCGACATAGGCCGGAAATCAACTTGCGCTCCACCCAATAAAGCGGAAGATAAAGAAACGCCATCTTAGTTAAGGGATCCCATAATTAACGGGTCTAATTCAGTAAATATGGTAAATATTACAAAGATAATGGGAATACGGGAGCAAACAAAGGAAAAAACCCCATAAGCTCATCGGTACCCATATGAAAATGGGTACCAATATAAGTTAAAATAAAACTGAATAAATATGTATTCAGTTGTATGGGTAATACGAAGGTCCAGATTACACCAATGAGGGGCATACCTGGGCACAGTTGTGATGTCAGACTCAATGGATAAATTGAGTAATCCCATCAATGTTAAATTAGACAAGGACGAATTCCAGATAAATCAGCCGGAGGGAAAGATGATTTCTCGACCTCATATACCAAACAGTTTAAATAGAGAGGTACTAATATACAGTAATCTCAATAATATTATTAGATAAATATATCTGAAAACAAAATAGAAATAAGTAAAACATACCAAATAACAAAAACCTCCATCATAACAGGATAGGGGACAGGACTAATAGTAAATTCATACACAGCAGAACCAGCCCCATAAGATGGGAACTGACCCAAAAAAGGGGCTTAAACCACACATATAGATTTTAGGGGGTTAAAAATAATTGGAGATAAATAGGAGGATCAAAGAATGGGGAAAAAACAAAAATTGAAATAAATTAAATTAAATTAAAAAGAATTGGAATTAAAATTAAAATTAAAATTAAAATTAATTGAATAAATACCGAAAGTACATAAACACCAGAGCCTGTCTACTAGAGATAGGTACCATCTAAAGAATATAAAAAGGAGGTGAAAAGCCCATAGGAATGTGACCAGCAATGGTTATTATTGATGATGAAACCAATGAACTAAACCAGAAAAATATTATTATGAGTTGTCAATAAAGGCATTGGTGTCAGTGTCAACATTAAGTCCGTGTGGGACATAACATCTGATTTTATGTATCCACAGCATTTCAAGTTTAGAAATGCTCCTAGTCAGGGACTTTATTTGGCACTTGATTGCTTTGGACTTTTTTCATTATACATTATTTGTGATTCATCTTACATTTAAAATATAGCGCTGCTTCCTTCTTGTTTATTTATTGTTTATGTGTGTATCTCACTTATAAGCGGCTGCTCTTCTTTTTCAATTGTTTACTGTTGGTTCACTCACTTGATTGTCTACTGATATATCATATAGCGCAGTGATTGCTTCCTTTTTCACTTGTTTATTTGATACTTCTACACTGCTGCTTTACTCACTGTTTAAATGGATATTTTTGACTATAGAGTCTCTAAGAAGGTCAACACCAGTGGGGTTTTTGAACCCTACAAAAATGATGAAGGGGACTTGGGTGGCCTCTTCATTAGATTAAAGAACCTCACCATTTCGGAAATTCACACCAAATGGGATGTGGCCTACCTGGAGACCTATGTCAAATCTAACATGGTACCTCGGAGCCTTAGGTGGGAGGTTAGTCCCCAGAAGGGTGATATCCAGTTGGATGAATGGTATAAATTCTTCAATGAGGCTGGGGTTGGGCTCCTCAGATTCCTCATTGATAGGAAGTTACATAAATTATCCAGGTTAGACGAAGAGATAAAAACCCTTCGAGATAAGTTTATTCCTTTACAGGATACACCAGAATACAAAGATAAGTCCCAATCATTATTAAATCTCCTAGAGAAGGAAGATAGGGAACAAACCTTTAAAAAAAAGAAAAAATATAACAGAGATCTTGCTGATTATCAGGGTGGGATTGTGTTTGAATGGCAGAAAAAGTTACTGGCAGTTAATGCTGATAATACCACCTCAGAAAGTACTGCCATGGAAGTCTCTACTTCTGGTAATTCTAATGAAAATAAATTGCCTGTGCCTAATAATGTACAGAGGACTAGAGACACTAGTTCACAAGGTTTTCGTCAGTCCCCTCAGAGACAACAATACCCCAATAGAGGGGGACCACCACCACCCCCCTATTACCCATCAGGACCCCCTAAGGGTTCCTTCAGACCTTATAATAATAAGAGAGGTGGTCGAAATCACAACGCCCCTCAGCGGAATCCTCATTGGAATCCACCCAATACACAGTGGGGACCCAATTATAATCAAAGTTGGGGTTCTTACCCTTCAATTACTCCACAATCAAGTGGTGGTTATAACCCCAGGGGGGGTCCTCCACCCCGATTGGGGAATCACTCTGATGGGAGAATGTCAGAGGCTCCTTCCTCTCATAATAGTACTGACTATCCTACCTACCTTAATGATCAGTACTCTCATATGCCAGGTGTTCCTACAAATGGTCCTTTGGTTGGTCCCACCACTGATAATTATTTCGGTTATGGTGGTATTACCCAAAATCGGTTCTACCCCCTGAGGGATCTCGTTGGTCCTCCAGAGGGTGATGTGGGTCCACCTGATTCCCCCTACCCCGGTGAAGGAGGTACCCCTGGTCTAACATCAGCATATATGATTGACAGGAGAGGTTCGTCCTATTATCCAGGCCCCCCGGTTCCTAACCCTCAGGGTTTTCACAGGCCAGGTCAAGGCACCAAACGACTAGCAGAAGGGGGAGAGGTACCAGAGGAGGCAAACGCAATCGAGCAAAAAAGAAAAAGGCTCTAGCAGGGTCAGGAATTTTTAATCTAAGCACCGTGGTTCTCAGTCAGGCAGAGAAACTGGTGCTAGATAAAGGTTTAAAATTTGCATTGCCTAGGAAGTTAAACAAATTTGAGACCTATATGGACATCCATAAATTTGTTCGGAAAATTAATATTAAGAGATATATGCTATCTAACCCTATTCAAGAGAGAAACGCATTCCCCAGTGATTATCAACATTCAGGTCTGGCTAATGCCTCCTTGTTTAACCCCCCAGGAGCCTTGGCACCTTCCATTAGAGTTTTTAAAGAGGTGTTACTGAGGGATCTAGATAAGATGCCTGTTAAAAGAGCTAAACTAGATCGTGAACTCCTTACTGGCCTTGATTCCCTCTGTAATAACAAGGATCTGGTTATTAGACCTGCTGATAAAGGGGGTGGTATTGTGGTCCTTAATAGAGAAGATTATTTTCAGGAGATGTATAGGATCCTCGGGGATAGGGAGACTTATACTCCCCTCGGATCAGACCCCAAGGTTCCCTATCTTAGAGAACTTAAAGAGGTGGTTGATTATGGGTATAGCCAAGGGATTCTTAACAAAAAAGAAAAAACTTATTTGGTACCTAAGGCCCCCCGCACTCCCCTTATATATTACTTACCGAAAGTACATAAACACCCTACCTGCCCCCCGGGACGCCCTATTGTAAGTGGAATAGATTCCCTTACGTCCCGGGTGGGCAGGTATATTGATTTTTTCTTACAACCCTTGGTGGGTAAAATGCCCTCCTATGTCAGAGATTCCAAATTTATTATTAATTTGCTTACCAATCTCACCCCCACTCCTAACATGTGGGTAGTTACAGCAGATGTAACGTCCTTATACACGATCATTCCTCATGAGTTAGGTTTTTATGCAGTGGAATACTACCTTAGAAGAGATTCAGGGTTATACGATGAACAAATCAATTTCATCATGATACTTTTAAGATACGCTGCGTCCCATAATTATTTTTGGTTCAATCAATGTTTTTATCGACAGGACCGTGGGGTTGCAATGGGGGCTAAATATGCCCCCAGCCTTGCGAACCTGTTTATGGCCCTGTGGGAGGAGGATGTCGTCCATGTTTGCCAGAGGCCCCAGCTCAAGCTGTGGGCCAGGTACATCGACGACATCCTCCTCCTCTGGGATGGGAATCGCAGCGATCTTGACCTCTTTATGGAGGAACTTAACCAGAACAATAGGGGGATTGTACTTAATTTTGAGGCTAGCCAATCCAATGTCCAATTTTTAGACCTTAATATCACCATCCAGGATGGCCAGTTTATGACCTCCACGTTTTTTAAGAAAACAGATCGTAACTCCTATATCCCTTTAAGTAGTTGCCACCATAAGTCCTGGCTTCGGTCTATACCTAAAAGTCAATTCATGCGACTTAAACGCAACTGTTCTGATGATTCCCAATTTTTACACCAGGCCGGAATTTTGACTAATAGGTTTATAGAAAAGGGGTACACCATAGAATCTTTGACCCTTGCCTTGGAGGGGGTTAAAGCTATAGATAGGAGTCAACTACTGAGCGAGAGGGTGGGTTCTAGAGCGAATCCTGTTACCTTGCCCTTTATTACCACCTATTCTATTCAACATGCTAACATTAGAAGCTTGCTCAATAAACATTGGCACATTTTAGGTAACGACCCCATTCTAAGAGAGGCTATTCCAGATAAGCCACAAGTGATCTTTAAGGGAGCACCTTCCCTCAGGAACAGATTAGCCCCAAATGCTCTTGACCCCCCCGTTAGGGGGATTCAAGGCCTTTTTGATAATCTAAAGGGGTACTACAAATGTGGGAGATGCCGGGTTTGCAAGCTAAATTCTGTGCCAACCAGACGCACCCTCAAATTTACCTCCTCCAGTACACAAGAGGAGCATGATATAAAACCCTTTATCACCTGTACCACAGAGGGGGTCGTCTACCTACTACAGTGCCCCTGTGGCCTTCAGTATGTGGGTAGGACTAGACGACCCCTTTCTGTTCGTCTGAACGAGCATATTACCAACATTATTAATGGTTTTCCTAAACATTCCGTTTCTAAGCATTATTTGATTTCACATAACAAAGACCCCTCTAAAACTCTGTTTTTAGGAATTGATAGGTACCGGCCTCACTGGAGGGGGAGTTCCCTGACTAGGAGCATTTCTAAACTTGAAATGCTGTGGATACATAAAATCAGATGTTATGTCCCACACGGACTTAATGTTGACACTGACACCAATGCCTTTATTGACAACTCATAATAATATTTTTCTGGTTTAGTTCATTGGTTTCATCATCAATAATAACCATTGCTGGTCACATTCCTATGGGCTTTTCACCTCCTTTTTATATTCTTTAGATGGTACCTATCTCTAGTAGACAGGCTCTGGTGTTTATGTACTTTCGGTATTTATTCAATTAATTTTAATTTTAATTTTAATTTTAATTCCAATTCTTTTTAATTTAAATTAATTTATTTCAATTTTTGTTTTTTCCCCATTCTTTGATCCTCCTATTTATCTCCAATTATTTTTAACCCCCTAAAATCTATATGTGTGGTTTAAGCCCCTTTTTTGGGTCAGTTCCCATCTTATGGGGCTGGTTCTGCTGTGTATGAATTTACTATTAGTCCTGTCCCCTATCCTGTTATGATGGAGGTTTTTGTTATTTGGTATGTTTTACTTATTTCTATTTTGTTTTCAGATATATTTATCTAATAATATTATTGAGATTACTGTATATTAGTACCTCTCTATTTAAACTGTTTGGTATATGAGGTCGAGAAATCATCTTTCCCTCCGGCTGATTTATCTGGAATTCGTCCTTGTCTAATTTAACATTGATGGGATTACTCAATTTATCCATTGAGTCTGACATCACAACTGTGCCCAGGTATGCCCCTCATTGGTGTAATCTGGACCTTCGTATTATCCATACAACTGAATACATATTTATTCAGTTTTATTTTAACTTATATTGGTACCCATTTTCATATGGGTACCGATGAGCTTATGGGGTTTTTTCCTTTGTTTGCTCCCGTATTCCCATTATCTTTGTAATATTTACCATATTTACTGAATTAGACCCGTTAATTATGGGATCCCTTAACTAAGATGGCGTTTCTTTATCTTCCGCTTTATTGGGTGGAGCGCAAGTTGATTTCCGGCCTATGTCGATTCCGAGGCTTGGTTTCATTTGTTTGGTATATATGTGCGACACGTCAGTGCGTCGCCCGTGCCCCAGACGACGTCAGAAGTGTGACGAAACGTACGTCGGGCGTGCTGACGTGCTGACGTGCCGTATTCACCGTCTGCAGGACGGGTGTTCGTATTAGCCGGCCGGCTTTCTATGCTGTTTTATATCCTACACACTGTAAGTGTATTTTTAAGTCTTTTTAATAAATACCCTATCAGGATTACGCTATGTTGCTCTTCCTTCTCTTTTTGGGGCATTGTATATGAGACTAACTCCAGGTTATGGGCATATCCTTCCCGGCATCCTGGTTTCCTTTACGGAGGATAGTGAGCCATCCACGGTCCGAGGAGGTGTTCAAACGTTATCCCCTTCTCAAGAAAGGCCCCGACCGGGTCAAGGTCACAAGCTTTTTAAGCTTGCCATCTGGTAAGCGCCCATTTATATCCAAACACTGTGGTGTGGTGAAGGTTCATCCGGTTTCACTTTATTTGCCGAATAAGGGGCTCAGTTGCCCGGTACCCATCACACTTTGAAGATTTCTCTTTTTTTCATCTTTTTATCCTTTGGACTTTATTTGGCACTTGATTGCTTTGGACTTTTTTCATTATACATTATTTGTGATTCATCTTACATTTAAAATATAGCGCTGCTTCCTTCTTGTTTATTTATTGTTTATGTGTGTATCTCACTTATAAGCGGCTGCTCTCCTTTTTTTTCAATTGTTTACTGTTGGTTCACTCACTTGATTGTCTACTGATATATCATATAGCGCAGTGATTGCTTCCTTTTTCACTCCACAAATCTGGCCTTTATGGAAGAGTGGCAAGAAAAAAGCCATTGTTGAAAGAAAGCCATAAAAAGTCCTGCTTACAGTTTCCGAGAAGCCATGTGGGGGACACAGCAAACATGTGGAAGAAGGTGCTCTGGTCAGATGAGACCAAAATTGAACTTTTTGAACTAAAAGCAAAACGCCATGTGTGGCAGAAAACTAACACTGCACATCACCCTGAACACACCATCCCCACTGTGAAACATGGTGGTGGCAGCATCATGTTGTGGGATTTGATGGGAAGATGGATGGAGCCAAAAAAAGAGAAATCTTAGAAGAAAACCTGTTAGAGTCTGCAAAAAATTTGAGACTGGGGTGGAGGTTCACCTTACACCAGGACAATGACCTTAAACATTCAGCCAGAGCTTCAATGGAATGATTTCGATCAAAGCATATTCCTGTATAAGAAAAGCCCAGTCAAAGTGTAGACCTAAATCCAATTGGGAATCTGTGGCAAAATTTGAAAATTGCTGTTCGCAGATGCTCCCCATTCAATCTGACAGAGCTTTTTTGGGCAAAAGAAAAATGGGCAAAAAGTTCACTCTCTAAATGTGCAAAAAGACTTGCAGCTGTAATTGCAGCGAAAGGTGGTTCTACAAAGTATTGACTCAGGGGGGCTGAATACAAATGCACACCACACTTTTTCACATATTTATTTGTAAGAAAAAATTGAAAACCATTTATCATTTTCCTTCCACTTCACAATTATGTGCCATATAAAATATCCTAATCATTTGATAATGTATTTGCTATTAGAACCCTTTTTTCGGTATCCCTGTAGATCTCCCATGATTTGCATGTTTTCCATATATTTCCATATGTTGTTTCATTTGATTTCCCAGCTCTAATGAAGTGGGGGGGGAGGGGGAGGGGCTCAAAATGCATTGGGTTTATTCTTTTGTCATTTACAATAAAAACCTACTGGATTTATACTAGCATTGTATGTCTCTTCTGCAATAAAGAGCCTGCCTGCTCTCAGTTTTTGACAGCAGAACTTTAGTTACATGTTAAGCCCCATTCTTTTTCAATCCTCTGGTCCAACTCTCTACTAGCATGTTCTCTGTTGAGTCATCAATATGTGAAACATCAAAGATCCACAACGATGCAAATAGTCAAAAACTCCAATATTCACTGAAAATATCCCTTACTAAAATAGTGTCAAAAGTGTCCGCAATGTCACAGTAACGATAAAAATAATAATAATAAAAATGCCATCAATCTATCCCCTATTTTGTAGACGCTATAAGTTTTGCGCAAACCAATCAATATACCCTTATTGTGATTTTTTTTACCAAAAATATGTAGAAGAATACATATCGTCCTAAACTGAGAAAGAAATTTGGTTTTTTTATATATTTTTTGGGATATATATTATATCAAAAAGTCAAAAATATTGCTTTTTTTTCAAAATTGTTGCTCTTTTTTTGTTTATAGCGCAAAAAACAAAAAAAAAACGCAGAGGTGATCAAATACCACCAAAAGAAAGCTCTATTTGTGGAAAAAAAGGACATCAGTTTTGTTTGGGTGCAACGTCGCACGACAGCGCAATTGTCAGTTAAAGAAACGCAGTGCTGTATCGCAAAAAGTGCTGTGGTCAGGAAGGGGGTAAATTCTTCCAGGGCTAAAGTGGTTAATGGGCCATTTATATGCAGTGGCAGGGGGTGGGATAAGCATCATTCTAGGGGGACGTACCGGTGTTCATGACAAATTACAGTCATCAGTAGTAAACACGGCTGTTATTCATGACGCCATTGTTTACTATTGTGATCTCTGTGATTGGTCATAGTGATCACATGGTACAGAGCCAATTACAGTGGCCCTGTAGCATGAGATAGCTGAGGCCAATCACAGCTATCACAGTAGTAAACAATGGCATCATGAATAGTTAGAATTATTAGAAAGTTATAAAATGATTGCTTATATAGTGATCATGGCTGCATTAGCAATCATAGTGTAAAAAAAATCCCAATCACCCCCCCAGGGCAGTACAGGGTCGCTATGGTAGTATAGTTAAAACGAAAAATTATATATATTTTTTACATACTGTCATCAGTGCAAGTTCAGTGACACTATAGTGACATTGTACTGCTGTGGCAGGGATCATGTACAATGGCTGGCTGCTCTGATGTCACTGTGTGTCAGTGTCATTAGCCATTGTCCACGATCACCAACACAGAGGTACAATGTCACCAGACCAGTGCTGCCAGTCAGTATCCCTATTTACCGCAGCACCAGTCAGAGTCACTAATCAATACCACTAATCACTTTAATATATTGTCCTTAATCACCACCACACCCTGATTACTGCCACAACAGTCATCATAAGGACGTGTTCACATGTGCAATACTCTCTGAAGAGCCATCTGTATTTAGCATTTAACAGGCAATGAGAAGGCCCTTTATCGCCTCCTCACTACCTGCTTTAACTAGGGCTGGGGAAATTAATGATTAATTCCTTGATTAATCGTTCATTTTTTTGATAGATCAAAGTTCTTTTGATCGGTACTCACCTCTCCGCCGGCATCCGGGTCTTCAGGGAGTTCCGTCGGAGATCCGGTGACGCCCCGGACATCGACATCACCGGACTCCTCCCCACTTCCCCAAGTGCCTCCGTCTGCTAACGAGGGAAGGGGGGAGGAGTCCAGTGACGTCGATGTCCGTGAAATCATAAATTGAGGAAGACAGATCCTAACGATTTGATTGATCTTACTGGTCAAAGCATTCAGATAAACATTTATGTAAATCCTGGACTTGGCTATGAAAATCAACATATCTGAGGGCTTTCCTGGCTGTAAGTCAGTTTGACGCTGAACTGACATTAATTGGTTAGCAATCAAGAAACATTTATGATGAGACCACTTTTTTTCCAAAGAGCTGAGACTTTGCTGTCTCAGCAGGTGATGGATGTCTCTGGCTCTCCATTGGTCCCCCTGATGCACAACGGTGCTATTTAAATAGACAGTAGAGTGATGCCGTAGCCCCGCCCCGCTGATGAAGTTCTGAGGAAGTTCTGATTGAACGTAACGCGTATGGGGGAGGAGCTACGCATGACGTCAGCTAAAAGTAGTTGGATCTGCATGTGCGTTTTAATTAATCAAAATTAGTCGATTAATCGATTTAAAAAAAATCGATTAATCGAACACGGAAATTTTAATCAGTAACAGCCCTAGCTTTAACCCTCTGTACTCCGCAAAAGCACCCCTATTCACCTGAATGGGTCCTGAATTGTGGGCGTACAGAGGGCATAATTACTGTCACAGCTGCAAAGCATTGCAACCATGGCATGCTTACACCCCCAGCTGCTGCCTCTGCAGCTAAAGGGGGTAGCAGTTAAGGGGTAAAAGTAAAACCACGGCTCAACCGGGAGGTTTTATCGACCCTCAACCTCACATGTGAACGAGTCCTAATAGTGCAATCACAGTTCTTTGATCACCATCACATCAGCCACAGTGTCGCCAGACCAGTGTAGCTAGAATCAATGTTCCTGAATGCTACCACACCAGACCAGTGCAGCAAGCAACCGTTTTCCTGTTAGATACCGCACCAGTCCCAGTGTCACCAGACCAGTGTATGCCAGCAACAGTATTCCCGATCACCGCCACACCAGTGCAATGTTGCCTCTGCCTGCCACCTATCTAACCCTGGTCTTTTTATTGACCACGTTTCTGCCTGTTTCATGGACTGGTCCTTTGCCTGTTTGCTGACCATGTCTCTGCCTGCCGCCTGAACTGACCCATCTGCACATCCGACTATGTTCCTGCGAGACAACCATCCCCTGGGGACAACTTTACTCCTGGAACCACAGGAACTCTTTTGTTCTTCATTTCTTCAGCCACCTGTACTTCCCAACCAGTAAACAAAGAATTCCCGTGGTAGCCATGTACCAGTAGGCTAGGCTTGCTTGACTAATAGGACCAGAGAGTGCTACAGGTGATGCTACACTAAGTTATATTCCCTGACCACTCGTACAGAGGCAACCACTACAGTACATTGGTTTTTACACAAATGGTTCCTTTGTGTGATACACAAAATACAATGTCTGGTATATAATCAGTCCAGACAGTGAAAAAGTCTCACACATGTGGTATCACCATACTCAGGAGGAGTAGCAGAATGTGTTTTGGGTTGTATTTCTAAGTATGCCTATGCTGAGTGAGTTGAAAAATATCTTATTAAACTTACAAATTTGTGTAAAAAAAGGAATTTACATTTTCTTTCTGCATTTTCCAAAAACTTGTGGCATAAAAATTAAGTCTTCAAAAGACTGACTGTGCCTCTTAAAAAAATACCTTGAGATGTTTACTCTCCAAAATGTGGTCATTTTGTGGGTGTTTCCGCTGCCCTGATGCTGCAGGGCCTCCAAAAATGTTACAAGTAATCAGGAAATTAGATGAGTAATTTCTGCCCCTACAATAGATTTTGGGCCTCTCTGTGGTTAGGCTGTGAAGAAGTCTTAGACATGTGGTATCGCTACACTTGTAAAGGAGTAGCAGCACATGTTTTGGAGTGTAATTCTAAGTACGCCTATGCTCTATGTCAGAAATATTTTATTCATTGACAAATCTGTGTAAAAAAAAAAAACATTTTCATTTTCATTCCACATTTTCCAAAAAATTGTGGCAAAAAGTCTTGAAAAGACCCACCATGCCAATTAGAAAATACCTTGAGCTGTTTGCTTTCCAAGATTTGGTCATTTTGTTTTTACTGCCCCCCTGGTCTTTCAGGGCACCAAAAATGTGATAGGTATTCAGGAAATTAGATGCATAATTTATGCCCCTAGAACGCCTAAACGTGCTCCTTGGATTTTGGGCTCCTCTATGTGGCTAGGGTGTGAAAAAGTCTCATGCATGTCATGTCGTGATACTTGGAGAAGTAGCAGAATGTGTTGTGGGGTGCAATTCCAAATATGCCTATGATGTGTGTTAGGAATTATCCTATCAATTGACAGAATAGACTCTCTACGTCCTTCAGAAAATACAAGTTCTTGCTTTCCAAAATGTGGTCACTTTGTGGGTGTTTCTACTGTCCAGGCACTTTAGGGACTCAAGAAATATGATAGGTAGTCAAAAAATTAGACACATAAATAATGTTCCTTGGATCCAATGGATTTTGGGCTCCTCTAAGCATCTAGGCATGTGGTATCTCCATACTTGGGAAGAATAGCAGAACGTGTTTTGGGGGTGTAGTTGTAAGTATGCCTATACTGTGTGTGAGAAATAACTCTTAAAAATGACAAATTATTTAATTTCTTAATTTTCCAAAAAATTCAAAAAACTCATCATGTCCTTTACTAAATACCTTGGACTGTATACTTTAAACTCTTGTATACTTCTGTACTAAACTTACTAAATACCTTGGACTGTATACTTTAAACTCTTGTATACTTCTGTACTAAACTTACTAAATACCTTGGACTGTATAATTCATACTCCAAAAAGGAGTCATTTTGGGGTATTTGTACTGTACTGGCATTTTAGGGTCTCAATAAATGAGATAAATGAGGCTGTCAGTACATCAGGACTGATCAATTTGCAAATATATATACATATATATATATATATTATATATATATATATATATATACACATATATATAATTATATATATATATATATATATAACACACATATATACATATATATATATATGTATACACATATATACATATATATATATATATATATATATATATATATATATATATATATATATATATATATATATATATACACATCATAGTTTGTAGATTTTATAACGTTCACTCAGACTACATAATATACACAAATTTGGGTTATTTTTACCAATGAAATGTAGCAGAAAACATTTTGGCCTAAATTTATGAGGGTCGTTAAATTTTATAACAGAAGCTAAGAAAAATGATTTTTTTTTTTTTTTTACAATTTTCTGTCTTTTTTCATTTATGTAGCAAAAAAATAAACAAAAAAACTGTGGTGACTAAATACCACCAAAATAAAGCTTTATCTGTCTCAAAATAACTATAAAAATTGAATTTGGGTACAGTGTTGCATGTCTGAGTGATTGTCATTCAAAATGTGACAGTGCTGAAAACTAAAAAATTGCTTGGCATGGAAGGGGATGAAACAGTCCGGTCTTAAGGTGGTTAAAGCATATTACTAAAGCTGTGCCAGGCCTGATGTAATTGACAAAATAATGGATTCATCAATAGTTTCTATGTGCTATGTAATAATGTAAATACACAGAGCTAAACACCCTTTTCAAATAATTGTGAGAGGGAGAGATATGTAACAGAGATCACATCATTGCATACAGCTCTTGTACTGGTGAATGAGAAGCAGAAATAAATGTAGATGTTAACCGAATCACTAACATCTCGTGTCACCCAGTTCTGCAAGTGTACCTAGAGTACTGTGTACAAGTGTACCTAGAGTACTGTGTACAAGTGTACCTAGAGTACTGTGTACAAGTGTACCTAGAAGAATTGATGCTGTTTTGAAGGCAAAGGGTGGTTACACCAACTATTGATTTGATTTGGATTTCTCTTCTGTTCATTTATTTCCCATTTTGTTATTTGTTAAAAAAAATAAACCATTAAAACTTCTATCTCTGAAAGCTTTCTAAATTTCAGCGTTTTTTCACCCCTGCCTAAGACTTTTGCGTAGTACTGTCTATATATATATATATATATATATATATATATATATATATATATATATATATATACACTATATTCTCAAAAGTATTGGGGCGCCTGCTTTTACACGCATAATGGCATACCTGTCTTAGTCCATAGAGTTCAATACTGAGTTGGCCCACCCTTTGCAGCTATAACAGCTTCAACTCTTCTGGGAAGGCTGTCCACAAGGTTTAGGAGTGTGTCTATGGGAATGTTTGACCATTCTTCCACAAGCGCATCTGTGAGGTCAGGGACTGATGTTGGACAAGAAGGCCTGGCTCGCAGTCTCCACTCTAATTCATCCCAAAGGTGTTCTATCGGGTTGAGGTCAGGACTCTGTGCAGGCCAGTCAAGTTCCTCCACCCCAAACTCGCTCATCCGTGTGGACATTATGGACCTTGTTTGTGCACTGGTCCAAATCATTAGGTGGAGGGGGGGATTATGGTGTGGGGTTGTTTTTCAGGGGTTGGGCTTGGCCCTTTAATTCCACTGAAGGGAACTCTTAAGACATTTTGGACAATTTCATGCTCCCAACTTTGTGGGAACCATTTGGGGATGGCCCCTTCCTGTTCCAACATGACTGTGCACCAGTGCACAAATCATGGTCCATAAAGACATGGATGAGCAAGTTTGGGGTGGAGGAACTTGACTGGCTTGCACAGAGTCCTGACCTCAACCCGATAGAACACCTTTGGGATGAATTAGAGCGGAGACTGCGAGCCAGGCCTTCTCGTCCAACATCAGTGCCTGACCTCAGAAATTCGCTTGTGGAAGAATGGTCAAACATTCCCATAGACACACTTTGGTTTGGTTAGGACAAAACATGACACTGCCAGGGGTGCTTACAACAGTCCACTGTTTTTCATATGGTCCAAATTCTGGAAGAATTCACATAGACACACTCCTTCCCAGAAGAGTTGAAGCTGTTGTAGATGCAAAGGGTGGGACAACTCAATATTAAACCCTACGGACTAAGACTGGGATGCCATTAAAGTTAATATGTGGTGTAAAGGTGGGCGTCCCAATAGTTTTGACAATGTAGTGAAGTATCTGAATCAGACTTTATCTTAGTTCTCTGAAATCCCTTGGACTGAAGGACAAGCAGCAACAGTGTATATTTATCAGGGCTGTGTTAATCTGTAACAAAGTGGTGTCACCCTTCTAGGTGTGCATTCGGCCAGTGGTGTTTGATTTAGAAAAGTATATACACTGATTAGTTGTAACAAAATGACTACTGAGAGGTAAAGTGAATAACATTGATTATCTTGTTACAATGACATCTGAACCTGGGTGTGATATTTTAGGCAGCAAGTGAACATGTTAATGTGTTGAAAGCAGAAAAAATGGGCACGTGTAAGGATTTGAGCAACTTTGACAAGGGCCAAATTATAATGGCTAGACGACTGGGTCAGAGAATCTCCAAAAGTTCAGATCTTGTAGGATGTTCCATGTCTGCAGTGGTCAGGACCGACCAAAAGTGGTCCAAGGAAGGAAAACTGGTGAACCGGCAACAGGATCATGGGTGGTCAAGGCCCACTGATGCTCGTGGGTAGCGAAAGCTGGTTCTTGTAGTCCGATCCAATAGAAAAGCTACTGTAGCTCAAAGTGCTGAAAAGGTTCATGCTGGTTCTAATAGAAAGGTGTCAGAACACACAGTGCATCACAGTTTTGTTGTTTATGGGGTTGTGTAGCTGAAGACTGCTCAGAGTGCCTGTGCTGACCTGTGTCTACAGCCAAAAACTTCTACAACATGCACATGAACACCAGAACTGGACCACAGAGCAATAGAAGAAAGTGGCCTGGTCTGATATATTCAAGAATGGTTTGTGAAATACAACAATGAGTTTGAGGTGTTGACTTGGCCTCCAAATTCTCCAGATCTCAATACAATCGAGTATCTAGGGCAGTGATGGCGAACCTTTTTGAGTCCGAGTGCCCAAACTGAAATGAATAAGTTGGTTTTGTGTTGCAAAGTGCCAACACGGCAATTCGCGAGAGAGGGGTGCTGAGCGAAAGAGAGGGGGTGTGTGAGAGATGGGGGTGTGTGTAAAAGAGAGAGAGAGAGACGGTTGTGTGTGAGAGAGAGAGAGAGAGAGAGAGAGAGAGAGAGAGAGAGAGAGAGAGAGAGAGGTTGTGTGTGTGTGTGAGAGAGGGAGGGGACAGAGAGAGAGAGAGAGGGGGGACAGAGAGAGAGAGAGGGGGGACACAGAGAGAGGGGGGGACAAAGAGAGAGAGAGGGGACAGAGAGAGGGGACAGAGAGAGGGGAGACAGAGAGACAGAGAGAGAGGGGAGACAGAGAGAGAGGTGTGAGAGATGCTGAGAGGGAGGGGGGACAAAAAGAGGGAGAGGACATACAGAAAGAGAGGGGGGACACAAAGAGAGGGGGACACACACAGAGGACACACACACACAGGGGACACACACACACACACAGAGGGGGGACACAGAGAGGGGGGACACGGAGAAAAGGGGGACACAGAGAGAGGGGGGACACACACAGAGAGAGAGGGGACAGCGAGGGGGAGCAGAAAGAGGGGGACACGGAGGGGGGACTGAAAAAGAGGGGAGCTGAGAGAAAGGGAGACCTCTAGCTCTGTCCCTATCTGCAATCCCTGCTCTGCCTCCATGCCCCAGTCTTTGTATGCAGGTATTCAGTGTATAATTGTGCCCAGTACCTGTCTCCATACTTGATCCGGGAGAGCCCTCTGCTCTTTCCCATCCAGTGGCTCCCTCACAGGCTGCGCCTCTCGCCTGTCCTAGTCTTCCGGGCCTCACTGTTGGAGGTTTGAGGAGTCCAGGCTCTGGAAGGCACCAGGGATGCCCCTCTTCAGCCATAAAATGAAGCGGTGAAGCTCTTCTTTTCTCTCCCTCCCACACTGTCAGGCCTGTAGCCTACCAAGCGGAGGATGCGGGGCCGCCCACTCACTTGTGCAGTTTCCTGCACCTCGCCGCTGTTTGCTTCTCCCCCCGAGCTGTTAGGCCTGTAGCATTCCACACGGAGGCTGCGGAGCCGCCCACTCACTCGTGCAGATAGTTTCCTGTACCTCGCTGCTACTTGCTGCCGTGTTCTCCCCGCCATGAACCTGGACCCTCTCGCGTGCCCGCAGAGATGGCTCTATGTGCCAGCTGTGGCACGCGTGCCATAGGTTCGCCATCACTGATCTAGGGGATGTGCTGGAAAAACAAGTCCGAACCATGGAGGCCCCACCTTGCAACTTACAGAACTTAAAGAATCTGTTACTGACGGCTTGGAGCCAGATACCACAGCATACCTTTAGAGGTCTAGTGAAGACCATGGCTCAAAGCAGTGGCGGAACTATAGGGGTCGCTGCAGTCGCACTTGCGACTGGGCCCTGCCATTCTGCCGCTGTGGAGGGGCCCAAGACCTGGCATTTCTCCCTGCACCTTTGGCTTGCCGTTTGGAATGCAGTGGGGGGAGGTGGGAGGCAGCGATCGGCAGCTCTATTGTTCCTGTGAGCGGTGGGATCTCCCTGCAGCTTGTAGTTCTCTCTTCCCCAGTGTCAGTGTAAACAGGGGAGAGAGGAGGGGAGGGGCCCGGGCAGGTGTCAGTTTCACTTTCAGTGAGTTGCTCTGCTGATACATGCCGGGGTCAGAGGCCCCTCCCCTCTCCACTGTATACACTCAGGAGAACTACAAGCCACATGGAGATCCCCCTGCCTGTGGACACCATAGAGCTGCTGATCGCCGCCTCCCACCTCCACCAGCCAGATACATGGGGAACCTCATGAAGGAGGGGGGGCAGCAGTCTGGGGACCCTGATGTAAGGGGGGGCTTTCTGGGGACATTAATGTAAGAAGGGGCTCTCTGGGGACCCTGATGTCTTGGGGGGGGGCTCTCTGGGGACACTGATGTAAGGGGGGGATCCCTGGGGACCCTGATGTAAGGGGGGGATCCCTGGGGACCCTGATGTAAGGGGGGTTCTCTGGGGACCCTGATGTAGGGGGGGCTTTCTGGGGACATTATTGTAAGGAAGGGGCCCTCTGAGGACATTAATGTAGGGGGAGGCTCTCTGGGGACACTGATGTAAGTGGGGGGCTCTCTGGGGACCCTGTAAAGTGTATTATTCCCGCGCTACCATGCAGTCAGTATAGTACTAAGGGGAGAAGCTGCTTGCACCAGATGGGGTCCAACCTGACCCCTAATAGAGACGTAAGCTAGCAAGTGGGTGTGGTGCTGCGCTAATCCTGGTAACTAAACAAATGCATGAGTGCAACCGTGCTACAATGTTGATGAGTCAGAGGCTAGTCGCCTAACGTGAACGTGGGGTGTGAATAATCATCAAACACAATTGTAAGAGAATAAAAATATAAATATACTCCGCCCAGTGTAAAAAGTGACTAAATTGGGTAAAAGTGTCCGGACTATGAAAATTGCAATAATAGCATCAACATAAGCAGTTAAAAGGCATGCAGTGTCGGACTAAACATATAGTGCATATGTAGGCAAGTGGGTGACTAAAACATTAATAGCACAATATACAACTTCCAGAAAAATAAAACAAAAAAGTGCAATGTTACACTGTACGTCCGGAGAGATCACAATGCCTGTGGAAATGCAAAAAAGTGTCCAGTGCAAACAATAAGTGCTCAAAAATTGTCTAAAGACATAAATACAGTCCAAAGAAAGGTGGCTTGTGTAACAGCAAAATCTCCAATGATTCATCAAACCTCAAAGTGCCAAACAGTGAGATGCAAGCAGCAAACTTCATTCTAAAATCAGTCACTTTGAATAGGTGAAAAGTGTGAAGTGTATAGACCAGTCCTCTTCATGCAGCAATCCTACACTGGTGGATAATGGCCCCTTACCTCATTATACTGAGGTTACAGCATAAGTCAGTCACCGCTTATGGCAGCTCCTATGGAGGTTGGTCCTGGGTCCCGGACTATGTCTCTATATGCCTCAGGTCCACAGGGGGCATGGCGGACGAAAAGGGAAAAAGGATGCCATATAGTGTAGTCATTTTTAAAACATCTAAACTTTATTAAAAGGTAAAAGAAGGTACTCACACAGTGAAAGCGGCAGAGGGCGCATATAATCAAACGAGCGGCGAGCTCGTACACTGCTGACAGTGGAAGGTGCCTGTCCCTGGGATGAATCATTGGAGATTTTGCTGTTACACAAGCCACCTTTCTTTGGACTGTATTTATGTCTTTAGACAATTTTTGAGCACTTATTGTTTGCACTGGACACTTTTTTGCATTTCCACAGGCATTGTGATCTCTCCGGACGTACAGTGTAACATTGCACTTTTTTGTTTTATTTTTCTGGAAGTTGTATATTGTGCTATTAATGTTTTAGTCACCCACTTGCCTACATATGCACTATATGTTTAGTCCGACACTGCATGCCTTTTAACTGCTTATGTTGATGCTATTATTGCAATTTTCATAGTCCGGACACTTTTACCCAATTTAGTCACTTTTTACACTGGGCGGAGTATATTTATATTTTTATTCTCTTACAATGGTGTTTGATGATTATTCACACCCCACGTTCACGTTAGGCGACTAGCCTCTGACTCATCAACATTGTAGCACAGTTGCACTCATGCATTTGTTTAGTTACCAGGATTAGCGCAGCACCACACCCACTTGCTAGCTTACGTCTCTGGGGACCCTGATGTTAGGGGGGCTCTCTGGGGACCCTGATGTAAGGAAAGGGCTCTCTGGGGACCCTGATGTAAGGAAAGGGGTCTCTGGGGACCCTGATGTAAGGAGGGGACTCTCTGGGGACCCTGATGTAAGTGAGGCTCTCTGGGTACCCTGATGTAAGGGGGGGATCCCTGGGGACTTTAATATAGGGGGAGGCTCTCTAAGGACCCTGATGTAAGGGGAGACTCTCTGGGGACCCTGATGTAAGGGGAGGCTCTCTAGGGACCCTAATGTAGGGGGGGCTCTCTGGCAACCCTGATGTAAGGAGGGCTCCCTGGGGACACTGATGTAAGGGGGGTTCTCTGGGGACCCTGATGTAAGGGGAGGATCTCTGGGAACCCTAATGTAGGGGGAGGCTCTCTGGGGTCGCTTATGCAAGGGTAAGCTTTCTAGGGACTCTTATGTAGGGGGAGGCTCTCTGGGGACCCTGATGTAAGGAGGGGCTCTCTGGGGACCTTGATGTTAAGGGGAGTTCTCTGGGGACCCTGATGTAATGAGGGGGGCTCTGAGGACCCTAATATAAGTAGGGAGGCTCTCTTGGGACCCTGATGTAAGGGGAGGCTCTTTAGGGACCCTAATGTAGGGGGGGGGCTCTCTGGGGACCCTGATGTAAGGAGGGCTCCCTGGGGACCCTGATGTAAGGAGGGTTCTCTGGGGACCCTGATGTAAGGGGAGAATCTCTGGGGACCATAATATAGGGGGAGGCTCTCTAAGGACCCTGATGTAAGGGGGGGCTCTCTGGGAACTCTGATGTAAGTGGGGCTCTCTGGGTACCCTGATGTAAGGGGGGGGATCCCTGGGGACCCTTATGTAAGGAGGGAGGCTCTCTGGGGACCCTAATATAGGGGGAGGCTCTCTAAAGACCCTTATGTAAGGGGGGGCTCTCTGGGAACCCTGATGTAGGTGGTGGATCCCTGGGGACCCTGATGTAAGTGGGGGATCTGCATTCAGATATGTAACTATATATATTATATATATATATATATATATATATATATATATATATATATATATATATATATATATATATATATATATATATATATATATATATATATATATATATATATGTATATATATACGGTATATATACATACACATATATATTACATATATGTGAATGCCCGCCAAAGTGTATGACTTTCCTAACTTAGCTGCTATGGGCTCTAGCCCGAGATCTTTTGTAGACCTAGCAACGCCACTGGTGGGGGCCCTTCATGGTTTCTTGCACCGGGGCCCTGAAGATTCTAGTTACGCCTCTGGCTCAAAGGGTTGTGGTGAATGGTCATAATGTTATGGCTGCTCAGTATATATCTGTAGAGATCTTTGTCGAAGGATCTTTGAGTTGCTGTGTCTATCCTGCTGTCAGAAACCATGAAATAAGACCGAGACAGAAGTACAGTTAAATCACACTTGTTTAACCACTTCAGCCCCGGAGCAGCCCCTCAGCATTGCATAGCTTTAACTGACAATTGCGTGGTCGTGCGACGTGGCTTCCAAACAAAATTGACGTCCTTTTGTTCCCCACAAATAGAGCTTTCTTTTGGTGGTATTTGATCACCTCTGCGGTTTTTCTTGTTTGCGCTATAAACAAAAAAAGAGTGACAATTTTGAAAAAAATGCATTATTTTTTACTTTTTGCTATAATAAATATCCCCAAAAAATATATAAGAAAACATTTTTTTCCTCAGTTTAGGCCGATATGTATTATTCTACATATTTTTGGTAAAAAAAATCGCAATAAGTGTTTTTTGATTGGTTTGCGTAAAAGTTATAGCGTCTACAAAATAGGGGATAGGTAATTGGATGGTGGGTGGTGTGTCCTACCAGATACGGCACCTCATCCCGAGTAGAAGAAAAAAATGGGGGAAAAGGGGATGATGGGATTATTGCGGGGGCCACCAAAAATTCAAAATTACTAGAATGATATTTTATATAAAATCATTTATTTTATTGATATCACAAACATCTAAAATGTTTACATGAAAGAGTACAAAAAATATAGTACAAAAAATATACAAAGCAAAAACAAAAACAAAAATACAGTTCAAATAAATGACCGTCACCAAAGATGTTGAGGGGTGATCATAGTCAAAACATTGGCTTCATCAGGGGCATGTAGACATGTACTGCAGAGAGTAAAACCGCTATAATAAATTTATTTTTCTTTTTTCTTTATTATAGTGGTTAGTGGTTAGTGGTTAGTAGAGTTGTTTTTGCTTTGTATATTTTTTGTACTCTTTCATTTTAGATGTTTGTGATATCAATAAAATAAATGATTTTATATAAAATATCATTCTAGTAATTTTGAATTTTTGGTGGCACCGCAATAATCCCATCATCCCCTTTTCCCCCATTTTTTGAAAATAGGGGATAGTTTTATGGCATTTTTATTAATAATTTTTTTTTTTACTAATAATGGCGGCGATCAGCGATTTTTATCGTGACTGTGATAATATGGTGGACACATCGGACACTTTTGGCGTGATTTTTGGACCATTCAGATTTATACACCGATCAGTGCAATTAAAAATGCATTGATTACTGTGTAAATGTGACTGGCAGTGAAGGGGTTAACCAGGAGGGGGCGCTGTAGGGGTTAAGTGTGCCCTAGGGAGTGATTCTAACTGTGGGGGGGAGGAGCTATGTGTGACACGACACTGATCACCGCTCCCGATTACAGGGAGCGGTAATCAGTGTCAGTGTCACCAGGCAGAATGGAGAAATGCTTGTTTTTCCTCTCCATGAGACGATCGCGGTATCCCCGCGGGCATTGAGTCCGCGGGACCTGCGATCACACTCACGGAGGTCGCGGCAGGAGCCGCTTCTTAAAGGGCAACGTACAGGTACGTTAATCTGCCTGTATGTGCCCTTCTGCCGACGAATATCGGCGTGAGCCGGTCGGCAAGCGGTTAATAATAAAAGTAAAAAGAACAAACGTAGTCAAAACATAGCCAAAGTTCAGGCAGTTGAACGCAGTGATTGACGCAGGGAGGTGCGGTCTGGGCATGACGGAGTGAGAGGCGGAGCATCGCGGCGGCGCGCTCGAGCAGGAGAACGGGTCTGGCGTGCTGAGTGAGACACGCCAAGAGGGACCAAGAACGGCTGCAGGGACGAATCTATGCCCAGAGTGTACGCAGGAGTATATGCCTGGAAGCAGACAAGGGAAGGGCACAGGTCGGTCGGAGGTACCCGGATACCCCTCTGTTTCTAAATACCTTATTGGTAGGACGGAGCCAGCGATAGCAATGGAGACCGGGACCGTCTCACAGCGCGCTGCTCGGGCGGCCCTGAGACAGCAAGCAGTCATGGAGGAACCACCTATCCCGATTACTGTAAGTGTCTCAGCTGGTAACATTCGCACGGAGGTGGCAGAAACCGCAGAGACCAGCCCCCCAATTGTGCCCTGCACCGTGGCTGTTACAGAGACTCAGGTACGTCCTGGTTATAAGGGGGGAACTGTTGTACTGGCTGCTGAGGAGGTACAGGACATTAGGAAGCTCATACAGGCGCTACCTACTAAAGAGGAATTACAAACCTTATTGAGTGACATAAAAATTGCGGTCAGGGAAGAATTAGGTGAAGTAACTGCTAAATTGGAGGTGATGGACAGAAGAATGGGCACTTGTGAGTCCCTACAGTCCTCGGCAGATGCCCGTATAGAACTACTGGAAGGGAAGTTTAAAACACAACATCAGCAATTGTTACTGCTGCAGCTACAAGCAGAGGAATTTGAGAACAGAAGCAGGAGAAACAATGTACGCATTAAAGGGATCCCAGAAACAATAAAACCACCCAACCTGAGGGAAACAGTAACCGAGGTCCTTAATAAATACTTAGGAAAGCCAGCCGACAGTCATATTGAGCTGGACCGTGTTCATAGGAGCCCAGCCGGGCCTATGTTAGAAGCAGGCCCCCCTAGGGATGTGCTCTGTCGTGTGCACTTTTTTAGGATAAAGGAGGACATAATGAGAGCGGCTTGGCAGAAAGGGGTGCTGGAAGTCGCAGGCCAGGGGGTCCAGGTGTTCCCAGACCTCAGCCGGCAGACGAAAAAAAGGAGAAGGTTACTGAGGCCATTGCTGGATCAAATCCGGGCAAAAGGCGCAACTTACAGATGGGGACACCCATTCTCGTTAATCATAAAAAAGGAGGATCACACCTTTGCCCTGATGGCACCAGAGCAATTACCGGACCTATTTAAGTTTCTGGGCTCAGAAATATTGGAGATCCCTGATTGGATTGACATGACTATGGATACTGTTAGAAAGTATACACATCAGAAATAATTAGGAGGATGCAGGGATATAGGAGAAGGAAATGGGGCTAGAATTGCATGTTGGACATGACTTTTGTTTTTGCTTTCCTACGTGCCATATTATTTTTCAAAGAACTCCCTCCAATGGTGTTGCTCCGGACTTGATGGAAGGTTCGGGGGACACTCTCCCCCCCCCTGAAGGTGCTCTTTGTGGCATACCCCCCTAAAGGGGGGCAGAGGGGGGAAGGGTAGAGAGAGAGCTTTTTCTCCTCTCTCCCTCTTGCTTTCTTTTTATTTTTTCCCTGTGGTTCTCTGTATGTTCCTTTACGTAAAATGGAAGATGTTTTTTTTTTTGAGTAGGATATATCAGAGGCAATATCAATGGGAGGCCCATTGCCCATTACTGCTTTTTTTTTTTTTTTTTTTTTTTTTTCTAGAGCAATAAGGATAGGTTGCACTATGACACTTTACATGGAGGTTTTGGTGGTTACACATGTTACACTGGTTGTATATATGGAAGTAAGGGGAAGGGTATAAAAGGGGGGGGGGGGAGGGAGAAGGGGAAGGGATATATGACACTAAATAATATGTTTTTTGGCTGTATATAAATTTTCACATTAAGGGATAAGGATCCGCAGGGTCCCCTAAGAATAGAGGAAGTTGAGAGTTTTTTTTTTTTTTTTTTTTTTTTTTTTTTTTTTGTGTACATATCACAGGGGTGGGTACAGTTAAGTGGGTGGATTTGGGTGGATTTTATTGCTGTGTTTTGGTGAGAATATGCCACGAGAATTTAGAAGCACAGGATGTATAAGAAGTGTTTGGTTGGAAGGTGTGTGTGTTTTTTTTTTTTTTTTTTTTTTTTTTTTTTTTTTTTCTCCTCTCCTCCCTCCCCCTCCCCCCCCTCCCCTGGGTCCCCTCCCCTTTTGCCCTTCAAATACCTCGGCTTACCGGGGAGGGCGGAGGGGGGGTGCTGGGGGGGGGGGGGAACAGGGATGGAGGGGGGTGAGATATGGGACATTTGGGAGTAAAGGAGCGGGGAAGGAGATGGGTGAGGGGGGGAGGAGGGAGAGGGAGGGAGCGAATGGTTCTATATGTTAATAAGCGGAACACAAGTATGGAAATGGAAATATAGTAGGGTAACTGATTGATAACATTATAGGGTCTTTCTCCTTGGCTGTTTCACTCGTAGATATTACTAATGAGCGTGCCGCTGTGGTTCTTTTTGATATACAGATACTCAAACTTTTTGTGCTCAGGGGCACTCGCCCACAATAGACGTCTCCCCTCCGAGTGGAGGGAAAGTCGGAGGCGTCTTTAAAAGGGGTTGTTTTTTTTTTTTTTTTTTTTTTTTTTTTTCTCCGCCAAACGGCACCGAGGTCTCGCGCCGTTCGGAGAGTGACCTCCAATTGGTATAAGGGGGGTCTTCCCTTTTTTTTTTTTTTTTCTTTTTTTTTTTTTTTTTTTTTTTTTTTTTCCTTCTTCCTCCTGGGGTTTCTGAGGGGGGGACTTCTCTCCTCGTAAATTTCAATAGACCGCAAAAAGAAAGGTTAAGAAAGGAAGGAAACATGACCAGAATAAAATTCACCTCATACAATGTCAAGGGACTGAACATCCCGGAGAAGCGGATTAGGCTGCTCGCGGAGATGGGAAGGTTGGGGACGCAGATTGGCTTCCTCCAAGAGACACACTTTAGAAGGGACAGAATACCAAAACTTGGAAATTATAAATTCTCTACAGCCTATCATAGTACATCTCCGAGTTCCAAAACTAATGGAGTATCAATTATAATCTCAAAACAAATCCCATGGGAAGAGTTGAAGGTAGTTACAGATGAGGAGGGTCGCCTTTTAATTGTAAAGGGACAATTGGGACCACAGAGGATCACATTGGTGAACCTTTACCTTCCAAATGAAGACCAGGTGAATTACCTGGAGACTTGTCTACAAATGGTACACCAACACAAGGAGGGTATTTTAGTGATAGGAGGTGACCTAAACTTTGCATTAGACCCGCTCCTGGACACGTCAAGGGGAGCATCACATCTCTCCGCGACAAAAATACGAAGAATTAAGAAATTACTGAGTAATCTGCAAGTAATAGACACATGGAGGTCAATCCATGTCCAGGACAGGGACTATACGTTTTACTCGGCAAAGCATAAAACATACACGCGCATCGATTATGTTATGGTATCGCAGTCAGCCATAACATCACTGGTGAGTGCAGAAATAGGTTCATTTACCCTTTCAGACCACGCCCCGACAGATTGTACGCTGATTTTGGGGGAGGACGAACGCCGGGAATGGCACTGGAAGATTAATGAAACTCTATTAAAAGACAAGGAGTATGAGCAAAAACTTAACCAGGAGTTGGACTCCTTTTTCCTGACAAATGAGTCGAGTGAGGTCACCCCATTTTGTGTATGGGAGACACATAAATGCGTGATGAGGGGTGTTCTGATATCACTCGGGGCGCATAGGAAGAAGGAGCTTAACGCAAGGGTTGAGGATTTGCTCGGAAAAATTAGGGCAGTAGAGCTGAAACATAAAGAATCTCATACACAGGTGTCAGAGGAGAAACTAGGGGGCCTCAGAGGGGACCTGAACTTGCTCCTCATCGAACAGGCCAAAGCAAAACTGAAATTGGGAAGGCGGACACTATATGAATTTGGGAATAAACCAAGTAGGATGCTGGCAAAGGCCCTTAAGGATGCTACAAAACCATCCCATTTGTCGGGTATTAAAACACAGCAGGGGAGAATGGCGAAATCATCACAGGAGATGGCACAGATCTTTAAGGGGTATTATGAGGGATTGTACCAGTTGGAGGGCCATCAGTCCCCACACAGGTGCAGAAATAAACAAGAAAGGGCAAAAGAATATCTAAATAACTCAGAAATGCCAAGGTTAAAAGATGAGGTAATAAGAGATTTAGACGCACCAATCTCAATAGAAGAATTTAAAAAAGCAATAAACCTGCTAAAAGTAGGGAAAGCCCCGGGCCCAGACGGGTACACTCTGACGTATTATAGATTTTTCGCTGAGAAACTGGCTCCAAGGTTCGTGACGGCCTTTAACTCCCTACGGGAAGGGCGGAGGATACCTAAAGAAACTTTGATGGCACATATAGCAGTAATTCCTAAGGAAGGAAAGGACCCATCCCAATGCTCTAGCTATCGGCCTATTGCGCTACTCAACGTGGATTTGAAAATTTTTTCTAAAATCCTGGCGCTAAGATTAGAAGAACACATCCCGGCATTGATTCATCCAGACCAGGTGGGATTCACGGCAGGAAGGGAGGGTAGGGAAAACACACAAAGAGTAATAAATGCAATATATACAGTACAGAGTAGACAGGAACCCCTTGTACTGTTCTCGGCAGACGCAGAAAAAGCTTTCGATAGGGTTGATTGGATTTTTCTTAAAACAACCCTACAACATATTGGACTGGGGGAGGGAATGTTGAGCTGGTTCTCAAACCTCTACTCAGTCCCAAGTGCAAGGGTTAAGGTCAATGACAGGCTATCGGATCCCTTTGAGATCCAGAATGGAACGCGACAGGGGTGTCCTCTTTCACCAATTATTTTCATACTCACACTGGAACCATTCCTAAGGAAAATACGAGCGGATTGCAATATTAGGGGTATTAAGACGAAGGGTGAGGAACACAAACTAGCAGCATATGCTGATGACTTGATCTTTTTCATAACCTCTCCAATTATATCCCTCCCTTCCCTTCTAAGTGAGATCAATGAGTATGGGGAGTTAGCAAATTATAAGGTAAACTACACGAAGTCCGAAGCGATGGGATTGGAGATGGATACAATTGAAATACATCGGATAAAAGCACAATTTAATTTTAGGTGGACAGATTCCCATATAAATTATCTGGGGATCAAAATCTCAAAGAAGCTTAGCAGAATGTTTGAACTAAACTATGCCCCAATGTTAAGACAAATTAAACAAGATTTCAGGAGATGGGATAGAGATATCTTTACCTGGTTTGGAAGGACAAATATTATAAAGATGAACGTGATGCCCAGAATTCTCTATTTGTTTCAAACGTTACCAATAAAGATTCCATCAAACTTTCTTAAGGACCTCAGATCAGGATTTCTAAGGTTCATATGGGCAGGGAAACCAGCAAGAATAAGGAGAAACATCCTAGCACTCCCAAAAGGGAAGGGAGGTATTGGTTTCCCAGACCCAGTACATTACTGGGAAGCCCTACAACTAGCGAGAGTGGTGGAATGGTGTGCCTCGGTAAGGAAACCGCATATACAGCTAGAACAGGCGACGTCTAAAATTCCATTGGAAGGAATAGCATGGATTAAAAAATCAGAATTACCCACCACGGTGAAAAAACACCCGCTAACAGGGGCAACTATCCGCTTTATCTACATGATTTTCAAAAAAACAAATCTTTCACCAACTCCGAGCCCAATGACACCGGTATTGGGTGCCCCGGACTTCCTACCAGGTTTAACCGATCGGAGGTATGAAGCAATAAAACATAAAGGGAAGAGCAGGCTGATTGACTTCTCTAGGGACCGCCGCTTGATGACAAGGGGCGAGATAGAGGGTGAGGTAACAGAGGACTTGGATTATTTCAGGGCTATGCAGCTAGGAGCGTATATTCGCTCAAAAAATAAAAAATTTTTAGTAATAAGGGAGCTGACTAGGTTTGAACAGACCTGTCTAAATGGTGAAAGTATCAGACATTCTTTATCATATTTTTACGAAATATTAACATGCCCGGAAGTGACACAGGAGCTCAATTTCATGCTAGCCTGGGAGAGAGAGCTTGGAGTAACGTTTACTCAAAAGCAGAAGACGAAAATATTAAAATCAGTACATAAAACATCAATTGCCAGTAGATACCAAGAGGGAGGATATAAAATTCTTACCAGATGGTATAGAACACCAGCAGTCCTTCATAAAATTTACCCGCAAGTATCAGATAGATGCTGGCGTTGTAGGAGGGGGGAGGGAACGATGATACATATATTCTGGGAATGTGAGGATATCAAAGGCTTCTGGGAAACAGTTGAGGAAACGATTAAGGATATTACAGGTGTGTCCCTTGGGAGCAACCCGGCTGCATTTTTATTAAATGATGTCCCTCTGTCGGCGGAAAAATATAAGAGATCTCTGCTCAAACACCTTCTCACCGCCGCAAGGGCGTGTATCCCGGCTCTCTGGAAGAGTACAGCCCCCCCGACCAAATTTCAGTGGTGGGCTAGAATTACAGAAATTCAACAAATGGAAAAATTGACGATGACGCTGAAAGACCAAGACGAGAAATACCGGAGGACTTGGTCTCCCCTGGTAGAATATAGAAATAGAGAATAGGAGAAGGGGGACATATAAGACCGAAGAGACCTGAGGAGAGGGGTTCCCCCCTCCCTCCCCGTGGGGGGGGGTGGGGCAAATTAATAATCTTTTTTTTTTTTTTTTTTTTTTTTTTTTTTGGGGGTGGGGGGGGGCAATGGGGGTAGGGGAAATGGAAAAGGGGGAATTATATGCCTTGCCCTTGGGACAGAAGAGTTTTAGAATCAATTGGTGATGAAACGAGTGAAAAGGCTATATTATGGAAAAATGAATTTGTATATATCGATAAGATGTTTGAGAAGAAATGTTTCAAGTGGCATGTGATTCATGGTTGTTGAAAAATAAAGAATTTAAAAAAAAAAAAAACATAGCCAAAGTTCAGTAACCGGAACAGATAGTCAGCCAAGCCAGAAATCAGGGATCAAAGTAGTGGAACAGCAAGCAGAATCCAGAGCCACAAGGGATGTCAGCAAAGCCAGTCTTTAAACAGGAACACAGTTGATGTTTCTTGTGATGTGACCAAGGTGAAGGCAGAGCTCCTCTGGACTGGACGGCTTAAGTAGGGGGGACTGACCAGCAGGATCATCAACAGCTGAGTAACTGTGGAGAGAGATGGGAGCTGGCAATTAGCCGACAGCTGAGCGGCCAGCTCATAGAAGGAAGGGCTGAGCCCAGCCCTGACACCTGCTCCTCTTCAGTTTCAGGGCAGACAAGAGCACCCCTTTATCAAATCATAGTTCCTATCTGTTGGCCCTGAAACATGTAGCCACACGTCCCGTCACCATCACCAAGCTTGAGAGAGGTGCTGTTTGGAGCTGCAGCTATCTTGATACCTCTGGAAGATTCTGTTGCTTATGTTCCAGCCTGAAGCCTGACAGCTGTACTTCCACCAAGAACTCTGCTTTAGCCAGCCACATGCCTGGAGAGCTCTGCAGTCTCAAGGTGATCCTTTGGAGGTCTATATGGGTTTATGACAAGCCTTGATCCACTTTTAACTAGTGAGTGCATTTATATTGTCTTTTATTCTTTTTAAAGTGGAGGGCCACCCTAAAATAAAAAATTGTATCAAAAATCTTTAAAAATAAAAAAACCATTTGAAAAAAAACATTTTTTAACTTACCTGAAAACCTTGTTGCTAGGCAGTCTTCCTAATCTGCCTCTTCCTATTCCGCGGCGCTTCTTCCTCTTCGGCGAGCGGCCGCGTTGATTTCTGGGAACTGTGTGTGTCCCAGAAAACCACGGGGCCATTCACAAAGCTCCACTGCCTGTTTCCCTTCATCAAGATGGAGTCGCCGTTGGCTGATCCGATGGAAGGATCGGCCTCGGGGGGCCGACATCGTGGGCTCGCTGGACAGGTAAGTGTCCTTATTAAAAGTCAGCATCTACAGTGTTTGTAGCTGCTGACTTTAAATAAAAAAAATTGCGGCCGTAACCTCCCTTTAATAATTTGCTACACCTAGATGGAGGCGCCCTCTTGTGTTTTGTTTCTTACTTTTAACCACCTCAGCAGAACAGTATTGTAACGAGAAAAGTTGCTGTGTCTGCATCCCTTTAAAGGGAGTTGAGCTTTAGAAATATCTCACCAAAAATTAAACCTCTACTACAGGCGATGTCTGACACGCAGTGTTAATTTTGGCAGCAAATTCCAATTTCGTTTTAGTCTTAGGACTTAAATGGCATTTTAGTTTTAGTCTTATTTTAGTCTTCTGCGAGTGTTTTAGTCATAATCTTTGACTAAAATGCAATTTTAGTTTTAGTCCCACTTTAGTCATCATATTTTAGTCGACTGAAATCTCCAGTACATTTTAGTCGAATAAAATCATTTTAGTCAACTAAAATCGAATGTGTTTAGTTAAATTGTAATGCATTATTTAATCATTTCTCTATAATTTCCAAACTCATTATATACTACTGGAGTAAAAAAAAATATAATATCATGTTATTATTTATGGTATTAGGTTTGAACAAACTCACAGCTACAGATTTAGCCACTCTGGACGGTCTGAGGAGGTCAGTAATGCCACAGAGTGCTCTGGATGGTGGTCTGAAGAGGTCAGTAATGCCGCAGAGTGCTCTGGATGGTGGTCTGAGGAGGTCAGTAATGCTGCACAGTTGGAAAATTTGAGATCCAGATCTCAAATTTTGTGTGACCGAAATTCTGATGGAAAATGTCCGATGGAGCTTACACACGGTCGGAATTTCCGACAACAAGCTCCCATCGAACATTTTCCGTCAGAAAATCTGACCGTGTGCACGGGGCATAAAGCCTCGTACACACGACCATACTTCAAACAAACTTTTCTGTGGATTTCTGTCCAAAGGGCGTTGGCCGTGAACTTAGTATGCATACACACGGCAGGACTTTTTCAGCCAACTTTCACCAAATCAAGTGGTTTTTCAGCTCATTACCGCCACCCTTTGGACAACTTCTGTATTGTTGTCTGATCTTTTGCATTGGTTCTGAGCATGCATGTTTGTACTTTGGACTAAAGTCTGATGGATTTGTGTACACACGATCGGACTAGCCGACGTAGGACTTTTGTTGCAGGAAAGTTTGTCTGTTCGCACAGCCATCATTTCTCCAATGAAAATTGAAAAAGTTTGTCCGATGGAGCATACACACGGCCGGATGTTGCCTTAAAACAGGTAATTTGCATGTTTGTTGTCAAAAAGTCCGATCGTGTGTATGGGCCTTAATAGTGTGTATGGGACCTTAAGCTCCCTGCCCCATTTTTTTCTGACAAGCTTTAAAAATGTGGCACTTTGAACAGATGAAGAGAATAGAAGACTGCAGATAAACAGATTCAACTTATGTAGGAGGCAGGGGCAGACTGACCATTCGGCCACTCGGGCACTGCCCGAGGGCCCCGGGCCACTAGGGGGGCCCCATCAGGGTTGCCAGCCTCAGTAAAACCAGGGACAGTATGTAAAAATCTGTTTTTTTTTTTTGTTTTTTTTTTTTACATCTGTCTCTGAAATGTCCTTTACAGACATCCTTTTGGTCTAAAAATCCACAGATTATAGCTGCCCCACCTCTCCAGTACCTTCTCATCCAATAGAAACATGTCTGTGTATACATGTATGTGTATATTATGTGATTGTATACTGTGTTTGTGTGTGTATACTGTGTGGCCCCATAATCTCTGATTGCCTGGAGACCCCAAAATCTCCTATTGCCCTGGGGCCCCATGAGTTGTCAGTCCGCCCCTGGTAGGAGGATTTGTTTAATCTCTGTGTATCACCTGAGGCTATTCAGTTCTCTGTGTATATATGTAAGGGTTTACAACCACTTTAACTAACAAGAATTATGAAGTGTATCATTTTTTCAGAGAGTTGGGTAGAAAACTCATGCTGCGATGAGCAATGTAATAGTTAATGAGGAGCTCCATGGGGCTCACAAGCCACTGCTTGGGGACTACGGCTGTAGATGTTTCCCAGATCTGGATATTTTAGGAATATCCTGCAACATATTTCCTACTGCAAGACCCGGAAAAATGAGGCCCCCTTCCCGTGTCACAATACAATTCAAAGTGCAGACTATTGTAAACTGGGCTGTACATTTAAATATGTGTAAATTCCTACAGCAGACACACGCACACCTTATACAGTGCGAGTCTGAGAGTAAAGGTCACACCCATCATCTGGTAAATATAGAACATTTCTATATAAACTCCTTGCTGGGTGGGACCCTGGAAAAGTTCTTGTGTATACCAATGTGCATTGTAAATCTCAGCATCTTTCTTACCAGATCATAATTATGGGAGAGGTCTGGGAGAACAGTGAGCCCCAGGCTTGTGAGAGCAGGGGGCCCGAGCATGTAGTCATGGGCCTAAAGAAAACAGACAAGAACAGGGTATAAGGAACATGATCCCAAACAGCATAGACAGATGTTCAGTGCTTCCATGAGTGTCCTATTTTGGCAAATAATACTGTTTTTTGTGTCTACTTTATTTTTTATGGTACTCAAAGGAATACACATCAATATAATACTTAAAAATGACAAAATAAATAAAAACTAATGTGACACATGTACTGCTACAAGATGCTTAATTGTCTTCAACTGAAAGCAGGCACATGGGCAAAACACACTTGACTTTTATACAACACTTTCTCAACAAGGGTTGCATGGAACCCTAGGTTTCCTCCAGAGGTTGCTAGGGGTTAATTGATCAATGAGCAACTTCTCCCTCTCAGATAAATAACCACTGACAACAATAATCTTTTCAGCTTTCTGTAAGGGAGAATTTTACCGAATGGAGCATTCTTTCCCCTGACCACCAATATAAGGAGCATTCTTCCCACTGACCACCAATGTAAGGAGCATTCTTTCCACTGACCACCAATGTAAGGGGCATTCTTCCCACTGACTACCAATGTAAGGAGCCTTCTTCCCACTGACCACCAATGTAGGGGGCATTTTTCCCACTGACCACCAATGTAAGGAGCCTTCTTCCAACTGATCACCCAAAGCACCTTGTCCCCATTTTGGGGCAAGGGCCTCGTCCCCACCACCCTTGCCCAGTGGTTGTGGGGGTCTGCGGGCGGGGGGGGCTTATCAGAATCTCTGATAATCCCTCCCCCCCATGTGAATGGGTATGGGGTACATTGTGATGTCCATCTATCTAGCTGACGTAACCGGATGACCCTGCCTTTGCCTATGTCACAGTGAAAAGACAGCAGTCGGCGGGACGCCTCCCATGGAGGCCGAGTATTTTTTTTTTTTTTCTATTTTTTGGGTCCGGCAGGCGGCGTGGTGAAAGATGGATGGACATCGCTGGACATTTTTTTTAATTTTTTTAATAAAGGAATTGTCATACTGTCTTTTGTGGTTTTTACTTTTTGACACTTTTTTGGTGAATGGGTAGGGGTACAATGTACCCCATAACCCATTCACATGGGGGGGCCGGGATCTGGGAGCACCCTTGTTAAAGGGGCTTCCAGATTCTGATAAGTCCCCCACCCGCAGACCCTCACAACCACCGGGCAAGGGTTGTGGGGACGATGTCCTTGTCTCCATCAACATGGGGACAAGGTGCTTTGGGGGGACCCCAAAGCACCCTCCCCATGTTGAGGGCATGTGGCCTGGTATGGTTCAGGAGGGGGTTGCTCGCTCGTCCCCCCCCCCCATCATGTCCTCCAGGCTGCATGCTCGGATAATGGTCCGGTATGGATTTTTGAGGGGGGCCCCACGCCAATTTTTTTTTCAATTTTGGCATGGCGTTCCCCTTAATATCCATACCAAATCCGAAGGGCCTGGTATGGACTGGGGGGGGGGGGCCACGCTGATTTTTTCCTTTTATTTTTATCTATATTGCTAGGAGCCGGCAATACATTACAGCCGCAAGCAATTTTAAATTATATATTTTTCTTTAGAAATGTCATTTTGCTGCAGCACTGTAAAACACATCAGACAGATGCGCCACTTTACATGCAGACTAAGGGGACTCCCCAGGCATGATATTTAAAGGAATAATTCATTTTTATTGTTTCACTTTAAGCATTATTAAAATCACTGCTCCTGAAAAAAAGGTTGTTTTAAAAACTTTTTTTGCATTGATACATGTCTCCTGGGGCAGGACCCGGATCCCCATACAATTTTTATGGCAATAACTTGCATATAAACCTTTAAAATGAGCACTTTTGATTTTTCATGTTCGTGTCCCATAGACTTTAATAGTGTTCACATGTTTGCACAAACCAGGGGGTGTTCGGCCCATCCCTATTGGCAACTGTGTAAGGGGCAATCTTCTCACTGATCACCAATGTAGAAGGCATTCTTCCCACTTACCAGCATGGTAAAATTTGAAAACAAACACATAATTGACTTCCAGGTAAACACTGCAGTAATCACACAATAGTTATTTTGAAGTCATGCAATCATCTCCTTTTGGCTTAGCTTGTAAACCCCCTCCCTGGCCTTATTCGACCTCTGTTTCGATCCTGTTCACTTGGCCCTAACACACTTGATATTTTGATGTCTATGACTCTACTTGAACTTTGTGTCCTCACATTTGACCCCATATGAATATGCTCTTTTATCATTGCACCAGACATAGTGAAGTCCGCATTGGTGTGATATTTGTACAGCCCAATTATAACCTCATTATAACAGGACAACTTGTGAAATTTTGGCACTTGGAAAAAATGTTCTTTCTGTAGAGAGAAAAAGATGAAAGGCTGAATAGAGCACAAGTTTTGCAGTACCAAGAATAGAAGGCTTATTAGCAACAGGCCTGGAAGTGTGCATTGTCACTGCTGGGAAATCCTTTATTCTGTGCCATAGACTGGGGCAATTAAAACATTTACCGGAGGCAGAGAAGAGAGAGAATGAATTCACACTTTTGTGCATTTTTACTTCATTGGCTTAAGGAACAATAAAGCATTGTATGGCATTGAAATGTCCAGAGTGGCCAACTAACTTATTTTAAAACCACTTGACCTCCGAAGGTTTTACCCCCTTCCTGACCAGGCCATATTTTGCTATTCCGCACTGCACTGATTTAATTGATACTTAAGCGGTATTGAAACACTGTACACAAACAAAATTTCTATCATTTTTTTTCCCACACGAATAGAGGTTTCTTTTGGTGGTATTTGATCACTACTGTGTTTTTTATCTTATAAACAAAAAAAACCCAGAAAATTAAAAAAAAAAAACAATAGTTTTCACTTTCTGCTATAAAACATATCCAATAAAAAATAGAAATAAAATCAATTTTCCTCGCACATTAATCTGTTTGTTTGACAGTTATGGCGTCTACAAATTAGGATAATTACTGGAATTTTTATTTTTTATTATACTACTAATGGCAGTGATCAGCGACTTTTAACAGGACTGCGATAGTGCCGCAGTCAATCTGACATTAACTGGTGCTGGGGGAACTGAATAACTGCCACTGACATCACCAGTGACACTAATACAGTGATCAGTGATAATATTATTCACTGTCACTGTGCTAATGACACTGGGTAGGAAGGGGTTAACCTCTAGGGCAATCAAAGGGTTAAATGTGTGCCTAACTATGTATAATGTGTGTGATATGTGCTGCTTCTACTAAGGATCATGTTGTTTATTTCCCCTGCAAGATCCCCTGTCAGTGAACAGAGCTTGGCATTGTTTACAATCACAGAGCTCTGTTTCGTGAATCACTGAGCCGATCAGTGGGTGCTGGCGGGCGATCATTGGCAAAGACAGCATATCGGCTTGTGCTGTGACTGTAACGAATCACAATCGGGCGCACATATAGCATATGGGGGGGGGGTGCTTTTCCGCCGTACTAGTATGTTATGTGATCGGCAAGCGGTTTTAACAGCTACAGCAATTTTCATAGTTTTGGACAGAGCAGTGAAAAGTTTGATCCTCAGGTTATTATTGCCATATGTGTCCACAATGGGCAGAATTCATCTCACTTCTTATCCCTGGGATACCTATGCCATTACTGTGAACCAAACTTCTTGTTTCCCCATGAAGCATATTTTCCTTATAGTTATTTGCCAGATCTTCTGGAGGCTGGTTACAGTGCTGCAATCTCCCTAGTAGATCCTACAAAAAAAAGGAAGGAAAGTGCAGCTCACCTAAATGTCATGGGTGTCATGTGGACATAAGTCAATGCGAAACCGGAGAGAAGGAGATTAAAAATTGATCAAGTCTTCCCCATTTTAAAACCTAAAAAAACTTTGGGTTGGAGTTCCTCAGTATTAGGGCCTGTGTTGACGGGCTTTCGACTTGTGTTGATGACATTGGTTTGAGCTTGAGGTACTTCTCATTTTCAGGTGCACTTGACTTCTTTCTGACTTGTATTTGACCTGCTTCAAGCACATTTTGCATCCCCATAGACTTGTATTGAAATGTAAAACCCATCTTACATGAACAAAGCCCATTGACATGGACCCTAATATCTAATCATGATTCTGCTGTCTTCTGCCCTTCCATCTTCTTGTATTTTGCCCTTCCATCTTCCTCCACTACTCAAGACCACCAGGAATGCCGAAGAACTGTCATCACTTACCTGCAAGTCTGCCACATACAGTCCAAGCAATTAAAATAGGCATTCCTGCTTTTTTAGTTTATAGTTTGCCGGCAATTCAGCTACCTTCTGCTGGTCAGCTTTAAACTAAATTATACATAGTTATAAATAGTAGGTGAGGTTGAAAAAAGACACAAGTCCATCAAGTCCAACATATGTGTGTGATTTTATGTCAGTATTACATTGTATATCCCTGCATGTTGCGGTTGTTCCAGGTGCTTATCTAATAGTTTCTTGAAACTATCGATGATCCCCGCTAAAACCACCGCCTGTGGAATGGGAATTCCACATTCCTGCCGCTCTTACAGTAAAGAACCCTCTACGCAGTTTAAGGTTAAACCTCCTTTTCTTCTCATTTTATTGAGTGGCCACGTTTCTTATTAAACTCCCTTCCGTGAAAAAGTTTTATCCCTATTGTGGGGTCACCAGTACGGTATTTGTAAATTGAAATCATATCTCCTCTCACTTCTCCAGAGAGAATAAGTTCAGTGCTCGTAACCTTTCTTCATAACTAATATCCTCCAGTCCCTTTATTAGTTTTGTTGCCCTTTTCTTATACTGTTATAGGAAAATATTCTTTGGTCCATTTCATTTTACATTTTTACAGGTTTATAAAACTGAAAATTTCCTATCAAATACGTAATTTTCCTTTCCTGATGGACTTCATGGAAGTATACGTATGGGTTAACCCCGCTTCCAATCCTCCCCTATAGGACCCCACCCCCATAAATCTTTGCTCTGAGCCACAGGCCACGTTCCATAACTAGCCTACTCAAGACTCTGAGAGGGAACTCCTTCTGCCATGGAGTCCATCAGGAAAGGAAAATGACGGAAAGTATTTGATAGGAAATTTTCAGTTTTCCTGACAGACTACATGGCAGCATACATATGGGAAATAACTAGCTATACACACCCGGGTGGGCAATTGCAGAACAAAAGAAAAGGGTTTAATTGACACGTCAACCAACTGGATTTGTAAACCAAAATTAACAGAAGATAAGGGAGATGGACAAGGAGTTTCCATGGCTCTCTAAGGTAAGCTGGGTTCCACAAGCTCCCCGTCCAAAGTGACTCCCATCACAGTTTATGCAAAACATTGAGTGTATCCCTAGCCAAAACTTTTTTGCTAGATTTGGATAGAGTTTGAATAGATTATGGGAATTTTAATGCCTTTGTCTAATTCATAACATTTTTCCGAAGGAAAAATCTCTTTAACAAGGACATTGTAGCAATGAAATCACTTGTTGGTAGTAGAGTTGGGAGAGAGTAGAACCCTTGTTAGCTTGTTTTACTGACATTAGAGGTTCTCCTAACATTTTGCCACAGTAACAACACCAAAAGGAAGGTAATCTCTGCATTAGGACATAGCAAATAACAAACAAAAAGAGTGATAACTGGTTCCATACTTGTAGTGCTGGTATAGCCAAAAAAGGAAACTAAACATTGTCCCACTGGTGTCCGGGAATGAGGTACCTTGCTGGCTGCGGGCAGGAAATGTGAATTTCCAAGTGTATTATACAGTGGCGGCTGGTGTTTTTTTTTTTTTTTGGGGGGGGGGGCGTGTCAAACATCCACCCCCCTTGGCGGCCGGCGGCACCTCAAGCTCACCCCCTGCCCGCTCGCTGTCTTACCCCATCTAGGTGGCAGGTGGCGGACATTGGGCAGCAGCGGCGGGCATTGGGCTTCAGGCAGCGGGCATCAGACAGCCGCTCCTGTGTCCTTTCCTCTATAGCTGCGGCCGTGCGACTCCTCCCCTCCTCCTACTAGGCGTCCAATAGAATCACCTGTTCTTTCAGCCAATTGGGTGATGGATCTCACGACCCGTTTCCTGATTGACCCTGAGGAGGATCAGTGTTAAAATAGCGAATATTCATTCGCTATTGTAACACACCTGGGTGGGCTTAGGCTGTGGCTCCTAATGCTGTCAATCACAGCCTGTAAGAAGGGAGAGAACCTAGAAGACCTCTGCTCTCGTGCATATCGCTGGATCGAGATCGGGCTCAAGTATGTGTCATATGAACACACAGCAGGGCTTGGAAGTGACCACACACAAGTGTCCCCATAACAAGCAGCTTGCTATAGGGACAATTTGTGTGTGGGGGGGGGGGGGGGCTGCTCTGTGCAAAACCATTACACAGAGAAGGTAAGTATCACATGTTTGTTATTTTAACAAAAAACAAAAATTAAGCCTGTACAATCACTTTCATTTTCTATGTTACCTATTAGCACCAAACGTATTCAAAAAAATATACACAAAACAAACTGGTACTGCATGCACTTGTTGAGTTTCTGGAACTTTTCCCAAACCCAGCCCTGGTATTCAGTGTCTCTAGAGATCTCTATGAGTGCAGACTAGGGAACATGTTCACTTCTTGTTCAACATATTTTTCAGTGGAAATTCTCTTAACGTCTGCCAACAGACAGCAATCATGCCATTGTAGAGGACAAAAGATCAGCGTTCTCCCGTATGGCTCTGTTTAATTAAAGGCATTCCAGGGATGGGTTCTTCTACCATATCACAAGCCCAGTGGGCCATCTGTCAGCAGAAACAAGCAAAAGAGGTCCCTTCTAGTTCTGAAACGTCTTCAGATGAAGAAGGGTCACTGCAGGGTCTCAGGGTTACTGAATATTATCTTCTTTAAAGTGGCATAATTACTCCATTCTCTGCTATTACTTGCAGGAGAAAGGGTGTAAAGGGACAGCCATGATTTTGTGTGTTATGGTCAGTTTGAGTTCTCATAAGATATAAGGCTCCGTTCACACTAATGCAATTTCAGATGCAACTTGAGTTGCACAGAATCGCATGACAATGGAAATCACATTGTTTTCAATGGTGTCTGTTCAGATCACTGCAACTCAGCATTGAGCGATTTTGGAAAAGTTTCCTGTACTACTTTGGTGTGATTCCAGTGTGATATTGGCCCTATAGAATATGCAGACCTTATCCAAGTTGCATCAACGAACGCTTCCTGATGACTTAAAATTATACGAAACGTACGTCGAGGCGCCGTGGTCACGTCCATATCCAGTCCCTTTGGTATGAGTGTCGAGCGAGGTGGAACGCACGCCAGCACAGGCGAGAGCCGCGAGCCTCGACGAGACATCCAACCACTAGACACGCTCACAGCCTCTGTTCCAGGGGCGAAGGCACTACATATGTAAGCAAGCCATTTGGTTTTTTAGTTTTTTAATCTTTTACAATTAAACGGGATTACACTATGTTCGATTCCTGTATCATTTCTCTGCATATACTTCACCTATGATTCCTGGCGAGAGGAAGTAACTTTGCAGGTTCAGGATCCACCATTATCAGCAGACAGGTTCTGCAACAAGCGCTTTAGACCTACTTTTTAGTTAAAGTGGTCAATTTCCTCTGGTAAGCAGCAAATATACTTGAGCACGTTGGGTGATCCAATAGGTGGAGGCATTTGTATCAAGCAATTCTAATGCCGTGTACACACAGGCGGACTTTTCGACCGGACTGGTCCGACAGGACGAATCCGTCGGACAATCCGACTGTGTGTGGGCTTCATCAGACCTGCAGCTGACTTTTTCGGTTGAAAATCAGACGGACTTTAGATTTGGAAGATGTTTCAAATCTTTCCGATGGAACCGACCCTAGGGCACCTATTGGCTACTGGCTATCAGCTTCCTTATTTTAGTCCGGTCGTACATCATCACGTACGAATCCGTCAGACTTTGGTGTGATTGTGTGTAGGCAAGTCCGTTCATTCGAAAGTCCGTCAGAAGTCCGTCAAAAGTCAGTTGAAAGTCCGTCGGAAAGACCATCGGACCTTTGATGCCGAAAAGTCCGCCCGTGTTTACACGGCATAAGAAGAATTATTGTACGGCCATAAGTCGCTTTTCCAGGACTTTTTATGTTTTCATGTGTTTTTGCACTTTGCACATGTTGAATTATTGATTGAATTGTACATCGAATGTTTCATTTTATGTGTTTGGATGCAATCCAATGTTAATCAATGGGTTTTTTATTTTATTAACACTTAACACGGTATTTGCCGGTATTTGGTAATATATTTTCACCAAGCGCTCCCTTTTGTTTATAATTCACTTGATCTAAAGCACATTGTCACTTTAGTGGTTATAGCAGCTTTTTTATTTAGAGCACTATATATAGATTACGAGGCGCGAAGTTTATTCACTATATCCAAGTTGCACTACATAATTGCAATGACAGTCAGATCAAAATTTGATTGTAGCAGTCTGAACCTAGGCTTAGAGGGCAGGAACAATGCTATATCCCTTCTGCAATAAGCTACACGCACCGGCCTGCTTGCAGTCTTCTATTGAATGTACATTGAGCTGCGCATGCATCCGGCACACTCTGGTTGTGCCTGAATGAATGACTGATGTGCGCATGCACAGGATCACATCATCTCCTGCTGTCCAATCAAGAGGCCAAAAACTCAACACACAGAAGTAGCCCAGAGAATAGGACAGCGGCCGGCGAGGCAGGGATGTTCACTGGACTGCAATCTGAAACAAAGTTAGATCAACACTGCAGCATGCTGCGTCTTTAAAACTTGAAAGGAAAAGTAAAATTTTCACAGCCTGGGCAATTCAGACTAAGAATATGATGAAAAAATGCGTAAGAGGCTATCTTCAGTGAAAACTGCATGTCAAAACAATCATCAGATCCAGAAATACAGACCGCTAACTGACTAGGCTATGCTGTTTGGTGGTATACCTAGATTACAAGACTGGCTGAACAGATTTACAAATGCCTTTTCCAGGCAATACAATTTCTAAGATTCGTGACGTCACCGCGTACCCAAAAGTGTGTTTATGTGATCCCGAACATTAATTATCATACAGTGCTGTTCAATATTATTTATGTGAGTGATTTTAACCTATTTTTAATAAAGATCTCCGTTGATTTTACACTATGCCCCAGCTCTCTTTTCTCTTTTTACCATGTAAGTTGGGTTTTGGAGAGGCTGAGAAGGGGTGACCATTGTTTTGTGCCACTGGATCTCTTCCACGCCGATGCGGGAAAGACCATTGTTGACCAGCAATTCTTGATATATGAGTTATATGACTTCTCTATATTTATAGAGTCATATTCTTCCAGTAAGCCTTTTTGGGTGGAGCTTGGTGGTGAAGGTCCATTGGGAGTGAGGATTATTCCTGGGCTGTATTTCACATTGTGTTTATGTGGGGGAAATTATTAGCTTCTGTTACACAATTTATTATGATTGCACTGTATACTGTGTTTATATGTTTTTATGAATAATCACATTTAATTATTGTTGACACCATGTGCACCGCATTTCATTATTGTATTAGGTATATGTAATATACACCCATTTTTTTCATTTTTGATTAGCACTGCACTTTTATGTACTTTACATTTGAGCTATGGTGGTTATCTCAGTGTGTGAGCAGCTTGTCTTTTATGTATGTAGATCCACAAGCGCAGTTACATGTAAAATTTTCTTAATACCAGCACGGGAATAGTTTAATGTAGCAATTAGCAATTGAGAGGTAACATAAGATCAAGCTAGATTCTGTGGTTTGCAATGTGAGCTTGTTTTACATTCAGTCCTGAATAGCTCTTAATACTTCCTGTACTGCTCCATAATCATCTATGTTTTCTTCAAGGAACATAATGACTTTCATCCTTTAAAACATTTCTTAGCCCACACATGGAGTCAAACACGTTTAAAGAGGAACTGCAGTCTGCTCACATAATTTGTAATAAAAACACCTTTGCCATTTTGAAGCTTCCCTCCAACCACTTTGCATATTATTTTATATATACTGTGATTCTGTACTTGCCAAATATGCTGCAGAAATCTCCCTCCACTGTCTGGCTGCAACCATTTTAGCTATGGGCAGCTGAAGCTGCTGCCTCTTCACTTCCTGGATTTACACAGACACACAGAGGCACACCTCCAGCTCTCATTGGCCCTCTTATGACTCATCCCTCCTACCTTCCTGGCAAACTCCCATGAGAGTGAGAGAGAGAAAACTGTGCATGATGTCATAAGCGTAGGCTTTTTACCAGACAAGAAACAGGAAGTGGGCTGTATAAGGAATTTACTGGCAGAAAAAAAAAAGAATTACTATCCAGAGTTAAAACAACAAGGGCAGAGGATTTAATAGATGGAAAGATGAAAAAATTACTGAAGTTCGGCTTTAAGTGGAGAGTATGTGAAAAAATTATGTTCCTATAACTGAGCCTCCATCTCTCTCTAGTTTTGTGAAGTTTTTGAAATCTTGAAAAACACTACTTGTGATGTAAAGAGTAGTTGTCCATTTTCTTTATTGCAATTCGTTACTAACACAATGACAAACTAATAAAACAGCACAGACTCCCAGGTCTTCAAGTCATGTGATGTGTTATGTCAGGTATCTCCCTTGTCCCATGTCCTGGCTGCACAGACGCCTATATTTGAAGAATTAATCTCTTGCTGTGCACTCTGAGCATTAAAATAATACAACAGTTGAAGAATACAATCTACACAGGGAATGCAGATTGTGTTTGGACAAAGCTGTGGCTCAATCAATTCTGATATATTGTGCACTTAAACAAATTTCAGTAGTATTAGTTGAAAATTATTTTCAGATTTTAGCATTATCATAAATACAAGGATTTATATTAAAAGAAGAGCACTAGCAGGATAAACATCCTAAAGACGATGATCATTTCCAAATTTCTGTTCTTTTTTCAGATGATCCCAATATGATTACCTAGGGCATTTTTTCTTAAGGCTCAACTCTTATTTACCAAGTTTGTGTGGCATGGGAAACCTCTGCATCTCTCTTACTATCCTATGTATCGTACCAAGGCCAATAAAGACCTCTTTTTATATTATCAGGCCACTGCATTACTCCGCATAGTTAATTGGAACTTACACAACCGGGACAAACTATGGGTATCTCTGGAAAAGACCATGGCCAGATGTAATTTTGCCCATGCCCCCTGGCTCCCCCATGTTTTTAGGGGACTTTCTGACTTGGTATCCCCACTCTCCGCTGCTACCTTGACTATTTGCGATGGTTTAGGTAGGAAATTTTCTCTGGCACAACTACCCTCACCACCCTTTCCACTGGTTTGCTATCCCTGGTTTACCCCAGGGGAGTATTTGGCCTTTTTTAGGTCTTGGGGGGGGGGGGGGTGTCTCAGGTGATCTGCTGTTTTTACTTTATGACAGGTACGAATTTGAAATCTTTGGCAGACCTCTGTCAAGAATGGGGAATATCACCCTGGGATAGTTGGAAACATATACAACTTAAAAAAAATTCAAAACACTGAGAGATGGCTTGAAACACAGTGACTCCCTCTCTATTTCAGGCTATGTGCCTAGATAGAGAGGACTCAACCCATTTGCTCTCCAACCTGTATAAGCTCTTATTGGAGATAAGCCCAAGAATCTTGTTATAAATTCCTGGCAAGGTGGTATAGGGTCTCCGACAGATTGTCCAGTATTTTCCCAAAGGTATCTGTCCTCTGCTTGAGTAGTTGTGGCCAGAAGAACACCTTGCTACACTTGTGGTGGGACTGTCCTCTTCTCTGCCCTTATTGAGTTAAGGTCCGTAATTTAATCAACAAGGTGACACAACACCCAATTGCAGATAACCCTATTCCTATGCTATTTCATGACACAAAGAAGTCAGCGGGGTCCTACAAACACTACTTGGTGCCTCATCTCCTTAATGCTGGCAAATGCCTTATTCTTACTTACTGGAATTTCTCGGTAATTCCCACAGTCAAGGAGTGGCTTGATATTCTTTCCTCTGACCTGTATAAACAATTGATGCTGTGATTGTGGAGATTTGTCTAGATGCGCTTTGTCCTTGAAGATTCATACAGAGGCTTGTTGACCAGGAAATGACTTGAATACACGGTGTCCATGGATTGTGTTGTTTCTTCCCCTCCTTTCTTTGGTTACACCTTATTGCTTCTTTGTGTATCCCCCACCCTTTCTGTACCCCTTCTCAATTTTCCCCACCCCTTTACTCTTACATTCCCCTTTGCACCTTCTATAATTAAACATGGGCTTTCCCCATCCCTTTTGTTATTAGATTGATTATATATCTTTTCCCATCTTGTTTGTGGAATCCTGCTGATGTCTCTTTTTAGAGATTTGATTTCTCTGGGAATGTTTGTATTATTCTCTTTCTTTTTGCAAATGTGATTAAAAAAAAAAAAAGAGTACTAGATTTAAAGTAGAACTAAAGGTAAAACATTTTTATTTTCATTTTTGGATAGAGTAAGGGAGGGTTGTAACACCTGTCTTTTTTTTTTTTTTTGCCATCTGTATCCCATTGGGGAGATTTCCTTTCACTTCCTGTCCCATAGCCAAATAGGAAGTGAGAGGTAATCCCTCCAAAGGGAAGGAATACTTGGGTGTAACCTGAACTAGTGTGCCTATTGGAAGATTTCTTCTCTATGACTGTTCTGTGGACAACACAAATTGGGGATTTTCTTTCACCTTCACTGGTATGGTAAACAGGATAAATAGAGAAGGTGAATCTCCCTAATGGGGACACAGACAGCAATAAAAACCTGGCAGGTTTTCAAATCTGTCTCCACTCTATCCCAAACGAAAAAAAAATTGCCTTCAGCTATACTTTAAATCAGAACAAAGCTGCATTGTTTGCCAATCCCATATTCCCTATAATATATCTAGTGCAGCTTTGATTTTAATGTTATAAACAAGTCATGACAAATACATACTAAAGTTGCTGCTGGTCTGGCCCACATTTGGTGTGCATTTTCTGGATGTAAATTGCACTTTGGAGCTGCATTATGAAGCTCAAACTATGTTGGCAGAGATTTTTGCTGTCTTCATTCTTCTATCATCACCTTCAAGTCTTCTTACCCTTGTAGACACATTGCCAGTAGAGACTAAGACCCCTTTTACACTGGGGCGCTTTGCTAAAAATAGCGTCTGAAAAGCACCCTGAAAGAGCTGCTCCTGTCTCTTCAGTGTGAAAGCCCTCAGGCTTTCACACTGGAGCGGTGCGCTAGCAGGACGCTAAAAAAAGTCCTGCTAGCAGCATCTTTGATTGATTAAAATCAATGGGGCAGCGCAACTATACCGCCGGCAATGCCCTGCTGCAGCAGCACTTTGCGGGTGGTTTTAACCCATTTTCGGCCACTAGCGGGGGTTAAAAGCACCCCGCTAGCGACCGAATACCCCCGCAAATACGACGGTAAAGCGCCACTAAAAATATCGGCGCTTTACTACCGACGCCATCGACGCCCCAGTGTGAAAGGGGCCTAATATTACACTTCACATGATCTGAAGATCAGGAAGTGTGGGATGTCTTATCAGTTTGGCATCTGGACATGACATGATGCACTAACAACATGCATTGGGTGTGACTAAAGTCTTTATAACAGAATCCCTTCATTTACTTTACAATGCCAAGGGAGCAATGTACATTTTATCAATAGTTTGTCACTTTTGTGACATTGCATTGTTAAATAAATACACCTTGATCATTTCTGGAGTATGGAACCATCCTTGGAACATAGTAAAAGGACCACACAAATTAAAATTAATTCAAATTTTTACATAATTAAATTAATGAAGCTGGAACCAATGTATGTATGAACCATACCTCTGGGATGCTGGAAATGACTAACAGTGTTCCGGGTCCTGTGCGCTATTCAGAGAACACTTTACATTTTTTCAATTTTTGCTCTCTGATTGGATGACGTGGAGAGGTGAGGTAGTGATGTCATGATTTTCACCTCCTCCAATGAAAGCATTCCTTTAGTACATGCAAATGTTCCCTGAATGGCACCTGTGCTGATCGGGCAACCTCCTGTGTTCAGTAAGCAGCAGGACAGCTGTTCATCAAGGAACCCAGAAGATAGTGGTGATCACTGGGGTAGCGGTGCCTACTAGTGATTTCCAGCTTCCACAGAGATCCCACAAGCATGGCACATACATACTGTACTTACAATAACCCAAGGTGGACCCATGTAACTATGTAAAAACTGCCATACCTGGAATTCAGCTTTAAAAGCTTACTTTATATGTAATATATGAAAAAGCTCAAGATTACTATCAATTTAAATCGGGGGTGCTCAACAAATGGCCTATTGAGCAACACATACACTGTGATATAACTGTAGCACCCTCTAATTGGGTAGGCGCCAGAGTGAGGATTTTCTGGAGGAAGAGTAGGAAAAGTTAGGCAGGCCTAGCTGTTGGCTAGGCCTGTTTGTTTTCATTCTGGGCTTACTCTGCTCTGTTATCACAAGACACAGGAGCTATTCCCCTAATAGCTGGGTTAAAAGAGGATTTAAAGAAATGGACAGGACAATATTTAACAAGGTTTGGAAGAGTGAGTGCCAATAAGATGTGTATACTACCCAGAGTTATCTATACGCTATATACAGTTCCAATTAAACTACCAGGAATCTTTTTTAAACAGATACGGAAGGCTTTTATAGCATTTGTGTGGAATAATAAAAGACCAAGGCTGACATATGACATCATGCGTAGAAGTAAGGTTGAAGGAGGATTGGGCCTGCCGGATATATTAATATACTATAAGGCAATATCGTTGGTCCGTATCCTCAACTGGTGTCATGACTCCCCTAATAAAATGTGGGTCCCACTAGAGAAAGCTATAGCGGGGAGGAACCTGGCAGGAGCTCCATGGATTCCGAGCGCGGAAAGAGGACTTTCGAAATGGACGTCCCCCCTGACTTGGAACGCACTGATAACATGGGATAACCTGAATAGAACAGGAGAGTACTCCCCCCGGGTGTCCCCCTTAGCTCCATTGGAGGGTTTCCCATGGTTCCCACTGGGGGAGGGAGGAGGATTCCTGGGGGCATGGGGGAAGGACGGAGATGTCACCTGTGGCAAGTTTGCCCCGCGGGGGACCTTAGCAACTCATTCAGAGCTGGTTACAGCACTAGGGAATATATCCATATCAGGATGGAAATATAACCAAATGATAAGCTTTTTTAAAAAGATAAAACCCCTTTTAAGACCATTAAATTCAATAACTAAGTTTGAGAGCCGGTGCGTACACCTGAGGGAAGGCAGACATATGTTGTCCCAAATGTACAGCCTGACACTTAGTACCCAAAAGAAAATAATCCCATACTTTATCAGGGAATGGGAGAGATAACTAAATAAAGTATTGTCAGATGAACAAATTAAAAAAATGATCCAATCAACCTATTTAACGTCCATAAGCTCGTATGTTCAGGAAATGGCCTATACATTTCGGACAAGGTGGTATAGGGCACCAGCAAGATTAAATAAGATATATCTGACAGCAGACGCCCGGTGCTGGAGAGGGTGCGAGCAAAGGGGTACATTTCTTCATCTGTGGTGGGAATGCCCCAGGATTAAGGAATTCTGGGAAGCAGTCGCACCATGGATCAAGAGGTTAGCCCCTAGGCCTATAGAGTGTGCACCTCTGGACTTCCTATTTCATGGAACAACTGGACCAATTAAGGCATACAGGAGGAGCATTACACCACATTTATTAAATGTAGCTAAAATATTAATTCCGAGATTCTGGAAGCAGACCGCCTGTCCAACATTAGAAGATTGGAAAAGGGAGGTCAACCGGACAATGGAAGTGGAAAGATGGATTCATGTAGTAAAAGATAAAAAAGGCTAATTTGAGGACATAGGGGCAGGCTGGATACAGTGTGTACAGGGGATAGATTAAGAGGCAAACATGAAATGAGAAGGTGTAGGGAGCTACGGCCATATAGGGACCTTGGAATAGCCACATATGGGTTTAGCCGGGGAGGAAAGAGAAGAAATTATTTATTATTTATTTTTTTTTTTTTTCTTTTGTTGTTTTGTTCTTTTTTTTTTTTCTGCTGTCTCTCTCCCCCTCCCCACCCCTTTTATCCTTATAATGATACCTGGTCTGGTGAAAGGGGGAAGGGAGGTGGTAAGCCGATTCGTAGAGAGTTTGATACTCGAATGCGGGGAGTAGGAGGTTATGAAGTCTGTTTATGTATAGGTAGGATCTTTGTTTTTTTTTTTTTTTTTTTTTTGTTTTTTTTCTTCTCTCCTCTTAATGTTGTTAGGGTCTGTTTAATGTGTTGGTTTGAAGGTACTTGGTATAGGGAATGTCACTAAGGAAGGGGATATGAAGATTGAAATACACAATTAATGGGAATTATGTTAGTCACATTTTTTTTTTTCTTATTAACTAAGGGGAAGGGTAGAAGAAGAGAGAAAAAGGGAATTTTTATTTTTTTTTTCTCTCTTGGATGTTATATTTTAATATGGCCGTGAATGGCCTCTTACATTATAGGGGGTCTGGCAACATATGGAAGTAGGAGAAGGTTTTGTATTTTAGGGTTAATGGGGTCACTTAATTTTAAGTGACCCCATTAATTAATTTCATTTTTCTTTTTTTTTTTTTAGATGTTATGTCTAATATGGCCGTTAGTGGCCTCTTACATTATAGGGGGTTTGGTAACACATGGAGGTAGGAGACGGGTTTTCATTTAAGGTTTAATTGGGTCACTTCGGAAGAAAAGGGAAAGGGAAGGTGTCTTTCTTTTTATCTTTTTTTTTTTTTGTGAGGAATTGGGCCATGAATGGCCAATATATACAATTATGGAATAACTAATAACAATCACAGGGTGTGTGTGGGCGGGGCTGTGGGTTTTTTTTTTCACAGGAGCGATCTCGCTCACTGTCTCCAATTCCTGACAGTTTCCCCCGCAGCCAGTGGGAGAGGAGATGAGGGAAGCCGGCTGCGGGGGACGAGGGAGGGGTGTTGCAGGAGAACGGGGGGCGGAGCACACAGAACAGCTGGGAATGATCGGTGCGGCGAGGAACAGCTGTGAACACCGATCTCCCTGTATAGATTCTTAGCTGACAGCCAGGGGAGGGAGAGAAGGAGAAGTGGCTTTCAGCTAAAAATCTATACAGGGGGGCGTGGCCAAGATGGCAACTTAGGAGGACGTGTTTCCTAGAGCTCTGCTGAAAGACTCCCTAAGATCCTGATTCCTGGCTCTTGCTCTGTGAGGGGATTTATCATTAATAGCCTGAATGCCATACAGAACACGGCAGCGTGCAAAAAAGATACGTTTCCCGCAAAACCTGGACGCTACGGCTCCGATTAAGGACCCCCACGTGGCGGATTCTCCCCGGCGGCTCTCCAATATGGCGTCGCAGACTGAGGCCGCGGACCCGGCCGAGACACCACAGCTTGGATTTCCGGAGGTAATGGCTCCTGTCAAGCTGCCCTGACTAGCAAGATCGAGTCTGTGCAGCTGGATGTGAGCCTGATTCGGCAGGACCAGGACAAGCTTCGATCGAGGGTGACTGAAGTGGAGTAACGTGTGGGCCTTGCGGAGGATGCGGTTGCAGACCATGCTGCATCCATCCGCACATTGCAGACTAAAGTCCGGGCCCTAGAATATAAGGTGGATGACTCCGAGAACCGGAACCGAAGAAACAATCTTCGGATCGTAGGCCTGCCAGAGGCTGCTGAGGGAAAAAACCCTACGGTTTTTGTGGAGGAGCTACTGAAAACCCTACTCCCTGCAGCGCAGTTCTCCCCCTTCTACACTGTGGAGCGAGCGCATCGGATTCCTTCTGTTCCCGGTCCACCTGGCTTGAATCCCCGCACTTTGATCTTCCGTATGCTTAACTTCAGGGACCAGGATGCTGTTCTGAGGGAAGCGCGCAGGGCTGGTGAAGTAAAGTTTCAAAATGCTAACCTACTCTTTTTCCCGGATTATTCTGTGGAAACACAGAAACTACGCAGGTCCTTTGACCAAGTTAAAGCTTTGCTGCGGGCGCGGAACATTAAGTACAGTATACTTTTTCCGGCCAGATTGCGGGTGCAGGATGGTGAGACAGTGAAATTCTTTACATCCCCCCGTGAGGCTGCCGCCTGGCTTGAGACCTTGCCACAGCATCGCAAAATTTACAGATTCTTGCATTTTTCTCTGGACCAGCTTGGAGACTGCATGACTGTTTATAAGTTTTGCATTTGCTAAAGTTACCACCTCTTTCTCGCAGCAACGTGATGGAGACTCTGGTGCAGGCTCTTGTTACACAGCTTCACTGTACTGGACGCCCTGGTGGATCCAAAACTTTTGCCGTGCACCTGGGATAGAAGAGGATTAACCTGCTGGACCTGCTTATTCACAGAGGACCCTCTACGATCCATTAATTTACACCTGCTATTGCACTGCTAGCTACACTCGATAAGGATCTCCATTGAACGAGTGGTTAGTGCTCAGGCATAAGGGTAATGCAGCTAGTGAACTGCCGATTTGTAGATATGGATACCTGTCATTATCCTACGAATGCTGAGGGCATGTGCAGAGAAACATTTTTTCCTCATGTGGTTGCTGTGGGGGAGGGGGGTGCTTCTTCTGGTCCCCTTCTGTTTGTGTTTTATTTTTCATTTGGAACAGTCCTTTTATGCCAGTCTCTGAGTCATGGGTTAGAGAACAGAGCTCGTTAGAGCTGTAACTAAGAAATGTGCCCCTGTGATAATCCAGGAGAAATGATTGCTATAACTGACCCCTTCCTTTAGGCTGGGTATTGAGCTAAGAGTAAAGGAGCCTAGAGTCTCAGTAATGTAACCATGATAAGTGCCCCTGCAACACTCCAGGAGAAATGATTTCAATAATCTATATCATTTTTTTTTTTTTTTTTTTCAGTGCTTGGGTTAAAAGTGAGTGAGCCTAGAGCCTCAGCTTAGTAACTAAGAAATGTGCCCTGCAATAGTTCAGGAGAAATGCTTATTATAACCTATTCTATTTTGCTAGTGCTTGGGTTAAAAGTGAGTGAGTCTAGAGCCTCAGTTTAGTAACTAAGAAATGTGCCCTTGCAACTGTCCAGGAGAAAGGATTTTTTTTATAATCTATATTATTTTTGCTAGGGTTGGGATTAAAAGTGAGTGAGCCTAGAGCCTCAGTTTAGTAACTAAGACATGTGCCCCTGCAACTGTTCAGGAGAAATGTTTTTTATAACCTTGGGCTGGGAGATTTTCTTAAAAAAAAAAATCTTCGATTCTCTTAAAAAAAACTCGATTCACGATTCGAATCGAGTTTTTTTTTTTTTTTTTGGAAACTGCGCCGGTCCCGAGGCGCTGCGGGCATGAGCTTTTAGGCGAGGCCGCGGCTTCGGCCTAGTCCGCGGCGTCCGGCCTTGCGGACTAGGCCGAAGCCGCGGCCTCACCTAAAAACTCCTTGCCCACAGCTCTTCAGGCCCGGCGCGGTGTCCACGCCGGTCCGGAGGCGCTGCAGGCATGAGTTTTTAGGCGAGGCCACGGCTTCGGCCTAGTCCGCGGCGTCCGGCCGTAGCCGCGGACTAGGCCGAAGCCGCGGCCTCGCCTAAAAACTCATGCCCGCAGCGCCTCGGGACCGGCGCGGTGAAAAAAAAAAATCTAAAAAAATCGATTTGCTTAAATTTTAAATCGATTTGACCTCTCAACTCGATTCAAGATTTAAATCGATTTTTTTCCCAGCCCTATTATAACCTATATTATTTCTGTTAGTGTGTGGGTTAAAAGTGAGTGAGCCTAGAGCCTCAGTTTAGTAACTAAGAAATGTGCCCCTGCAACTGTTCAGGAGAAAAGTTTTTTTATACCTATATTATTGTTGCTAGTATTTGGGATAAAAGTGAGTGAGCCTAGAGCCTCAGTTCTGTAACTAAGAAATATGCCCCTGCAACAGTGCAGGAGAAATGATTTTTATAAACCTAGGAGATATTTTCTTGCTAGTACCTGGGTTGGGAGTGAAGGAGCCCAGTGCCTTCGTACTGTAACTAAGCTATGTGCCCCTGCAATAGTTCAGGAGAATTGATTTCTATATATAATTTGTCTTTCCAGCATCTCTGTTGTCTGGCTAGACAACTCCATCGTATTTAAGTTCACGCCCCTTATACGGTTGTAATAGTTGGGATTTATGGGGATCTACACATCACCAGTTTCAAGGGGGTGTGGGGGAGGGGGGGGGGGAGTTTTCTGCCGTTGCAGACATGGGGGAATCAGATGTGTTAGTTTATTTGAAAAAGGAGTTGCTTTTGACACAAGGGGGCTCTTATGCCCTTCATTACTGTACCAGATGATTGCTAATATGCAGTTGAATTTATCCTTGCATGAAGTTCATAATTGCAAGACATTAGACAGGGCAGAGGTATTGTCGTTTATGTGGACCGGAGGGTGGGTGGGACTTGTGGATCCGACACGCTATACTATTGAGATTGGTTAGATGACTGACATCTCTATTATCTCGTGGAATGTCAGAGGATTAAACTCAGCCATAAAGAGGTCTCTTGTTTTTAAATACATACAAAAGTACGTACCTCACATATGTATTTTACAAGAGACGCATCTGGTTGGCTCCAAAATTCTGGGGTTAAAAAAGGCCTGGGTGGGGATGCATTACCACTCTACTTACTCCAGCTACGCCAGGGGAGTGAGCGTGTTGATCCGCAGATCCCTCCCATCCCAGATTCTTGATGTTAAAACTGACACCGAGGGTAGATATGTGATTATACATATGTCTGTTCACTCCAAACGAATGGTGTTGGTGGGTTTGTATCTCCCCCCTTCTGCGAGGGCCCAACTTTTATATGATATTATGCAGAATGTCATGGGATATCACACTCAAGAAGTTTTTATTTTTGGAGATTTTATCTTGGTTCCCTCTCAGGAGGCGGATAGGCTCAACCCTGGGGCCCGCATTTCGTCGGGGCTGCAGAGCTGGGCGACTACTTTTGCTCTGACGGATGCATGGCGACATTTTCACCCTACAGATCGAGAATTTACTTGCCATTCAGCCTCACACAGAGCTCTATCCCGAATAGATCTGGCATATGTGTCCGGAGATGCACTCTGCTGGACAAGAGAGGTCAAACATTTACCACGGGGTATATCAGACCACGCCCCCCCTTAATCTTGTCATCTCCCTGGGTAGATCAACTGGTCCAAGGCTAATGCGTCTATCCAGATTCTGGGCGCTAGATGATAGGATTCAGGAGGTAATGCCGGAAGCTATTTGCAATTTCTGGCTGAGAAATAGAGAGTCTGCAGACCCACAGATCCTCTGGGATACATTTAAGGCCTGGGTTAGGGGGGAATATATATCCCGTATATCTTCACTGCAGAGGGAGGCTGCTCGGTCCCTGGAGCGGCTGCAGGAGGGGGTGGGGGAGAGTGAGGCGGCTTATGTAAGGTCCCCTACTGAACCAAATTACTACACATGGCAGAGGGCTCTGAGGGAACTTTCCTTATTTAATGTAGAACAAACTAAGAAATCTATGCTACACTCCACACAAAGGATATTTGAATATGGCAATAAAAATGGCAGATTGTTAGCCTGGCTGGCACGTGGACAATTGGGCACTACACATATAGCAGGTGTACGGAGTGATAGTGGGGAATTGCTGACCTTACTGGAGGACATTAATGATAGATTTACCTGTTTCTTCAGGGATCTATATGCTTCCAGAGCCAGTGATAACCCTTTGTCGTTGCAGGAGTATTTGAACAGTATCCCATTTCCTACGCTATCTGATGAACATAGGGCAATGTTGGATAAAGATATCTCCTTAGAGGAGGTCCAGGCTGCTATTGGGGGTCTGCAGATAGGAAAGACCCCTGGGGCGGATGGACTCCCTACGGAGTTCTACTCTCAAAATATGGAGCTCCTTGCACCCAAACTCACATCCCTCTTTGCTGGGCTGGTTGGAGGGGGTGCTCTACCGGAGTCCATGGAGGAGGCGGTCATTGTATTGATCCATAAACAGGGTAAGGATCCCCAAGAATGCGCGTCATACAGGCCCATTTCACTACTTAATGTGAATATGAAAGTTTTGGCCAAGATCCTCGCCACTCGCCTGTCATCAGTTATATCGACAGTAGTTCATGTTGATCAGACCGGCTTTATGCCGGGCAAGGGGACAGATATTAATATTAGACGCCTCTTCCTAAACCTGTCCATTGCCCATAAAAACTCTGGGGATAGGGTGATCGCCTCCTTGGATGCTGAAAAGGCGTTTGACTCTGTGGAGTGGGAATATCTTTGGGAAGTGCTAGGGCGTTTTGGGTTTGGCCCTGGCTTTCTCCGTTGGATCCAGTTGCTATACCGAGCGCCGAGAGCTAGGGTGCGTACCAATAATAGGGTCTCTGATCCCTTCCCACTCCACAGAGGCACTCGCCAGGGGTGCCCGTTGTCACCTAGCTTATTCGCTCTCGCCTTGGAGCCCTTAGCGATATTGGTTAGAGAATCTTCGGAGGTCAGAGGGCTGCAGATTGGTAGACTTGAATAGAAAATATCCCTTTATGCGGACGACGCATTACTCTATTTGAATGATGCAGGGCCATCTCTGTTGTCTGCCCTGGCTATTTTTGACAGATTTGGTGCTGCATCAGGGATTCGAATAAACTGGTCTAAATCAGTCCTGTTCCCTTTGGATGGCGGGATCCCTGGTGCGGCGGGTGGTACACCTCTACAGTGGGTCTCGGAGTTTAAGTACCTCGGGGTTCGGGTTTCCAGGGATACTGACCAATATTATAGTCTAAATATGCTTCCTCTGCTCCGTCTCCTTAAAGAGAGGTGTCGCGCATGGTCTGAACTGCCACTTAATTTACTAGGACGTATAAACATCCTAAAAATTATGCTTCTACCCAAGTTCACCTATCTTTTTAGAAATAGCCCGATTTGGCTTCCAGCGTCCTTTTTTCGGGAAATAGACAAACAAATTATCTCCTTTATATGGAATGGAGCTACTCCAAGATTGGCCAAATCCACCCTACAACTACCGACTCAGCTGGGGGGACTTGCCCTCCCTAATTTCAAACTGTATTATTGGGCGGCGATGCTGGTGACGGCGCACTGGTGGTTTGAGGGGAAACGTTCTAACGCTGCGGTCTGTGTGGAGGCGGCACAGTTAGGGTCTATACAGGATCTGCAAAACTTGGTTTATAGGGGGGCAAAGGCATACGAGGAGCTTCCTGCTCCGTCCAGGGCAACACTTCAAGTATGGAGGATGGCTAGAAGAAGGTTTTCCCATGTGGGGCGATGGGCGCCTGTCCAGCCTCTTTGGGGAAATCCTCGGTTGCCCCATTTCCGAACAATTCCTGATCCTCAGCTCTGAGCGGAATTTGGAATCAAAACCCTAAGAGACATTATGCCCAATGGGGAATTAATGTCCTTTGCGCTTATGTCAAGGACGTTTAGATTCCCGGGATGGATGTTCTTCCGATACGCACAATTGCGCCACGCGACTAGGGCACAATTTCCAATCCCTCCTCTCCTACAACTAGACCCGTTGGAAGACCTGCTTTCTAGCAGCGACCTAACAAAACCCCTATCGGCCATATATACCACGCTGCTGCCTAGGGAGGTACCCAAGATGGACAGGCTATGGAATACCTGGAAATCAGATATCCCCACTCTAGAAAGGGAGGACTGGGAAGCCTGTCTGGAGCAGGGTCCCAAACTGGTAATATCAGCCTGAGACAAACTGACACAAACAAAATTTCTACACAGGGTTTACTTCACGCCGGCGAGATTATCTAAAAAATACCCTGATAGGGATCCACATTGCCCTAGATGTCAAACTCAGATAGGCACGTATATACACATGTTTTGGGACTGTCCTGCATTGTCAAAATTCTGGCTAGGAGTATATGATCATTTAAATGTTAGAATGGATTTGTCTGTTCCAAAAACACCTGAGATAGCCCTATTGGGAATACATGAGGATGAACACAGGTCACATCATAGTAAAATTCTAATTTCACTCCTCTTCTATTATGCTAAAAAGGAGATCCTTGCTGGATGGACCTCGACTAGCCCTCCGACCCTTTCCTCCTGGGAAAAGAGAGTAAACACTGCTTTACCCCTCTATAGGCTGACATATATTAGTCGAGGGTGCCCCTGGAAGTTCGACAAGGTCTGGCTACCATGGATCGGTGGATAATATTGTTTTTTGTTTTTCTCAGCTGGGTGATGGGTCATCGGGTTGTGGGCGGGAGGGGATGGATTGCTCCGTGGTTAAGTTGCTATGAGGGTGTAACTAAACTGTTGCACACTCCCCTCTCTGGTGTCGTGGATGCCTCTCCTGACTCCTTATCTTTCGATGTATTGACAAGCCTGATAGGAATACCGAGCATGGGCATTAATCCAATACTAAAGCGAGTTTATATAGCTGCATCGGATACAGCAGAATACATTTTTTGTGAGTAAGAGTTTACCTCTAGTCAAATGTATGATCCATTTTTCTATGTACTTGCCTACACATGTCTTGTTTTATTTCCTTTTTTTGTACTGCATTTTCTACTTTTCAATAAAGCACTCCTGATTGTTAATAAAAAAAAAATCTATACAGGGAGATCGGTGTTCACAGGTGTTCCCCATCGCACCGATCATTCCCGGGAGATCGTGAGGCGCTTGTGGGTGCCGCCGCACAAATGCGGGAGACTCCCGCACCTAGCAGGAGACTTGGGATGTCTGGTGTAGAGGCTCAGCCCGAGGGGAGCCTGATCGTTGCAGAGGTTCAGTCGGACGGTGAACCGAGTGTTGCCAGAGGTGAAGGAGAAGCAGTTGCCACATGGGACGACCACCCCTGTTACCAGCGGCAAGTGAGAACCAGGGGTCAGAGATAAAGGGGACACCGTCTCCAGTAAGGGACAACTACTCCTGTTATCAGAGGCCAGGTTTTTGAAGTCTGAAGAAGTACCAGAGCAGCCTTTTTCACTATCCGGGGGGGCGGTGAACAAGTTGGGAAACCTTCAGCGTTCACGTCAGGGACCCAGCGGGTGAGCGTGACACTTGAAGAGGATACAGCGGGTTAGCTGAGAGCCAAGCCTGGGACCCAGGATAGAAGACACTGGTCGCCAGTCACTTCAATCATTCCCAGCTAACAAAAACAGCAAAAATTGTAGGACACAGTTCTACTCACTCAGCATCAGGCTGGTCCTACATGTTTCGTCTATTCTGACTTCATCAATGGGGATCCTATACTATGGGAGCCTGTTGTCTTTTTTTTGTGAGATAGGCACGCACTTCCGGTTCGTGCGTTTTCCTGTGTTAATGGTGGTGGTCACTTTGGATCAAAGTTTTTTCTACATTTCGAAGAATAATATTGCTGATGCAATATTTTAGTCATTACAACATTGGATTTTTTTTTTTATTTTTATCTTATTTAATTTCAAATTTATTTTGGTTAAAAATATTTTTATGTATTGTTTGGAGGACTTTATTTGATCACAATATTTATGGAAGGATTTATTGTGTGTGAATTTTCACAAAGATTCATTTATATCGCTCTTCAAAAGGTTGAGCACCCCTGACTTAAATAAATGGTAACATAAACATAATGGTAAAAAAATTACTCCTGAACATTTCACCCTAAATGTTACGTTCATTCTCTTTTAATCGAAGTAACTGTGTGTTGTATTTGCAGTTCTTGTATTGCTGACAGGCATCATTTTGTGTTTAATGGTCACCATGACAATGCGGTCCCAAAGGCAGAAGTCATATTTTGGGTATGTGGTGCTTGTATCTATAAATTGGTGTGGGTGTAAGCACAATGACATCTGTGGCAGGGGCTTCCACTTCCTCTTTGGCTGTCCTTCCTGTTCTGTGTCCCTTGGTACTGGTTATATGTAGGAAGTATTACTGTCATTGCAAAACGTGACCCACTTCCCAAATACACAATTCTTTCACAACTTGCAGAATTATTGTATGACCTTTTCAACCAAATGCAGAATTGGTTTCATTTATGAAACATAACCTATACCAGGCATGTCCAAAGTCCGGCCCGTGGGCCAATTGCGGCCCGCGTTCTGGTTTAATGCGGCCCCACTGGTAATTTGGATGTATATATCTTTTGTGGCCCCCAACAAATCCCCGAGCACCGATTCGTTTGGGGGCCACAAAAGAACTATACCATATTTATCGTTCTGGCAGCCTTGGAGGGGACAGGGAGGGGACGAGTGCCATCAGATTACATACAGGAGAATCTCCTGTTTACTTGGTGGCCTCTGTAATAGGAAGTCCCGTCTCCTGGGCTGCCATTGGACGACTGTTCTGTTCATCATAGGAGGCGAGACTTTGTATTAAAGAGGCTGCCGAGTAAACAGGAGATTCTCCTTTATGCAATCTGTTGGCGCTTGTCCCGCCCCCTCCGAGGCTATAGATGGGCATCGATCAGGCTGCACTGATGTCAATGGTGAGGCTGCATTCATGGCAATGGTAAGGCTGCATTTATGGCAATGGTGAGGCTGCATTCATGGCAATGGTGAGGCTGCATTCATGGCACTGGCGAGGCTGCATTCATGGCACTGGCGAGGCTGCATTCATGGCACTGGCGAGGCTGCATTCATGGCACTGGCGAGGCTGCATTCATGGCACTGGCGAGGCTGCATTCATGGCACTGGCGAGGCTGCATTCATGGCACTGGCGAGGCTGCATTCATGGCACTGGCGAGGCTGCATTCATGGCACTGGCGAGGCTGCATTCATGGCACTGGTGAGGCTGCATTCATGGCACTGGTGAGGCTGCATTCATGGCACTGGTGAGGCTGCATTCATGGGAATGGAGAGGCTCCATTCATGACAATGGTGCGGCTCATTTTTGGCAATGATGAGGCTCCATTTATGGCAATGGTGAGGCTCCATTCATGGCAATAGTGAGGCTGGATTGATGGGCACTGACCCCCTTATTTTGCTTCACAGTTCTTAATTTAAAATTTTAAGTTTTTTCCTGAAACTTCCATCTTAAAGTGAAGGTGTGTGTTATACGCCGAATATACGGAATATACAAATAACATGCCCAAGCTCATCCGTAGTCCTGAGTGGCGCTCAGGGATTCATTGGGAGCCACAAGAATATGAAAAAAAAAATATATATATATATATATATATATATATATATATATATATATAATCTCAAAATAACACACCCAAGCTCATCCTTAGACTCTTCACCATGCACAGCCACAAAGGCAAGAGAATTCTTGTTGGGAAGTGTATTGGTTAATTTGCATTTAATTTTAATGGTTCAAAGAATGTCAGACAAAATGGTCGGCCCTCACGCATATTCACTTTATCAAATCTGGTCCTCTTTGAAAAAAGTTTGGACACCCCTGACATATTCTGAGGGTATACTGGTTGCATGGCTGTCCTCAGCCTACAAACATCTCTGAGCCTTTTTCCCTTAAGAACCCCAAAGCTTTCCATAAAATAATGATTTTTTAAATAAATTATTATTATTATACAGGATTTATAGAGCGCCAACAGTTTGCGCAGCGCTTTACAATGTAGGGAGACACTACACTAACAGTACAATTCAAAACAAGAGGGTTACCTGCCGGTTGAACTAAAAAAACTGAAGGTCTATACCCTACTTAAAACCCATGACAAGCATACAGCAGAACTCCTGGCATATTTAGTCAATGTCACAGTGTCAGTATGACAGGCAGACCATTAGCGGTTTTAGAAAGAGATCAACAATGGCAGCCATTGTATTTCCCAGGTTTCCTTTAAGAAGAATGCTCCTGGTTATGTATAGGACTAGAATGTTGATTGGACATAAGGTTTATATTTTCCATAACATGAATATCTTCTGTAGTTCTTGGCAATTTGATGAACTGCAAACACAATCTCGGTTCTCTGAGGCGTAACTTGAGTTGAAGGGGAAATTTGGAAAACACTCCTGATTTTATGGTGACGTGTCAGAAAAATAATACAATCAGGTGTCCTAATCACAGTGTTCCTAGGCACTGAAAATTGCTGCAAATGATCTTTGCTGCAGTGGTCATTGCTAATTGTGGTAACATTAGCTGTATTTATAATATGATCAATGTTACAGTGGGTGACACTGATCCCTTTACACAACTATCAACGATTCAACAATGATTCTGGGTAGAGACCCTCCAAGTCTGATGTACTTATTTGTCTTCATCCTCATTTGCTGCTGTTTGGTGCTTTGCAAAGAAACAATTAAAAGCTAAATTCACCTTTTCCAGAAAAAAGCCTTTGCAGTTAAGGGGCCCCTGTAGGTACTAAAACCTGTGTAGCACCCTCTACTTAGGTAGGTGCTAGAAGTTAGGATTTTTGTAGTACAGGCAAATTTTGTTTTGATCTGTGTGGGCTGGGAGTAGCTCAGAGTAGCAGCTGTGGCTCACAGACAGCAGCACTCCATGGTTACCTCCCTCTTGCTTCTAGAGGATTCTATAAGAAGAGGAGGGGAAGAGAGGTGGAGCTGTTTAGGGTGCCTAAGGGAGCCCAGACCAATCCCCAACTAGGATTGGCAGGGGTCAGGTCTCCTTGAAATACCCAGGGTCAACCCAGCTGGGGAGGAGTTGTGGGGGGGAAGAACTGAGGATGGAGTATTAGGCTGTTGGGGCCTTTGAGGGAGCTCCCCAGTCTGGGGGGTGACCTTGGGCCTGGGACTCGGGTGCAAGACGGAGTCCTTCAAGAACTTGCGAAGGATCCGAACAGGAGGCACAGGGAGGAGTCAGAGAGGAGAGCAGGAGCTAGTACTGCGGGGCAAGTCTTCATGAGGGAACCACCGGTTGCAGTCCGGAGGGCTGGTGAGTGACATGTGCAGTCGGGAGGACTGGAGAGGCATGCCAGAGAGGACTGAGAGGAAACAGTCAGAGCTGGGTGTGGAGCCAGTGAGGATTGCAATGTAAGGGGCTGTGAAGTCAGGCAGCTGCAGCCAGGAGGGTTGACAGGGCCTGAAGAGGACTCACTGGGAGCAGTAGTCCACCTAAGGCAGCTAGCACTAAAGACTTCCTATTTCTGCTACATCAAAGGGGCCTACGGTCCCTGCCTGCAAAGGGCAAGTTGCTTAGGCCTGGCTGAGCCAGTGTCTGCCCTAACCATGTGCTAGCTGTGCCTGAGAAGTAAGAGATGTGCTGGAGAGAGAAAGTACAAGTCCGTACACACTCTTTAATTTTTGGACGAAAGAACGTCTGATTTTTGTGGCATGTTAGTCTCATGTCGAAAGTGAAGAGGTTACTAACAATACGAGAATTTTTGTTTGACAGAATACAACGTCAGAAGTTACGTAACAAGTTTAATAGTTCTGTATGTATTCTTTTGTTTCTGAGCATGCATAGCCTTGCTCTTACAATTTTTTTTGTATAAAAACTGTACTAATGAAACAAAAATCAGACGTAGAGTTTACATCCGACAAAAATGTTATGCCCCGTACACACGGTCGGATTTTCCGACGGAAAATGTGTGATAGGACCTTGTTGTCGGAAATTCCGACCGTGTGTGGGCTCCATCACACATTTTCCATCGGATTTTCCGACCCACAAAGTTTGAGAGCAGGATATAAAATTTTCCGACAACAAAATCTGTTGTCGGAAATTCCGATCGTGTGTACACAAATCCGACGGACAAAGTGCCATGCATGCTCAGAATAAATAAAGGGATGAAAGCTATTGGCCACTGCCCCGTTTATAGTCCCGACGTACGTGTTTTACATCACCGCGTTTAGAACGATCGGATTTTCCGACAACTTTGTGTGACCGTGTGTATGCAAGACAAGTTTGAGCCAACATCCGTCGGAAAAAATCCTAGGATTTTGTTGTCGGAATGTCCGAACAAAGTCCGACCGTGTGTACGGGGCATTATAGTCTGCACATCCAGCTTTTGTCTGACGAAAAAGTGAAATGTCGAAAGCACCGTACTAGCGGTAAGATTTGCGAACGATACACAATTGACGTCCGAAAATCAAAGTGTGTGTACGGGCCTTAACAGTCTGCAAGCAAGAGATGTGCTGGAGGAGACTGGAGTAACCAAATGTATATAGTCGTCCCAAGTGATTGCTGTACAGTCAGTTAATTGTTCATTCCACTGGGCATCCCATACATTCCCTTACCCATCCAAGTTGAATTCCCTCAATAAAATACCAAAAACAAACATATGGACTGTTCATTGTCTCCAATGTATTGGGTAGTGAATGTCGGGCTGAGCAGGGTGGCAGGTGGGCCACATCACTTAGCTGCCCCTATGGGGGTACCGCTGCACCGGTTATACCTGTAGCCCATTTGGGCCCCCTGGAAGCCTGGCTGGAAAAAACTGCTAGTTAGCAATCTCCATGCCCTTCCTGCTAGGATACGAAAACCTTGGTTTTCACTCCTGTTATGCTGGAGTGTCCAACAGTTTTCACATTCTAGCAGCAAGGCAAGCATACGGGGATTGCTAACTGGGAGTTTTCAGCCAGGCTTCTAGGGAGGATCCAAATGACCTACAGGTATGACACAAAAATTAACATCTTACAAAACTGCACAGTTTTTTAACTACTTCCCGCCTGCCATAGAGCAATATGACATGCGCAAAGTGGTTCTGTTATCCTGACTGGATGTCATATGACGTGATCAGGATAATCCGCGATCGCGCGTCCGCAGGGGTGCACAGCATGGCGATCGTTGATGCGGTGTGTCAGTCTGACACACCGCATCTCCGATCTGAGTAAAGAGCCTCTGACAGAGACTCTTTACCACGCGATCAGCCCAATCACAGCTGATCGCGGTGTAAACAGGAAGAGACGTTTATCGGCTTTTCCTCCATTTGCATCTGACAGACGTGAGTAGAGGAGAGCCGATCGGCTGCTCTCCTGACAGGGGGGGGGATGATTGATTATCAGCGCAGCCCCCGGAGGATGCCCACCCAGGACCACCAGGGATGCTGACCATGGATGCCCACCTAGGGATGCCACTCAGAACCACCAGGTATTCACTTTAATGGTGTCAGTCAGTGCCCATTCTAGATGCCAATCTTGCGCTGATTGATTATCAGCGCAGCCCCCGGAGGATGCCCACCCAGGACCACCAGGGATGCCAGCCAGGGCCACCAGGGATGCTGACCATGGATGCCCACCTAGGGATGCCACTCAGAACCACCAGGTATTCACTTTAAAGGTGTCAGTCAGTGCCCATTCTAGATGCCAATCTTTGCCCAGCAGTAAAGCCTGCCAGTGCCTCCTCATCAGTGCTGCCTATTAGAGCCATCTATCAGTGCCCATCAGTGCCGCCTATCAGCGCCACCTATAAGAGTCCATCAGTGCCGCCTATCAGTGTCCATCAGTGACACCTATGAGTGCCCATCAGTGCCACCTATCAATGCCCATCAGTGCTGCATATCAGTGCCGCCTATCAGTGTCCATCAGTGCTGCATATTAGTGCCTCATCATCAGTGCCCATCAATGCCACCTCATCAGTGCCACTTCACCAGTGCCCATCAGTGCCGCCTTATCAGTGCCCATCAGTGCAGCCTCATCAGCGCCCATCAGTGAAGGAGAAGATTTACTTATTTACAAAATTTTATAACAAAGACAAAGAAAAACTTTTTTTTTTCAACATTTTCGGTCTTTTTAAAAAAATTTTATCACCAATGGTAATCAAATACCACCAAAAGAAAGCTCTATTTGTGGGAACAAATTGATAAAAATTTTGTTTGGGTACAACGCAGCACGCCCACGCAATTGTCATTCAAAGTGCGACAGTGCTGAAAGCTGAAAACTGGTCTGGGCAGGAAGGGGGGAAAGTGCCCAGTATTGAAGTGGTTAATATGTACTCGAACCCCCTAGACTGCATAGGCTTTTTTCTGGAAAAGGTAAACTTAGCTTTTAAAGTGCACTTGCCTTTTCAATTTACTCATATAGACCCCCTTTGCTGCTGGCACTTATCTTTCATTCCTTCTTCTCCTTGTCCTCCATCCCCACACATGACATGTCTTGGTTTTTTGGCTACTTTGTGAAAGAAGGTTCTTATATACCTGGAAGTGGGCAAACAGAGACAGCCAAACGGAGTGGGTAGGGATCACCATGGAGGTATACCCCAGCAGCCAAAGTGCCTGCAGACCTGTTCATTTGTCTTGAATATGCAGCGTACCGGTCCACTTTAAAAGTGTAAAGGGACTCTATAAGGGGAAGCAGAATTCCTGATTAAGTCAGTGAAAACAGCAATTACTATAACCAAAGTTTACTAGTCTATACCGAATCTACCAACCAGATTTCAGTTTCCTGAAAACAGCTCAGTGGAAGATGCATTCTGATTGGTTGCTGTGAGCTACTGCTTGACTTTGCATATCACCTTACTGAATGAGTCAGACTCAGACAGATCCCAGAAGAAATCATGAAAGGATTTTGTAGAGTGTGTCGCCTGTACAGCAATTAGCACGTTCATTTATTCATGACTTATATTTGTGAGGCGCTGGGATTCTGAAAGAGCAGCGCAATTATAACCAAACTGGATGGCCGGACATGTTCACTAATGACTCAAGCATGGCTACATGAAACCACTTTACATAAAACACACATGCATCAGAGAGTCCTCCTGGAACGTCTTCCCAGAATGCCCTTCATTAACACCTCCTGTATGTTGAATGCATCAATCAATACACATATCCGTGGATCCTCGTCGGAGAGCACAGAGCAATAATTACCTGTGGGAAGCCTGGACATTGCAGACAGGATGTCTTTCAATTACATCCTAATTCTATAACCTTGTTACATTGTGATATAATAAATATGGAGAATTCTTGGCATTTCCATTCAAGCTGTATCTATATTATCTTTTTCAATATACACTTTACAAGATTTTTACACTAGATTAATAATTTTGCAGTTTTCGATTCATTCACAAACCAATTCGTTTATATAAAACCTTCCCCTGTTATATGGCAGATAGTGGAGAGTTATAAATGCCCTGTTACACCTGACCCTTTTTGTAGCTCCCAACTTCAAAATACTCAAAATCCAAAATCCCATGGTTTTCAATTGTGAGAAAAGGGTTATTGGTGCACTAAGAAAAGAGAGCCCAAAACAAAGTCTTCAATATGCTGGCAACACAAGTCCTGGATATCAGTCCAAGTATAGTAGCTTGACCCAGTGGCAGCTAATTCTGTGATCTAGAAGCAGCTCTGCATGTGAAAGACAAAAAGAAAGAAACACAGCGCCAGCTAAGTGTATCTTAAAAAGACCAGCAGTTTAATGTACTAAAAATCGGCGACTCACAATGTTATTGTTAAAAAGCACATATTAAACCCCAATATCCACTATGTCTGATCCAGTCCCACTGGGCCCTGCGCCTCTTGTACTGTCCCAGGCTACGCCGGTGGCTTCCTGGTTGGCTTGGGTACACTGGGTAGGCAGGAGATGTCGTCACTTCCTGTAGATCGCAGTGGGGGCATTGGCACGTGTTTGCAGCATGCGTGCTCCTTCATCAGACGGTGCCTGAGCACAAGCAGTTACTTACACTTATCCTCATAAACAAATCCTTCTCAGAATAGATCTGGTAACACAGGTGAATAGCTGGAAGGATCTCAAGCCTGAGGACACAGGTGGGACCATACCACTGGAGTACTCTGGTAGCAATGGGGAATGGTCTTCCCACAGTAGATGGGTCTTTTGTAGAAGCTGCGTGTTATTACTAGGCTTCTGGCAGTGGGATGCCTTCCACCTCGCTGCAGATCATGTGCCAAGCTACCTCTACCTGATCAGGTATGGCCAATCTGAGCTGCTGAGGAGGGGGGTAGCAGAGAAACATATCTTCCCTGCGTGTGTCCAGGAAACCAGGGAGTGGTGGGGAAAGTAGGCTGTAGCATACCCCATAAGGAGCTGCTGGTGGTTTTGGTCACACACAGCCAGGCGCACAGCATTTTACTCACTCTTCCACTGGCTCCAAAAAAAAGTTTAGGGTTTCTTTTAGGGCTTTCATTTGGAACAATGAACTTGAATAGCGGTAGGGAGCATGGGATACCCCCATGAACTGCAACTGAACAACTTATGGATCCCTAAATTTCTGGCTACACTGCACAAAATGAATGCCCCACAGGATCTCTTAGGCTGTTGGTGATTTAAACTCCTTTCAAAGTTAAAAGTTACACACAGTAACTATTCTTCAGCACTGAGGGTCATCTACTCACATAGCCACAGGATCATTGGTTGCCTCCTGCCGATATCCTGGTGGATATCGGCAGGAGGCAACCAGGCTCTTTCTAGTGAGGGAGATGTAGACTCATACCACCATAGGGCAGCTAGACTTTTTCCCACCAACTACCTCCTGGCTCTCTCCAGTGAGCTTCTCCAGACCCAACGTGATCCACAGATGCAGATTTGCAAAAAAGCCCCCCATGGTGTCCTTCTGAAGACTTCCTCTAGGATCCTGCACTAGGGGGCAGAACCCTCTCATAGGGGTCTCCTCCTGCAGGACTGGACCCAGAAACACTGCAGGCCTCACACTATTTATGAGCTCTCTCACCACCTGCTGGGCACACCTCCCCATGGATTTGCTAGAGTGCCATAAATATTCAGGCCGCATGGCCCGTCCTTCCTCCCACTATGATTCAAGAATCATCCAGAAAACAGGGCTAAGTAGCAGAGCAACAGCCTGTGAAACTCTGAGAAGCCCTAAATAATGAACCCCTGCTCCACTGATTACAGGGGAGCCAAACAAAATTCACCTGCTCTACCCTAGGAGGGTGCTACAAGTCAATTTGAGCATGGCGAAGACATAGGCAAAAATAGGAAAAACAATTTCCTAATATGCATAGGCAACTTACCATTTCAATACTAGCAAAGCAGAGCACTCAGCAAACCTTCAAACTAGGGTGCCTTCCCTTGGTGACCTCCAGTTACCCGACATGATTCAACAGGAATCCTGGTTTCAATGGGATGGGAATCCCCACTCCCTGTGACATCATTGAATTAATAAGGATGATTTGGCTGTAGTTCTGCTTTAATAAAGGGCAACGTCTCATCTATCATAATCAGCAGTAAATGATATTTTGGATGACTATTTTGATCATCTCTCCCCCCTCTTCTCATGTCTTAAAGCATCCATCATTTGTACGTTACAGCACATGAACTTAGCTGCCATTCTTAGCAATTAGCGCCAACTGATATGAATTATTTCTCACAAATTAGCAGAAGTCCCCCTGCCATTAACCCGGTTGGTTGTAATTTTGTAAATGCAAAGGAAGTGGAGGAGGTTACATTTAAAAAAACGAAGGGCGTCTAGGGACTTCATCATACGGTCCATCCCAGCTACTCTTGTGGTTGGGATGTTTTCTCTGTTCTGGTTAACACTTAATGCTGTGAATAATTTCTGAAGCATTCAAGACAGTTTAAAGGGAACCTGTCGAGAAGGAAATTACCTTGCTGGTCCCTGTTCTAATAAAAGGAAGCTTTACAAATGTGCATTGTTCTTCACTTGCTCTGGGATGCCAAAGCATACAGAGCTCTATTAAAATGAATGAGTGAATGGAAAAAAAAGCTAGGAGAATAAGCTGATCACATGATGAACTGTCAAAGAAATGTAAAGGACAAATTCCAGCATAAGAAAAATTGATGGTGTACTTTTTCTTCCACTGCCTGGGTACCCTGTATGCTCCCCCTGCCAGGTAGGATAGTCTGAAGGGCACAAGGGAGCTGTGAATACTTGGCAACAGAGTCCATACTATGCCCCATTTACATTCTTAAAGTGATTGTAAAGGGTATTTTTTTTTTTGAATGCCCAAAACTCCCAGGTGGATCGGAGCTATAAAAAAATTAGGACAAGGAGATCTCACTGTTGGTACATTCAAGACACAAACACTACTGTATATTACCAAAATAATTGGGACGCCTACCTTTACACGCACATTAAATTTAATGGCATCCCAGTCTTAGTCCGTAGGGTTTAATATTGAGTTGGCCCACCTTTTGCAGCTATAACAGCTTCAACTCTTCTGGGAAGGCTGTTCACAAGGTTTAGGAGTGTGTCTATGGGAATGTTTGACCATTCCTCCAGAAGCACATTTGTGAGATCAGGCAATGATGTTAGACGTGTAAACTCTATTAATTTGCAAAAACCAGAAAATTAATATAAGCGGCGCTGGTGTTAACCACTTGACGACCGCCTCACGCCGATGTACGTCGGCAAAGTGGCACGGACAGGCAAAATCACGTACAGTGTACGTGATTTGCCTTCCGCGGGTGGGGGGTCCGATCGGACCCCCCCCCGGTGCCCGAGGCGGTCGTCTTTTGTCCAGCGGCGATCGGTGATGAGGGGGAGACCATCCGTTCGTGGCCCCCCCCTCGCGATCGCCGCCGGCCAATGAGAATCTTCCTTTGCTGCTGTATGCTAAACAGCAGCAAAGGAAATGATGTCATCTCCCCTCGGGTCGGTATTTTCCGTTCCGGCCCGAGGAGAGAAGACATCAATGTGAGTGCACCAACACACACACACACAGTAGAACATGCCAGGCACACAAAACACCCCGATCCCCCCCCCGATCGCCCCCCGATCCCCCCCCAATCACCCCCCCCCCCTGTCACAAACTGACACCAGCAGTTTTTTTTTTTTTTTTTTTTTTCTGATTACTGCATGGTGTCAGTTTGTGACAGTTACAGTGTTGGGACAGATACTGTTACCCCCCTGTAGGTCTAGGGTACCCCCCTAACCCCCCCTAATAAAGTTTTAACCCCTTGATCACCCCCCCTCACCAGTGTCACTAAGCGATCATTTTTCTGATCGCTGTATTAGTGTCGCTGGTGACGCTAGTTAGTGAGGTAAATATTTAAGTTCGCCGTCAGCGTTTTATAGCGTCAGGGACCCCCCTATACTATCTGATAAATGTTTTAACCCCTTGATTGCCCCCTAGTTAACCCTTTCACCACTGATCACCGTATAACCGTTACGGTTGACGCTGGTTAGTTTGTTTATTTTTTATAGTGTCAGGGCACCCGCCGTTTATTACCGAATAAAGGTTTAGCCCCCCGATCGCCCAGCGGTGATATGCGTCGCCCCAGGCAGCGTCAGATTAGCGCCAGTACCGCTAACACCCACGCACGCAGCATGCGCCTCCCTTAGTGGTATACTATCTGATCGGATCAATATCTGATCCGATCAGATACTATACTAGCGTCCCCAGCAGTTTAGGGTTCCCAAAAACGCAGTGTTAGCGGGATCAGCCCAGATACCTGCTAGCACCTGCATTTTGCGCCTCCGCCCAGCCCACCCAAGTGCAGTATCGATCGATCACTGTCACTTACAAAACACTAAACGCATAACTGCAGCGTTCGCAGAGTCAGGCCTGATCCCTGCGATCGCTAACAGTTTTTTTGGTAGCATTTTGGTGAACTGGCAAGCACCAGCCCCAGGCGTCAGGTTAGCGCCAGTACCGCTAACACCCACGCACGCAGCATACGCCTCCCTTAGTGGTATAGTATCTGAACGGATCAATATCTGATCCGATCAGATCTATACTAGCGTCCCCAGCAGTTTAGGGTTCCCAAAAACGCAGTGTTAGCGGGATCAGCCCAGATACCTGCTAGCACCTGCGTTTTGCGCCTCCGCCCGGCCCAGCCCACCCAAGTGCAGTATCGATCGATCACTGACACTTACAAAACACTAAACGCATAACTGCAGCGTTCACAGAGTCATGCCTGATCCCTGCGATCGCTAACAGTTTTTTTGGTAGTATTTTGGTGAACTGGCAAGCACCAGCCCCAGGCAGCGTCAGATTAGCGCCAGTACCGCTAACACCCACGCACGCACCGTACACCACCCTTAGTGGTATAGTATCTGATCGCATCAATATCTGATCCGATCAGATCTATACTAGCGTCACCAGCAGTTTAGGGTTCCCAAATACGCAGTGTTAGCGGGATCAGCCCAGATACCTGCTAGCACCTGCGTTTTGCCCCTCCGCCCGGCCCAGCCCACCCAAGTGCAGTATCGATCGATCACTGTCACTTACAAAACACTAAAAGCATAACTGCAGCGTTCGCAGAGTCAGGCCTGATCCCTGCGATCGCTAACAGTTTTTTGGTAGCGTTTTGGTGAACTGGCAAGCGCCAGCGGCCTAGTACACCCCGGTCGTAGTCAAACCAGCACTGCAGTAACACGTGGTGACGTGGCGAGTCCCATAAGTGCAGTTCAAGCTGGCGAGATGGCAAGCACAAGTAGTGTCCCGCTGCCACCAGAAAGACAAACACAGGCCCGTCGTGCCCATAATGCCCTTCCTGCTGCATTCGCCAATCCTAATTGGGAACCCACCGCTTCTGCAGCGCCCGTACTTCCCCCATTCACATCCCCAACCAAATGCAGTCGGCTGCATGAGAGGCATTTTTATGTCCTCCCGAGTACCCCTACCCAGCGAACGCCCCCAAAAAAGATATTGTGTCTGCAGCAAGCGCGGATATAGGCGTGACACCCGCTATTATTGTCCCTCCTGTCCTGACAATCCTGGTCTTTGCATTGGTGAATGTTTTGAACGCTACCATTCACTAGTTGAGTATTAGCGTAGGGTACAGCATTGCACAGACTAGGCGCACTTTCACAGGGTCTCCCAAAATGCCATCGCATTTTGAGAGACCCGAACCTGGAACCGGTTACCGTTATAAAAGTTAGTTACAAAAAAAGTGTAAAAAAAAAAAAAATATGAAATAAAAAAAAATAGTTGTTTTATTGTTCTCTCTCTCTCTATTCTCTCTCTCTATTGTTCTGCTCTTTTTTACTGTATTCTATTCTGCAATGTTTTATTGTTATTGTTATTGTTATTATGTTTTATCATGTTTGTTTTTCAGGTGTGTAATTATTTACACTTTACTGTGCTTTATTGTTAACCATTGTTAACCATTTTTTTGTCTTCAGGTACGCCATTCACGACTTTGAGTGGTTATACCAGAATGATGCCTGCAGGTTTAGGTATCATCTTGGTATCATTCTTTTCAGCCAGCGGTCGGCTTTCATGTAAAAGCAATCCTAGCGGCTAATTAGCCTCTAGACTGCTTTTACAAGCCGTGGGAGGGAATGCCCCCCCCCCCCACCGTCTTCCGTGTTTTTCTCTGGCTCTCCTGTCTCAACAGGGAACCTGAGAATGCAGCCGGTGATTCAGCCAGCTGACCATAGAGCTGATCAGAGACCAGAGTGGCTCCAAACATCTCTATGGCCTAAGAAACCGGAAGCTACGAGTATTTCATGACTTAGATTTCGCCGGATGTAAATAGCGCCATTGGGAAATTGGGGAAGCATTTTATCACACCGATCTTGGTGTGGTCAGATGCTTTGAGGGCAGAGGAGAGATCTAGGGTCTAATAGACCACAATTTTTTCAAAAAAGAGTACCTGTCACTACCTATTGCTATCATAGGGGATATTTACATTCCCCGAGATAACAATAAAAATGATTAAAAAAAAAAATATGAAAGGAACAGTTTAAAAGTAAGATTAAAAAAGCAAAAAAATAATAAAGAAAAAAAAAAAAAAAAAAAAAAAACACCCCTGTCGCCCCCTGCTCTCGCGCTAAGGCGAACGCAAGCGGCGGTCTGTCGTCAAACGTAAACAGCAATTGCACCATGCATGTGAGGTATCACCGCGAAGGCCAGATCGAGTGCAGTAATTTTTCCAGTAGACCTCCTCTGTAAATCTAAAGTGGTAACCTGTAAAGGCTTTTGAAGGCTTTTAAACATGTATTTATTTTGTTGCCACTGCACGTTTGTGCGCAATTTTAAAGCATGTCATGTTTGGTATCCATGTACTCGGCCTAAGATCATCTTTTTTATTTCATCAAACATTTGGGCAATATAGCGTGTTTTAGTGCATTAAAATTAAAAAAAGTGTGTTTTTTCCCCAAAAAATGCGTTTGAAAAATCGCTGCGCAATTACTGTGTGAAAAAAAAAAATGAAACACCCACCATTTTAATCTGTAGGGCATTTGCTTTAAAAAAATATATAATGTTTGGGGGTTCAAAGTAATTTTTTTGCAAAAAAAAAAAACTTTTTCATGTAAACAATAAGTGTCAGAAAGGGCTTTGTCTTCAAGTGGTTAGAAGAGTGGGTGATGTGTGACATAAGCTTCTAAATGTTGTGCATAAAATGCCAGGACAGTTCAAAACCCCCCCAAATGACCCCATTTTGGAAAGTAGACACCCCAAGCTATTTGCTGAGAGGCATGTCGAGTCCATGGAATATTTTATATTGCGACACAAGTTGCGGGAAAGAGACAAATTTTTTTTTTTTTTTTTTTTTTTTGCACAAAGTTGTCACTAAATGATATATTGCTCAAACATGCCATGGAAATATGTGAAATTACACCCCAAAATACATTCTGCTGCTTCTCCTGAGTACGGGGATACCACATGCGTGAGACTTTTTGGGAGCCTAGCCGCGTACGGGACCCCGAAAACCAAGCACCGCCTTCAGGCTTTCTAAGGGCGTGAATTTTTGATTTCACTCTTCACTGCCTATCACAGTTTCGGAGGCCATGGAATGCCCAGGTGGCACAAAACCCCCCCAAATGACCCCATTTTGGAAAGTAGACACCCCAAGCTATTTGCTGAGAGGTATAGTGAGTATTTTGCAGACCTCACTTTTTGTCACAAAGTTTTGAAAATTGAAAAAAGAAAAAAAAAAATGTTTTTTCTTGTCTTTCTTCATTTTCAAAAACAAATGAGAGCTGCAAAATACTCACCATGCCTTTCAGCAAATAGCTTGGGGTGTCTACTTTCCAAAATGGGGTCATTTGGGGGGGTTTTGTGCCACCTGGGCATTCCATGGCCTCCGAAACTGTGATAGGCAGTAAAGAGTGAAATCAAAAATTTTCACCCTTAGAAATCCTGAAGGCGGTGATTGGTTTTCGGGGTCCAGTACGCGGCTAGGCTCCCAAAAAGTCCCACACATGTGGTATCCCCATACTCAGGAGAAGCAGCTAAATGTATTTTGGGGTGCAATTCCACATATGCCCATGGCCTGTGTGAGCAATATATCATTTAGTGACAACTTTATGAAAAAAAAAAAAAAAAAAAAAAATAAAAGTGTCACTTTCCCGCAACTTGTGTCAAAATATAAAATATTCCATGGACTCAATATGCCTCTCAGCAAATAGCTTGGGGTGTCTACTTTCCAAAATGGGGTCATTTTGGGGGGTTTTGTGCCATCTTGGCATTCCATGGCCTCCGAAACTGTGATAGGCAGTGAAGAGTGAAAGCAAAAATTTACACCCTTAGAAATCCTGAAGGCGGTGATTGGTTTTCGGGGCCCCGTACGCGGCTAGGCTCCCAAAAAGTCCCACACATGTGGTATCCCCATACTCAGGAGAAGCAGCTAAATGTATTTTGGGGTGCAATTCCACATAGGCCCATGGCCTGTGTGAGCAATATATCATTTAGTGACCACTTTTTGTAAATATTTTTTTTTTTTTTTTTTTTTGTCATTTTTCAATCACTTGGGACAAAAAAAATAAATATTCAATGGGTTCAACATGCCTCTCAGCAATTTCCTTGGGGTGTCTACTTTCCAAAATGGGGTCATTTGGGGGGCTTTTGTACTGCCCTGCCATTTTAGCACCTCAAGAAATGACATAGGCAGTCATAAACTAAAAGCTGTGTAAATTCCAGAAAATGTACCCTAGTTTGTAGACGCTATAACTTTTGCGCAAACCAATAAATATACGCTTATTGACATTTTTTTTACCAAAGACATGTGGCCGAATACATTTTGGCCTAAATGTATGACTAAAATTTAGTTTATTGGATTTTTTTTAGAACAAAAAGTAGAAAATATCATTTTTTTTCAAAATTTTCGGTCTTTTTCCGTTTATAGCGCAAAAAATAAAAACCGCAGAGGTGATCAAATACCATCAAAAGAAAGCTCTATTTGTGGGAAGAAAAGGACGCAAATTTCGTTTGGGTACAGCATTGCATGACCGCGCAATTAGCAGTTAAAGCGACGCAGTGCCAAATTGGAAAAAGACCTCTGGTCCTTAGGCAGCATAAAGGTCCGGGGCTCAAGTGGTTAATGATGTAACGTGATACAGTGACCAAGTGTATGACCAGTGTACTAAGTGATATCAAATGAACAAATCATATATATCACACAAAGCAATCAATTGTGCATCATAAATAGCCCCCCTGGGTCAAACAAAAATTAGATAGTAAAGTCCATCCATAGAAAAGACACATCCATAGAAATATCCATAGAAGAGACACCGTGAATGATGTGCAGATTTCTTAAATGTCCACCAAATCAAACGTGCCAGTGATTCCTCTCCCTCCAGATTCAACACTCACCGGATAAATATGCCTCACACTCTCGTGTTTTGGCACATAAGCGCAATAAACCTTACAATCAGGTTTAAGCGAAAAATCCAAATTCTATCCGTGTATGTACCATTTCATTCCACATGCAAATAAAGAATGCACTGATAGTGTAGTAACGTAAAACCAAATTTAATTAACTGTGTATACTTCAAACATTGCACTCACATAAAATCTCTTTAAGCCAAGCACAAAAATCACAGCAACATGAACTCCCAGTCCTCTTGTGTACACGCCCAACACCAGATGTAATGATGGTCACGGCGGACCCGAGGTGTGCGGATAAGGCTCTCACCACCACTCACTGATCCTCGCCTGATCGAACTTGGATTCCCCGCTCACAAACTCAGATTCGATACAGCGCGTCCTCCGTCACACGCTGCTACTGATGGATGCCGTACAGCCACGCCCCGACATGTTTTGTCATACCTGACTTACTCATGGGATTCATGAAGTATACACAGTTAATTAAATTTGGTTTTACGTTACTACACTATCAGTGCATTTTGTATTTGCATGTGGAATGAAATGGTACATACACGGATGGAATTTGGATTTTTCGCTTAAACCTGATTGTAAGGTTTATTACGCTTATGTGCCAAAACACGAGAGTGTGAGGCATATTTATCCGGTGAGTGTTGAATCTGAAGGGAGAGGAATCACTGGCACGTTTGATTTGGTGGACATTTAAGAAATCTGCACATCATTCACGGTGTCTCTTCTATGAATATTTCTATGGATGTGTCTTTTCTATGGATGGACTTTACTATCTAATTTTTGTTTGACCCAGGGGGGCTATTTATGATGCACGATTGATTGCTTTGTGTGATGTATATGATTTGTTCATTTGATATCACTTAGTACACTGGTCATACACTTGGTCACTGTATCACGTTACATCATTAACACCAGCGCCGCTTATATTAATTTTCTGTTTTTTGCAAATTAATAGAGTTTACACAATTATTCACACATTTAAAGTGGCAGCTTTGGAAGTTTCATAGACTTCCACACATTTTATATATTGTGTTATACACAGTGTTGAGATACACACTTTTCTAAAGCGCAGTGGTGGGAACTCAAGGAGGGCGCGTTTTATTATTTGGGTACCATTGTTCACAATGATGTTAGACGATAAGGCCTGGCTTGCAGTCTCCACTCTAATTCATCCCAAAGGTGTTCTATCGGGTTGAGGTCAGGACTCTATGCATGCCAGTCAAGTCTCTCCATCTCAAGCACACTCATCCATGTCTTTATGGACCTTGCTTTGTGCACTGGTCCAAAGCATTTGGTGGAGGGAGTTTGTTTTTCTGAATTGGGCTTGACCCCTTAGTTCCAGTGGGAAACTCTTAAGGCGTTAGCACACCAAGACATTTTGGACAAATTCATGCTCCCATTTTTGTGGGAACAGTTTGGGCATGGCCCCTTCCTGTCCCAACCTGACTGCGCACCAGTGCACAAACAATGTCCACAAAGACATGGATGAGTGAGTTTGGGGTGGAGAAACTTGACTGGCCTGCACAGGGTCCTGAGCTGAACCCGACAGAACACCTTTGGGATGAATTATAGTGGGGACTGCGAGCCAGGCCTTCTCATCCACATCAGTGCCTGACCTCACAAATGCGCTTGTGGAAGAGTGATCAAACAGTCCCATAGACACACTTCTAAACCTTGTGGACAACCTTCCCAGAAGAGTTAAAGCTGTTATAGTTTCAAAGGGCGGGCCAACTCAATATTGAACCCTACAGACTAAGCCTGGAAGAAAGGCCCACTACCAGCACTGGAATTTTACGCCAGACCCAAAGAATTAGAGTCCAAACCCATCTTCCAGATGCCTTAGCAAACCCATTGTGGCTGCCTTCCAGCTCAGGGTCAGCTACAATCCCACCCTTTTACTGCACAGCCAGGTGTGCAGGCCAACACTGACAATTTTTCCAGAATTTACTTTTTACATTTATTTTTCCTTGACAATTTACTGCAATGAATAAAAAATAAAAAATAAAGTGTGGCACTGAAAAAACTTGTTCTTTATTGAGCAAGACACACCAAAATGGCAATCTGGGGGCCAGATTTAGCACAATAAGGTGTTTAGTGAAACAGGACTTTCACTGATCCTGTGTGTAAACATTAAAAAAATTTAAAATTGTGTATCTGTGGGGTGATCACCCGTATGATCACATCTATAAAGTGTATATTTTTACCTAAAAAAAGATCTAATAGAACACAAACCATTAAAAAATCAAATGTGTCGACCCCCAAGAGGATATCTCTGTGGGATCATATCTGTAAGGTGTCTTATTTGAACATAAGAAGCAAACAATGTAACATAAATAACATCAAGTGTGTAAAGCACCAAGAATGTAGGTACACATATAGTGTATTCATAGACGAATCTGTGTGTGTGTTTACCTACCCTTGACAGGGAACATTCAAGTGCCTAAATCATGAATCAATATGTGCAACTCTATAGAAATGAAAGTGCAACAACATTAATGCCAATAGTGTTGTTACCACAACTAAAATATAGATAAAGTAAAAGTCCAAACAAAGTCCTCAAGATATATATCTGAAGACTTGACCAATAAGGCTTCCACTGAGATCCAAAGATGGTTCCCGTATATTCTGATGGTCAAACTGGTAATGTAGATAGGGATAGGTGAAAAATAGTCTTACCAGAGATGGTGGACTCACCAGCCAGCAGCTTCGAAGTCAAGCAGGCTTATGGTAGAGCAGACAGTGGTGGATGTAATACTGTATCCCCAGCTGGTGGAGTCAGCAGGAGATAAAGTACCTCAAAGAACAGCCTCCTATGATCCCACTGATTGCCGAGATTTACGGTATAAAATTGTACCGTGATTCGGTACTCGGTTCTTCATGCAGATCCTCGGGTGGAAGAGTTAAAGAAAAAACCTCCACATAGTGTGAGACTGCTTTCCAAAACTTTAATAAAAGTTTTGCGATAAAAGAAGTACACTGGCTCATAGACAACAACAGAGACCAGGCACAATAAAAGAAGTACACTGGCTCATAGACAACAACAGAGACCAGGTACAAAATACGTAAAAATAAGTAAAATAAGCGCTTAATTCAATCGTGGCAAGACAGGCATATCAAACCCGACGCGTTTCGTCCGCGAGGACTTCAACTGGGGTATATGTCTGTCTGCCACAAAGATGCCTATATATATATACTAAAATATGATTTAAAAAATACCAGCACCTGTCTGCGCAATATACTGCAATGCAACGTGGACCAAACTAATCTTTTTGCCCGACAATATATTGATAACAGCCCCAACTCATGCTATGTCTATCCTTTTAAATGGAGACGTCTAATGCCGCGTACACACGATCGGACTTCTCGTCGGAAAAAGATATGACGGCTTTTCCAACGGGATTCCGCTCAAGTTTGCCTTGCATACACACGGTCACGCAAAAGTTCACTGAAATTACGACCGTCAAGAATGCGGTGACTTTCAACACTACGACGAGCTGAGAAAATGAATTTCAATGCTTCCGAGCATGCGTCGAATTGTTTCCGAGCATGTGTAGGAATTTTGCGTGTCGGAATTGCCACAGACGATCGCATTTTCGGATAGGAACTTTTCCTGACCGAAAAATTGAGAACATGCTCCCAATCTTTTGCTGGCTGGAATCCGCCCAGCAAAAGTCCGATGGAGCATACACACGCATTTTCCGACGAAAAACTCTCATCGGTCTTTTGCAGGCCGAAATTCCGATCGTGTGTACGCTCCATAACAGTGGAGGAGTTTTAATTGTTTTTGGGCCTTACGATCAGCATGGGGCTTTCAAAAAAAATGAAATGCATAGTTTTTGGTCTACCAACCCCATCCATCACATGCCGATTTTTTCAGCTGTCATGTCGAGGTCCCGCTAAGACATGATCATGCTCTTCCTGCATATCACCGATAACTCACAGTGCCCTCCCCAAGATCCATTATCCCAACTATGATAAATTATATAAAATTTGCCCCCTAATTAGTTTTTTTTTTTCTAAGAGGTTTGCTAAACTCTATGTCCCTGACCAGAACATCTGAGTGGATGAATCCCTCATCCACTTCACTGGCCGGCTGGGATTCAACCAAAACATTACCAGTAAAATGGCCGGGTGAATTGAAGCTCAACAAGCTCTGTGAAAGCACCACAGGATATGTGCATGCCTTCTGCGAGTATGAAAGCAAAGACTCCCAGCCACCTGAGTGCCCAACGTACATCGGAAAAAGCTGAAAAATTGTCTGGGAGCTGGCATTCCTTATGTTCCAAAAGAGGTATCACATCTACATGGACAATTATTATACCAGTTTACCCCTTTTCTGCCACCTGTACCGTGAGAAAACCTTGGCCTGCAGTAAAACAAGAACAAACAGGAAGGGCTTCCCACAATGTCTAGTCACCACAAGGCTAAAGGGGGAATCAGCAAGTCTGAGGAACGCGGAAATGTTGGCTGTGAAGTGGAGGGATAGGAGAGATGTGTATGTCATGTCCACCAGCCATGATGACACCTCAGTGGAAATTCACGGAAGACGAGATCCTATTCAAAAGCCTTGGTGTATTCACGATTATAATCAGTTTTGGGGGGGGGGGTTGGTGGATCTAAATAATCAAATGCTACAGGCCTATTTATCAACATGAAAGTCCCTATACTGGTATAGTTACAATTTACTTTTTCCACTTGGCCATTTTTAATGCACATGTCACCTATCAAAAGACAACGGAAAGAGCCAGCACCTTACTCAAATTTATTGAAGAAATTGTCAGTGCCCTGATCTACCAGCAAGGATCCTCCCCAGAAAGCATTTGCTCCAATTGTGTCAGCAGACTTCATGAGCGCCATTTCCAGGGGTGTTACAAGGTGGGAAAAAGACCAGGGGCTTCAGCCCGAAGGTTAATTTGATAGCCCCTTCCACATTTTAAAGTAAGTTCAGCCCAAGCTCCACCCAATGCCCCCCCACTCCTGCCCATTGCGGGTTGGGCTGTGGCCTGTTCCAGTGCTGTCCGGCAGGCCTCAGTGACAGCACAGAGTCTGGGCTGAGGGCTCACTTGAGCTGGCTGTGGAGTGTGTGCTGCTGCGGCCTGTTGCTGTGTTGTCCCGCGGGCATCAGACCGCAGCACAGCAGATGTGGAGGTGCAGGCTTTAAAACAGACCCGGAAGGCGGAACTGGATGGAGGCACACTGAAGTCGGTGTAACAGGGCCACCCTCCCCCACAATATTAATTTGGTTTCTGCCATTCTTGTTCTGGGAACTGCCTGGTGAGTAAGCAGTGATGTATGCAGGGCTGGACTGGAAAAAAAAACAGCCCTTAAATAATTTCATACCAGCCCCATAGCATTATTATACCAGCCCAACAGCATAACGTCATTATTTTCTTGTTCATAAAAGGGAAAAACAGGCATATTAAAGCACATTTGAAGAGTGTATTATACAGTATCTCACAAAAGTGATCTTAAAATAACTCAACACACAGCCATTAATTTCTAAACCGCTGGCAACAAAAGTGAGTACACCCCTAAGTGAAAATGTCCAAATTGGGCCCAATAAGCCATTTTCCCTCCCCGGTATCATGTGACTCGTTAGTGTTACAAGGTCTCAGGTGTGAACGGGGAGCAGGTGTGTTAAATTTGGTGTTATCGCTCTCACTCTCTCATACTGGTCACTGGAAGTTCAACATGGCACCTCATGGCAAAGAACTCTCTGAGGATCTGAAAAAAAGAATTGTTGCACTACATAAAGATGGCCTAGGCTATAAGAAGATTGCCAAGTCTCTGAAACTGAGCTGCAGCACAGTGGCCAAGACCATACAGCAGTTTAACAGGGCAGGTTCCACTCAGAACAGGCCTCGCCATGGTCGACCAAAGGAGTTGAGTGCACATGCTCAGCATCATATCCAGAGGTTGTCTGTGAGAAATAGACGTATGAGCTCGGCCAGGTTTGCTGCAGAGGTTGAAGGGGTGGGGGCAGGGCAGCCACCAGAAATGGTGGGGGCCCCTTACACAGCTTTAGGCCTGGGTCCCCCCCCCCCGGGCCTGACCGCCAAAATTCCCCAGGGCCCACCCACTTGCTGTTCCATTGAATACGCCCACTTGGCATCCCACGCCCTCCTTCTCCATTCCATGTTCTTTATCCCATGTCCTCTTTGTCCTCCTGCAATCCCATCTCCTCCATCCCATGTCCTCCTCCTCCAGTCCCATCTTCTCCTATCACAGAAGGTGGGCAGTGGGACAGAAAGTGAGCAGGGGGACAGGTGGGGGCAGTGGGTTAGGAGGGGGAAGTGGGACAGGAGGGGGGAGTGTCACAGGAGAAGACCAGCGTGACAGGAGGGGGCAGCCTGATGAAAGGGGTCAGCAGGACAGCGGAACTGGAGGGGGCAGTGTCATGGGAGGAGGTCAGCGGGACAGGAGGGGGGCAGCAGGACAGGAGGGGAAAGTGTCATGGAAGGGGGGCAGCGGGAAAAGTGGGGGAGGAAGCAGCATCACAGATTAGAAGCAGTATCTCAGGTGGGGATAGTGAGGCAGGTGAGAGGCAGTGTCACAGGTAGGGGAGCAGCGGGACAGGTGGGAGGGAGTGGGACATGTGGGAGGCAGTGTCACAGGTAGGGGGCAGTGGGACAGGTGGGGTGCAGCGGAACAGGTGGGAGGGAGTGTCGCACACACTTAGGGAAGCACCAGTCCTCCCAGCTCTCACATGTCCAGCAGTGCCAGGAGGGGTAGCTGAGCCTGTGTCCCATCTCCACCAGGATATCCGGCGGCAGCTGCAAGAAAGGGGGGGCTTCTTCACCCTGACCTCCTCCTCCATGGGGTCCTCCGCTGGCACAACTGGCCCCACCCACCCCACACAGCCCGGCGCACACTGGTACCTGACCGTAGCGGAGCTTGCATACACAAAAGAGGGGGGGCTCCTCCACCGAACCTCCTCCTCCATAGGTCCCTCTGACCTGCACACAAAAGAGCGGGGAGGGGCTCCTCCCCCTTGATGTTCTTCTCCATGGGGCCCTCCAACCTGGCACCTGATGTCACCCCACCCCACACAGCGTCTGACAGCGGGCCCCGACCTGCACACACGTGGGATCCGCCCACTTCTCCACCCTCCCTGCATCCTGGCAGCCGGTCCGCTCTGACAGCAGCTGCCTTGTGTTAAGGATAGTCCGGGTTGTGACCTGTGGTCTGGGCCCCTCGGATGGGCGGGCCCCTTACATGTGTACCGCTGTACCCCCTGATGGCAGCCCTGGGTGGGGGGTCAGCCTGTCAGTGCTCAGACCATACACCGCACACTGCATCAAATTGGTCTGCATGGCTGTCATCCCAGAAGGAAGGTGATGCACAAGAAAGCCCGCAAACAGTTTGCTAAAGACAAACAGACTAAGGACATGTATTACTGGAACCATGTCCTGTGGTCTGGTGAGACCAAGATAAACTTATTTGGTTCAGATGGTGTCAAGCATGTGTGGCAGCAACCAGGTGAGGAGTACAAACACAAGTGTGTCTTGCCTACAGTCAAGCCTGGTGGTGGGAGTGTCATGGTCTGGGGCTGCATGAGTGCTGCCATCACTGGGGAGCTACAGTTCATTGAGGGAACCATGAATGCCAACATGTACTGTGACATACTGAAGCAGAGCATGATCCCCTCCCTTCAGAGACTGGGCTGCAGGGCAGTATTCCAACATGATAACGACCCCAAACACAACTCCAAGATGACAAAGGTGGAGGAGCACAAGGTCTCTAAGGCCCCTTTTACACTGGGGCGTTGGCGCCGTCGGCAGTAAAGCGCCGCTATTTTTAGTGGCGCTTTACCATCATTTTTGCGGGGGTTTTTGGCCGCTAGCGGGGCAGTTTTAACCCCCACTAGCGGTAAAAGTGGGAGGCAGGGGGGTGTGGGCGGATGTGAACGAGGCAGGACGTGATCCCTTGGAGCTCCGGTTGGCATCCGTTACATTTATCCTGATTGCGCCCGTCCGATCGCCCTATTCTCGCCGCTAGCAAGCTCCGGATTTAGGGGAGGAGACAGGGAACACAGCGATGCCATCCGCGGGGGTTAAAAAGCAGTCTAAACAACACCCAGAGCCGCCATTAGATCAGAGGGAGCTGCGTCCACGAGAGAGCATGGTGCCTGGCCCCTCCCACACCATCTCACTTGCTGTGTCGGCTACACAGCGCGCCAAGACACAGGCTGGCAAGATGGCGCAGCATGAGTCCCCCACACAGCAGGCTCCGGAGTCATCTCCTTCTCTGCCTCAAGAAATTGAGGTGGACACCAATGCCATCACAGGACCAATATTGGAGGCCATAGCAGCCTCAAAGACTGAGCTGGTTATCCGCATTGACTGTCTGGCGTCGGAATGCAATTTGATCCGCCATGACTTGGATAAAATTAGAGGCAGGCTGACATCGGCTGAGGATCGCATATCGGAGGTGGAGGATGCCACACACACACACAGAGCTCCCAGTTACATGAACTGAAAGATATGGTCAGGGCGTTGCAACACAGAGCGGATGACGCTGAAGACCGCCAACGCAGAAATAATGTAAGAATGGTGGGGCTCCCTGAGGGGGTGGAGGGGTCATCCCCGTCGACCTTTGCAGAACAATTCTTTAAAAAGTTATTATCTCTGGGGGACTTGCCACCTACTTATGTGGCGGAAAGGGCACATAGAGTCCCTACTGGAGCCAGGCCTTCAGGTGCCCCACCCCGGCCATTCTTGGTTCGTTTTCTCAACTATAAAGACAGAGACATGCTGTTGGTTAAAGCGAGGAAGCATCAGGATCTCAGATATGAAAACGCCAGGATCATGCTGTTTCCGGATTTCTTGGCAGAAACGCAGCGCAGACGCCGATCGATGTAAAGAAAAGGCTCAGAGAAAAAGAACTGAAATACAGCATGCTATATCCAAGTCGTCTCCGAGTCAAATATAAAGGTTCTGTTAAGTTCTTTGATACCCCACAGGAGGCATGTGATTGGCTGGATGCTAACCTATAAATTTACAACAATGCCAGGTGAATCTGCAATGTGCCTCAGTTTTTATGTTTTTTTCTGAACCTGTTGTTTTACAACCTAAATCCTTCTGGCAATTTTGGAGCAGATACCTCGTGGCAAAACAGAGCTGCTGTGGGGGAGTGATCCCCTCTGTTTTTTCAATTCTATTTTTTTGGCTGCTGAGGGGGGGGGGGGGGCTGCTCTCTCTGTTTACCCCCCTAGACATTTAATTTCTCAAGATGGGGAAGGAGCTGAATCCCCGCAATATTTGTACCCGTTTTTTTTTTTTTTCTTACTGCCCATATGATTTTTTTGGGTGGTCGGGTGCAAGCGATTCCGATATCTGAATTCCACCGGAGACTTCAATGCAGTTTACGGACACTTTTCTTTACTCAAAGTATGCTGAACTTTTGTTCTTCAGGGTGGAACTCTCCGAGGGTTGTTAGTTTTCAGGATCAAGCTGCATACCGGACAATTTTTCTTTTTTCTTTTCTTTTTTTGTTTTGCCTATTTTTTAGGTGGAACCATGTTTCAGGTTCTCCAGGTTCTGGTATGATAGCAGGGGGGGTTTGTTAGACCACTGTCACAGATATTTTATTGATTCTACACATCTGTCTTTAATGATACGCATGTCCTCATATAGTTCTTTTCAAACAATCTCTATTCAACTACAGTTTATCTTGAAGGTTGTGCATTACATGATATTCTCTGATGGATAGTAGAATAAGAATTTTATCATGGATGTCAGAGGTTTGAATAGCAAATTTAAAAGAGCAACGGTTTTTCAATATCTGAAACAGGTGAAGCCATATATCGTCCTCATGCAGGAGACTCACCTGGAGGGCAGCAAGATTTTATCTCTACATAAGTCATGGATACAGAGAGCGATTCACTCAACCTATTCTACTTATGCAAGAGGGATGTCTATATTAATCAGTAAAGCTGTAGCCTGTACAATACATCAGGTGATTACGGATCCGGGAGAACGATATGTGGTGGTTTCCTTGGAAGTATATAATCATAAATTCATATTGGTCAATGTGTACTTGCCTCCCCCATTCCAGGTAAAGTTTTTGTTTGATTTAATGGTGACACTGGCTCCTTTCCTTCATTTGCCAATCCTACTTATGGGTGATTACAATGCCATTCTAGACCGGGTGCTGGACTCCTCCAATGCTGCTAGGCCGGCCTCGGTGGACCTCTGCTCATGGGCAGATATGGCAGGACTAACAGAGATATGGCGATGGAAACACCCTGATGTTACGGCCTACTCACATTTATCCTCTGCACACAGATCTTCCGCGAGGATCGATTTGGCCTTTGGTAATACCTCCTTGTTGAAGTTTGTGTGTGCATCGGAATATTTGTCCGGAGGGATTTCAGACCATAATCCTCTGCTACTTACAATGAGGTTTTCCTCGGGTACCAAAAAAGGGTGTTGGAGGTTATCTTCTGACTGGTTAATGGAGGATCAGGTGTGTACTCATGTTCAAAATTCAATAGAAACATATTGGAAATGTAATGAAGGTTCAGTAAACCCAAGTATAGAATGGGATGCCTTTAAGACAGTAATTAGGGGGAAGTGCATCTCTGCTATCAGCTCAGCAAAGAGGGAGAGTCTCTTCTTGCAATGGAACGGGAGGCAGCGCAGCAACAAGCGGACTCTCCTTCCGAGCCAGGGTATATTTCCTTGTTGGAAGCAAGATGCTTAATTGATATCCATTTTAAGACCCTGGCTGGCAAGGAGATTAAGCAGAGGACGGAGGTTATTTTTGCTGAAGGAGATAAGAATGGCAGGCTTTTAGCTAATATGGTTGCAGATCACAAAGCACCGGTTGGTGTTCCAGTAATAAAGGGAGAGGGTGGAACTCTCATAACTGAACCAGAAGGAGTTCTAGGGGAATTTATCAGTTTTTACTCAAAGCTGTATTCTCCTATACCACAATATAACAAGGAAGAGCTGGACGAGTTATTGCAAACTCTCAATATGTCTAAACTATCGGAAGCTGATGCTGCATCATTAGACGAACCTATTTCTGTGCTTGAAGTAGAGGCTGCCATATTAGCGTTCCCCCCTAAGAAGGCGCCGGGTCCGGATGGATTCCCCGCGGACTTCTATAAGTCATATTTATCTCAAGTGGCCCCTAGGTTGACAAAGCTTTTTGCTTTTTGTTGGGAACAGGGTACTTTGCCGGCGTCCATGATGGAGGCATATATGGTGCTCCTTCTAAAGCCGGAAAAGGATCCTTTGGAATTTTCCTCATACCGCACCATAGCACTTTTAAATATGGATTTGAAAATTCTTGCCAAAGTGTTAGCAACGCGAGTAGCAAAGGTTCTCCCCGCGGTGGTTGATATTGACCAGACAGGTTTTATGCCAACTGACACAAATTTAAGAAGACTATTTACGCATACCCAAATCCTGAGTTCCCGGAGAGGGTCGTTGTCTCTATAGACATCGAGAAAGCTTTTGATACAGTAGATTGGGGGTATATGCATAAAGTGCTAGGAACTTTAGGGTTTGGTCCTGTGTTTTGTCTCTGGATATCTGGATATATATGCTGTACAGTGAACCCAGGACGGCAATAAGGCTGGGGTTGTCAATCTCTGATTTCTTTGGTATTAGTAGGGGCACTAGGCAGGGGTGTCCCCTCTCTCCATTTCTGTTTGCAATGATGATGGAACCAATTGCCAGGGCGCTAAGGAAATCTAGTGAAGTAGGGGGCATACGAGTGGGGACAATTTAGGAATGTGTGGCGCTGTACGCGGACGACTTGCTCCTGTTCCCCTGAGATCTGGGACCTTCACTGAGGGCTGCACTTAGGATTCTAGATAGTTTTGCCACCTATTCTGGGTTGAAGGTGAACTGGGGCAAGTCGTCTATATTGCAAAATATAAAGAAAATACAGCGCTGTCAATAAAAGTTGTACGTCATGCAAAATATGATCTGCTAACTGTACATGTCATAAAGCTGCAGTTAAAAAATGTGGGATACCCACATTAAACAAGATAATGACAAAAAGGAAACTGCGCTAGAAAAAATAAACATAAACAAAACTCCGTGTATGCACACATAGAGTTAAAAGTCCATCCGTAGCGTGTACACAGGTATCAATTAACAGTCAGTGCAGAGTTCGCAAAGGCATCTATCCACATTTCTTATCAGGGTGACAGCACACTTTTAGCCACCGCAGAAACAAGTGTAGAAGATAGGACAGTCCTCCACCTCTAAGCCAACTGCCTCTTACCAGCTCCCTTGATCTCTGTTAAGGAGATCACAAACGCTTTTTAGCTTATGACCCAGCTACAGTCTTTGGGATGGAACATCAGATAAGGTCCCCGTGGTTTCTTTGCGTAAGTCTCATCAGTATATCCATGGGCCAGTCATATGAGAAAAAGAAAGGCTTCCATAGTGTATATCGTCTAAAACTTTTATTGTATAAAAAAGTAATGCACTTACATCAATCCAGATAAGATAAGGCATCAATCAGAAAGTAAGCCGGCCGGCTCTCTAAAAACAAACGCCCGTAACTTCCGGGACTGCGTGTTGGTATGTTGGTGGCGTCAGCACGCCGCTCTCCCTACGCCGTTTCGTCAAACCTGACGTCGCAGTCCCGGAAGTTACGGGCGTTTGTTTTTAGAGAGCCGGCCGGCTTACTTTCTGATTGATGCCTTATCTTATCTGGATTGATGTAAGTGCATTACTTTTTTATACAATAAAAGTTTTAGACGATATACACTATGGAAGCCTTTCTTTTTCTCATATGACTGGCCCATGGATATACTGATGAGACTTACGCAAAGAAACCACGGGGACCTTATCTGATGTTCCATCCCAAAGACTGTAGCTGGGTCATAAGCTAAAAAGCGTTTGTGATCTCCTTAACAGAGATCAAGGGAGCTGGTAAGAGGCAGTTGGCTTAGAGGTGGAGGACTGTCCTATCTTCTACACTTGTTTCTGCGGTGGCTAAAAGTGTGCTGTCACCCTGATAAGAAATGTGGATAGATGCCTTTGCGAACTCTGCACTGACTGTTAATTGATACCTGTGTACACGCTACGGTTGGACTTTTAACTCTATGTGTGCATACACGGAGTTTTGTTTATGTTTATTTTTTCTAGCGCAGTTTCCTTTTTGTCATTAAGTCGTCTATATTGCCGCTTGGTCCTGGGGCACAGGCGGTGAGGGATAACTCTCTCCCGCTGCGCTGGGTTTCCACAATCACGGATTTGGGGGTCAAAATCACAGCTAGCATTCACGAATATTTGAAGTTGAACCTTCTCCCCCTGGTGACTAGGTTAAAACAAAAGGTCCAATTATGGCAGAAGCTACCGCTATCTCTTATTGGAAGGGTGAGTCTATTAAAAGTGAAATTCTTATCCGTCATCTTGTATTTCTTGCGCCATTCCCCCACTTGGATACCGAAATCCTTTTACTCCACCCTTAATGGAATAATAGGATCTTTTATATGGCATCCACAGACACCAAGAATTAGCTTAAAGACCCTTCAGGAGTCATGGGGACAGGGAGGGTTGGCACTTCCAGACTGGCAAAAATATTATTTGGCTGGCCAAATGGTTTTTGCCAGACGTTGGCTGATGGCCGATAATGGAGACTCTGCTAATGTTCTGGAAGCAGCGTATATTGGGTCGTATGAAAGCCTGAGCTTAACCCTATACAGAGGCCCGAAGGCAGGCCTGCCTATTACGGTCTCTATTAAAGCCACTATTAGAGCCTGGGAGGTTGCTACTAAATTAGTATCCCCTAGTTATGTGGGAGTTACGCTATCAGCGCCATTATGGTTAAAACCAAATCTTTCGCATTTCTGCTCCATTCCAGATCCCACTGTGTGGTCAGGTAGGGGCATAAAAAAAACTGGAGGATATTGTCAGAGAGGGGGATCTCCTTACCTTTGACCAACTTAAGACAAAACATGATCTTCCAAACTCTGCTTTTTTTCGGTACCTGCAGCTGCGCCATGCTTTTGGGGCGCAGTTCGGGGACCGAAGGGTAGAATACTTTCCTTCACCTCTGGAACTCATGTTAAAGGATGATGACTTATCCAAACCATTATCAACAATATATAAATCCCTATTTAAAAAAACACCGATTGGGGTAGTCAGGTGCAAGGAACGTTGGGAGAGAGAGGTTCCAGAACTACAAGGGGAGGACTGGGATGATATGTGGGATCACCCATTTAAAAATCTAGTCTCAGCACGGGACAGGCTAATTCAATTCAAATTTCTCCATCGCATCTACGTAACTCCAGCTAGGCTGTCACGGATTTTTCCGTCCTCAGATGGACGGTGTTGGAGATGTATATTTTCCCCAGCGGATGCAAAACACATTTTTTGGGATTGCCCGAAAATAAGTAATTTCTGGAGGGAGGTCACAGATTGCCTGACGGAGGTGCTTCATACCCCGATACCCTTGACTGCCAGGATGTGTCTTATTGGTTTGGTGGAGGAGGTGGTGCCTTCTTTGGCGCACCGCACTCTACTCAACATAGGTTTATTCTATGGTAAAAAAGCTATTTTGCTAAAATGGGAAAATTCAGCGGCACCCACACTTTCTTTCTGGAAGGCTTTGGTTAATTCGGTTATACCCTTGTACAAGGCTACATATAGAATAAGAGGTTGTCCAAAAAAATTCACCAAAGCATGGCAACCATGGTTGGATACAAACGCAACAGTGGGCTAATAAAATAAACACATTTGTGGGCTGGTAAACTGATATCTTAGAATGGGAATGGTAGGGGTGGAGGATGTCGTTATTGTATAGAAGCTATCTATGCTTCCTGTAATGTTTTGCTATACAAAAAGGATAAAGATACTGCTATGCTTTCAAAGGGCAGTGTGAAACCATATATACACTGTATAACTGCATTTTCTATGCAGCATTGTAATATCCGTGACAGCTGGTCGGGTGGGGATGGGATGGGGGGGAGGTTTAGGGTGTAGTTGGATGTGTTAGTTTCCTATTGTACAGCCATGCGTGGCGAATTCGAAGATGGGTATGTTGCCCATCGGGTTTTTGGATGGTAAGTTGTATTGTTTTTCTTTTATGCAAAATCAATAAAAAGAATTAAAAAAAAAAAAAAGTGGGAGGCACATATACAAACTGTATGTAAATACTCTCATATTAAAGCTGAAAGTCTGTAGTTAAAGCACATCTTGTTCGTTTCATTTCAAATCCATTGTGGTGGTGTATAGAGCCAAAAAGATTAGAATTGTGTTGATGTTCCAATATTTATGGACCTGACTATATATATATATATATATGTATGAGCTGAACTCAACGATCTATGACTTTTTCTATATACAGGGGGTCCCCGGGTTACAAACAAGTTAGGGACTGTAGGTTTGTTCTTAAGTTGAATCTGTTTGTAAGTCGGAACAGGTACATTTTTTAAGTGTAGCTCCAGCCAAAAAAACTATTTTTAAGCTTTTTGGATAGCATAGGGAAGGGTTAACACCCCTGTAACATTTGTTTTGCTGTCTGTGTCCCTGTTCAGAAGATTTCACCTCACTTTCTGTCCCAATGACAATTTGATTTTGAAAATTTTGGGTTGTTGTGGAAACAAGCCTTGGTGATAAAGCATCAGTGGAGGTACTTTTTCCCCATAATTGCTCTTACAGGAGTGAATTTCCCTTCCTAGGGGTAGATTTCCTTTCACTTTCTGTTGTCTCCCTTCGTTTGTAAGTAGGAGTCGTTTGTAAGTTGGATGTTTGTAACTAGGGGACCCCCTGTACACAAAAGGCCTATTTCTCTCAAATATTGTTCACAAATCTGTCTAAATCTGTGTTAGTGAGCACTTCTCCTTTGCCAAGATAATCCATCAACCTCACAGGTGTAGCATATCAAGATGCTGATTAGACAGCTTAATTTTTGCACAGGTGTACCTTAGGCTGCCCACAATAAAAGGCCACTCTACAGTAAAATGTGCAGGTTTATCACACAGCACAGTGCCACAGATGTCGCAAGTTTTGAGGGAGCATGTAATTGGCATGTTGACTACAGGAATGTCCACCAGAGCTTTTTCCCTTGAATTGAATGTTCATTTCTCTACCATAAGATGTCTCCAAAGGCGTTTCAGAGAATTTGGCAGTACATCTAACCGGCCTCACAACCACAGACCACGTGTAACCACACCAGCCCAGGACCTTCACATCTAGCATCTTCACCTCCAAGATTGTCTGAGACCAGCCACCCGGACAGCTGCTGCAACAATCAGTTTGCATAACCAAATAATTTCTGTACAAACTGTCAGAAACCGTCTCAGGGAAGTTCATCTGCATGCATTGTCCTCATCAGGGTCTCGACCTGACTGCAGTTCGACTTTGTATTCGACTTGAGTGGGCAAATGTTCACATTCGATGGCGTCTGGCACTTTGGAGAGGTGTTCTCTTCACAGATGAATCCTGGTTTTCACTGTACAGGGCAGAAGGCAGACAGCATTGTGTTTGTGTGAGCGGTTTGCTGATGTTAACTTTGTGGATCGAGTTGCCCATGGTGGCGGTGGGGTTATGGTATGAGCAGGCGTATGCTATAGACAACGAACACAGGTGCATTTTATTACCGATAAATACCATGACGAGAGCCTGAGGCCCATTGTTGTGCCATTCATCCATGACCATCACCCTACCTCATGTTGCAGCATGATATTGCATGGCCCCATGTTGCAAGGATCTGTACACAATTCCTAGAAGCTGAAAACATCCCAGTTTTTGCATGGCCAGCATACTCACCGGACATGTCACCCATTGAGCATGTTTGGGATGCTCTGGATCGGTGTATATGACAGCGTGTTCCAGTTCCTGCCAATATCCAGCAACTTCGCACAGCCTATCAAGAGGAATGGACCAACATTCCACAGGCCACAATCAACAACCTGATCAACTCTATGCGAAGGAGATGTGCTGCACTGCATGAGACAAATGGTGGTCACACCAGACTCTGACTGGTTTTTGGACCCACTGACCCCCCCAATACAGTAAAACTGCACATTTTAGAGTGGCCTTTTATGGTAGCCAGCCTAAGGCACACCTGTGTGTAGCACCCTGGAGTTTAGACACAGTGGATCCTCACAAACTTACTTGGCAGGAATAGTTATCATGGTTGATTGTTAGAGATCTATTGATTTCTCCCTAAGTTTGGCCTTGTTGCACTTTCCTCTTCTACCACTAGTTGGCCGGGTACTTGGTAGTACTAGATATGAGAAGGGCAACGCAAGGTCAGATTATGGGTATATAGGGTATCCTAGACAATGGGCAGGGGTTTTCTTAAATCCCTTGGCCTGCTGGGAGAACCTATATATTTGGGTGGAGTCAGGTGATCAGTGTTCTGTGCCACCTGGATGGCAGGATGGCTAGGTGGACATGTGTTGTATTGCCCAGGCTGCTAGGCCAGAGATTGGGCCTATCCTGGGCACATCTGGCTGCTAGGCTGTCTGAGGGTCTATCCAGAAGCAAGAGAGAAGCGCAGGGTTGGGACTACGGCTTGCAGTCCAACCAGAAGTGATGGTTCTTCCAGCCGGAGAACCTGTCGTGGTCGGAGGTAGAGGTGAAGCTGTTGCCACTAAGGGACCAACCATCTTATTACCAGGGACCGCAGTGAGTAACTGAAGCAAGTACCAGAGCAGCATTCTTACCAACCGGGGACGGTGAAGAATCGGGAGACTTCAGTGGGTATCAAGCCTGGGACCCAGCCAGCGGAGGTGATGCTTGCAGAGCAGCCTTGTGTGTCAAGCCAGGGACCAAGCAGGCCAATGGGGTGAAGCTTGAGAGGTATCTTGAGTGCCAAGCTAGGAACCCAGCAGAGAGGTGGGGGTGACGCTTGAGGAAGATACCACCGTGAAGATTGGAGGAGCTCAAGGGATTCAGTGGCAGTGAATCAGTGGTCTAGTGAGAGACCAGGATCTCAGTGGGCTGAAGAACTACAAGGAGTGATTGTAGTGGAAGTGAAAGAACTGGTAAGCTTTGTGTTAGGAACCGTTAAAGACTGTTGCCATAGGAGACAGCTTTCCTGCACATGCAGATGTGGCATCTTACTGGATGCCTTTCCCTGCATGGCTGTCTTCCTATTGAAGTCTCGGAGTCTGCCAATTGAACCTGCAACTACTCAAGGGTGTCCTGGCCCTAACCCTCTTTTGTACAAAAGTTTGTTAAGAGAAATAAAAGTCTCTTTTGCATTCAAGAAGTGTCTGGCGCCCAGTGACTTTAACCACCTTCCACCCACCATGCCTCACAACCCACTGTATACAGAAGGATGTCAGCTATCGCTGGCCCTGGAGGTTCTCATTAGACCGAAGGAGGCCTGGGACCTTGATACATTTGGTGACCAACATGGGGCTAAGGCGTTATCTCTACAGCAATCGCTCATAGCAACTGGCCTCAGCTTCATCGGGATTTCGTCTGGCTCCTTGGAAAGGTGGCAAGTAACATCTATACTTCTAATAGACTGTGTTGTCCTGTGTACCACCAATGTGGGGAAGAACCAACGAGCCTCATTGGTCAGGGGAGAGGATCAGCCTGGTCTTTTGACCCTTCCAGCCAGCGCTGTAAGGGTTAATACAGACTCCAAAATGGACTCCAGTACAGTTTTGGCACACAGCAGCACGAAGATGATGGGTGCCACAGTTCCCAGAGAACATTTGCACCTATCCGTTGGCAGGGGGAGGAGTCCCCGTTCTGCAGAGAAGGACGCATTACTGTTTAGGTCGCCATCTTGGGTTCACATGCTGAGACCTCATGGCCTGAAAGGAAACACGGCGCACCTGGGAGCTGAATATGACCGATACGAAACTGCCAGTTTCTTCGCCCCAGGAACCATGATTACTGACACAGGTATTCAGATGATACCGAAGGGTAAGATCGCCCTGTATATCTCTTAAAGCTCTGCGGCTATGGGGATCATCTGCCGGGGGTGTTCCAGGTTTGCCCTGTTTATGCGCCCTTGAGGCCGGTGCTGTCGATGTTGAGAACTGCTGCTGATAGCTGCCAGACCGCCGCTGCCGTCACAAATGATGAGGGTGGATTGGGCCCGCGGATATACCACCATGGAGGAACCCTTCATCCAGTACCGAACCCGCTGATTCTGGAAGTCCTGCTCCGGCCCAGGCAACCTCTTCCTCAGATGTGTCGGATGAGCTTACAGATACCACAGTGGAAGTGTCAGTTCCCCCTGCCATCGTTTCTTCCGAGACACCTACAGTAACTGCTAGTCCGGAACAGGTGGTGCCAGTAACCCGTCTCCCTCCTAAGGAGATCCAAGCATCTGCCTCGGCTACCACCCTGGGTATCACTTTTGTGGAGGATGGTGGCCCCACGGTCATTACTCGTTTGGCCCAGTATGTTCGCTCATCGAGGGCGAAGAGAGGCGAATGATCTCGGATCCCTCCCCGGCGGTGCCTGAAGCCGGTAAGTGAAGATGGAGGGGAGAATATACAAGATGAATAAAGTGACTGATATGTAAAGTAGCTGTCGTACATTGGGCCTCGAAAATCTTTACACCATATTGTTCACTTCCAAACCTTAAGGGAAGAAGTATTTCTACTGTTGGCGGAACTGCTGAAACAGCCCCGTCTTAGGAATCTCATGAATAAGGTGTTACAGTTGAATACAGCAGAGAACCGAGGATTAAGGGCCCCATTGTTACCTGTTCCTATGTATGTTTGTCGGAATAATGCAAATAATGTCAACTCTACAAAAGGGACCTCAAGCACTTTGTCACCACAGTGAATCCAGAGGGAGAGTTTAATTTTACCCAACCCCGGGTACTACTGGTAAAATGTCATCAAAATGGTATCACTACCACCTTGGATTACAAATATGTTTTGTGTGATGTCAAGGACGCTATGCTGACAGCCACTTCACACACACATTTAAATTGTTGTTAGTGGAGAACATTCCAGAGAACTGTAATGCCTGGACTATGCTGGACTGAATGCTGCCGGCAGATACATGGAGTGCCCACCTGAGCCATGTTGGTTAAAAGTTGAAGTTGTTGGGGTGATCCACCCTGAAGGGTGACCTGTGATCTTCAGCAGGTTGTTACCTCCCACGTAATGACGAAAAATCTTCTATGTCCCCGGCTGTCATATGGACAAACTGAGGATGCCTTTGCAAGGGGAGCTGTGTCCTGAAGTGCGGTCCCTTGCACCAAGGCCTGGCTGCTTGTTGCTTGAAATGCAGCTGTCTCTTCTTGTCCCTGGTGTCGCCCCATAAGAAGAAGGGAGACTGCTGGGAATTATAGTCCACCCAGAGGGAGATTGATGAACTGTAACATGTCTTGGAAGCTGAGTGTTTAGTCAGTTAGAATAGGCTGTAATAGAGGGGTAAATCCCCACCATGCATGCGAATAATGGACTAAACCATACAGAGGCGGCTCTCTAATTAGGCATATTAGACGGTCGCCTTAGGCCCCGCAATGGGAGGGGCCTCGCAGCCGCCTGGTCTACTTAGAGAGCCGCCTCTGAGGCTGACAGCTCCGGATCACTGATAGAGCCCCTCAGCAGGGCTGGCCGCTGGCGCCAGTTTAAGGCCAACTTAGGTGGGCAGGAGAGGGGGGGCACTGAAGCCGATGGTCCCTCAAGTGCTTATGCTGGCACCGCCCTGCTCACACCTGCTCAGCAAAGCAGACATCAGACCGGTAACATGCAGCGCTGGGCACTGTGAGATTCAGCCTCCACACTAACTTTCATTAGCTTCCGCGGCCCCTCCTCCTCCCACATGAAAGGCAGATGATGGCCTTTCATTTCAGCACATCGATCAGTTGCAGCTTCTATCCAAGAGAATCTCCCAGAACCGCCTCCATTCCAGCATACTCGTTGGTGAACTGGAGGTAAGTGAGAGGAGGGGGAGGGGCCGAGTGACCCCAGGGGGAGGGGCCAGCAGACACAGTAGCAGGAATGGCATGGATCCTCAGAGGAAGGTAGAGGTAAGGTGCTGTATCATGTCGGACTGTACTGATTACACAGCCTCCTGCATGTACATAATAGGGACCCATCTAGAGATAGAGGAGGGATAGATGGGGCAGAGAAGAGGATATAAGGACGGAGCAAGGGAATAAGAGAGATGATGGCAGTTAGAGAGTACATGGGGACAGACAGAGCAAAGGTGATGGGACAAAACAAGACATCAATGAGGCCCCTTTCACTTGGGACAGACTCTGCTTTGCTCAGCGGGGAGTCTGTCTGCTGACTAACCTCTGAGCAGAGCAAGAGGTTAACAGGTCCGCGTCTGCTCCACTTATGCCAAGTGGACACAGACACAGCCCATACTGCTCTATGGGCAGTCAGGTATAAACGGACCGCCTGTCTGTTTATACCCAACTGACATTCTTCCTGATCAGCCCAGACAGAGGGTAATGGATCCCTCTTCAGTTTGTTTTTGTTGGGCCGGATTGAAGGTAGGCGGGTGTAAGTGGACAAAAGACCATTCACATCCACCGCTCCATAAAGGAGAATGGAGGGTCCACAGCAACCCCATGTATGCAAAGAATAGAAACGTACTGTATGCATTACCATGACATACTGCGTTGCCTTATTAAAGTAATGTACTTACAGCAAACTTTACTAGGATAAAGCAACAAATTGTTTACTTGTCCTGGTATTGATTTATTCTTTGCATTTACGGGGTTCTCTGTGGTTGGTACCGGACCAAGCTACTATGCCTGCAGTGTTGTTTTTTGAGTGAAGTGGTTGTAAATATCCAGCAGATGACAAGTGCATGTGACCTCATAAGTTTAAGGAGTCTATTTTTTTTGGTAAGCAAATGGTATGTGCTTTGTTTTGGTGATGGGACACTGACGTCCGAGCAAATAGTTTGCAGTGGATCTGCACAAGTTTATCACAGCACAGTTTTGTTGGATTTTTTTGTGTTACATGTATGTTTTATGCTTATTATTTATTGTACCAGCACTTTGGAATGTACATATATTAATTATTCTTGGTATCTTCACACTATATAACATTTTACTGGGGTACACACTTATATGATGGATGTTCTTTTCTTTAATTTCCCCAGTGACAGCCTGCCAGAATAGCTAGGATCTGCGAGAGCAGCTCCGTATTATACATTACTATCCCTATACTGTACCCTTCTGCCCCCTGTACTGTGTCCACTTGCCCTCCCCCTGTACTGTACCCTCCTGCCCCCTGTACTGTGTCCACTTACCCTCCCCCTGTACTGTACCCTCCTGCCCCCTGTACTGTGTCCACTTACCCTCCCCCTGTACTGTGCCCTCCTGCTCTGCCCTGTACTGTACCCTCCTGCCCCCTGTACTGTGTCCACTTCCCCTCCCCCTGTACTGTACCCTTCTGCCCCCTGTACTGTGTCCACTTCCCCTCCCCCTGTACTGTACCCTTCTGCCCCCTGTACTGTGTCCACTTACCCTCCCCCTGTACTGTACTCTCCTGCCCCCTGTACTGTGTCCACTTACCCTCCCCCTGCACTGTACTCTCCTGCCCCTGTACTGTATCCACTTACTCTCCCCCTGTACTGTACCCTCCTGCTCCTGTACTGTGTCCACTTACCCTCCCCCTGCACTGTACTCTCCTGCCCCCTGTACTGTGTCCACTTACCCTCCCCCTGTACTGTACCCTCCTGCCCCATGTACTGTGTCCACTTACCCTCCCCCTGTACTGTGCCCTCCTGCTCTGCCCTGTACTGTACCCTCCTGCCCCCTGTACTGTGTCCACTTCCCCTCCCCCTGTACTGTACCCTTCTGCCCCCTGTACTGTGTCCACTTACCCTCCCCCTGTACTGTACTCTCCTGCCCCCTGTACTGTGTCCACTTACCCTCCCCCTGCACTGTACTCTCCTGTCCCTGTACTGTATCCACTTACTCTCCCCCTGTACTGTACCCTCCTGCCCCTGTACTGTGTCCACTTACCCTCCCCTGTACTGTACTCTCCTGCCTCCTTTACTGTGTCCACTTACTCTCCCCCTGCACTGTACACTCCTGCCCCTGTACTTTGTCCACTTACCCTCCCCCTGTACTTTGTCCACTTACCCTCCCCCTGTACTTTGTCCACTTACCTTCCCCCTGTACTTTGTCCACTTACCTTCCCCCTGTACTTTGTCCACTTACCCTCCCCCTGTACTTTGTCCACTTACCCTCCCCCTGTACTGTGTCCACTTACCCTCACCCTGTACCCTCCTTATACAGTTAATTTTTATCGCTTGAATTATTTGTCCTATTATGGGCATGAGTGGGGCCTCATGTTTAAGTTTTGCCTAAGGCCTCACAAAGCCTAGAGCCGCCTCTTAAACCATACGTCTAAACTGTTTCTAGTGTAGTCACCAGGTGGTGTGAACAGTGCTGACCTGAGTGAACTTTATTCATATTATGTGCTAAGTGTAAGTTTGCTGATTAATGAAGAGGAGGTGGCATTCACCCTTGAGGATGGGGCCCGCTCTTCCTGATGTAAATAATGCAAATGTTTTATAGGGTGTATTCGGCTGAGGACAATTACAATCTGTTTAGTCACTTATGTTTATACTGCACCTTGTTACAATAGGATGCATTTTTGCATTGCTGTTAATTCTCTATTGCAGGTGTTGCTGTGTTGGTGCGTCTTCCTTGGCTAAGGGGAGACAGGGATCTAGCCTGCCGTCAACACTAACCCATTTCTGTATTATCACTGTATATATATATATATATATATATATATATATATATATATATATATATATATATATATATATATATATATATATATATATATATATATATATATATATATATATATATATATATATATATATATGTGTAGCGCAGTGGCGTCTCCAGCTTTCATATTTAGGGGGGCACATGGGGGACAGGGACAAAAATAGGGGGGCAATATAAAATGCATATATATATATATATATATATATATATAAATCTATCTATCTATCTATCTATCTATCTATCTATCTATCTATCTATCTATCTATCTATCTATCTATCTATCTATCTATCTATCTATCTATCTATCCTGGGGCCCTTTACCCCTTTACTACGATCCCACAATGGCCCTTTCACATGTTCTGCAGTGAGCTCCCTTCCTACTGTATTGGGGCCCCCCCAGGGTGACAGAGAACAAGAGATATATGTCACCAGCTTAGAATTTACAGGCTGGTTCTCTTGTCCTAAGGAGGGAGGGGCACATGGTGGGGCCCAGCATAATGTTGGGGGGGGTCAGGGCCCCCTCTGGCCCCCCTAGGGTCGCCATTGGTGTAGCGGGACACATTTTTGATGTGACTTGGTGTTATGTTATATCTTATAATCTGGCGCCATCTAGCGGTCATAATATAAAAGGACTGCATCTTTATTTCTTTCATTATTCAAGTTGACACAGAAGTGTTCTTTTTGTTTACATTTGGACATTAACTTGACCTACCCACAATGCTCAGTAACTCCCACAAGCCTCAGGGAACAGAACTGCATTGTGGGGAGACTATAAAAAGGCTGGGAGCGGCCATCTTAGGTCTCTTGTTCCTGGGATGCATGGCCTGCCAGCAGGGCTCTGTGGGTGTGTGTCCCACAGAGTTGCGGCCTACCCTGTGCGGAGCGGAACAGCAGCCAGTGATCCTGCCTTAGATCACAGCGTGTTGGAGCAGCAGAGTGATCGTTCCAGAGACCCTTGAAGGAGGTAACCGGGGACTCCTGGTCGTCTGCGAGGTGGTACAGCGTGACGGCGTGGCCACAGTGAACAGACTGAGAACTTGTGGGCCGGAGACAGAACTTTGTACATTAGAACGGAGTCTTCTGACAACACTGTCCTCGTCGGGTGAGAGGGCTGTTGCCCAAAAGCTTCTTGATGCACTTTTACAGATCCCTCTGCACAAGACAGAGCTGCTGGGACCCATAGTTCTACAAGCTAAGTCAGGAGGATTAGACTGAGTTAATATCAGGCTTCGGGCCTGCACTTCATTGAGGGTTTAGTACTGAGTCACTGGCACCAAAGGTAGTTATAGTGCTGCTGCACCAGAACTTTGCTTCTACATTTTCAGTCTACTTTGATCAGGAGTCATTAACCCTTTGGATTACAAATTTACTTTGTTTTTGCTAGCAGAAGAAAAGAAGGACTGTTTAGTAAAATACAAGGCCTTGTGTCCCTTTACTATATTGGGGTAGTGTGATATTAAATGAGGAAGCTCTAATTGTTGTATTACACTTTATTTATCAACCTAATCTTTGATTTAATATAGTAATAAAGCGCGCAGGAAATAGGACAGTGCTCATAGTGAGATAAATTCATTCTGACGATTATATATAAGAGAGGGGGTGGTGCTGCGCTAATCCTGATATGGACTCAAAAACCTCATATTAGCAAGCTGGCTTGTGAGCTAAAATAAAAATAAAATCACCAGAGGGATGGAAAATAATAATAAAAATAAAGTGGTAAGTGGTGTCAAGCAGAAATCATAAGCGTGAACGCATGTTCATAAGCACACAAATAATAAGATGACCACCGTAGTATATGATTAACTTGCAATCTATCTAAAACGTACATAAATATGTGCAAAAAATAGTATATAAAATATAAAATATATATAGCAATAATCAATGGATGAAAGTGTGTGCAAAACAGCTCAAGAAAGTGATAAGTATAAAGTGACCACCATAAGGTATGATAACCTCATAATCTCTCTCTCATACACTCAAGTGGGTAATGGCCCCTTACCTTACGGTAATAGGGCATAAGCATATGACCAAAGAAGACTTTTGGGGTGTCCACCTATGGGCTCCAGCGCATCCCTCTCCGTTCTAAATCCGGGATGGATCTCTCAGATGTAGTGCAGGAGGGTATATAAAATAATAAAGCAGGAAGGATCCCAATAGTGTAATTCCTTTTTTTATAAAATAGTAATTTTATTAAATAAACTTCAGGTACTCACATCAAAAATGAATGTATAGCAAACAAATCCAACGAGCAGCGAGCTCGTAAGCATCTAGCAGTGAATGCAGCCTATCCCGTCCCTACGCGTGACGTCACACCACACGTGACTTCTTCAGGTGCTCGTTGGATTTGTTTGCTGTACATTCGTTTTTGATGTGAGTACCTGAAGTTTATTTAATAAAATTACTATTTTATAAAAAACGGAATTACACTATTGGGATCCTTCCTGCTTTATTATTTTATATACCCTCCTGCACTACATCTGAGAGATGCATCCCGGATTTAGAACGGAGAGGGATGCGCTGGAGCCCATAGGTGGACACCCCAAAAGTCTTCTTTGGTCATATGCTTATGCCCTATTACCTTAAGGTAAGGGGCCATTACCCACTTGAGTGTATGCACACGAAGATGCACCTGATGTTATCCACTCTGAGCACTTCATCTGCAACGATTGCATGATAAAGACGTTGCTGTCACATATTTCTTTTTTATAAGGACTTTTTGTTACACATTTTTGATATCCTATATTTAATTTTGTTTTAGTGTTTTCTTTAGGATACCCAGATTGTATCCATTCTGTATGGACTTTTACACTCTTGTCACTTTATGCGGAGCATGGCATGCTGTTTTATTCATTATCCACGTTTGATAGTTCTATACAGCATTGCACATTGTCACTTTTTGTTGAGTTGTTTTGCACATTTTTATTAATATACTTTATTTTTTTATGTTTGAGAGAGATTATGAGGTTATCATACCTTATGGTGGTCACTTTATACTTATCACTTTCTTGAGCTGTTTTGCACACACTTTCATCCACTGATTATTGCTATATATATTTTATATACTATTTTTTGCACATATTTATGTACGTTTTAGATAGATTGCAAGTTAATCATATACTACGGTGGTCATCTTATTATTTGTGTGCTTATGAACATGCGTTCACGCTTATGATTTCTGGTTGACACCACTTACCACTTTATTTTTATTATTATTTTCCATCCCTCTGGTGATTTTATTTTTATTTTAGCTCACAAGCCAGCTTGCTAATATGAGGTTTTTGAGTCCATATCAGGATTAGCGCAGCACCACCCCCTCTCTTATATATATCTTTTCTCAGGTCAGGTGTGTACCCGATTCGGTGCTAGCTGCTTTTCCACTCTTAGCTGTTTTCCATATCAGATAGCGCGGGAATAATTTTATTATTATTCACTCTGGCGGTTATCCTATTTACTTTGCTACACCACTCATATATTATTTCAGACATTTTATACCTGTATTGTATCCTTGTAATATAAAGTTCAGTTGACTGTCAAACTATGTTGGTCTGACAGTACAACCATTGTAGTGTTTACCTTTTAAAACAATTACAGTAAATAAGGTTATTATTCAAGTATAACTGTGTAAGTGTTGTTTTCCTCTTCATCACCAGCCAAGAGGAGGGTAAGGTAACTACAGACAGGTATATTATATTGAGTTTTGTGAACTTGCCTTTATGATTTTGTTTTGACTGCACATTATTACACCACAGCTGTGCCAGGGGGACTGAGATAGTCAAAGGGGAGACAAAGCAGAGTACAGGCCCAAATAAATCAGCAGCTCCTTCGGGGGTCAGTGCAACACGTGGGGGCTCGTCCGGGATACTGTGACTCTGCAAACAACCCCCCAGATACCCCCTTGGCACCAGTATGGACCCTGCCACTGTGGTTCAGTGGTGCAAAGAAGACCTCGCCCGCATGAAGGCGAGTGTGACCGTTGAGCATCCTTGAAAGGTCCGGGAGGAAGAACGTCAGTCCAGGGTCCTGAGAGCGACCGCTGGCACGATGTCTTGGTCCCCACCTATCCAACAAAGCAGGCTTGAAATGAGAAGATCTGGATGCCGCACACCGGATGTAGTAGAAAACTTGACTTTATTAGAAAGATGGGATCATCAAAAATACAAGACCATCATGCAGAAAGTACAGGATTAGTTGACGCGTTTCGCACTCGGAGCTGAGTGCTTACTCATGAGTAAGCACTCAGGTCCGAGTGCGAAACGCGTCAGCTAATCCTGTACTTTCTACATGATGGTCTTGTATTTTTGATGATCCCATCTTTCTAATAAAGTCAAGTTTTCTACTACATCCGGTGTGCGGCATCCAGATCTTCTCATTTCAAGCCTGTTCCACTTAGCATTCAGCCAGCACCTGGAACTCTTCTACTCTGGAAATCTCACATCAATCTTACACCTGGGTCTGTGTCCACCTGAGCGGTGAAACACCCTCTTATCCAACAAAGCAGGGGGAGCGACCCTGAATTGGAGAAGCCGAGGCTTCAGCTGCAAAGAGAGATGACCAAGATGATGAAGCCGTTGATCGGGTCATCGGATCTCATGTCTGAGTTAGACACCTTGAAGATGCAAGTGTCCCAGATGGCAGAGATGATGGACAAATTGATGGCCAAACGTACTGAGTTGTCTGGCCAGAAGCCCACAAAGAAAGGCGTCTGTCAAAACTGTGGAGGTGTAGGTCACTACCAGCAAGTATGTCAAAGTCCATGAATGGAGACAGAAGACTGGCGGAGACCTCAGAGAAGTGACCCAAGGATGGAGAAAAGGTCCGGGCCTTCGAAAAGAATTTTCCCTGAGTCTGCAAGGGAGCAATGGAGAACACCTGCTGTTTATACTGTTTCGGTGGGAAATGCCTTTCAGCCCCTAAACCGACAACGGAAGCGGTGTGCTCGGTGGCAGAAGCTGAAGAGAGCACGAGTCCAAGTATGCCAATCTGTGGTTACAGATGTTTCTAACAGGCCTCCTACCCAGTTGGTAGGCCCTCTGCCTGTAGTGCCTATTCTGATTGAAGGGATCTATACCAGAGCTATCCTTGATACAGGTGCCCAAGTTACCCTGATGACCAGAGACTTTTACAAGAAGCACCTGTCATACCTGCCCCTGAAAAAGTTGGAAGACTTAAAGGTTCAGGGTATTCAAGCAGAAGATTACCCTTGTGATGGATGTCTGCGGGTCAAGTTGTCGTGTGATCCGTTAAAAGATGGGAAGCCTCAGAACTTTGAGACACTGGCCATTGTCTGTTCTTGGCTGCCAGGGCCCTCAAGAAGTTTGTTGATTGTTGGGACCAACACAGACCTGGTGAAGTGGCTGTTAGCCCCTGTCATCCCCAGAAGTGACCCTCTACCTTCACTGCCAGAAGAAGGGTTGGAAGTGTCTACCTCTCCCACCATGGATGCAGAAATATCCAAAACAGAAGTGGAAGAAACCGATCTGCAGAAGGTAGAAGTGGTTGAGTGGAAAGAGAAGGCAAGTGAGCCTACTGTGTCTGAACCAAAGAATCAGAAGAAACAAAGAGTCCTTTCCAAACTTAAGAGGCCAACCTGTGATGTGTTGGATGAGAGTTCCACAGAAATTGTTCTCACCCCTCAAGGGTTGTCAAGAGAGCCTGACCTTATTACCACAGATTTGGTGAAGGGTAACCCCATCTCATCCCTTGACACACCTGTACACAACACCAAGGTGTCAGCTCTGAATGTACAGGACACTTCCCCATCATGTGAAAATTGGTGGGAAGCTCCCCTGTCTGTTTTGTGTAACAGTATAGAATCAAAAATGTGTTACAGAAACAAAATCTTATATCTCTCTGGGGACCAAAGAGTTCAAGCAGGGGGAGTGTGTAGCGGGACACATTTTTGATGTAACTTGGTGTCATATTATATCTTATCATCTGGCGCCATCTAGCGGCCAAAATATAAAAGGACTGTGGCCAGGGAACCTGTCGTGGTCAATGGTAGAGGGGAAGCTGTTGCCACTAAGGGACCAACCACCTTATTACCAGGGACCACAGGAAGTAAGTGAAGCAAGTACCGGAGCAGCATTCTCACCAACCGGGGACAGTGAAGAATCAGGAAACTTCAGTCGGTATCAAGCCAGAGATCCAGCCAGCGGAGTTGACGCTTGCAGAGCAGCCTTGTGTGTCAAGCCAGGGATCGAGCAGGCCAATGGGGTGAAGCTTGAGAGGTATCTTGAGTACCAAGTTAGGGACCCAGCAGAGAGGCGGGGGTGACGCTTGAGGAAGATACCACCTTGAAGATTGGAGGAGCTTAAAGGATTCAGTGGGTCTAGTGAGAGACCAGGAGCTCAGTGGGCTGAAGAACTGAGTGATTGTAGTGGAAGTGAAAGAACTGTTATGCTTTGTGTTAGGAACTGTTAAATACTGTTGCCATAAGAGACAGCATTCCTGCACGTGCAGATGTGGAGTCTTGCTGGATGCCTTTCCCTGCATGGCTGTCCTCCTATTGAAGTCTCGGAGTCTGCCAATTTAATTTGCAGCTACTACTACTCAAGCGTGTCCTAGCCCTAACCCTCTTTCCTACAAAAGTTTGTTAAAAGAAATAAAAGTCTCTTTTGCATTCAAGAAGTGTCTGGCGCCCAATGGCTTTAACCACCTTGCACCCACCATGCCTCACAACCCACTATATACAGAAGTATGTCAGATATCTCTGGCCCTGGAGGTTCTCATTAGACCGAAGGAGGCCTGGGACCTTGCTACATGTGCAATAATCATGCTGTCCAAACTTTTTTTTTTTTTAACATAAAGTTTTTTCATTTTTAATAAAACAGAAAAATAAAAACAATTAAAGACAATGCTGTCCAATCTTAATATGCCACACCTGTGAGGTGGATGGATTACCTCAGCAAAGGAGGAGTGCTCACTAACTCAGATTTAGACAGATTTGTGAACAATATTTGAGAGAAATAGGCCTTTTGTGTACATAGAAAAAGTCATAGATCTTTGAGTTCAGCTCATGATAAATAGGGGCAAACACAAAAATGTTGCGTTTATAATTTTGCTCAGTGTATATATGAGAAAATTACGGTTAAAAGTGGTAAAAGTGGAGCAATCATCAAGGGGGATCCCAGGAACTCTGGGTATGTGGGGGGGACTCTGGTGGCCAGAGACCACCTTCCTCAGAAAGAATACACTAAGGTAAGGGGGGATTACTGTTATAAGAGGGAAGCATTTATATCAGTGCCCCCTTACATTATTGTATTCACGCCCCCCCTTACATCAGTGACCCCCCCATCAGACTGGCCTGGCGGAGCTGTCACTGACCTCCTCTTAAGTGCACCTTGCAGGCTCAGTCAGACGGCTCCAGGTTGGTGGCTCTGGTTTTATCCTATAGTCTCCTCTCTACAGTCCACACACATCTGACTTCTCCCATGACCCCTATACTGGCAGCACTCCCACTCTTGACTTCTCTGCAGACTCACCCTCAGAGACTGCAGACATGATAAAAGACAAGAGATGGTCAGATACTGCAGACATGATAGAAGAGATGAATGCATCAGATACAATGCCTCATCAGTGCCCTCTACCCATATCCCCATTATTTCCTGACCAAAGTCCTAAGTTTGATGTTCCTGCCTGCTGCCTGGACCATTGCTTTGGCTATGCTGACCATATCTCTGCTTGCTGCCTGTAATGACCCAGTACTTTTTATAGACCATGTTCCTGCCTGCTGTCAGGAACAATACCTTGGCTGTGCTGACCATATCTCTGCCTACACTGATCCAGGACTTTTTATGGACCATGTGCCTCTTTCCTGGACCAATACTTTGGCTCTACTGACCATATCTCTGCCTGCTGCCTGTACTGACTATGGACAGTATTCCTGCCTGCTGCCTGGACGATCCTTTTGCTGCTGCTGACCATGCCCCTACCTGCTACCTGGACCAATACTTTGTCTGTGCTGGCAATATCTTTGCCTGTACTGACTATTAACAGTATTCTGCCCTGCTGCCTGGACGATCCTTTTGCTATCGCTGACCATGTTCCCGTCTGCTGCCTGGACCAATGCTGTCCTCTGTGGACCACTGCACTACAAAAAACAATCTTTTGTTTAGAAATTGCTTAGCAGAATGTATTTTGGGGTGTAATTGGTATATACATGCTATGTGTTAGAAATATGATGGGCCATAGGTTCCAACTTAGTGGCCTAGCTCACATTCACAAAGGCCTTAGTGTTCACCTTTACCAAATCCCTTCACCGTGTTTGGCTATATTTAGTGCTGCATCCCTCTGTGTATTTTTTTATTTTTTTGGGAAAGTAATTTGCAACTGTTTTGGAATAATTATTGGATACAAAGGGTCATGTATTTTTTTGTTATCTGCTGCACATCCTCTAAATAAAAAAAAGAGAAGAAAAGAAATACGAAGGGCCTTCAAAAATGTGATAAGTTGTCAGGAATTTATATTTATAAATATATATATATGTGTGTGTAATTTATGCTCCTAGAACACCTGAAGGTGTTACTTGGATGCTGGGCCTCTGTATCCGGCCAGGCTGTGAAAACGTGTCACGGTTATGCAATAGAGTTTTGTTTGTCAGCTTACCTGTCTCCATGTGTTCATCTCTAAAGACCAGCTGACCCTCACCTGACTGCTTTTATTAACTCTCCTCTAGCATGGCTCCACCCCAGCTCCTATCAGAGAACTCTATATTAACCTCTGCACTGCAGGCCTGCCCTGCTGATCAACCTTTGTGTGTTTTGGCTTCCTGCTCCTGCCTGTCGTGTGCTCTACGTTTGTTTCTGTTACCGACCTTGGCGTGTTCTCCACTATTCCTGTCTGCACGTGACCCTGACCTTTGGCGTGTCTCCGACCATCCCTGTTTGCCTGTGACCCTGAACCTTGGCGTGAACTCTGTTGTCCTTGTCTGCTTGTGGCCCTGACCTTGGCTTATTCCTTTACTATCCTTATCCTTCTGTTGCCTACTGTGGGTATGAGCTGGGTGACCTGGAGCCAGTTGCAGCCCAGTCTATCCTCACCACTAGAGGCTCTGGTGAACACCTGCTGGCTCTTAGACTCCACGCCCCAGGGAATCTTATGCTCTAACACCGGTGGGATCCGTGTTGGTGTTCCAGTGGCCTGCCTTCCTTACCACCTGGACTGCCATCCGCAGCAGTCAGCCATAGGGTCCACTGCCTTGCGGTGCACTCCTGATCGCAACGGTGTGCATATGTCACCTAGCCTCTAGGTGACCTGACAAAAAGTCTCACACATGTGGTATCACCATACTCAGGAGGAGTAGCAGAATGTATTTTGGGTTGTAACTTGACAACCTTGTTCAAAAAAAAATATGTTTTCATTTTCATTTTCCAAAAACTTGTGGGAAAAAAATTACATGTTCAAAAGACTCATTATGCTTCATAGAATATATGTTGGGGTGTTTGCTTTTCAAAATGGGGTGATTTTGTGGGTGTTTCTATTGTCCTGGTGCTGCAGGGCCTTTAAAAGTGTAATAGGTAGTGAGGAAATTAGATATGTAATTTATGCTCCTAGAACGCCTGAAGGTGCTACTTGGATGTTGGGCCTCTATATGTGGCCAGGCTGTGGAAAAGTCTCATACATGTGGTATCACCATACTCAGGAGGAGTAGCAGAATGTATTTTGGGGTGTAACTTTTGGTATGTACATGCTATGTGTTAGAAATATCTTATAAATTGACAGCTTTGTGTGAATAAAAATAAAATATGTGAAAATTTTTATTTTTTTATATTTAAGAAAAGGTGTGGCTCTAACTCATGTAATAATTAGAATCAATATACACAACCTAAGTGATAAAATTCATATAAAAAAAATAATAATAAAGTTCATATAAAAAAGAAATAATCAAAAAATGCAATAATCCAAAAAAATATAATATTCCAAAAAAAATCTCTCAGTAAATCTTTACAGGAACAAATTTATCCTTCAAATAGTGCTCCACCACAAATCGTGCGTGAGAAATACAAACTCACCAGAACTTTATAATAAATACGGTTGTGGCGATATTGAACTCTTTCAATCAGCAACATGTATGGAAGCGATAACTCTAAACCACAAGGTGTCTCCTTGGCAGTCAAACATCGGGAGAAACATATTGAGAATCATAGTGAAATATGTTTATTAACATATGTGTAAAAACAGGTAGGTAAAACAATGCACACTTACATTTAGGAGTGCTGTAAGTCAGCAACAACATGTAAAGCTTCAGGTTAATATGCTCGCCGTCTCACCAAGACGCGGTGTGCATTCCAAAGCACAAGAGATGGCAACCAAGAAACCGGATGTGACATCCACATCTGTCTAAAAAATAAATATGTTTTCATTTTCTTTCCACATTTCCCAAAAACTTATGGAAAAAAATGACATGTTCAAAAGACTCATCATGTCTCATAGAATATACGTTGGGGTGTTTGCTTTTCAAAAATTGGCTCATTTTGTGGGTAATTCCACTGTCCTGGTGGTTTAGAGCCTTCAAAAATGTGATATCTAGTAGAAAAATGTATTTTGGGGTATAATTGTAAGTACTCCTATGTCGTGTGTGACAAATAATTTGTTACTATGACAATTTTGTGTAAAAAAAAAAAATAATTTCTTAATTTTTCCAAGAATTGTGGGAAAAAAATTACAACTTAAAAAAACTCACCATGCCTCTTACTAAATACCCTGGACTGTCTATTTTCCAAAAAGGGGTCATTTGGGGGGCATTTGTACTGTCCTGACCATTCAGGGCCTCAAGAAATGAGATAGGCCTTCCGTACATCAGGTGTAATCGGCTGTGATCAATGTTCAATGATTGGTACCATAGGCTGTAGACTCTATTGCCGCGCACACACGGCCGAACTTTCCGACAGAAAAAGTCTGATGGGAGCTTTTGGTCGGACATTTTGACCGTGTGTATGCCCCATCGGACTTTTTCTGTCGGCATTTCCGACGGACTCAGATATAGAACATGTTCTAAATCTTTCCTTCGGAAATGCCAACGGAGTTTAGCCCGTTCGTAAGTCCGCTCATGTGTATGCGGCATAAAACTTTCACACAGACTAAATAATATACACTATTTTTGGGTTATTTTTACCAAAGATATGTAGCAGTATACATTTTGGCCCAAATTTATGAACAAAAATTATTATTTGCAAAATTTTATAATAGAAACCAAAAAAAAAAATAGAAAAGTTTTTTTTTCCCACAATTTTTACGCTTTGTTTGCTTATATCGCAAAAAATAAAAAACCCAGTGGTGATTAAATACCACCAAAAGAAAGCTCTATTTGTGTGAAAAAAATGATAAAAATTTAGTTTGGCTACAGTGTAGCATGGCTGAGTAATTTTCATTCAAAGTGTCAGAGCACTGAAAGCTGAAAATTGGTCTGGGCAGAAAGGAGGTGAAATTGCCCAGTATTGAAGTGGTTAAATATGGTGAAGCCTGAGCAGCAGGGGAGTTTGGTGTAGCATGGAGTGCTGAGGTTGCTGTTGTGTGGCCTGGGAGGGGACCCCAGGTCTGGGGGCTCTACATCCAGGCAGGAGATGAGGAAGCCTAAGAGAGGAATCTCCATTAACTTTGGGTCTTGTGCAGAAGACATCCTGGCTGGCATGAGAAGATCTGGACAGCTGGAGAGCTGAACAGAAATCTTGCCCAGTGCAGCAGGAAACAAGGAACAGTGTGAGTACCTCAGCACACCTTGGGGCAGTGGTGGCCTGTCCATAGGGGGCGCACAGGTGCCGCCCCTCCTCCAGGCAGTCATGAATTTTTTTTTTTAAAAACTGGCCCTTTAAAAACAAAATACAAAAAAAGGTCCTTAAGTGCACTGTGTTCGGAAGCCAGACACAGTGTACTATGGGAAGCGCCACATCTATGCAATCACGAGATTTCAGACACGTTGCTTCATTTGCGGGCTTTTGTCCCGCCTTAAAGCGCTTTCCGAGCGCCGAGTAGCTTCCGCCCAGCACTCGTTGTATCTATTACTTCGGCCGGGCGGTTCGATTGACATCCTGAGTTAGATGTCACTTCCTGTTTTCTCTCTCCCATTGCGCCCGAGATAGAGAAAACCGGAAGTATGAGGAGCGGACTCTTCCATCACCGCTGCCTGTGGAAGGAGGCACCGCAGAAGAGGACAACACAGCAAGGTAAGTACCGCTGTGCTCCCGCGGAGAGCGTGGGGGGAGGGGGGTTTGATGTGACACAGGCAGGCTGCATTTGGTGGGACACAGGCAGGCTGCATTTGGTGGGACACAGGCAGGCTGCATTTGGTGGGACACAGGCAGGCTACATTTGGTGGGACACAGGCTGCATTTGGTGGGACACAGGCTGCATTTGGTGGGACACAGGCTGCATTTGATGGGACACAGGCTGCATTTGATGGGACACAGGCTGCATTTGATGGGACACAGGCTGCATTTGATGGGACACAGGCTGCATTTGATGGGACACAGGCTGCATTTGATGGGACACAGGCTGCATTTGGTGGGACATGTAGTGATCTGGTGTATATTAATATATATTGGGTTTATAGATAATTAATATTTAGGTATTATTATAATGATGATGATGAAAGTACAACAGGACACAGGCTGCATTTGGTGGGACACAGGCTACATTTTATGTGACATAGGCTGCATTTTATGTGACACAGGGTGCATTTGATGTGGCTGCATTTGGTGTGACACAGGCTGCATTTGATGGGACACAGGCTGCATTTGATGGTACACAGGCTGCATGTAAGGAGGGACTCCGCTGGGGGCACCTGATGTAAGGGCGGACTCTGCTGGGGACACCTGATGGCATCTGGTGGCAGGTGACGTGGCTAGTGACACGCTCAGGGCTCCCACTGATTCTACATTATGGTGAGTTGAATGATTTCATTTTATATTACAATGTAATAATTGAAATAATGTGCTTCAATCATCCTGACACCATAACAACCATGGTGCCCGGATGATTAAAGTGCTAACACCAGGTGTTTGGAATATCCTTATCTGCTGATTGTTAAACTTTCTAGAATACACATATTTCTATTGTTGTGTAGGATCTGGGCCTGCTGTCCCTCTATCCCTCTCTCCCTCCATCCCTCGTTCATCTCAGATGCTAACCACACAACCTTAGAGTCATGCCCACTATTTCTCTGAAACCACGCCCATTTTCACCAAGTGGGATGGGTCAAAAAGGAAGGGCGGGGTCTGGCTCCCCCCTTTCTTAACCACCTCAATACAGGGCATTTTCGCCCCCTTCTTGCCCAAGCCATTTTTCAGCTTTCAGCGCTGTCGCACTTTGAATGACAATTGCGCGGTCATACAACACTGTACCCAAATGAAATTGTTATCATTTTTTCCCCACAAATAGAGCTTTCTTTTAGTGGTATTTGAACACTGCGGTTTTTATTTTTTGCGCTATAAACAAAAGAAGAGTGACAAGTTTTAAAAAAAACACAATCATTTTTACCTTTTGCAATAATAAATATCCAATTTTTTTTTCTTTAAAACAAATTTTTTCTCAGTTTAGGCCGATATGTATTCTTGTACATATTTTTGGTAAAAAAAAATCGCAATAAGCGTATATAGATTGGTTTGCGCAAAAGTTATAGCGTCTACAAAATAGGGGATAGATTTATAACATTTTTTTTTTTTTTTTTTTACTAGTAATGGCGGCGATCTGCGATTTTTATTGTGACTGCGATATTGCGGCAGACACATCGGACACTTTTGACACATATTTGGGACTATTCACATTTATACAGCGATCCGTGCTATAAAAATGCATTGATTACTGTATAAATGTGACAGGCAGGGAAGGGGTTAACACTAGGTGGTGATGGAGGGGTTAACTGTGTTGCTAGGGAGTGATTCTAACTGTAGGGGGCGGGGACTCACTAGGGGAGGAGACCGATCGGTGTTCCTCTGTACTGGGAACATACCATCGGTCTCCTCTCCTCTGACAGGACCGTGGATCTGTGTGTTTACACACACAGATCCACGGTCCTGCTGTGTTACCGGTAATCGCGGGTGCCCGGCGGACATCGCGGCCGCCGGGCACGCGCACCGGGTGCCTAGTGACACGGTGGGCGCACGCGATCGCCGCCGGCGGCGCGCGCGCGTGCCCCCTGGCGGCCTAGGAATGCGAGGCCGTCATATGACGCCCACCCGCCACGAGAGCTGCACCGCCTGGCCGTCAATTGACAGCCGGCGGTCGGCAAGCAGTTAAACTTCACCAGCCGCCACTGCCTAGGGGCATAAAAGAGGAGAGATTGCCAGACGTAGCATACTTTCCAGAGACAGCGTTGTGCTAAATCCCAATTCCTTGTCCTGGGGCATTCTTCAGAGCAGCCAGGTGGGCTGGTACACAAAGCAGCCAGATGGGCTGGTAGTATCTGCAAGCATCAGAACTGTGTGAGGTCCTACTGATGAGACACTATAGTCCTGCATACAGTTTGGGACTTTGCGCTATTTCACTAAAGAGGACTGAGAGCTCCTGGTTTGTAATGGACTTTTCCACTGATCCATAGAGACTGCGTTTATTCCAGGAGGAGTACAGTCCATGTTCTTCATTTTTGTGTACATAGAGAAGGAAGTTAGTCCTCATCTGTTGTTCTTCAAGTCAAGTTGGGCATCCCATAATCCCAATACCCTTTCCAAGTTGTTTTCCCTCATAAAACAATAAAAACAAGCCCATGGACTGATTTCTTTCTGTGTCTGGGTGCAAGGAATAGGAGGAATTAAAATCTAGTGGCTCCTGTGGGGGTAGAATGCATTAAGGTAAAAAACATTTCTACTTTAGAACCACTTTAAGCTGGCTATACACTAGTACATTTTTTAAAGAAAATTTGTAAGAAAATTCATACAAAAAATTTGTATGAAAATTCTCTGTACATTTGATGAATTACATACATTCGATGAATTATGTACATTCCATGAATGAAAGTAGTTCAAAATTTAGTTTGCTTCTAGCATTTAATTTTAGTACTAATAGACTTTGTCGAATGAAAACCACATACACTGTTAGAAATTCCTGCATTCGAGAAAAAATATGCTCCTTCGAATTTTCTTGTCACTGCAGTCCAAATGAATGTCAATTCATTTGACCCCACTAATGATTAAACAATTGAACAAATGTTCTTAAAATGAAAAATGTTGAACAAAATTCTACTAGTGTATCGCTAGCTTTACATTTTGCAAATGCTCCATTTCAATACACATTTGCATTGATACCTTTTTTTTTAAGCAGTATTTTGATGTTCATTTTGATATACTGTACATGTATGTAAAAAGATTCAAATTGCACCAAAATGCTATTTAAAACTCAGTGAAATGAGAAACATGTACATCAATGCAGTGCTTTTAAAATATGCAAAATATGCCCAAGGCAGAGAAAGCACCCGATTTAATTTTAGATTATTGTCATCTCACTTGATGATGAATTGTGATAAGAAAATTGCTGATTTATTGATATGGATTTCTGCAGCATAGAGAAAATCAGCACAGACAATATTTCTTTAAAGACGTTGAAGGATCTTTGCAAATTATGAACAGATTTAGATGTGTGTGGGGGAGAGAAAGAAGTCATGGAAAGTAGCGTTAAAGCGGTTGTATACCAGCACAAAAAAAAAAAAAAAACTTGTAAGGCAAAGGCATAATGAGCTAGTATGCACCGCATATTAGCTCATTATGAAATACTCACCTTAGAACGAGGCATCGGAATCTGATCCCGCTCACTGCTGAGGGAGCTGACATTTTCCCCTCGGCGTGTCTTCTGTGTTTGCGGCTCTGCCGCTGTTAGTAGCCGGAGCCACAATGATGTCACTCCCATGCATGTGCGCGGGAGTCTTCGTTCCGGCAAGGTTCGGCAGCGTCCGTCGGACCTTCCCAGCGCATGCGCCGTTGACGTCAGCGGCTGCATTCAAAGTGAATATCTCCTAAACCGTACAAGTTTAGGAGATATTAATTTTACCTACAGGTAAGCCATATTATAGGCTTACCTGTAGGTAAAAATGTACAAAAAGGGTATACAACCACTTTAAAGTGGCAGTTTTGTTGGCCATAGTCCCTCCATTGGGACATTGCAGTCCTATAACCTAGCGCAGGCAACTTCGGCCCTCCAGCTGTTTTGAAACTACAAGTCCCATGAGACATTGCAAGACCCTGACAATCAGAGGCATGACTCTTAGAGGCAGAGGCATGATGGGATTTGTAGTTTCACCACAGCTGGGTGGGCCGAGGTTGCCTACCCCTGACCTAGCGGGATGTGGTGCCCCCTATATATTTGGTGCTATAAACTTTTATAGCTGCTTTACTGCTATGTGGGTCTATGCAGATGACAAATCTGTTACATGGACTATATGTACTGTCTGCCCTTATGTTGTAAAGCGCTGCTGCAAACTATTGGCGCTATATAAATCCTGTATAATAATAATAATAATTTTTTCCCTAAATGCACATGTTGGTATTGTACTACCTACCTATGGACCTGTTTGTAAGGTAGGCTTCTACGTACCCTGAAACTTTTATGTGGCTTGTTCCCACTGTATTCTTTTTGTTCTCTTTTGTACTTTTTTAAAAGCTACTAAAATAGATTTGGCATAATCTAATTTCAAAAGTCAATTTTCAAATTAATATTTTCAGATCTGCAGCTTTCATTAAATACAGTAATACTTGGTAATCCTGCCATGAAGATCCATGCTCTGGCTTTTCCTGTAATAAAGTGGTTGATTTACTAGAAAGGGTGCAAAATCTGGTGCAGCTGTGCATGGTAGCCAGTCAGCTTCTAACTTCAGCTTGTTCAATTAAGCCTTGAAATAAACCCCTGTTCACATGGGAGCGATTTGACATGCAGCCTATATCCGGCAATGGCACTGTCCCAATCGGTGCAACGCCGACTTTGCGGCGCCGCACCGTTTTCCAAAAGTAGTTCCTGCACTACTTTTGGTGACTTCGGGGGGGGACGGGGACTTTGATAGACATCTGTGCATGAATCTGCACAGATGTCTTTTCAAACAGCCCCGAACTGGCACTGAACTGCGGCTTTCGCAATTGTGCGAGTTCAGTTGAACTTGCACGATTTCAAACCTGCCTTCAGTGTGAACGAGGGCTAAAAACTGGAAGCCGATTGGTTTTTATGCAGAGCTGCACCAGATTTTGCACTCTCCAGTTTTACTAAATCAACCCCAAAGTGACAACACTCTGTCCTTGTCTCGCATTGTGCTGCTGTGTTGTCACCCTCTCTCTCACAGAGGTTTCTAATGGAGATTTCAAGTCGCCTTTTCAACGTAAGAATTATGTATAATCAATGCTTATTAGCAATTACAGCTATTAGGTATAGAGGTTTTCAACAATACAAAAGAGTAAAGAGTAAAGTACATGTAACTTGATATACAATCAAAGGTTTAATAAAACATACATGTACTAGTTGCTGTCAACATAAAACAACATCCTTGGGTCGGTCATAATATATCTTATTAGCAATAATGTGTTTGTACAGGCGAAAGTATTAAAAAAAGGAAAAATTGCTACTTAAATGATACGCAATCTAAATATTAGTATAAGATACGGTGTGATCGTGCTTCTGAGAAGAAAGAAGGGAAGAAGAGAAGATGGGGAAAAAAGGAGGAGGGGTGAATATTATATAAAGGAAACGTCACCTCCGGGCCAGTGTAACATCCTAGAAAGCACAGAGATACATTGAGAATAGAATTTCCAATCATAAATAAGTAGAAAAGGTGTCAGAGGTCCAAACGTGGTCCCATTGTAACCAAGACACCCGAAATGGTCCCAAATGCCTTTCCTTTCTGTGTATCATCACTTGCATTGACTTAGTATCATTCATATCACACATACCCGTTCTGTCAAAAAAAAAAAAAAGGAGTATTCGTTTTACAGTTACACCAATGCCTTGCTATAACGGATTGAGCGGCTCTAAGCGGCTTTAACCACTTTAAGACCAGGCCTTTTCTTGAACTTTTTGCTTAAGTTTAAAGTTTAAATTCATGTATTTGCTATAAAATTACTTAGAATTTCCGAACATTATATATATATGATATATATATATATATATATATATATATATTTTAGCAGAGACCCTAGAGAATAAAATGGCGATCATTGCAATATTTTTTGTCACACCGTATTTGTGCAGCGGTCTTACAAATGCAATTTTTGAGGAAAAATTAAATTTCTTGAATTAAAAAAACATAAACTTTTAAGTTAGCCCAATTTTTTTGTATAATGTGAAAAATGATATTACACTGAGTAAATAGATACCTAACATGTCACGCTTTAAAATTGTGCACGCTCGTGGAATGGCGACAAACTACAGTACTTAAAAATCTCCATAGGCGACTCTTTAATTTTTTTTTACAGGTTACCTGTTTAGAGTTACAGAGGAGGTCTAGTGCTAGAATTATTGCTCTCACTCAAAAGGATCATGGAGATACCTCACATGTGTGGCTTGAACACCAATTACATATGTGGGCGTGACTTACGTATGCGTTCGCTTCTGTGCACAAACTCTGAGAAATGGGATGATTTAAATTTTTTTTTTTTCATTATTATTATTTATTTTACTTTTTTGCACTGTCCCTTTAATTTTTTTTAGCACTTTTATTCCTATTACAAGGAATGTAAACATCTCTTCTAATATAAATAAGCATGACAGGGCCTCTTTATTGAGAGATATGTGGTCAAAAAGACCTCAGATCTCACATTTACATTGAAAAGTAATTTTGCTTTTAAGAGAACAAAAAATCAACTCTTTAAGGCTGGAGGGACTTCGCTCTGGTCCTCCAAGGGCATAGAGCTGAGTGGGGACTATCTTGCCCTCACTCAGTTTCCTGCCCAGCAACGGATCAGATCAGCTCCAGGCTAACCGACGGGGGGGGGGGGGGTCTGGGAAGCCCAGAAACGTCCGGGAAGCAGAGGGAGGCGGCCCCGCCCACTCTCTCCTCATTGGCTCACTGACTTTGATTGACCGCACAATTAAAAGAATTGTGTTGCCCTGTAAATATACTCAATAAACATATATTCAAATAATCAAAATCATGTCGTGTTCATACACTGATGAGAATAAAGTGTTATAAGTGCAAAAAAGGAAATTCATCCATATATACATGTAAAGCTGTAAACATGCATTCATAAATTATATTAGTCAATAGTGCCAGGTGAGGTATACATATTGAATATTTTCAATTAAAGTGCCAATTATTCTGTGCAAAACCTCAAATAATGTTGATTCAAAATGCCAAATCTTCAAATGTGGCATAAAATTGGTGAATGATATAGACAGAGGCATCCTAATTCCAAATACTGGTGGTGCCCCAGGTGCTCAACACCTGCTTTATTACAGTCCAAAAGTGCTCCCGGTGATCCCTTGCCTCTGCTCCACCATATATAATAATGAATGGACGCTTACTAGATGAGGTCTAGCCATGCATTAGTGGGCAACACCCCCCACTGTGGGTATGCAGGTAACACTCCAGTGGCGACTGGTGGGTTTTTGTTTGTGGGGGGGGGGCAAACAACCAAACCCCCCCCTTCCGTTGGCACCTCAAACATACTCCCCGCTCTCTGCCGGTCCACCGGCACTTACCCAATCGGCATCAGGGATCATCGGGCAGGGGGACAGGCTGAGGCGGGCATCTCCTCTGAGATCACGGCAGGAATGAGCCTGTTTTGTGCCTGGCTGCAGGGGAAAAGTTTGGGAAGTACAGTACAGTACCTGGACAGTAATCCCGCGGTTCCTACAGGAGTAGCGCTACATAGGCATGGTCCACTGTTGTCACCATCAGGAAACCCACCCAAAGATGTGCCATGCAGTCATCAATGGAGTGCAGACCGGAAGTGGCAGCCAAGATGTAACAGGAGATCAGCAGAACTGAGTTGCCATAGAGGATGAAATAAAGGTGAAAACAGGATTTTATCATAATAAAAATGAAATGTCATCCGTTTAAACTTTACAACTACTTTAATGCCAAGATAATACAAGTTGTGACTGAGTTCCATGTATAAAAAGTTGAAGCAACAATCAAATACCGGTTACAGAATTTAAGATGCCATTGATTGGGGGAACTCCTACAATTTTTTGTTTTCCAAGACTTTTGATCCATGCTTAGAACACAAAGAGCAAAATTTAAAGTGGTTGTAAAGGCAACAAGTTTTTTTTATACAAAAACAAGATTTTAATATTGATTAATTAGGCCAAAAATAAGGAGGCACTGAGGTTGATTTACTAAAGGCAAATAGGCTGCGCACATTCAAGGAAGTTGCACTTTGCAAGGGATTTTTTCCCAGAGCTTAGTGAATGTCCTGAAATTTCACTTTGCAAAAATTAACCAATTAAGGAACTGTAAATAAAAACAAAAGAGCCTTTTTGCTTGCACATGATTTGGGTGATGGAAATGAGCAGAGCTTCACCACATTCACTAAGCTCTGGGGATAATTCCCTTGCAAAGTGCAACTTTAGTAAATCAACCTCAATGAGTACCACAGTGAGTCAGGATACTGACATAGTGGAATGTAGGCAAAGTAATTAGTCATTTTCACTTTACAGCAAAGTTACTATTCCAGTTTCTCTAGTCGCATGTTCTCCTGCATAATTATGACGTTTATGGAATATTTTGGCAGCACTTATGTTCTCCTGTATTTCCAATCATCTGTTTGCCTCTTGGCATGTCCCAGCAATAACTCATGGCTCAGAAAAAATTATTTATTCTACATTTAGTAATCTGAACAAGACTAGGAGGGGGGACACCAGACATCCCAACATGCATAAACTCATTTCAGAGCAGTGGCAAAAATATTTCAGAGAGGTGGCGCTTCGCGGACGCAAACGCCCCCACCCCCTGCGGCAAAATATTTTTTAAATCACTTTTTCAATATTTTTTTAAGAGTGCTTTTGGGAGAAGGGGTGGGAGTGATTGGTATGTGGACGGTGTCAGTAGTTTTTTATTTTTACTAATTGCTTTTTTTACAATTTAATTTATTTTTAATTTTTTTTTTCACAAAGCTTTTTGGGGGGAGGGGGTTGGGGCAGTGGACAGTGTTGGTAGGGCAGGGGAGAGTGGTGTCAGTAGTTTTTTATTTATTTTTTTCACACTTTTTCATTTTTTTAGAATTTACCCCCACCCTGATCCCACTCTGATCATACTCCCCAGATACCCCTCAACCCTGATCCCACCCCCAGATATCCCCCACCCAGATCACAGCCACAGATATGCCCCCAGATTCCTCCCTTCCTATCACACCCCCAGATCCCTCCACTCTGATCACACCCCCAGAACCCCCTCCCTTTATTCTGATCACGCCTCCAGAAATTTCACCAGATCCCGCCACTCTGATCATACCCCCAACATACCCTCACCCTGATTACACCCCCAGATACCGCCTCCCCCAGTTTCCTCCACTCTGATCACACCCCCAGATCCCTCCAATCCCTCCACTCTGATCCCACCTCCAGATCACCCCAGATCTCTGCTCTCTGATCACCCCTCCAGATTTCTCCACTCTGATTACACCCTCCCAAATACCCCCTCTCTCCCCCATCACACACACACCTACAATCGACCCACATCACGCTTGTCCTGCAGCACCAGGGACAGGGGGTAACTGTGTCCTGCACAGGCAGGAGAATATCTCCAGTAGGATGTTCGGTGGTGGTGGCAGCTGCAGCGACAAGCGGGGAGCCTCCTCCACCCTGGCTTCCTCCTTCTGCCAGCACCCCCAGCCTGAACCTCCCTACCCCCTCACAGCGTGGCGCTCACTGCTTGCATACACTCTGGATCAGGATCTGCCCACCGCTCTGCCCTCCTCTGCATGCTTGGATCCATTTTCCCTGCTTTCTTGGTGACAGCAGCTAAACAACAGGTAAACTAAAACCTCCACGCCGCGCCCTCTCACCTACCAGCCCCACCCCTCTAAATGTTATTCTCGTGGTGAATGGACTGCACCAGCTGCCCTCCCATGCTACACCACTACACCTAGCACAGCTAAATTTACTAGTAGCCCCTCTTTAAGACAAGGGACTACACAATGTTAAAATCAATATTTGATTTTTTTTTTTTATCACATAAACTTTTTTATGATCAGAAGTCATTGATCCCTTGATGCCCAAGCCAACTTTAGCAGCATCAGTATGCATTCCTTAACCACTTGCCGACCAGCCACCACAGTTACACTGTGGCAGAATGGCATGGGCAGGTAAACACAGAGATCCAGGTTCTCTGAGGGGAGAAGTGACAGATCGTCTGTTCATACAAAGTATGAACAGCGATCTGTCATCTCCCCTAGTCAGTCCCCTCCCTCCTTCAGTTAGAACACACACTAGGGAACACAACTAACCCCTTGATCACCCCCGAGTGTTAACCCCTTCACTGCCAGTGTCATTTTTTCATGAATCAATGCATTTTTATAGCATTGATCGCTGTATTAATGCCAATGGTCCCAAAAATGTGTCAAAATCGTCCGATGTGTACGCCATAAAGAAATCGCAGATCAACGCCATTACTAGTAAAAAAAATAATAATAATAAAAATGCTATAAATCTATCCCCTATTTTGTAGACACTATAACTTTTGTACAAACCAATCAATATAAGCTTATTGCGATTCTTATTACCAAAAATATGTAGAAGAATACATATCGGCCTCAACTGAGAAAAAATGTGCTTTTTTTTAAAAATTTACGCTCTTTTTTTGTTTATAGTGCAAAAAATAAAAACCGCAGAGATGATCAAATGCCATCAAAAGAAATCTCTATTTGTGGGAAAAAAAGGACGTCAATTTTGTTTGTGTACCACGTCGCACGACCGCGCAATTGTCAGTTAAAGCGACGCAGTGCCGAATCGCAAAAAGTGTTCTGGTCAGGAAGGGGATAAATCTTCTGGGGCTGAAGCGGTTAACTTAACAATAACTCACCAACAATACTAGGGTGGACCACGGTTGGGCGGGTACTGGCATCAGATTTTGCTTCTTCTTGAAAGCTACCACCTGTTGTTAAAAGGGAATTTCACCCTGAAAGGGATGTTCCGTTTTCGGTTTTTTTCTCCCCCTATTCTTAACATGTTTGTAATAGGGCTGGGGAAAAAATCGATCTAAATCTTGAATCGAGTTGAGAGGTCAAATCGATTCAAAATTTAAGCAAATCGATTTATTAGATTTTTTTTTTCACCGCGCCGGTCCTGAAGAGCTGCGGGCAGGAGTTTTTAGGCGAGGCTGCGGCTTTGGCCTAGTCCGCGGCTTCGGACTAGGCCGAATCCGCGGCCTCGCCTAAAAACTCCTGCTTGCAGCTCCCCAGGACCGGTGAAAAAAAAAAATCCAAAAAAATCGATTTGCTTAACCACTTCAATACCAGGCACTTAGACACCTTCCCGCCCAGGCCAATTTTCAGCTTTCAGCACTGTTGTAATTTGAATGACAATTGCGCGGTCATACAACACTGTACCCAAACAAATTTTTTATCATTTTGTTCCCACAAATAGAGCTTTCTTTTTGTGGTATTTGATCACCTCTGCGGTTTTTATTTTTTGCACAACAAATAAAAAAAGACTGAAAATTTTGAAAAAAAAAAGGTTTTTTTGTTTCTGTTAAAATTTGTTGTAAATAAGTAGGTTTTCTTCTTCAATGACGAGCACTGATATGGCTGCACTGACGGGCACTGATACGGCGGCACTGATGGGCACCAATGAGGTGGCACTGATGAGGTGGCACTAACGGACACTGATGATGGGCACTGATAGGCGGCACTGATAGGTGGCACTGATGGGCACTGATAGGTGGCACTGGTCTGCGGCACTGATGGGCACTCATAGGTGGCACCGATGGGCACTCATAGGCGGCACTGATCGGCACTCGTAGGTGGCATTGATTGGTACTTATGGGTGGCACTGATGGGTACTTATGGGTGGCACTGATGGGCACTGATGGGTGGGCACTGATGGGCACAGATGGGCACTGACAGGTGGCACCGATGGGCACTGACAGGTGGCACTGATGACACTGATTGGTGGCACTGAATAAACTGATTGGTGGCATTGCTGGGCAGACCTGAAACATGTTGGTGCCAATCAGTGCCCATTTGTGGGCACTGATTGGGCACATGTGGATGGCCATGGGGTACATACCTGGCCATCCCCATGTTGCCCCTTCCCTGGTGGTCCTAGTGGCGATCCCTGGTGGTCCAGTGTGGTGATCTGAGGGGGGCTGCGCTGATAAACAATCAGCACAGACCCCCCTATCAGGAGAGCCGCCGATTGGCTCTCCTCTACTCGCGTCTCTCAGACGCGAGTGAGGAAAGGCCGATCAACGGCTCTTCCTATTGACATTGTGATCAGCCGTGATTGGACACTGCTGATCACGTGGTAAAGAGCCTCCGCCGGAGGCTCTTTACCAAGATCGGTGTAGCAGTGTGTCAGGCTAACACACCGCTCCACCGATCGGCGCGATGTGCGCCCCTGCGGGCGCGCGGCGGCATGTTATCCTGCTGGACGTTATATGATGCCCAGTCAGGATAACTGAACCACCGCCCGGCCGTCATCTGCTATGGGCCGGGCGGGAAGTGATTAAATTTTGAATCGATTTGACCTCTCAACTCGATTCAAGATTTAAATCGCTTTTTTCCCCAGCCCTATTCACTATCGAATCGAAAATCGCACATTTTATTTTTTTTGTGGAAAATCTCCCAGCCCTAGTTTGTAACATATTTTTCAAGTGGAGGGAGCGGGCACCTAGATTTGGTAGGTACCCACTCCCACTTCTGGTCAGATCAACTAGGTGATTTGACCGGAATTTTGCAGCGTCTTCAGACCCGTCAAAGGTCCCAGGAGGCTGTGGGACCATTCACGCAGCGTGCCTTGCACATACGCAGGGGGAAGCTGGCTGTGAAGCCTCAAGGAGTCACAGCTGGCTTTCCTCACTAAATACGATGACATCGGGACCCAAAGACCACCAAGGAACCAGCCTGGGTGAGTACAGCGCTTGGACAGGTAACTTTCCTTTTATTAAAAGTCAGCAGGTTTAGTATTTGTAGCTGCTTAGGGTTAGGGTTAATTTTTTTTTTTAAACAAGCTGAAGATTCTCTTTAACCCCTTGACACCGACTGCCTCCCGGCCTTTCATGAATTCAAAAAGCCAGTATTGGCTGTCACAGCAGTCACATGATCGGAAAGCTTCCGATCGCAAGTATGCATTGGGAGCCTACCGATCCCTGCCAGCTACTGTGCTGAGAGTGCACTCCCTGGCCCGCGCTGAGCTGTCAGTGGCAGCTTCTCTGTGTAGGTGGGGGCAGAAGAGGCAGCCAACAACAGAAGCCCCATAGGAACTCTATGGGTGACGTCACTTTCCAGCCAGCACACAGCTTTGCCACTGGAGACTGGAATGGCTTCAGAAAAGGTATGTATAGCGATTTTTGCTTTATAGGGCTAGATACGTTAGTCTTAGATTGTGGCTGCAAATAGATTTAGAGATTTTAGTTTTAGGCTGAACTTCCACTTTAATAAATTCTGGCATTGAGGCAGCAGAGCTCATTGTACACACTTTATAGACTTGCTAGCAGGCAGGAAAGAAACTTTTATTGCAGAAGAGACATGCAAATTCTCATTTGGGATAAAAGCATTTCTGCTAGCAAATGTTTTTTTTGTTGTTGTTATTTTTATACTAAGGTAGCACTTTAATTAACTGTATACAGTGAGCCATGATGGATAAACATACTATAAGGTTTTTATACATGTCGTGCAATTTTGGATCATAGGCAGGGCAAAGAGTAAAGCCTCATACACACGATCGGATTGTTGGCCAACAGAGCGTCGTACTTTTGTCCAAAGGGCATGTGCCAGGAACTTGTCTTGCATACTAACGGCACACAATTGTCAGCCAACAAACACAAACTTAGTGACGTACTATGTGGAATTTCAGCTCTTAAGAGCCACCCTTTGGGCACCTTCTGCTAATTTTGTGTTTGGTGAACATTGATTCCGAGCATGCGTGTTTGTAGTTTGGGTTTTTGTGTGACGGACTTGTGTACAGACGATACGAAAATCTGACAACAGACAGTTGTCCGCCGAAAATTTACTAGCCTGCTATCCAACATTTGTTGGCGGAAAGTTGGACAACAATTGTCTGAAGGAGCGTACTAACGGTCAGATTTTAGGCAAACAGTCTGTCATCACACAATTCCCTGCCGAAAATCCGATCGTGTGCACGAGGCTTAAGTTTGCTGTAAACTAGAGTGATCCCAAGCAACCAATCACATTTCAGTTTACTCTACAGAGATCAGTGAAGATGATTTCTAATTGGCTACTATGGGATGTTGCACACTATTTTCTTTTCTCTAGTAATGCAGAAATGTACTGTCCTTGCAGCTTTGCATGTATGTACGTATGCATGTAAAGTGTGCAGGAACACAGGGTGTGTGTCTCGCTGTGTGTGGTTTGTGTCCTGTTTCAGGCTTATTCTCAGTAATCACACTTCTCATTAACATTCCTATCCTTTCCAATACCCAACAAGGCTCTCTATGTCATGGGAACACAGGGAAATTAAGCAGGCACTAGGCATGAGGCCCAGACAGAGAATGATACTGGGGCATCCACTGTTTCTCTATACGAAAGGGGTGGGGGCTTCCATGGATGAGAGAAGTCTCTGTTTATAACAGGATTGTTATAATTATACTTATGTCATACATTTCAGAAGCTGATCGAGAACCCCGTTCCTTCTTCTGCTCCAGGCCATGTCTCCCACCTGGGATTATTAGTCACCTTGCTATGCACATTAAAATAGTGCAAAAGCCCCAGTTTTCAACTGTGGATGGGAGATACTATTTGTACCGGGGCCCACAGGGTTGGATGAAGCCCATTCTGCCCCATGCTCAGCATCTACACTGTAGACAGTGAACTACACATAATTCTTATGCATAAAGAGACTTTTGATGCAATTACTGGATGCTATGGTATGGTATCATAGCACAGTCTCTCCAAACTCTGTAGTCCCCCTCACAGACAGCTTGTAAGAAGGTGCTTGTGGGTTATCACTGTCTGTATTTCTGCTGTTCTGTTAATTGTACTGTGCAGCTATGCAGTTAGCTCAGGCTGCCCAGGGTGGGAAGGGGTTAAGTCATCTCAGTGTTTTCCCAGGATTTTCTGGGCTCTACCCTCCACTCTGTGCTGTAATAAATAAGGGGAAGGCTCTGCTCAGTGGCCAGCCACCTGCATTGGAAGAACAGAGAGGCCAAGCCAAAGCATGTAACCAGCAACATCTGAACGATACTAGCGGGAAAGCCACAGGAGAGAGTGGGACCGTGTGGGAAGCAAGGAGGTCCTGATCCAGGGAAGATGTAGCCCTTAACAACTTTCCATCCAAAGTAGCCTGCAAAGACTTTTTTATATATGGATTTCTGTACACTTGTGCAACACAGGATGCATGGGCGCAGTTGGCTCCCCCCACAAGCTTGCTCTGTAAACACAGCTATTTGCTCTACAGTTGCCATTATGGCTCTCTGCAGCTCTCTCTCCACAGACCCTGGCTCTGCTGATCACCAGAAAAATCTGCCCTGTACTGCCCATTCTCTCCTCCTGCTTGCACCAGTGCGTGGGGCTAAAGTCTGCCTCAGAAATATAAGGCCAATCCCAGTTCTACTTTTCTTCGGTCCCTTAGAAAAATGTCTACCACTTCTCCTATACCATAGATACTTACTGGAGCTGGTGGGCCACGGGCGGCTAATAGTTAGATAAAAGTTAGCCAAATAGATTCTTCCTCTCCTTCCCCCTCCTGGAAAGCTGTCAAAGACCATGGAAGGAGACTCAAGCTTTTTTGTAGCTACAGGAATTCCCTGGACTATGCAGTTCCCTCTTGTGGATGGGACCGCCAGCTACACACTTTCTCCCACTAAAAGTATTTGTTCTTCAAAGAAACAGTAATTTGCAATTCACAAATAAGCCCTACTTATTTTGTAACTAGACTTGTGAATCTCAAGTTTAATACATGATGTAGGCATTGACTTTCCAATATGGTTTGTTAGGAGATGAGTCCCCCAGCTGAGCCCCTCAATACTTGCTTTCACCTGCAGTTCCAGAGGTCAAGCAGGGTCAACATAGGTGTGGGTAAGGCTTTACTTTAGCTGTTGGAAGGTCTGTTAACATTGGTCAAACCACTCATCTTGTATTGATTCCTGAGACTTTTGAGGCCCTTTAGCTTGGGAAGTTAAGTTTCCTCTCCCTCAGTCCTCAGGAATTTGTTGAGGGGTCAGGCTATCTTGGCAAACCCTTCCAAGAGTCTTTAGTAGTAGGAGCAGAATCCTAGGAATTACATGTGACACTTTGGAGCCTTGGAGAAGAGGCAACAGCCTCTTACTTCTTGAGGTCAGTGGCCAATCCCTCAGTGGAGACTACAGATAGGTGACAGCTGAAACTTTTCAGCCCCTCCTCATGAAGTTGCTTCAACACTTTTTTGCAGTCACTGCTCATGTTCTTCCAGCGACTGACACCATTTTATCCCAGTTTAAATCTCCCACAGTTCACTCCATCCCCACTCCTTCTCCCATCTTACTGTAGCAGTGCCCCCGTAGGAGCCGCTGAGTGTAGCGGTCCACCTGTCACCCTGCCTAGCCCGGCATTCACTCCTCAGCCACTTCAAGGCAATGAACGGTCCATGTGCTTGTTTTTGTTTATTCTATTGAAGGAATTTAACTTGGATGGGGTGCGGGAAAAATGGGATGCCCGGTAAATTGTGTATTAATCAATTGCTAGATTGATATACAATCAATTGGTACATTATATATCAATCAATTGATAGATTGTATATCAATTGGCAGATTGTATATCAGTCAATTGGTGGATTGTATATCAGTCAATTGGCGGATTGTATATCAATCAATTGGGAAAAGTATATACACTTCCCTGTACAAATTACCACTTCAGTCTCCTCCAGCACTTTCCTTGCTTGCAGACTATTCCTCTTCCTTCCTCATGCACAACTCCTAACTCCCAGGAGCAGCTAGCACATTTAAAGTTAGGCCTGACACTGGATCAGTCAGGCCTTAGAAATTGCCTTTTGCAGGCAGGGACAGTGTGCCCCTATGGTGTAGCAAGAAATGAAAAGTCTTTAGTGCTAGCTATCCTATTGGTGGACTACTGCTCCCACTCTTCAGGCCCTGCCAGCCCTCCTGGCTGCAGCTGCCTGACTCCACTGCCCATGACATTGCAGTCACTACTGGCTCTTCACCTATCGCTGACTGCAGGTTCCCAGTCCTCTCAGGCATGCCTCCCCAGTCCTCCTGACTGCACATGTCACTCACCAGCCCTCCTGGCTGCAACCAGTGGTTCCCTCCTGAAGACTTGCCTGGCAGTACTAGCATCTGCTGTCCTCTCTTGCTCCTCCTGTCCAGAACCACCATGCTTTCCTGAAAGGCTCCGTCCTGCACCCAAGCCCAGGCCCAAGGTCACCCCCCAGATTGGGGAGCTCCCTCAAAGGCCCCGACAGCCTAGTACTCCATCTCCAGTTCTTCCACCCGACAACTCCTCTCCAGCTGGGCTAATTCTGGGTATTTAAGGAGGCCTGCCCCCTACCAATCCAGGTTGGGGATTGGTCATTTTCCTTTAGAATACCCAAGGCAACTTCACCTTTCCTCTCCTCCCCTCCTTCTAGAACCCTCTAGAAGAAAGAGGGAGGTCTCAGTGATGCTGACCGTGAATCGCCAGCTGCTAACTTTGAGCCACTTCCAGCTCACACAAACAGGCCTGGATGCCAGCAGGCCTGCCTAAATGTACCTATACTCACAAAAATAATCGTGATCTAGCACCTACCCATGTAGAGGGTGCTACACTCACCCCCCACCAAAATCCAGCTGGGCCCAGGAGCAAGGGCATCCCATAAGATAAATTGGAAGGGGAAAAGGAATCAACTTGGATGGGGAACTGTACAAATAAATCCATACAAAAATATATAAAAACCTCTGGTAAGTATTTTTATCTGTACAACATAACACACACCTAGCTACAGGTCCCTTCAGCTAACAGTAACACACAATATACATCTGAGTCACAGCACCTCTCCCTCGAGAGAAATCCTGACTCCAGCCAGAGGGGATGGACAGCCGTCCCATCCCAGAAGATCCTAAGAGAAGACAAAAAATACAAAAACATCCTACACTCAAACCTATCTACACACTGTACAGTTTCTGTCAGGAGGGGGTTATGACCTACTGACAGAGACATTGGGGAAAAAACACATAGGAACAAGGTGAACAGTTCTTTTTTGAAATTCCTGATGGGAGGGGCCCCTCCCTGGACAAACAGGATCAGGAAGTGCAGAGACATGGCTTAAATCAGGAAGTTTATAGGAGGAGCAAAGAGTTCAAGGTTCAAGGCAAACAAGATTCAAGACAAGATCATTCAAGGAATTGTCTAAGGAACTGTCCAGCATTCATGGTGGCTCAGCAAGCAGAGTCACCACCAGACACAGCAGAGGTCCCAGGTTCAAGCTCAGGTCCTAACATTACTCCCCTCCACCCATGACGTCCCCTGGATGTCTTAGGGCCAGGTTTCTGAGGAAACCTCTGGTGGAATTCCCTTGTTAATCTAGGGGCATGAACATTCTCTTTGGGGCTTCCAAGAATTTTTTTCTGGCCCATATCCTTCCCATTGAACCAGATATTGCAAATTGTTCCTAGAGATCCTGGAGTCAATCATTTTTCCCACCACAAATTCTTCTTCACCCTGTACCTCAACAGGTGGAGGAGGAGGATGAATTCTTCCAGAAAAAGTATTTTCATTAAACGGTTTGAGTAGCGATATATGAAAAACAGGGTGAAATTTCATATTGTCAAGAAGTTTTTGGCGAAAAGTGACCGGGTTGATTTGAGCAGAAATCTCTAAAGGTCCCACAAACTTTTGACCCAACTTAGCACATGGAGCCTGAACCTTCAAATTTTTGGTAGATAACCAAACTTTGTCACCTACGTGAAGGGTGGGAATAGACCTATGATGTCTGTCAGCGGCCTTCTTGTTATATTCCTGCCCCTCCTTCAATGTATCAGTCAATTTCTCCGGGATCTCATGTAATGAAGTTAGTCTGTTGGTAGCAGCAGGAATTGAAGTTGAGATAGGGAGATCAGAAATAAAAACTGGATGATACCCAGTGTTTAAGAAAATGGGCTTTGGGAGGTAGAGCTATGTTTAGAGTTATTATAAGCAAACTCTACCGTAGGAAGGTAGTCCACCCATTCATCCTGAAGATAACTCACGAAACATCGAAGGTATTGCTCCAGAGTTTGATTGATCCTCTTGGTCTGACCATTAGACTGCGGAGGAAAAGCAGAGGACAGAATCATTGTTACACCCAAAGCTGAGCAAAAACTTCTCCAAAATTTTGAGGTAAAATGTACTCCTCTGTCAGACACCACATCATCAGGAATTGCATAAAGTTTAAAAACTTCTCGAACCATTACCTCAGCAGTATGTTCGGCGGATGGTACCCCCATAACTGGAATAAAATGAGCCATCTTAGTTAAGTGGTCAATGACTACCAGAATGGTGGTCATCCCTTTTGAAAGAGGAAGGTCAACCACAAAGTCCATAGAAATTGACCCCCATGGTCTTGATGGAACAGGCAGTGGTAGAAGTAACCCCAGAGGAGAAGATCGGAGTGTCTTTTTGCAAGCACAGGTTAGACACAAAGCCACATAACTCTTTACATCTTTCTTGTACCCAGGTCACCAAAAGGAACGTGATAAGTGTTCTTCTGTCTTGGGAACACCAAAATGACCATCAAGTTTAGAGTCGTGAACCAACCCGAGGGCTTCTACCTGAATCAGGTACATAGAGGCAATGCGCTTAAGTCCAAAAACCGTTGTTGTACTTGAGGTTAATGTCCTTAGGAGGATTATTAAGAAGTGGATCATTCTCATACCCCTCCTTGAGAAGATTAAGAAATGTCTTCGAACTCGTGGCCCTTAGAAAGTTCTTTTGAGGCAGGATCGTACATTCAGAGTTTCTTTCCTGGAAAGGCCCAGACAACATCCGCGATAGGGCATCAGCTTTGCCATTCCTTGACCCAATGTGGTATGAGATAACAAAATTGAATCTAGAGAAAAATAGGGTCCAACATCCTTGTCTACATGACAACCTTTTAGCAGAAGGAATAAATTCTAAATTTCTATGATCGGTGAGAACGGTTACAGGGTGCTCAGCCGCATCCAGCAGATGCCTCCACTCAGAAAATGCTTCCTTAATTTCCAGCAGTTCCTTGTTTCCAACGTCATAATTCTTTTCGGCTGAAGACTTCAGTCGAGAGAAAGTCGAGAGAAATAAGCACAAGGATGAAGCTGCATTTTTTTCTCCAATTCGCTGAGAAAGGATAGCTCCTACATCAGAATTAGAAGCATCAACTTCTATGATGAAAGGTAATTCTGGATCTGGATGTACCAGTATTGGTGCAGAAGTCAAAAGAGTTTTTAGTTTACTAAAGGCAGCCTGTGCCTTAGATGACCACAAAAAGGGCATCCATTTCTTGTCAGCTGTGTAATTGGAGCAATTACCTTGGAGAAATTCCTTATAAACCTTCTGTAAAAGTTGGCAAATCCAATAAATCACTGTATCTCCTTAACATTCCTAGGGACAGGCCAATCCACCACTGCTTTGACCTCATCAAGATCCATGCTTACCCCTTCAGAAGAAATTATGTATCCCAAGAACTGGATCTGAGGTTGTTCAAACTTGCATTTCTCTAGTTTGATGTAAAGTTGATTCCGCCTTAATGTCTCGAAAACAATACAGACATGCTTGCGGTGTTCTTCCAAATTATCAGAGAAAATGAGAATGTCATCCAAATATGCTATTACAAAGTGATCCAGCAAATCTCGAAAAGCATCATTAATGAAATGTTGAAAAGTTGTGGGAGCATTGCAAAGTCCAAAGGGCATGCCCAGAGACTCAAAATGTCCATATCTGGTTCTGAAAGCAGTTTTCCATTCATCTCCAGGACGAATGCGGACAAGGTTGTATGCCCCCGTAAATCTAATTTGGTTAAGAGTTTGGCGGAGCGGAGTCTTTCAAGTATTTCTGGAATCAGTGGGCATGGATAGCGATTCTTAATTGTGATCCTGTTTAAATCTCTGTAGTCAATACATGGACTCAGGGTGGAGTCCTCTTTCGCCACAAAGAATAAGACTGCCCCAGCAGGAGAGGTTGAGTGTCTGATAAAACCCTTCTCTAGATTCTCATTAATCCACTCCCTGAGCACCTTTAGTTCAGCTTCTGATAAAGAATAAAGGAAACCAAATGGTATTGCTGCCCCTGGAAGCAATTCAATGGGACAATCATAAGAGCGATGAGGAGGCAGCTGATCTGCGTTCTTTTTATTACGAACGTCTCAAAACGCAAGATATTGTGGAGGTAGCTTGTCATATGACTGCATAGTTGCCAAAACTGTTTGTAAATCTTGAGTTGGTAGAGGGCTTATTTGATAAGATTCTTTGCAATGTTTTTTGCCATGGTCAGATGTAAAGCTTAAAGAACGTGTCTCCCAGTTGATGGAGGGATTATGGATAGAGAACCAAGGAATGCCCAGATAGGGAACTTGGGTGATGTAATCAGCCAAACGCTGATAGTCTCCTGATGGTCAGTCTCAATTAGGAGTTTAAGTGGAACCATCTCATGGGTAACAGGTCCTGAAGACAAAGGTGAGCCATCCACAGTTTCCATATCAATAGGGGCGAGTTTATTTCTTATTTGAAGGTTATTATTTTGGGCAAATTCAATGTCCATGAAGTTTCCCCGGGCCCCTGAGTCCAGCATAGCAGAGCAAGGTATTTCATCGCTTTCAACAACAAGCCTTATAGGGATGACAAAATGAGTTGATAAAGAATTAACTTTATTTGCTTCCTGAATCAAATGAGAGACGGACTGAGAAATTGAGTTTATTTGTTCAGATACTGTAACATCCGTTGCCGCAATTGTTCTTTTAAATTTATTGGGACAATTAAATGCGTAATGTCCAGAGTCTCCACATTAAAGACATAAGTTCTCTGAACGTCATCTTTCTTTCTCCTGAGTAGTAATAGATCTTTTAATAGCATCCACCTGCATAGGTTCAGGAGTGTCAGAATGCGGAAGAACTCTTGGACCCTTAGGAGGACACTGAGTAGTAGAAAAACACATTTCACCATTACTGCCTAGGATTCCCAGTCTCTTCTTTCTCCTTTCAGTAAGTCTTTGATCAATTAGAATACATAATTTAATAAAAGCCTCAAGGTCCTCAGGACTATCTACTCTGGCAAGCTCATCTTTTACTTGTTCAGAGAGTCCTTGACGGAACTGACTCTTTTGCTCTGCTGGATTTCAATTGGTATCTGAGATTCAACGTCAGAATTTAGTTGTGTACTCTGCAACAGAGCGTCTACTCTGCCGTAAATTGTGCAATTTTGCCTCAGCAGTAGCGCAGTGGTTAGGATCATCGAAAACTTAGTTCATCGCAGTCACAAAAGAATTGAAATCATCCAGGATGACATCATCTTTCTCCACATAAGGGGAGGCCCAGGCTAAGGCTTCCTCAGTCAGGAGGTTGATAATAAACAGAACCTTTTTCCTTTCAGAAGTAAATGCAGCAGGTTGCATCTGAAAGTATATACGACATTGATTAAGGAACCCTCTATAATGGCGGCGGCCTCCGTTAAACTTGAGTGGTAGGGGAATTTGTGCACGATATCTAGGGCACAAGAGTCCCGCAATTGTTTATGCAGATCAAGGATGTCCTCTTGTAGCCCTTTCACTTCAATTTGCAGTAGATATTCACACAGGTCACCCTGGCTGATGACACGGGTTCACCTGAGGTGCGGGGTCTAAGCACTAACCAGTATTCACCAGAGCTCCTGATGGTGGAGATGGGCTTTGCTGCGTGTTAGTACCAGGTTGCGGTCCTCAGGATAGCCCCACCAGGAGGTGAGCAAGCCAGGGTCCAGTAGAGGATATAGCAGGTAGGGATCAAGCAGAAGCGTAGTCGAGAAACAAGCCAAAAGTCGGTAACAAATAGTTGCAGGTTGGGATTCAGCAGAAGCGTAGTTGAGGAACAAGCCAAATGTCGGTAACGAATGGTAGCAAAGACACGGTCTGCAGCAGGAGAGACAGAAGCAAGATATTGGCTGGTGAAGGCACAATATTCTGGCGACCAGGAAGTGCAGAGACATGGCTTAAATCAGAAAGTTCATGGGAGGAGCAAAGGGTTCGAAGGAAACAAGATTCAAGACAAGATCATTCAAGGAATTGCCTAAGGAATTGTCTATGGCACCATCTAGCATTCCAGGTGGCTCAGCAGGCAGGAGTCACTGCCAGACACACCAGAGGTCCCAGGTTCAAGCCCAGGTCCTAACAGGCAGGCTAGTCTGATCCGGCAAAGTCAGGAGAAAGGCATGTTCTGCTACCCTCCAGCAATCCATGTGTAACATCTTTATGCAGCTGTAGTCCCTTACAGTCTCCTCACACATAAAAATGAGGGTCAGGTAGCCTCCTCCTACCTCCCCCTTCCTCCTGAATGGAGACTGAGTGGCTCTTCATAGGCCATCCTGTCCTCACGATAAGCACCCGGTCTTGATGAATTGCTCTCCCCAGCCACCATTCACGCCAAATTCCTCAAAGCGGCCTATGTCCAAAGTACAAATTTTTTTGCTCTTGTTTGACTCCACAGTTTCCTTCAAACACACAGGAATGGCAGACTGTGTCCTCCCAGTTTGCCCAGCAGTGGGACTTTTCCAACTGCGGAGGGTCATAGATGGGAAGCATGTCCACATAGTCCCACCCCCCAACTTGGGGTCATACTATTACAATTATAAGGGGTTTAATAGTATTGTGCTGTTGGCGGTGGTGTCGGCGACATACGGGTTTGTGTATGTGGACGTGGGGAAAAATGGCTGGATGTCAGATGGTGGAGTCATTGCCTCAGACGTCTCCAGAATGGTGGCTTGGGCTTGCCACCTCCGGAAGACAACGTGGCAGGACTCCCATTTGTCTTCGTGGCTGATGAAGCATTTGGGCTGGGTGATCATCTATGGCGGCCTTTCCCGAGGAGGACCCTCACCCCGGACCAGAGGGTTTTTAATTACCAGCTGACCAGAGCCAGAAGAGTGGTGGAGAATACGTTTGGAATAATGGCCAGCCGGTTCCACCTATTTCTCACACCGATCAACATGGCAGAATATAAACTTATTTATATTGTCCTTGCATGCTGCATACTCCATAATTTCCTAAGGAAAAATACAACAAACTATGTGGCCTCAGTTGGGACTGAGGCCGGCTTTCAAAATCAAACAACCTTGACGGCTCTTGAAGCTGGCCGTCCTGGCTTGCCCCCCCCAAGCACCCACGAAGTTTGACAAAAGTATGTAGAGTACTTTGCGGGTAGGGGGGCCATTGATATGCCTACACACATTGTTTTTGTTGTTAATGTATGTAATGCATTAATGCAAAGAATATTCATCCTTTTTAGCTCCATGAATTAATTGCTTTGAGTCCCTAAAATGGCCTGATTGGGGCAAATTTTAGAGCACTGTGGGGGTTATTTACTAAAGGAAAATCCACTTTGCACTACAAGTGCACTAGAAATAAAAATATGAGTGCAGCGCTAGATAAGTACCACAAATAATAAAATTATGTATAATAACAATAAGTGCAATTGTGCTAATCAAATACAAATAATAATTTAAAAAGTCCATAAAAACTGAAACAAATAAACAGTGCATAGCTAAACCATAAAAAATTGTGAAAAATCGTGAAAAAAAATAGTTTGTGAATAAAGATATCCAGATGGGAAATATCCGATAGGAGACCCTGGGTCTGAACTTTTTAACACCAGTGTTGCCCGTCACCTTAGAGTAAACAGTGGAGGCTTACCAAAAAGCCTGCGACCGCCCTTATTCAGGGGGGTCAGTACAGGCTTAGTAGATCAATCAGGAAACACAGGAACACTGTTAGGATCTCTTTAGCTTCCTTCCAAGATAGCCGGTCAGCATTAGTGACGAGCACCCAAATGGCGCATTCCCGGGAGACCATCCCGTGCACGGTGCAGACCGGCCGTGTCTGGCAGAAATCCTCGGTCAGTGACAGTATGTAGCCTTTTTTTGGTTAAACAGGCATGTTTAAACCCATAACATACACAACTCAGGAACTTACAAAGTTCAACTTTGATAAATTGAAGGCAATATGTGACATTAGTATGTCCAAACTCTGTTGATTTTGCCTTCATCAGATCGGGCGATGTCACCCCTGTAAAAGCCAAATTTTGAAGATGCATGCAAATTGGGAGTCTAAATGTGGATTTCCTTCCTGATCCCATGCCCAATGTCAACATGTGCTAGCTCCCATCATGGGTGATCAATGGATGTGTTTCGAGGGTGCAACCCCTTCTTCTCATCTACTTTAGTTGCGAGGAACGGGTTGCACCCACAAAACGCATACAGTGATATCCCATGATGGCAGATAGCACATGTTGACACACTGTGTGCATCTTCAAAATTTGGCTTTCAAATTACTTTAAAACTTTAGTAAAAATAAAAAATATAACGACAAACTGTTAATTTTTTGTGTGTTTTAGATTCTGCCTAAAACATCAATGATGTTGTTGAGTCTTTTTTCACCATCATTGATGTTTTCCTTGACCTTCTCTAATTCCCGATTGCACACCATTATCTCTCCGATGAGGATCTGTGCACTTGCACTGTTGAAATGAGTTTCTTCTTCCACAACATCCACATCACCTAAAAATAAAAAAACACACCATGTATTATAAATATGCAGGCATACATCTATTACCTGAAGCTGTGGTCTCAGGCACTGACCTGTTGTGGTCACTATTTCGCCCAATTCATGAACCTCTCCTCCGTCCACATCTTCGTCAGGGTTTTTGGGGATTTCCCCTTCTTTAGGAGGTGTGGGGTTCCTGGTCTCCTCAGATGTCCCGATTCTTTTCTCCCTTATGTGAATAAAAAAAGTATACTTAGCACACAGATATTTGAGGTAAGAAATAGGAATATGAAACATTGCTTGGAAGTGACGTACAACTGTCTGTTTTGGCAGAGTTCCAAGCTGAAGACATGATTTTTTTCCCTTTCTTACAGCTGGAATACTTAGCTTTTTTGGTAAAGTATCATACATGGAGAGACCTATAGTATCCACTGGAGCACCTGTGTGGGATACCCTAAAAAGGGTGTTTTGGTGTCCCACACTAGTGCTTCTGCATCCAGATGTGTAAACAGCTGTTGAGTGTCCTCTCCTTACACTGAATCAAGTTTGCATTTCATTCTAGTAACAAACCCATCTAGACAACAATGTACTAAACTTATTTTAATACAAATAAGCATGAAAAAATGTAGTTAACCTGCATCTGCCAAAAACATCGTATTAGTGGTCGAACGAACGGTGTTTACTACGAACAATTACTGTCTCCACAAACCTGAAACTGGCCATTTTAAATGCCATTTTGAACTGTACAACAGTAAAGAAAAGCACATGGAGCAGCATGCAAGTAATAATAATAATAGGAACACAGTATAAATACTTACTTTTTAGAAACAGTTTCCTGATCCTTCTGTACTGATCATGCTTCCTCAAACTCAGGTCTGACCAGCGTTTTCTCAATTGCTCCTTGGATCGTCGTACCCCAAAATTCCTGTGCAGACTTCTCACAACTTTAGTCATGTTCTTGGCCTTTCTCACATTTGGATTTGGGTACGGTCCATACTTCCCATCATAGTCTGCCCTCTTCAAGATGTCCACCATCTCCACCATCTCTACATAGGGCATATTTGAGGCCTTAAATCTCCTCCTGGATCGGAGGACGGAGTAGCGTAAGCGCCGATCGTGCAAACGAAGGTACAATTTTAACTTGGGGTATCAGTGGTTAGTGGCCTATACTGCTTATAGATTGAGGCAAGATTGGGAGAGTTTAGCCTGACATTAGTGTTTGTCTTGTGTTGTGTCTTGCAGAGAAAATGGATAAATTTAATGACCATGACTTCCTCCCCAACTTAATTGATAAGTACAGAGAGCTGCCCTGTCTGCGGCAAGTGAAACACCAATTTTATAACAACAAACTAAAGAGGAAGGCAGCGCTGGATCAACTGTTGGAATTGGTGAAGCCGGTGATTCCCACGGCAGACATCATCTATTTTAAGTGCACAATTGGTGGCCTGAGGAGCACATATAATGGGGAGCACAAAAAGGTCCAGGATTCCATGAGATCAGGAGCAGCGGCAGATGAAATTTATGTCCCCAGGCTCTGGTACTATGACAGGCTGTGGTTTTTGTCAGACCAGAGTGAACCCAGGCCATCCCTCTCAACCCTTTCTTCCACACTTCCTTCCACTCTTCCACCTCAGATGAGGCTTCCAACTTACAGCCTGGGCCTTCCACCCAGGAAGATGCGGAGAAGCCCAGCTTGAGCCAGGTATAGCATTGTTCAACATATTGTCAAAAAATTAATGATGTTAACTAGATGTTATTATTGATCACTGATTTATGATTTTACAAAATGGTTTACATATCAATAGACAATAGTAGCCAAAAATGATTGGGACGAGAATGAAAAATGCTGGGGTCAGAATGATAGTTATTTCTATTTGTTAACATTCAATTTGCAGCAGTCATGAGCTCAAAATTGTGTGTGATTGATGACCAAAAAACTAAAACTATGTCCCATTTTCATACATAGGAAGGTCTCAGCCAGGAGGTAACTGTGGAAAGTGGCAGCCAGGAGGTGACCGAATCCCAGGTTCCTCCCCTCCACCTTCCAACAAAAAGGACCAGGGAGGCGAGGAACCTAGAGGAGTCAGCGACTAATTTGATTCGGCAGGCTACTGCGGTACTCACAACTACCCCTAGTGTCCAGGAGTCCTTTGCATGTATGACGGCCAGTAAAATGCAAGTAATGGAGGAGGGCCAACCTCTCATCTGCGAGGAGGTCATATTTCAAGCCCTAAATAAGGGGGTGAGGGGTGAACTCACCAGTAAAAGCCACATCTGTGAGTTGGACCATATGACTCCTCCACCACCTCCAGCAACATCTCCAACACCACAGCCACAGTCTGGAAGGAAGCGTGCAAAGAAGTGTTGAGAGTGATGGCCTGGGTTTGGTGTGGTCTGGCAAAAGACGCAGGCTGTTGTAAGTCCACAGCCTTGAGACATACATGTCATCTGCTGCTGCTCCCGATCTCTTGGAGTCCTGGACCGTATTGTGCTCCCTATTAAATGGACTCCTCAGGCTACAAATTTTGCCGGTCAAATAATTGATGTCTGCCCTGGGGTACAAAGGCTTCACCAATTCCAACTGTTTCTCTAGTATTGCCTTCCTCTTTATTTTGTTAGGACCCCAAATAAATGTTTTATTTTTGTTTGGATAAATAATTGGCTATGTGTTTTACTTCAAAAACGAAAGTTTGTTTGTGAGTAGGCAGGTACATTTAAAAAATACATTGTCAAATTAACAAGGGACACCAACACCAACCAACCTCTTTGAGGTCAATAAATACAAGATAATAAAGGTGTTGTGGTAACTTGACACGCAAAACAACAAAAAATATTATGGAGATCACTATAAAAAAAAAGTTTTTCAGGAGATCTTGAGAAAAACAAAAAAAAAGTAGATCACTATAAAAAAAAAAAAAAACAAAAAAAAAACTTATTCTGGAGATCTTGCGAAAAAAACCCAAAAAACAAAGATTATTCAGGAGATCACGAGAATAATAAGATATCCGTTTGTCAGAACTCTGTGTGAATATCAGCAGCGAAGCAACTTCATTATTCTAGCATTATAAAGAAGAAGAGATTGAAAGATTTAAAAATTTGCTGCGTGACGAATGTGCTATCTCCATTACGAACGCTAGGTTTACAAGACCCAGCGTTTCCGTCTTGTACTTGAATTCGAGCATGCGTGGAATTAGGTGTGTCGGACTTGTGAACACACGCTGGGAATTTCCGACAACAACGTTTTTTGTCTGAAAATTTGAGAACCTGCTCTCAAACATTTTTGAGCGGAAATTCCGACAGCAAATGTCCGATGAAGCATACACACGGTCGGACTTTCCGACAACAAGCTCACATCGAACATTTCCCGTCGGAAATTCCGACCGTGTGTACGCGGCATTAGAGTTTAGAACTACTTTAAGGTGGGAACCTTTAAAAAGCCCTCTTGGCCCCTACCTCTTATAAAAATGTGTATACTATGATAAAGTACATACAAAGAAAAAATTGTGCGCTTGCATTAGATATTTAAATCTATATTACTACATGATTATCATAAGTAGATAAACAAATAAAAAAAATTAATAAAAAAGACCATCAAAGTTAATTGTGAGTGAATTAGAAACATAAGGTGCCCCTTTGAAGACGTGACCTATCACGAAACATGTAGGGCGTGGCTACGCAGTGTACGCCAGATCGCCATAGAGCCCCATGTAACCTAGCACAGGCGTCTCTGTTGTTTTTATATTTTGCCAGCTTTTATGTTTTGGATGTTTTAAAGATGCCTAGTTGTCTGAGGCAATAAAATTCCCCTTTTTTTACATACTATACCATTGGAGTTTTTTCTTTCTCCCCTTCTTTAGCTACGAGTCCAAACGAGGGAGTGTTTACATCAATGCGGAAGTGTCGGAACCATCTCCAGCTGTGTGGTGAGCTGTCATCTACTATCCCTGCAGAGGGCTAAATCTGCATGCTTCTAAGACCTTGCTATAAAGGAGGTCCAACGTGTCTGGTAAGGATACATCTATTATCAACCTTCGGATTCACTGGTGGTTGGAGGTCCCTTCACGTCCCCCTATTCCTTTATACACACTAAGGAATGCAATTCATGAACTTTGGATATGCGTTTTTCCTGCGACTCAAGATGCAATTTTGAACTTTTTCACTTATGACTTTGCACTTGGGTGGAATAACCTTTGTTTTTTTGTTTTTTTCTTTTTTGCACACCAGTTTATAACTTTATTGTTGGTTTATATGTATGCAATGGTTAATATTAGTATTTGACTTACATGTCGCTGTTTGCTCTGTAGCATAGCGACTTTATAATTCACTCACAATTAACTTTGATGGTGTTTTTTTTATATATATTTATACACACTAAGGAATGTAATTCATGAACTTTGGATATGCGTTTTTCCTGCGACTCAGGATGCAATTTTGAACTTTTTCACGTATGACTTTGCACTTGGGTGGAATAACCTTTGTTTTTTTGTTTTTTCTTTTTTGCACACCAGTTTATAACTTTATTGTTGGTTTATATGTATGCAATGGTTAATATTAGTATTTGACTTACATGTCGCTGTTTGCTCTGTAGCATAGCGACTTTATAATTCACTCACAATTAACTTTGATGGTGTTTTTTATTTTTATTTTTTATTTGTTTATCTACTTATGATAATCATGTAGTAATATAGATTTAAATATCTAATGCAAGCGCACAATTTTTTCTTTGTATGTAATTTTTCACCTCATTGATATTTGTGGTTTTGTTGCAGCTGCAGTTATATTAATTCTTGCTTGATAGCGCAGGTTTTCTATTTCTTTTTTATACTATGATAAAGGCCATCCCACTAAATTTGGAATTATTTTTTGATGTGTTTCAGTAACACCCCCCCCCCCCCCCCCCTTAATTCAACCCTGGCATTCCTGTTATACTTGTGTTCAGAACCTCAAGTGTTATACCTTGATACTACCCATTCGCATTGTGGACAAACCCCATGCAAGTAACTCAACTGAGACTGTTGAATTGACATTTAATGATATCCCTACTATTCCGGTGGATGAAGTGTATGCTTCCAAGAATTTGCAGGAATAATCCATATTTATGTATAACAAAGACCCTGACAGGACACAAAAATTCTATATTGTTTATTAATTCTTTTTTATCTGGTGGTGTCATTTGGCAATTTACACTTTTTAATACTTGGCAATGATAATATACTAAGGCATCGTGAAAGCATATCCTCTGTTACTTATATTTACAAGCTATTAAAGTGTTACTAAACCCAGGACCCTGCATTCACTATATCTGGTCTCCCACAGTACACAGAACATGGAAATGCAATAGTTTCAGTAAATATAAACTGCTAAATACCTTTTCTTATCAGCAGTATATAGCAGTCTTATCACGTCTATCAGTGTCTGGTTAAAGCTTGTAGGAGGAGTTTTCATTTTTAATCTGACTGTCCTATGAGGCTACAGGACCCTTGGCCCTCTGTCTGGACAGTGCTGATTGGCCCTGTGCTGATCACATGCACCCTCCCAAGAACAAAAAAAACCTCTCTAGCAATACACATCAAACTAAGCATGTGCAGAGTGACTCCAAGGAGATGCATTGGGGACAGTAAAAGAAGGGGAGGATCAGAGAAGACAGGATCAAACAGAATTTTTACACAGTGTGGAGGATTAACCCCTTGGGTTCTACAGTGAGTATAACAAGCATGCTTTACTGCATATACAGACTGATTTTACTGCTGTGGGTTTAGTAACACATTCACCACTCAGCAGCTGTAAATGTACACTCTGCAGCTCTGTTGTCACACTGTTGTAGAAAATGATTATTGTGCCAAGTTTTTTATTAAACCTGTTTAGAATTTAAAGGGCCACATCCAAGAGACATGTGTCTGGACAGAAAATAGAAAAGAATATCATGACAGCTGGTGTTCTAGGTTACTGTGCCTTCTTTAGATGATATATTGTGTTGCTGAATATATAGAACAACACCTGGTTCATAAGTGATCAGTTATTGTCATGAAACCTCTATGTGCCTTTTTATAATAGAACACTGAAGATTGGGATAGACCGATGTGAGTGGGTGGATATGAATTATGTAATGGGTAGTCAGAATGCCCTGCAGCTGATTTAGACAATCGGCTCACCAGCAGGCAATGTGTGTATAGCTGCTTCTGCGTTTACATGTTAAATCATGTAAATGATAGCTTTATACTGTTTGGCTTCTCCATGTCCTCTTTGTTGACATTCCTATAACCATTATGACTGCAATTTCTACATCTCCTTTGACTTAAGGACAAATGCGGCATTTGTTAAGCAATTTTATCTACTTTCAACCAGCTTTGTATTGTAAAAAATAACCACAGCCCTTTGAATCATTTTTTTTAAAAACTTTTTGGCAGTAGCTTACATTCAGCCCTGGTTCGCATTGGTGCGATTTGACATGTCAAATCGCATGTCAAATCAGCGGCAATTGCAGGCAATAGCACCGTCCTAATTGGAGCGACACTGCATTTGCGGCGCAACACCGATTTCAAAAAGTAGTTTCTGTACTACTTTTTGTGATTTTGGGGTGTGATTTCCTTTGGCATCTGTGCAAAAACCCACACAGATGTCTGTGAAATCGCGGCCGAAATCGGGATTTACATGAGGGAGTGAAATCGGCTCGGCACGGCTTCCTTCCCGCAGCTCAGTGTGAACCTGGGCTTAAAGCGGAGCTCCACCCAAATATGGAACTTCCGCTTTAAGGGAAGGTGACCTCCTGAGATGCCACATTTGGCTCCCCCCACAATTTTTTTGGGGGGGGGAGCGGAAACCCTCTTTTTAGAGGGTTCCAGCTCCCACTTCCTCCCGAGGCACCGCGGCGCCCCACGGTGCCGGAAGGGAGTTCACCTCTCCCTCTCGGCAATCATCTGGGACACGTCACAGGTCCCAGATGATTGCCTGGCCAGTCACAGCGCACAGCACGGCTCGCGCATTCGCAGTGACAATGCCGGCGCCGCAGAGAGGAGGGGGAGACAAGCAGGGCTTCATTCCCCTGCGTCGCTGGACCTTGGGACGGGTAAGTGTCCGATTATTCAGCAGCTGCAGTATTTGTAGCTGCTCACTTTGAATTTTTTTTTTTATTGGAACTCTGCTTTAATGATAGAAAGCTGGTTGAATATGGTTAAAATTGCCTGAAATTTTCATTGTGTGTGTAGGCAGGTAGTAGTGGTCACTGCTGCCCCAGCAGGTAGTTAGGGTTTAACCCTTATTCCCGAGTTTTTCTTGGCATTTTTCTTGGCAGGTTTTGCTGAGTCTGACCCTCCTGGTCCTCTAAGATATAAAAGGGACTGAGGTCTGGATCCAGAAAGAGATATGGTGCTGATAGAGGTCAATGGGAAGATAAGTAGGAGAGCAGTTTAACCCTAGTCCACCCTGCCAGGCTCACCTGATGCCGTTACCGGAGTCTGGATGATCAGTGTCATGCAGAAGTTGGAGCTAGATTCCAGACATGGACTCAACCAGTATTGGACTTTTGCTTGAACAGGGATACTGGGGCAGCTACAAGCCTGAAGTTAGGGACTAGGGACTAGGGATGTTAGGAAATATTAGCATCATGTTAACCTTTTCTTCAAGTAAAATATTTGAAACTTTGCCCTTGCCTGATCTGAAGTTAATAAAGGGGTGCAATGCAAGTAACTGGCACACAGTCTATAGCTCAGGTCATTAAACACACTGGGTATGAAGACATCAGTGCAAGAGTTAATAAAGTGCTTACTAAGGGTAGCGAGGGTTCCTCTAGCAGCCTGTCGTTAAGCGTGTACATGTGGCAAGTGAGATAGCCTCTTGCAGCGAGGGAGATGCTGTTGGCGCTGCTTCAGCCGTGATCTGTCCCTCATAGCAATGGGAGCAGATCTACACCACTGGGGCACTCATCCTGTACACAGGTACAGAAGAGAAAGAGTTAAGTCAGTGCACCCATGGAGTACAGCTAGGTGCATGGCGGGACCCCATAATGTTACTGGAAGTGGGGTAAAGGTGATACTCTGAACTAGTGGCGAGGACAAGGGCTCTGCATGTCCATCCTAAATGCACAAGTGACCATGTTGGTGTGTATGACACCAAGAGAGTTTGCTAGAGTTCGTACATGTTTGATCTATCCAGCTCGTGAGCGTGGCTCAAGTAAAGGTACTCCAGAAGTAGTGTGATGACCCTAAACAAAGTGCCTAGCGTAGTCCAGAAGAACCCACCCTGGGGTAGGCCTCTCATGTGGCCCTTGCTTGGTGCCCGAGGAGACAAACATGAAGGAAGTGATGACCACCCTGTCAACCTGACCTATTTACATAAATTGGCATCCAAAGAGGAGGAGGGAAACATGGAGGACATAACGACCACCCTGTCACCCTGACCTAGCCACATAAGTCGAACTCCAACGAGGAGGGAAACATGCGGGATGTGACAACCACCCTGTCACCCTGACCTTCCCACATGTGTCTGTGTGTGACAAGCATAATAGGCCTGCTACCATTTTGAGTGAAGCAGTGCCCAAGTTGTACAAAGCATTGGTACAAGTATACACAGCATTAATTGTCCACCAGACCTTCTGCCTTCTATGCTTACCCTTCGATCCCCCGCTGCACTGTCTGGCCTAATAACACATTGCAACCTCCTCCCACTACTCCATTTATGTTCTCATAATTTTTTTCATTTGACCACTTTTTTTTTACCATAAGAGCTTTTTATAATCTTATTTTTGCCCTGTGTTAGGCTAAGAACCCTAAACAGGTAAATGTGCAAGAGAAGAACTGTCCCAGCCTTGCTCCACCTTGGAACTGAAGGAGAACTGGCCTTGTAACAGTTTTATAGGTGCAGAGAACTATGGGGAAGTACATTTCGTGGCTCCATGCTTTCATTGTTAAGTACAATACCATCTTATTTCATATAATCAATGATGTAAGCTATATACCTTATACAGTGCCTTGAAAAAATATTCATACCCCTTGACATTTTCCACATTTTGTCATGTTACAACCAGAAACATAAATGTATTTTAATGGGATTTTATGTGATAGACCAACACAAAGTGGCACATAATTGCGAAGTGGAAAGAAAATGATAAATGGCCTATTATGCTTGTCAAATAAATATCTGAAAAGCGTGGCGTGCATTTGTATTCAGCCCTCTTTACTCTGATACCCCTAACTAAAATCTAGTGCAACCAATTACCTTCAGAAGTCACCTAATTAGTAAATAGAGTCCACTTGTGTGTAATTTAATCTCAGTATAAATACAGCTGTTCTGTGAAACCCTCAGAGCTTTGTTAGAGAACCTTAGTGAACGAACATCTTGCACATGTTTGCTGTGTCCCCCACATGGCTTCTTGCAACTGCAAACAGGACTTCTTATGGCTTTCTTTCAACAATGGCTTTCTTCTTGCCACTCTTCCATAAAGGCCAGATTTGTGAAGTGTACGACTAATAGTTGTCCTGTGGACAGGTTCTCCCACCTGAGCTGTGGATCTCTACAGCTCCTCCAGAGTTACGATGGGCCTCTTGGCTGCTTCTCTGAATAATGCTCTCCTCGTCCGGCCTGTCAGTTTAGGTGGACGGCCATGTCTTGGTAGGTTTGCAGTTGTGCCATACTCTTTCCATTTTTGGATGATGAATTGATCAGTGCTCCGTGAGATGTTCAAATCTTGGGATTTTTTTTTATAACCTAACCCTGCTTTAAACTTCTCCACAACTTTATCCCTGACCTGTCTGGTGTGTTCCTTGGCCTTCATGATGCTGTTCGTTCACTAAGGTTTTCTAACAAACCTCTGAGGGTTTCACAGAACAGCTGTATTTATACTGAGATTAAATTACACACAGGCGGACTCTATTTACTAATTAGGTGACTTCTGAAGGTAATTGGTTGCACTAGACTTTAATTAGGGGTATCAGAGTAAAGAGGGCTGAATACAAATGCACGCCACGCTTTTCAGATATTTATTTGTAAAAAAAAATTGAAAACCATTAATCATTTTCCTTCCACTTCACAATTATGTGCCACTTTGTGTTGGTCTATCACATAAAATCCCAATAAAATACATTTACGTTTTTGGTTGTAACATGACAAAATGTGGAAAATTTCAAGGGGTATGAATACTTTTTCAAGGCATTGTATGTTATAGTACTGTGTTCCAACAACACACATTACTGCCATATCATCTTTTTCACAAAGAAAAATATGATTTGGTTGAACTTGTTTGGCTTTTCCATCAGAATTTCATCTTCTTTATTGAGAAAACTGCCAATTGATCAACCCAATAATGAATCAATCAAATCAATGTTTTAAACGATATGATTCTTTAATTAAAATAATTAGTATATCAAACATCACTTCATTCTTGGTATGGCGACCATAAGTTACAATGTCTAGGATTTCTAAATGTCATTATTTAAAATCATTCTATGAATGGGCATAACACTTCAAAGGTCGACTGCTAATGTCCATACCTGGAGGGAAGAAAAGAATCACCCGCTCACCAATGATGTTATATTAATCCAGATTAATTTCCATAAGCGGCCCTAATACATTCCCCACCAGTTGGATCTCCCCTTCAATGCATTCTATCTAACAAGAATTACGCGTAAATCTCTACGTGTAAGCCCTGTTGGATAAAACATGTTGGAGGTAAAGTCCTACAGGCGGTAACTGCTATGGTGGTTGTTTGTTGAAAGAAAATTGGACTAATGTGACATCATTGGTGTACGGCGGTTCTTTTCTTCCTTCCAGTGTGTTTGGAGTGTGGACAGCTCCATTGTCACGGCACCTGATGTTGGGGGCAGAGCGGGAGGCTTTGGCTTGGGAGCCAAGGAGGAAACATTACATACATTCCATATGTAATCCTCACATCTATTATAGAAATGAACAACAGTCAGGAATAGTCAATAAGCATAACAAATGCTAAAAAGAAAAGTAAACAGATCACACACTGCACTTACAGTGGGGACGGAAAGTATTCAGACCCCCTTAAATTTTTCACTCTTTGTTATATTGCAGCCTTTGCTAAAATCATTTAAGTTCATTTTTTTCCTCATTAATGTACACACAGCACCCCATATTGACAAAAAAACACAGAATTGTTGAAATTTTTTCAGATTTATTAAAAAAGAAAAACTGAAATATCACATGGTCCTAAGTATTCAGACCCTTTGCTCAGTATTTAGTAGAAGCACCCTTTTGATCTAATACAGCCATGAGTCTTTTTGGGAAAGATGCAACAAGTTTTTCACACCTGGATATTGGGAATCCTCTGCCATTCCTCCTTGTAGATCCTCTCCAGTTCTGTCAGGTTGGATGGTAAACGTTGGTGGACAGCCATTTTTAGGTCTCTCCAGAGATACTCAATTGGGTTTATGTCAGGGCTCTGACTGGGCCATTCAAGAACAGTCACAGAGTTGTTGTGAAGCCACTCCTTTCTTATTTTAGCTGTGTGCTTAGGGTCATTGTCCTGTTGGAAGGTAAACCTTCGGCCCAGTCTGAGGTCCTGAGCACTCTGGAGAAGGTTTTCATCCAGGATATCCCTGTACTTGGCCGCATTAATCTTGCAGCTGAAAAACACCCCCACAGCATGATGCTGCCACCACCATGCTTCACTGTTGGGACTGTATTGGACAGGTGATGAGCAGTGCCTGGTTTTCTCCACACATACCGCTTAGAATTAAGGCCAAAAAGTTCTATCTTGGTCTCATCAGACCAGAGAATCTTATTTCTCACCATCTTGGAGTCCTTCAGGTGTTTTTAAGCAAACTCCATGCGAGCTTTCATGTGTCTTGCACTGAGGAGAGGCTTCCGTCGGGCCACTCTGCCATAAAGCCCCGATTGGTGGAGGGTTGCAGTGATGGTTGACCTTCTACAACTTTCTCCCATCTCCCGACTGCATCTCTGGAGCTCAGCCACAGTGATCTTTTGGTTCTTCTTTACCTCTCTCACCAAGGCTCTTCTCCCCCGATAGCTCAGTTTGGCCAGACGGCCAGCTCTAGGAAGGGTTCTGGTTGTCCCAAACGTCTTCCATTTAAGGATTATGGAGGCCACTGTGCTCTTAGGGACCTTAAGTGCAGCAGAATTTTTTTGTAACCTTGGCCAGATCTGTGCCTTGCCACAATTCTGTCTCTAAGCTCTTCAGGCAGTTCCTTTGACCTCATGATTCTCATTTGCTCTGACATGCACTGTGAGCTGTAAGGTCTTATATAGACAGGTGTGTGGCTTTCCTAATCAAGTCCAATCAGTATAATCAAACACAGCTGGACTCAAATGAAAGTGTAGAACCATCTCAAGGATGATCAGAAGAAATGGACAGCACCTGAGTTAAATATATGAGTGTCACAGTAAAGGGTCTGAATACTTAGGACCATGTGATATTTCAGTTTTTCTTTTTTTAATAAATCTGCAAAAATGTCAACAATTCTGTGTTTTTATGTCAATATGGGGTGCTGTGTGTACATTAATGAGGGAAAAAAATGAACTTAAATAATTTTAGCAAATGGCTGCAATATAACAAAGAGTGAAAAATTTAAGGGGGTCTGAATACTTTCCATCCCCACTGTATGTGAGTTGACGTAAATTAATTGTAAAGGCTCGTTTTTAATTTTTTTAACCGCTTGCCGACCGCCTCACATACATTTACGTCAGCAAAAGGGCTCGTAGAGGCAAAATCACGTTCCTGTACGTTCCCCTTTAAGAGGCGGCCAGCGGGTGCACGCGCGCGCCCGCGGCAAGCTCCGTGAGTCGGGTCGCGGGTCCCGCGGACTCGATCGCCGCGGGCATACCCGCGATCGCCTCACGGAGAGGATGAACTGGGAGATGCTGTTGTAAACAGCATCTCCCCGTTCTGCCTAGTGACAGTGTCACTCGATCTCTGCTCCCTGTCATCGGAGCAGAGATCAGTGACGTCACACTTACAGCCCATCCCCCTGACAGTTAGTAATCACTCCCTAGTACTGATTTAACCCCTCCCCGCCCCCTAGTGGTTAACGTCTTCACTGCCAGTGTCATTTATACAGGAATCAATGCATTTTTATAGCACTGATTGCTGTATAAATGACAATGGTCCCAAAAATGTGTCAAAAATGTCCGATGTGTCTGCCATAATGTTGCAGTCACGATAAAAATCGCTGATCGCCGCCATTTAAAAAAAAAAATTTTTTTAATAAAAATGGCAAAAAACTATCCCCTATTTTGTAAACGCTATAACTTTTGCGCAAACCGATCAATACTCGCTTATTGTGATTTTTTTTACCAAAAATATGTAGAAGAATACGTATCGGCCTAAACTGAGGTAAAAAATTGTTTTTTTTATATATTTTTGGGGGATATTTATTATAGCAAAAAGTAAAAAATAATGCGTTTTTTTCAAAATTGTCGCTCTATTTTTGTTTATAGCGCAAAAAATAAAAACCACAGAGGTGATCAAATACCACCAAAAGAAAGCTCTATTTGTGGGAAAAAAAGGACGTCAATTTTGTCTGGGTGCAACGTCGCACGACCGCGCAATTGTCAGTTAAAGCGACGCAGTGCCGAATCGCAAAAAGTGCTCTGGTCAGGAAGGGGGTAAATTCTTCCGGGGCTGAAGTGGTTAAAATAACAAACATATCATACTTACCTCCACTGTGCAGCTCGTTTTGCACAGAGTGGCTCCGACCGTCCATTTCTGGGGTCCCCTGGCGACTCTCACGGCTCCTCCCCTCTAGTGCTCTCCCGGGGGGTTACCTTGCGGGCGCCCTCCCGAGTCCAGCATTTGCATCCATAGACTTGAATCCCGGACTCGGCCCCACCCTCCGGCACCCGTGTCACTGGATTTGATTGACAGCAGCGAGAGCCAATGACTGCGCTGCTATCAATCTATCAAATCAAGAGCAGGGACCCCGTGGAGAGAAGGAGAACGCGTCCCCGCCGAGGGAAATACGGGGCTCAGGTAAGTAAAACAGGGGGGGGGGGGCAGACAATGACAGGTGTTTTTTCACCTTAATGCATAGGATGCATTAAGGTGAAAAAACACGAGGGTTTACAACCCCTTTAATGAACAATAATGAAGTCATAGAAAGGGCTGCCGCGTACACACAATCGGATTTTCCAACAGGAAATGTTGCATGTGAGCTTGTTGGCAGTAAGTCTGACCATGTGTATGCTCCATCGGACATTTGTTGTCGGACTTTCCGCCAACAAATGTTGGCTAGCATGCTCTCAAATTTTCCTCTGACAAATGTCTGCTGTCGGACTTTCCGAGTGTGTGTACACAAGTCCGTCGGACAAAAGTCCAAAGTACAAACACGTATGCTCGGAAGCAGAAGCGGTCGGTCTTGTAAACTAGCGTTTGCAGTGGAGAATTAACATTCGTGACGTGGCAAATGATGAAATCTCCAAATGCAGCGCACAATTCTCTTCTTCTTTAATGGGATAATGATGAAGCTGCTTTGCTGGTGCTACTGATGGAGTTGTTGCAAACAAATTTTCAAGGGCTTTTTTTTTTTTAGTGATATCAAGAATAATATTATTATGTTTTTTTTTGTTTTTTTTTTTATTGTGCAAGTTATCACAACACCATTACTCTGTAGTTTATAAGATCAAAGATACAACTATGCTGGTGTCCCTTGTCAATTTTACATTGTATTTTTTAAAATGTAGCTGCCTACTCCCAACTGTCATTTGAAGTAAAACACATAGCCAAGTATTATTCTCCACAATTTTTTTTATTGTGCATTAAAAAAATAAAACAAATAAAATTAGACATGCCATCTGCCAATAGAACTTAACCAAAAAGTGCATTCTATGCATCCAAAAATATAGAAAATATACCAAATCAAATCATTATTCAACCAAAAAAATAATGTCAAAGCAATAACTCCAAGGCCAATAATAAATAACACGTTATCTCCTCCAATTCCACAACATGTCTGGTTGACGAACGGCCGTTCAGAAACAAACTGAAAAGCACGAAACAACACTCACCAAACTTCTACTAACACGTAATTAGCAGAAGGAGCCCAAAGTGTGGCGCTAAAGAGCTGAAAAACCACATAGTACGTCACTATGTTCGTAATTGTTGGCCAACATTTGTGTGACCGTGTGTATGCAAGACAAATTTGAGCCAACACCCTTCAAACAAAATTCCACGGTTTTGTTGTTGGAAAGTCCGATCGTGTGTATGAGGCATAACACTCTCAAACACTCCCGTAGAGGGGACAGGTTGGCTGGTCATGAACAAATGCTGATAAAGACAAACACATTTAACAATAGGGATACACCAGCCATACATTTAACACAAGATAAGATAGAAGAAACCAAACACTACATGAATAAGGCTGAATCCTGGCAAAACAAGTCCTGGTGGGAAGAGGTCAAAAAAGCAAAAGGGCAAATCACACCTTAAGGTCTGAAGGTCCTCCAACAAAACCCACTCGAATAGTACAAAATACTCAGCTCCGGGGATTTTTTTACCACTCAGATTTTTCATACGAGGGCAACTATTGATGACCTCCTTCTAAAAATACAATTTGCCTACCTGTTATACTGATTTCTTTATTTGGTACTTTTTAAATCGTTGACCTAGAACAGGGGTCCCCAAACTTTCTAACTAAAGGGCCCGTTTACTGTCCTTCAGACTTTAGGGGGGCCAGACTGTGGCCATTGGGAGTAGAAACTGTCTTGGCACCTGTGGGAGTAAACAATGCATCTTTGGTATTAGGGGGAGGAATAGTTCCCCATCGTTAGTGTCAGTGAGAGTAACAGTGCCCCATCATTGGTGTCAGTGGGAGGAATAGTGCTCTATCATTGGTGTCAGTGGGAGGAATAGTGCCCCATCATTGGTGTCAGTGGGAGGAATAGTGCCCCATCATTGGTGTCAGTGGGAGGAATAGTGCCCCATCATTGGTGTCAGTAGGAGGAATAGTGCCCCATCATTGGTGTCAGTGGGAGGAATAGTGCCCCATCATTGGTTTCAGTGGGAGGAATAGTGCCCCATCATCATTGGGACGAATAGTGCCCATGTGTTGGTGTCAGTGGGAGAAATAGTGCCCCATTGTTTATGTTAGTGGGAGGAATAGTGTCTTGTATCAGTGGAAGGAAAAGTGCCCCAAGGGCAAGAAAAAGGCAAGCAAAGGATTGCATACAGCCCCAGGGCCACAGTTTGCAGACCACTGACCCAGAACAAGTATGTAGATCAGGAAGGTTGGAGCAAAGTCAAAAGGGACTTACGCTGGCCATAGAAGGGTCGAAATTTGGCTGGTTCAGCAAGGATCAGCCAAATTTTGATCCATCTATGGCTGTTCCCATTCGAGAGGACCAATAATCGACTCCTCGTGAACATGAGTGGTGTTACATTTTTGTTTGATCTGATCAGTGTATTTGATCAGTGGAGGAGTCCCGCTGTCAGAATACAATAGCACAGCAGAGAGCATTCCCCCATTCACCTCGCTTACATGGATGGGGGAATCTGTTCGTTTTTTTTTTTAATCAGCCTCCTAACACACCAAAATGAAAAAGGTGCATGCTCAGTAGTGTCCCTTTGTGTGTTGCGGTGTGCTGTGACACAGCTGCGTTGGGAAAGATACATTGGGGTGCTGTTCAGAATGAAAGCCTCTGCAGTGCAACAACACATACAACGCGCAAAGCTACGGTATGAACCCACAATGTCTGTTTTGCTCTGGAATCCGATTGGTGGAAAAATAAATCAATTCCTAGGAAGAACACAGAAGGTTTATGTATTTGGAATGTTTGACCAAATACACTCTTTTTGGCCCTGAAAGTTGTAAAGCTGAAATCTTGGCAGATGTTACAAAATGTTCAAATAAATGCAGCCCTGTGTTCATTAGTACACCATTCGTTGTATTTTTTCAACAAAACCAGCGTAAATAACTGAATTTGACTTGTTATCAGACATTTGCAATTGCCTGTGCAGCAACGCTCAGACTGGAGAAGTGAGAAGCAGCACAAGGAGCCATTCAGATGAGCTGCAGTTTTGAAAAACTAACAAGGAAGCTGCTGATAGGAGGAGAGAGGAGATGTGACAGAGTGATGAGCTCATCAGTCTGATCCTTCTTCTTTTACTGTCCAGGCACAGTCTGAGGGAGGGGCAAGACCGGTAAGTACTACTTAAAATGATTCTACTGTAAAGAATAAAAAAAAAATGTTATACTTACCTGCTCTGTGCAATGATTTTGCACAGAGCAGCCCCGATCCTCTTCTTTTTGGGTCCGTCACTGGCGCCCCTGGCTCCTCCCCTTTGCCGAGTGCCCCCAATAGCAAGCCTCTTGTTATGGGGGCATTCCAGCAGGCTCGCTCCCTCCGAGTCGTGCTTTGGGGGTCCATTCCCACAAAGAGTGTGTCTCGACCCCCGCTCCCTCTTCATTAGCTCACAATTACTGGCTGTGATTGACAGCGGCAGGATCCAATGGCTCCTGCTGCTGAGTGAGCCAAAAAGAAAAGAGAGAGACTCGGGAAAGCCGCTCCTCTCGTGCACATCGCTGGATCGAGATGGGGTTCAGGTAAGTATAAGGGGGGGGCTGCATCCATAAGGTTTTTTTACCTTAACCACTTGCCGACCCGCCACAGTGCATTTACTGCGGCAGGTCGGCTCCTATTGGCACAATCACGTACCTATACTTTGCGTCTTTCTTCCTAAGATATGTAGTAGAATACGTTTTGGCCTACATTTATGAAGAAATTAAATGTTTTTAAATCTTTTAATGGATATGTTTTATAGCAGAAAGTAGAAAATATCATGGTCTTTTTTCAAACTTTATTGGTCTTTTATCTTTTATATCGCAAAAAAATAAAAATCACAGTGATGATCAAATACTAACGAAAGAAAGCTCTTTTTGCGTGAAAAAAAATTATAAATTTTGTTTGGGTACAGTATTGCATGACCGCGCAATTATCAGTTAAAGCGGAACTTTAACGTTACCAACTTGATAAAAAAATAATGTTCTTTTGAAAGGAACATACATTCCACATTAATAATTATGCCACCACCACGTGTGGGCTGTAAATTGCCTCCAGCATTACTCCTGTTTCTTCTTGCTGGAGGCTGCTATTTTGCTGAAGCCCAGAGCCCCAGAGCAGCAGTAAATCATAAAGCAAAACTAAACTGATATACCGATTTCAAAAAATAGTTACATTCCTGGAATGCCGGGATTGCTAACTGTCACATTGGTTGTGTCCTCAACCAAACTGTCAAACCATCAAATGGCTGGTGTCATAACTGATCACATGTGCAGCACCATGGCAGTTGCAGATCAAACAGAAGCATCTTCCTTGGCTGTATAGGATAAGTGGGCTTAATTCCACTTTAAGGCTGTCAGCAGATCGGCCTCTACAAATTTGGCAGTGCCTAAAAATAGAGAGCAACTGAGCATGTGCACAGCGGGGTGAGACAGTGTATTACTGGATTTTAAACCGTATAGACACTTATTTTTAATGTTTTACACATCTATACCTGCAAAAGGGGCCAGCCTGAAGTCATCTAACAGGACTTAATTTTCTGACTAAAATTCCACTTTAACCACTTCAGCCCCGGAAGATTTGGCTGCTCATTGACCAGGCCATTTTTTGCGATATAGCACTGCGTCACTTTAACTGACAATTGCGCGGTCATGCAGCGCTGTACCCAAACAAAATTGATGTGCTTTTTTTTCCACAAATAGAGCTTTCTTTTGGTGGTATTTGATCACCTCTGCAGGTTTTATTTTTTGCACTATAAACAAAAGAAGAGCGCCAATTTTGAAAAAAACATAATGGGGGTTATTTACTAAAAGCAAATCCACTTTGCACTACAAGTACACTTGGAAGTGCAGTCGCTGTAGATCTGAGGGGAAGATCTGAAATGAGGGGAAGCTCTGCTGATTATATCATCCAATCATGTGCAAGCAAAAATGCTGTTTTTTTATTTTCCTTGCATGTCAGATCTACAGCGACTGCACTTCCAAGTGCAAAGTGGATTTGCCTTTAGTAAATAAGCCCCAATATCTTTTACTTTTTGCTATAATAAATATCCCACTTTTTTTTTTCAAACTTAAAGTTTAGGCCGATATGTATTCTTCTACATATTTTTGGTAAAAAATAAAACGCAATAAGCGTATATTGATTGGTTTGCGCGAAAGTTATAGCGTCTACAAAATAGGGGATAGATTTATGGCATTTTTATTATTTTTTTTTTTTTTTTACTAGTAATGGCGGCGACCTGCGATTTTTATCAGGACTGCGATATTGCGGTGGACAAATTGGACACTTTTGACACATTTTTGGGACCATTGACAATTATACAGAGATCAGTGCTATAAAAATGCACTGATTACTGTATAATTGTCACTGGCAGGGAAGGGGGTTAACACTAGGGGGCGATCAAGGGGTTAACTGTGTTCCCTTGGTGTGTTCTAACTGTGGGGGGAGGGGATTGTCTAGGAGGAGAGAGAGATCGGTGTTCATACATAGTATGAACACACAATCTGTCTCCTCTCCCCTGAGAGGACCGGGATCTCTGTACCCCGCCGGGCACTCGCAACGGCTCCGGGCACACGCTGTGGGCGCACGCCCCTAGTGGCCAAAAGGAAAAGCGACGTAAGGTAACGGCGATTTACCCAGCCAAGCCAACCTGCCGCAGTAAAACTGCGGCGGCTGGTCTGGAAGTGGTTAAGGTAGCAGAGTTCCAAATAGCGAAAAATGGCCTGGTCATGAAGGGGGTAAAATCTTCCGGAGCTCAAGTGGTTAATGCATAGAATGTACGAGGGTAAAAAACCTTGGGCCTTTAGAACCACTTTACTGCAGCAGATTAGAATCACGTTTCCTCTCTGCCAGGCTGTCTTATGTGATAAAGTTTTGTAAACTCCTGAACTGGATGGACAGAATTACAAATCCTTTTGGAAGGAAAAACATCTCCCGGTCACATATACGGTATGTATTTCATCTGGGAATTTAGCTGTTTGCCTGGAGATCAGCTTTAACACCTTCTCGACCACACTAAAGCCAAAATACGGCTACAGTGCGGTCATCCAGTTCTGAGAAGGTGCCCATGGACGTCCCCCTGAACCCCGCCTCCTTCGGACACAGCTGATCACAGATCGCAGTAAAGGGCCAATCACAACGGCCCTTTACCATGTGATCAGCTGTGTCCAATCACAGCTGATCACTTGTAAACAGACTTGCCAGTTATCCTTTCCTCCTATGCTGTGTCTGTGGGAGGAAAGGAGAGATTTTAACTGGCAAGCCTGTCAGCACATTGTTTACACTGATAATCGGGGCACTGATCAGTGCCCTGATTATCAGTGCAGCCCCATCAGTATCAATCAGTGCAGCCTATCAGTGCAAACTAACAGTGCTCATCAGTGATGCCTATCAGTGCCCATCAGTGCTGCATATTAGTGCCCATCAGTGCCACTTATCAGTGCCCATCAATGCCACCTATCAGTGCCACCTGTTAGTGCCCATCAGTGCCACCTATCAGTGCCCATCAATGCCACCTATCAGTGCTGCCTATCAGTGCCCATCAGTGCCTCCTAACAGTGCCCATCAATGCCACCTACTAGTGCCCAACCGTGCCACCTATCAGTCCCCATCAGTGCCGCCTCATCAGTATCCATCAGTGCCGCCTCATCAGTATCCATCAGTGCCGCCTCATCAGTGCTGAAGAAGAAAAATTACTTATTTGCAAAATGTTATATTAGAAACTAAGAAAAACTTTTATTTTTCACAATTTTCTGTCTTTTTTAGTTTGTTTAGCAAAAAAAATAAAAAACCCAGTGCTGATTAAATACCACCAAAAGAAAGCGCTACCTGTCTCAAAAAAATGCTAAAAATGTAATATGGGTACAGTGTTGCATGACCGCGCAATTGTCATTAAGGCTAGGTTCACACTGATGCAATGCGGGAACTACAGCGATTGCTGTACGGGTTCCCACATCGCATTTGAATTGCAGGCAGTTCACACTGCTCTCTGCGAACCGCTGCGGGTGTCATTATAACATTAACCCTTTCATGACTAAGCCTATTTTTGACATTTGGTGTTTACAAGTTAAAATCCGTATTTTTTGCTAGAAAATGACTTAGAGCCCCCAAACATTATATATATTTTTTCAGCAGAGAATCTAGAGAATACAATGGCAATTGTTGCAATATTTTATATCACATGGTATTTGTGCAGCGATGTTTTAAACGCAACTTTTTGGGAAAAGGGACGATTTCATGAATTTTAAAAAAACCAAACAGTAAAGTTAGCCCAATTTTTTTGTATAATGTGAAAGATGATGTTACCAAACATGTCACGCTTTATAATTGCACGCACTCGTGGAATGGCGACACACTATGGTACCTAAAAATCTCCATAGGCGACGCTTTAAATTTTTTTTACGGTTACCAGGTTAGAGTTACAGAGGAGGTCTAGTCTAGAATTATTGCTCTCGCTCTGACCATTGCGGCGATACCTCACATGTGTGATTTGAACACTGTTTACATAAGCGGGCGCGACTTCCATATGCGTTTTCTTTGCTGCGCGAGCTCGCGGGAACGGGGGCGCTTTAAAAAAAATTTTTTTCCTTATTTTATTTTATTTATTTTTAGATTTATACATTGTGTTTAAAAAAAAAAATTTTGATCACTTTTATTGCTGTCACAAGGAATGTAAACATCCCTTGTGACAGTAATAGGTGGTGACAGGTACTCTTTATGGAGGGATCGGGGGTCTAAGACCCCCAATCCCTAGACCCTCGATCCCTCCTTTGCACTTCAAAGTATTCAGATTGCCGTTTTCGGCGATTCTGAATACTGTATACTTTTTTAAAACCGGCGCTATTGGCAGCCGAGTAAACAGGAAGTGACGTTATGATGTCGCTTCCGTGTTTACAATTAGGAGGCTGGAATGAAGCTGCTTACGGCTTCGTTCCAGACTGTCACTGACCGCCGGAGGCGGCGGATTGGTGATCGGGCCTTCCGGTGGAACGGGAGGCCCGGTAAGAGCGGCAGGAGGGGGGACGTCCCCTCCTGCTCCTCCGGTATAAAAGCCGAGCAGCTTATAGCAGCATCGGTTGTTATACCTGAAAAGCTCAGCGGGAAGGGGATTTATTGACACCCCCAAATCAGTTCTGGACACCCATGCAATTCGATTCCAGTGCGGACCAAAAAATGGTCTTGCACCATTTTGGTGAGAATGCGATGTGATTTCAGTCATACAAACTGTATGGCTGAATTCACCTCGCACAGACATCGCATGTGATGTGCATAGGAATGCAATGTGAATCACATGCGATGTCTGCAATCGCATAAGTGTGAACCCAGGCTTAAAGTGTGACAGCGCTGAAAGCTGGCCTGGGCAGGAAGGGGTGAAAGTGCCCGGCATTGAAGCTATGGTGAAAATGTAAAACCAATGTTTATTTCCTCATTGTATTTTAATTATATCTAGAAGACTACCATTAATCTGAATGATATTGAAGTTTGTAAACTTACCGTGTGAAGATCTCCACACATTTACTTCCTTGGATCCTGTGACATCTAGTAACTATGCTCTGTGAGTAGCACTTCTGTGTCACACATTTCACAGAGCCTGTCTACTGATCTACAGAGGTAATGAGAGGAGGAGTCTCAGGAGGCGGAGTCAGTACAGGAAGCACTGCTTGCAGGCAGCAAGGTACCATGGGATATGTAGTCCTTAGAAAGTGAAAGTAAACTGCAGAGGAGAAGCTGCAAAGCATGCTGGGAATCCAGGAAGTTGTGGAAAGAGATGGCCAGCAGACAGGAAGAACTAAACACAAAAGGTGATTTTTCAAGTAAGATTATATTGGATTGTCAAATATAACTATTGTTTATGTTATTACAATGCTGATGTTATTAAAGGAGAGTGTATTCTATGACCAGAGAACTCCTTTAATATGTGTTTGTTGTAAAGCACTTTGCAAAGTTTGTTTTTAAACAGTGATAAATATGCAAAACATTATATTCCTTTTATATTATTATTGCGATTAACTATTGCTTTTCGCTAAAACTGGCACATTAGGGACCCATTTATACCCATGCGGACTCATTGTAGGTAGCATGGGTTATAGTGCACATGCAGTGATATGAATGAGCCCTTAGAAATACACACTAAACTGCAGTGTGTAAATGTAAATCAGCCGAATAGGAAATAATGGGATTTCTAGTTAAAATGCATTTTCTTATCATAAAATTCTGCTGCTGGAAATTGGCTAATGCCGCGTACACACGGGCGGACTTTTCGACCGGACTGGTCCGACAAACTTTCCAGCGGACTTTTGACGGACTTCCGACGGACTTTCTAACAAACAGACTTGCCTACACACAATCACACCAAAGTCCGACGGATTCGTACGTGATGACGTACACCGGACTAAAATAAGGAAGTTGATAGCCAGTAGCCAATAGCTGCCCTAGTGTCGTTTTTTGTCCGTCGGACTAGCATACAGACGAGCGGATTTCTGGGCCAGGCGGAGTTACGACGTAAAGAATTGAAGCATGTTCCAAATCTAAAGTCCGTCAGATTTGCGACTCGAAAAGTCCGCTGAAGGTCCGGTGAAGCCCACACACGATCCGATTGTCCGCCGGATTTGGTCCGTCGGCGTCCGTCAGACCAGTCCGGTCGAAAAGACCAACCGTGTGTACGCCACATAAGTGTGAACAAACCATTAACTTACAGACTGCCTTTGCTTTGAATCGCTCTTCAGAGAGCATTTGACAGATGGAGAGTAGGCGTTATGTTGCCTCCCCACTGCCTGATTTAGGCCGGGTTCACACTAGTGTGAATTGGATGCGGGTTTGAATTCGCACAGCAGGAAAACGCGACTGTCTCTCTATGGAGCCGGTTCACACCTCTCCGCAGCGGCTCCGGTGCGATTTGCACAGGAGCCCTGTGTGATTTTTGGTCCGTTTCAGGTCCGAATTCAGCCAAAAATTCGAGCTGAAAACTGTGAACGGAGCCGCACCGGACTCCAGCTGTGAGCCGCTGTGTGCTCATATGTGAACCCAGCCTTCACCATGTAAATGCCACACTACCGCGCTGCATTTGTGTGCGTTGCTCATGGTTGCGGCATGGCCCCATAGATTTTTATTAATTGTGTTCAACAGCGGTAATGTCTGGTTTTACCACCCCTAGTAGCACTTGTGAACGAAAACCTAATGCCGCCTGCCAGAACCTGGGCATGCAGCAGCTCAGGGCTGTACACATGCTGTGGCTGTAATGGTGTGTTTTACAGCAACAGCAAAAATGACACAGCATGTCGCCTTTGGCTGGCGTTACCGCCGCAGGACACAACCAAAACACGTCTGTTGGGCCCAACCTCAACCGCCCCAAAACTACATGCAATTGTAGTGTAGCATTTACATGGCTAAATCAGGCTGGGGGGAGGTGATATAATGCCTCCTCCCCACCTGTCAAATGCACTCTGAAGAGCAATCTAATGCAGGTTGCTCTTCAGAGGACACTGTGCATATGAGCACTGTTGATCTTTGTAAAGTTAAACCAATAGGATGCTCTTCCATAAACTCCAACCAAGCTGGTTTATTTAAAAAAGAAATTAAATAAAATGCAAAGAAGCCTTCCTTGCCAGCCAATCATAATCCAGCTATTAGCTTTTTCTTTCAGGTAAGAAAGTGTCAGCAAGCACCTGATTGGTTCTGCTGAGCACACACTAATGAAGTTCTTCTCCCACTATATAGAGTGTTGTATAGACTGTGCCTGCAAGTGAATCTTTGGGGGTTAACAACAGAGCCTTCATTTGAATAAATTGCATATTTAAATTGTCTGGCCAGGCATTACCTATGACCTGTCCCTGTGTGTGTATATACTGCTGACACATTCAGCCTTCCCCATTCCACCTAATACACCTTCCCAGCCAATGAGACGACAGAGCCGGTCATGCCTCCTCCCCCCTCCCTCTTTCTGTCTGCTCCTTGTAGAGCTGAAAGGACCAAGCCATTCCTTACAGCTGCTGGAGATGGCTAAGAAGGTGCTGGCGGTCTTCCTCCCCCTGGTGCTTTGTCTGATCGGGGTCATTGGGATCCTACTGCTGGCCCTGCCTGCCAGGGAGATCACTGAACCCCCAAAGTTTAAGGTGAGTGCATAGAGAGAGTACACCTGGGCTGAGCCCCACTGACAGCTGCTGATCCCTGGGATTCCAATGCACTGTGCTCTGATAGGTGGGAGCCATGTGTAGTAGTGACCATCACACCCACACCGCTCTGCACACATGTACAAGGTATGTGCCATCTATTATTATTATTATTATTATTATTATACGGGATTTATATAGTGCCGACAGTTTGCGCAGCGATTTACAACATTAGAGCAGACAGTACAATTTCAATACAATTACAATACAGGAGGAATCAGAGAGCTCTGCTCGTTCCAGCTTACAATCTAGGATGTATACACCTCACCTCAAAAAAAAAAATTTTTTTTTTTTTTTTTGTTTTTATTATTTGTATTTACTTTATTAAGTGTTTTATATCTTCTGTTTTATGTATATTGTATTAGGAGTTATTATCTCAGATATAGATCATAAAACAAAATAATTTTTATCTTCCCTTTTTTATTTATTTTTTTTAATTATTCATTTAGTTGTTTATTTATATCTTCTATGTTATGTCCACTGATATATGAAAATGTTGTATATTTTTAGAAGGGTTATTTATTTATTTTTCCAATTCTTCTAATAGCTCCGCTGAATAAGCACACATTTTCCAGTGTCTATACTGTAAACCATTAGCGTGACATCTTTCTGCATTTTAAGTGCTGTAAATTTAAAAAAAAAAAAAAAAAATGTAAAAAGTGAAATCCGGTGGTTGGGGGTTAAAGAACTTCACAGGTTCTAGTCGCTCTTCATACTGTCTTAAAACCAGATGGCTGAGGATGTTTTAAAATAACTTTCCCAGACACTTTGATGCGAGGTGTCTGGCGATAATATAAAGTGTTAGAAGGAGGGTTGATCTCACTGTTGGTTCGCAGGTTGCTGCACTGGTATAAGCCTGTAAACTGCAATGGCCTGTGGAGAACAGTAAGTTCCAGCATGCCCTGCCTTCACAGCCCCCCCAACAGAACAATTCAGACTACTGCAAGTTCCAGCATGCATTGAGAAGTAGGGGGGGGGGGTAGTAGGAATGGGGGTCTGGTCCGGTATACTCTGTGATAACTGTAGGCTGGATCATGGTTTGGTGGCGTCCAGCAGGAAAGGGTTTTGTAAAGGAGGAAGGTGCCCATCGGGGTGTGCTGGAATTTGTAGTTCTCCAACACATGGTCTTTTTGAGGGAAAGGTCAGTGTGGTCTCAGTTCTGTTTCACAGCATACTGGGACTTGTAGTTCACCTGTATATCTCAGGCAGGAAATCGTTACTGGGGGGGCTAGCAATGTTATCTAGTTCTAGAACAATGGATTTGGGTCACATTCCTTAAAATGGCCTTCCATTATACAATCTGATTGTACAACCTCCTTTTAGATTTATCAAAATGATGAAATATGAGGGCAAAACAATCGATTGCATTTTTATCAAACCAGGTAGGCCCTTACAATACACATTTGACGGTAGATCTAAATTGTACAATCAGTTGCATAGTGTATGGTCACTTTTTTTTATTTATTTTTTTTCTTAAAGGAAGTAGCCGGCATTCAATGCAGGGACTTGTAGTACCACTACATATAGTTTTTAGGTTGTCTCTGTATGCTGGGACCTGCAGTTCCTCCCTAGATGACCTAGTGTATGTGTGGAGCTTGTATACAGCATCTAGTGGTTTGCAGTAGAGTGCAGGCCATGCGTATCATTTGTTTGGCTGTGCCGGGAGTCCTGTGAATGGGGGGAATTCCCTCTCCAGATGGCACAGGAAGGGGTGTCCCCCATTCATCATTCTCTGTCCCTGTGGCCCTTTGACCGCTGACAATAGCAGGAAATAGGGGCCCAGGAGTAGCTGAACTGTCAGTTCATCTACAGTTAGCAAGTCACTGTTACATTCAACATCTGGAGCTGAAAGAAGCTGTAATAACCTGCTCAGGGAGAATGCTTTGCACTATTATTATCTAACTGATTTGGGGTACAATCCAATCAGCCATGAAATCTTTGTATTAAGGGTTAAAGAATATATTGTGCCTTTCCATTGTCATCCCAGCACTCATCTTCAGCTGCAGACAGCCATACCCAATAAATCTTTATGGTTGGTGGTAGCCTTTTTGTGTTTTTTTTTTTTTTGTTTTTTTATTGTTTTGTTTGAAAGGTCCTGAATAATAACAAAGTCGTAAGCTTCACCTTCCACTGTTCTTCAAAAAGAGAGGTTGGACCTCCCAAGTGTTTCTAATGTTCAGCCCCACTCACATCATAATCCTCTGTCACTTCTGCATCCGCTGTCATTTTTTAAAAGCGTGGGGATCCGCCCACACAGTTGCATCATTCATTCCGTTTTCTGTGAATGAATGAACTACAAGTACCATCATCCACCACGGCAGACGGCTTCGGTTCTGAATGAACTGCAGTGATGAGCGCACTCGTAGTTCATTCACAAGCCCTGCAGATTTCAAACAGGCAGCCCATATTGGAGGTACGGGCAGAAAGCTGCAGGGCTTGTCTGCAGAAGCCTGACATTGCACCCCTGGTCCATTGAATGCATGTGCAATGCTTTCCAGGCTCCAGCAGGAAAAAATCATAACTGCACTTTTTTTTTTCTGTAAAAAAAGTGTGCACTTTTTCTGGAAAGATGAACTTATCCTTTTAATCTTAAAAATGCTTCCTCCCCCCCCCCCCCTCTCTCTCCTGTGTAAAAAAAAAAAAAAAAAAAAAAAAAAAAAAAATGTATAGACTTCCTTATTTTCCGGCTGCTCCAATGCAGTCACATGATCTCCCTGTGGGACAACAGCAGAGCACCAACAACAGATGGGCCATAGGAGCCTATAGGTGACATCACCGCTCAGGCATTGCAGCCATTGTTGTCCTTCCCTCCTCTTCCTTGCAGCTGACACAGGCGAGATCACGTGACCGGCACAGCCTGAACATCGGTAAGTACAGTATATACACTTACTGCCCACTTTATTAGGTATACCTGTCAATTCCTTTTTATAGCACAAATTGCTAATCGGCCAATCACATGGCATCAACTCAATGCATTTAGGCATCTAGACGTGGTGAAGATGACTTGCTGAAGTTCAAACTGAGCATCAGAATGGGGACGAAAGGGGATTCAAGTGACTTTGAACGTGGAATGGTTGTTGGTGCCAGATGGGCTGGTCTGAGTATTTCAAAAACTGCTGATCTGCTGGGATTTTCACACACAACCATCTCTAGGGTTTACAGAGAATGGTCCGAAGAAGATATCCAGTGAGTGGCAGTTGTGTGAACGAAAATGCCTTGTTGATGTCAGAGGAGAATGGGCAGACTGGTTCGAGATGATAGAAAGCCAACAGTAACTCAAATAATCACTCATTATAACCAAGATATGCAGAATACCATCTCTGAACGCACAACACATCGAACCTTGAAGCAGCAGAAGACCACACCGAGTGCCACTCCTGTCCGTTAAGAACAGGAAGCTGAGTCTACAATTCACACAGGCTCACCAAAATTCGACAATTGAAGATTGGAAAAAACGTTGCCAGGTCTGATGAGTCTCTTTTTTTTCAGCTGATGGTAGTGTCAGAAATAGGTGTAAACAGCATGAAAGCACGGATTCATCCTGCCTTGTATCAACGGTTCAGGCTGGTGGTGGTGGTGTAATTGTGTGGGGGATATTTTCTTGGCACACTTCGGGCCCCTTAATACCAATTGAGCATCATTTAAACCTACTGGTTCTCAACTTCAGTCCTCAAGTACCCCCAACGGGCCATGTTTTGGGAACTTCCCTTAGATAAAATAGCTCTTATCAATACCATGTCATTGATATTGATTGCTTTAGGCAGCTGTGCAAAGTAAAGGGAAACCTGAAAACCTGGTCTGTTGGGGGTACTTGAGGACTTAGGTTGAGAACCACTGGTTTAAACAACACGGCCTACTTGAGTATTGTTGCTGACCATGTCCATCTCTTTATGACTACAATGTACACATCTTCTGATGGCTACTTCCAGCAGGATAATGCACCATGTCACAAAGCTCAAATCCTCTCACCACTGGTTTCTTGAACATGGCAATGAGGTCACTGTACTCCAATGGCCTCCACAGTCACCAGATCTCAATCCAATAGAGCACCTTTGGGATGTGGTGGAATGGGAGATTTGCATCATGAAAGTGCAACCGACAAATCTGCAGCAGCTGGGTGATGCTATCATGTCATTATGGACCAAGGCTGGGTTCACAGCGCAGCACGGAGCAACTCACAGCAGAGGTCTAGTGTGCCCCATCCACAGTTTTTTTTTTTTTTTTTTTTTTTTTTTTTTATTCCCTAGTTTTTGGCTGGAATTCAGACCTGAAACGGACCAGAAGACTCCATAGAGAGTCGGTCACAATCTCCTGCAAGGCTTCTTTAAAACACCTAGACATTTTCAAAAAACATTATCAAAAATATGGTCACACTATATTGCTATATGGTGCTTAAGCCCACTTACTGTCTTTTTTGCATGTGTGCTCTGTAATATTTTGTTCTGTTGTATTGGCTTATGGCTGCACCATCTTTAATGCATCTTTTAGGGTGTGCCCCCCAAATATCTTGTTTGGATGTGGGAAAACTCGCATCCAATTCGCAATAGTGTGAACCCAGCCTTAAGGAATGTTTCCAACGCCTTGTTGAATCAATGCCATGAAGAATGAAGGCAGTTCTGAAGGCAAAAGGTGGTCCAACCCGGTACTAGCAAGGTGTACCTAACATTGTGGCCGGTGAGTGTACATCTTACCTAGGTTAGTCAATATAGATGGGTGGCGGGAGCATTTTTAGGATTAGTTGGGGTTTGGCCTGGAATTCATGTCACTTAGCTGGAGCAAGTATGCAGCCAGTGACGTCAAACCTCTAATTTAGACAGAAGCTCTTGGTTGAGGGCTAAGAAAGTCTTGAAGCCGTTGGATGGGTCTGCCGCTCAGAGCGTCATCATTTTCAGTAGAGAAGGAAAGCGGTGACATTGTTCGTTCCTCTCTTACTGCAGGTTCCCTTGTATGGAAAAGCATTTAATAATCAGGTAAACTTGACTGCGGAAACAATACCTCTTCTCAGAACTCCCCTCTGTAACCACAAGTCTGTTTGCAGTAAAGAAAGACGCTTTGTTGGAAGGTTATTACATGTTTTGCTGGGGAAGTGTTCCCCATGAAGAGTTTGAATAATGAGAGTCTGAGCTGTAAACAGTACAGATAATACCATTTTTTTATGAGGGAATAATGACCCCTATTTATCAGTGTTTGAAGGAAGGACTGATCTGGCTGGCCACAGCAATCAATCCAATTACACCCATAATCTTTGTAGTGGGTTCCAAAAATAATATATATATATATATATATATATATATATATATATATATATATAATTTCATTTTGGATAGAGGAAGGGTAGGTTGTACAGTAACTAACTAGGGATGCACCAATCCCTTTTTTTTTTTTTTTTTTTTTTATGAGCACTGATACTTTCGTTCAAGTGCTCACCGAGAACTGATACATTGCGATGCGATTTGCGTCCATACAAAAAGAATGGGCGCAAATTGCAATGCAAAGAATTGCATGCAATTTGAAAAGGAATGCGGTGCGATTCCTGTCCGAATCGCATGTGGATCCTGCACAGCTCCTGTGTGAACCAAGGCTTGTCATGGTGGTTTTGAGCCTGAGTTCACACAGGAGCGGTGCGATGACGGGTTCCACCAGCTTCAGCTCCTGATGTGGCTGCGGCTTGAGCTCCTCCTGCCTCTCCCATGGCTTTTTTTTCTGGCATCTCTCTTTCTCACCACCCTGGTCCCGCTGTACCAGATTGACGTGATTTCCGCCCCCCCCCCCCCCCCTCTCCTTGCAGTGCTGACAGTAGACGGCTTCTAATTGGTCAGCGCTTTCCATGTGACGGTGCTGACCAATTCGAGTCCTTGTAGGCCATACTGTCAGCACTGCAAGGAGAGAAAGTGGAGGGAATTCAATTCTTTGCAGTGCGATTTGTGCTCATTTATTTTGTATAGACTCAGATTGCACTGCAAAGTATCGGTTTCAAGTATTGGGAGCATTTTCACGAGTACTCTGTGTCGGCACTAGTATAGGTGCATCCACAGTTATAACCCCTGTGTTTTTTTTTTTTTTTTTTTTTTTTTTTTTTGTATTTGCCATCTGTGTCCCATTAGGGAGATTTCCCTTCACTTTCTGTTTCCATAGCTATGACCGGAAGTGAGAGAAAATCAATCCAAAGATGGGGCATCCCTGGTTGTCACCAAATCTAGCGTCCCCATTGGAAGATTTTTCCCTCTATCTCTATTCTGGTAACAACCCAAAAATTGGGATTTTCTTTCACTCTGTGATGATGGTGAACATGACAGTTCTAATCCTTCCCCCAAAACTAGAAAGAGTTTTTTTTTTAATTTTTATATTTTCATTCCCAACTCTAATCCTGTACACCTGGGAAATGTTGGTTGTCCCCATCCGCCTTTTGTGTGTTCTGGCTACTCCTGTTACCTTCTCCATATTATAATAAATGGGAAGATGGAGGCCTTCATAATGGTCACAGCAGGTGTGTAGACCCAGTAACTCGGCCCAGAGCCCTCAAAACTTGTCAAAGTATAAGATGTCCTAACTCAAGCATCTATCATAAGAGCTCTTTCACACGCTTGAAAACTGCTCATAAAATGCAGAACGCTTTTGAGGAGTTAGTGGTGCACTTTTTGCAGGTCAGGTGACTCAAACTACGTGAACAAGAACTAATTTCATTCGAGAGGGGTGCTTTTGAGGTGCTGCCCCCCCCCTCCCCCACACACTTTTTTTTTTTTTTTTTTTTTTTTAACACGCTCCAAACAAAAAAAAAAAAAAAAAAAAAAGCAAAGGTGCTGCTTGCGGGTGTTTTTTCACCTCCCCGCACCAGCGCGCCGCCCCAGTGTGAAAGCATCCATTGATTTTAATGGAAAGCAGTTTTCAGGAGCTTTTCTGATGCTTTTTTTGAAAAACTTAGTGTGAAGGGGGCCTAAATGTGAAACGTCAGTTTGGGGTAGACTGACCTTTTGTGTGTGCTATACCGGTAGAATAAATACAACTATTACTAGTCAATTTTTGTTTTAAAATAGTTTTTTGCATCATTTGTTCGAATTTCTAATGACTAGTGGGGTCAAATCAATTATCACTTTCGAACGTAATGATAAGAAAATTCAAAGGAGCAGAATGGAAATTTTTTTTCTTAAGTGAAATTCGAACTGTGAATATGGTTTTTGTTGGTGAAAAATCTTACACATTGTAAAGAAAGTTGTTTGGTACAACTGGGATTCCATTCAAAAAGCAGGCTTGGGTGTAATTTAAAGGGCTTTCAAAATATATTGTTGACTCAATGATGGTAAGAGAGAATGTTCTGACAAATGATTTTTCAGAATTTTCATACGAATGTTCCAACGTTCCAATGTTCCAACGAAAATCTTGTCAAATCTTTGACAAATCTTGTCAAAAACGGCGTATGGCCAGCTTGAGGATAAAGTCCAACTTTCATCACTGCACAGGCATAGAAAGGTTAAGCCTTGGTAGCTTATGCTGCCCACGTGGCACAAATATATCAGTAATAGTATACAAATAAGCACGTCCAACATTCTGATGGCACTAGGGAAGCACCAATATATTGGCCGCTGAAAATTATCTGCTGAAAATACTTATCTGTTTTTAGGCAATAGAAAAAAAAAAAGTTGCCGATAATGGCATGCTGTGTCCCCTTGACTTGAATGCAAAATTGTGTCCCATTGACTTCAAAAACACCAGCCACAATAAAAAAAAAAAAAAATTATATTTAAAATTTTTGTCGGCCAAGTGCATCCAGGATTTTCGGCTTCAGCACTGGAATCTTCTTCTCTTTTTTTTTTCTTTTTCTTTTTTTCTTTTTCTTGTCATACATACAGAGAAATAAACAATTTCATTAATCCATCAATCATATGAGCTCCAACAAATCCATTCAAAATCCAATTAATGCCATTACTCCTATCGTAAAATACATCTACAGAAAAAACAATAACTAGTTGAGATCCCCATTCTGTCTTCTGTTAGACCTGCTTCTCTTGTATGCCCTGACAACATACTTTATTAAGAAGAAAAACCTCTATATATCTGAAGAGGCAAAAGGAGAAAGTAAGAAGCCCCATGAGGGAAAGAATTCCTAAAAAAAGAGAAAAAAGATACAAAGAGAAGAAGGGGGGGGAAAAAAAAAAAAAAAAAAAACACTGATGGGGAGTCGGAGTTGGAGGGGAAACGTACCGAGGAGAAGGCGAGTTTTCCATTTTCATTTCAGTGCACCACCAGCTTTTACCACTCAAGTTTACATTTGTTAGGAGCATAGAAAACAAAACTCTTACTGGTACCAAACAATCAAATTCTATGAAACTTTATTGGTCGCTATGTGAAGTTACATTGTGCCAAGTATGCAAAAAATGTCATCCCTGGAGTTCAGCTTTAATGACCATCCTCAGAATAGATTAACGTACACCTTTGTGACATATCGTCAGTTCATCTCCACATTGGGCTGTGAATAATTTTACTGCCTCCAGCTGTGATATCTTTTGGTTTACGGAATCTAGCTGTATGTAATAATTTTGGATTGTGATAGTCTCTTGAGGGTATTTATATTCGTTGTGGGAATCTTGATACAATAACTACATCCTGGCTTGGGCGTAATTAGCACTACAGAGGGATGTCCCCTGGAAAAGGGCTGAATCTTGAAGGGGGGGTGGGGGGGGGGGGGTTCTAGCTTATACCAAACGTCTTAATATAAAACAGATATGCTAGAACATTTTAATATACATGTTGAGAACTACATGAGTTCTGAGCAACAGGAAGAATTGTACACCATGACCTAGTCCTCTGTGCAGCATGATATGTTCTGAAGCTCTAAAACTTCCTTTCTAGAAAAGTCCCAGAAATATCTCTGGATCCTGCCTGTGAAGTCCACCTAATATAGCAGATGCTTTAAGTTCAGTAAGTTGCAAGGTGGGTTCTCCATGGATCGGACTTGTTTTTCCAGTGCATCCCACAGATGCTCAGTTGGATTGAGATATGGAGAATTTGCAAGTCAACACCTCAAACTTGTTGTTGTGTTCCTCACACCATTCATCAGACCAGGCCACCTTTTTCCATTGCCCTGTGGTCCAGTTCTGATGCTCACATGCTCATTGCCAGTACTGTTTGCTGTGGACACGGTTCAGCATGGGCACTCTGACCGTTCTGCGGCTACACAGCCCCATATGCAGCATGCTGCGATACATTGTGTGTTCTAAAACCTTTTTTATCAGAACCAGCATTAACCCGTCATACGGACCTGACAGCAGGGGATATTGCACACAATCCGGTGGCTGCAGCCACCAGGATTGTGTGTGTGTGTGTGTGTGTGTGTGTGTGTGAGAAACTGACAGGCAGACTCCTGCCTGTCAGGTGAGAGCATTCGGGAGGCGTCACTGTTGCCCGATCACTCTCACCCCCCCCCCCCCCCCCCACAGTTTTGTCCCCTATGTGATGGGGGGGGGGGGGGGGTTTAAAAAATAAAATTAAAATATTGATTTAAAAAACTCTGATTGCGATACACATGTTGCATATCGCCGCCGGAGTGAGAGCAATAATTCTAGCACAAGACCTCCTCCGTAACACTAAACTGATGACCTATAGGGGGCTTTTGAAGCATCGCATACAGAAAATATAGGGTACTGAAGTTTGACGGCAGTTCAGACACACAAAAATGTAAGGTTTGGCATGTTGGGTATCTATAATACTTGGTGCAACCTCGTCTTTTATATTTTACCCAAATTTTGGTGAATTTTTACGTTTGTCTGCCCCGAAATTCGCTTTTCTGTGTGTGTGTGTGTGTGTGGTGTTTTGTGTTTTTTTTTTTTTTTTTTTTTTTTTTTTTTTTTTTTTTTTCTTCTGAAATCTTGCGTTTTCTAGACCTTTGCAGTAATATCGTGTGACATAAAATATTGTAACTACCATTATTTTATTTTCTAGGGTGTCTGCTTTCAGAAAATATATAATGTTTGGGGGTTTTGTGTAGTCTTTGGGCCAAAGAATTTTTTAAACGTGTGCAGAAAACGTAAGTACTGCCCTGGCAGCGAAAGGGTTAAAGTGGTTGTAACACCAAAAAAAAAAAAAAAAAAAATTTGATCCTGTTCCCTTAAGGCAGTTACACAGCGCAGTGTCTGTGCTGTGTAATTTGGCACCCTGTATAACCTAAAAAATGACTGGCCTCCTCTCCTCTCCTCTGTCAGTGAGGGTTTATTAGCCCTGCACGCTTTGCTGTCGGGTCGAGAAAGGAGAGAGGCAGCAGGTCACGTGAGCGGCGCTATAAAATGAGGTGTACAGCGATGACTTTTTTTTTTTTTTAAACACATACACTGGGGACATTATTTAATATAGCAGAGCTGATTGTAATGCCCCGTACACAAGGTCGGATTTTCCGATGGACAATGTCCGATCGGAGCGTGTTGTCGGAAATTCCGACCGTGTGTGGGCGCCATCGGACATTTTCCATCGGATTTTCCGACACACAAAGTTGGACAGCAGGAGATAAAATTTTCCGACAACAAAATCCGTTGTCGGAAATTCCGATCGTGTGTACACAAATCCGATGGACAAAGTGCCACGCATGCTCAGAATAATTAAAGAGATGAAAGCTATTGGCCACTGCCCCATTTATAGTCCCGACGTACGTGTTTTACGTCACCGCGTTCAGAATGATCGGATTTTCTGACAACTTTGTGTGACCGTGTGTATGCAAGACAAGTTTGAGCCAACATCCGTTGGAAAAAATCCTAGGATTTTGTTGTCGGAATGTCCGAACAAAGTCCGACCGTGTGTACGGGGCATTAGCATGTCATAAAGTGGTTGTTAAAGCGGAGGTTCGGCCGTTTAAAAAAAAAAAAAAAAAAAAGTCAGCAACTACAAACACTGTAGCTGCTGACTTTTAATAAGGGCACTTACCTGTCCAGCAAGCCCGCGATGTCTACCCCCCCCCATCGGATCGGGTGCCGGCGCCGCCATCCTGAGCAAGGGAAAGGAGCGGCTTGCGGCTTCACTGTCCATTTCCTACTGCGCATGCGCGAGTCTCGCGCCGCTTTGTGAATGGCCCTATGGTTTTCTGGGACACGCACATGTCCCAGAAGACAATGGGGCAGCTCACCGTAGAGGAGGAAGTGAAGGAGCAGCGCCGCGGAATAGGAAGAGGCAGATTAGGAAGACTGCCTAGTGACAGGCATTTCTGGTAAGTAAAAAAAAATAATTTTTTTTTTTTTTTTTTTTAGAATGTTAATGTAATTTTTTAATTTTAGGGTGGACCTCCGCTTTAAGCCACTCCAATCTTATTCATCAATATGAGCTACAGTCGCTCTTCTTTTGGATCGGACTACATGGGCAAGCCTTTGCTCCCCGTGTGCATTAATGAGCCTTGCACATGGTGTGAGTTCAGGGACACGCACCTGCACCCAAATGGATGTCAGATTGGGAGAAGCATCCTGTGCATTCGCTGCGTTCCAACTCACATCCTTGGGGCTTCCTGCACAGGGATGCACGGAATACCTATGCAACCCTGTGCAGGTAAACGCGGCCCTCACACGGGGTGTGCATTGATACGGCCCTTGTGAACGAGGCCTAAATATGTTATTTGCTCTTCAAAAAAATGGAACGTATAGAAATTTGTCACAATTTATTTAGCACACAGGAAAATCTGTTGTAAAAAAAGCCACAATATAGGGAGATGCTCCTTATTGATCTGCTTTTAACCCAACTGTTACCAGCAATGCCAAATCTGCCAGGCCTTATTGCACTGTGTGTGATTGTAAAGGATCGTTTTTTTTTTATTTCTTTTAAATAACAAACATGTCATACTTACCTCCCACTGTGCAGTTCGTTTTGCACAAAGTGGCCCCGAACATCCTCTTCTGGGGTCCCTCGGCGGCTCTCGCGGCTCCTCCCCACATCAGATAACCCCCTAGGAGAATCGCTCTCCTGAAGCGGTTACCTTGCGGGCGCGCTCCCGAGTCCAGCGTTTGCATCCGCGGACACGAATGCCGGACTCGGCTCTGCCCCCGGCACCCATGTTATTGGATTTGATTGACAGCAGCGGGAGCCAATGGCTGCGCTGCTATCAATCTATCCAATCAAGTGCCGGGACCCTGTGGAGAGAGGGAGAGCGTGTCCCTGCCGAAGAGTGGGTTTTTTCTTTTTTACGTTGGATTTTTCTGCCCGCTCCTGGCAGTATGATCTTACTTTGATGGGAGTATTATAATGTTTCTGTGTGCATGTGGCCTAATTAGTGGCCCTTGAGCGGTGCTTTTTCTTTTAGCAAGCTGAGTCTTTTCTATTGTTTTAGTGAAGTTACACCTCCATACTGGGAATAAATAAACAGTGTAGTCCCTCGCGCTATCAAGTGAATCAAACTGATCTAATAAAAATTGCAGCTAGACCTAAAGTGTATACAGTGCACTAAATTGGTGTAAGATAAAAAATGATCAGCGCAACTTAATAGAATAAATGCATGTTACCTGCGAACAAATGAAAAAATCTCCTATGTGACGTGACGTAATGCATAGGGAGTGGCCGGATATCGAATGAACTGGAAGAGGTGTCTGCAACGTTGTGTATTCCACATTTCTGCTGTTTTTTTACCTTTTTCTTTGTAAGTGCCCATTTGGCTATTTAATAAATTCATTATTTAAACGGTTTGCACTATGGGGGATCCTTCTTTTATCCCCTTTATATGCCCATTTTCCGTGAACGGCTGTGAATCCGGAACCCATCATTTGGAATGCACTATTTGGAGAAACACCACTGGCTATCACTGTCTCTAAAGGTCGGGAGATTCATAGATGTCCCCCAGCTAAGCTGATTGCCAACGCTGTATATACTTCATATTGAGGTAAGAGTCCAGAGAGCATTAAAGTGGTTGTAAACCCTTTTACAACCACTTTAACTTGCAGGTAAGCCTAGATTAAGGCTTACCTGTAGGTGCTTGAAATATCTCCCAGACCTGCACAGTCTAGGAGATATTTCCAAATCGCTGTATGGCGATTTCTTCTGTGCATGCGCCGGAGTTAGAAAGGAAACAAAGTGCAGTTTCCAGCTCTGGTCATGCCGTTAAAGGCGGCTCCTGCGCGCATGCGCAGGAGTGACGTCACGCGACTCTGGCTGGTCACAGAGCCGGAGTTTGCGGAAGAGGGGTGAAGAATGGACGCTCGCTACTAGCGAGGAAGACAGGGTCATCGCGGGCTTCTCCTGCAGGTAAGCGTCACAAAATGGGCTACTATGCGATGCATAGTAGCCCATTATGCTTTACCTTTGCAGGGAAACAAAGAGGAAGTAACACCCATCAGGATTTACTTCCTCTTCTTTAAGTGGTGTTTATGAAGATACCCTTTGATGACACGTTCAGCATTTTATTTATTTATTGGTTTATTTTAAACACAGTGGACTATTATTATACTATATAGTTCTATATATTTGAGCTTTCTGGGACTTCAGTCTTATTTGCACAGTTTGTTTAACTATTTATTAGCTATTTGCACGGGAATTTATTTTGTATCTTGCAATATTTGTCATTTTGCACAGTACACTTCATTGCATCAATTTGCACAGGAGTTCTATTTTGCACAGGATTATATTTTACATTGGAGATTTTTTTTCATTTGTTCACAGGTAACATGCATTTATTCTATTAAGTTGCGCTGATCCTTTTTTTTTTTTTTTTTTTTTTTTTTTTTTTTATCTTACACCTCCATACTGTGACTGCCAAGGTTGAAAACTATTTTCGTAAGAAAAGTGACTTGCTACAGCCAGAGGGGACAGCTGTAGAATGAACTCCTAAGGCTGAGAGGAAGCCGATTATCTTGCAGGATTGTCATCCCGCCCTGACAGGGTTTGTATCCAGCAGATTGTCTGTTTTATCACATCGTGTGTGCGTCCACTTTGAGGCTTTTCTACAATGGCAGCAGATTCCTCAGAGGTCAGAGCACAGTTCAGCAGAATCTGGAACTAAAAAACTGCCTGTGCTAGTATGAACAAGTAAATAAGTATGTAAAGGGTCATGAAATATGTGTGTATGACTTAAACAATGCTGAAAACTGCTATCAGCCATGTCCAGCTCATGCAGTCTGCCTGCATCTAGGTTGGATCAGTTGTTTCCAGGGAGTAAAGGGGAAGAGTAGAGCTTGACAAACACTGACACACCCCACTTATCACAAGGGTACAGCAACCTACTGGGAGAATATTTGTGAACGGTATGATCGATTGTTTACCCTACAGTGATCGATGGTTGTACATTTGCATAGTTGCCAACATTGTAAAAAAAAAATGTGGGACACTTTTGTGGCTGTAGGCGGAGCTGTACATTAATTAGGAGGCGGGGCATTCGTTTGTAGGCGTGGCTTAGGTAAAATATACAAGTGCGGCACACGAAGCGGTGAAAAACGGGCGTGGTTTACGCGACATAGTGGGCGTGGCTTAAATGGGCAGGGCTCAAGAGGGTGTGGTTAGTCTGAGATGAATGAGGGATGGAGAGGGTAATGACGGGACAGCAGCCCCAGATCCAACACAATAAAAATATCTGTATTCTAGAAAGTTTAACAATCAGCAGATAAAGATACTCCAAACACCTGGTGTTAGCACTTCAATCATCCTGGCACCATGGTTGTTATGGTGTCAGGATGATTGAAGTGCATTATTTCTATTATTACATTGTAATATAAAAATTAAATCATTCAACTCACCATAATGCAGAATCAGTGGGATCCCTGAGCGTGTCACTAGCCACGTCGCCTGCCACCAGCCGTCCGTCCTTGCACCAGGAGTCCCCGGCGGAGCCCCCCCTCACACCAGGAGTCCCCGGCGGAGCCCCCCCTCACACCAGGAGTCCCCGGCGGAGCCCCCCCTCACACCAGGAGTCCCCGGCGGAGCCCCCCCTCACACCAGGAGTCCCCGGCGGAGCCCCCCCTCACACCAGGAGTCCCCGGCGGAGCCCCCCCTCACACCAGGAGTCCCCGGCGGAGCCCCCCTCACACCAGGAGTCCCCGGCGGAGCCACCCCTCACACCAGGAGCCCCCCTTACAAACACCCACAGCGGTGCTGTGCGCCCCCCCCCCCCTCCCCTACCTCAGAGGTGCCCTAGTGTGTCCGCCGGCCGCATGGCTAGAACCCCCGCCCCTTTCCATAACAGACGGGCGGGGGTTGGCGGGGCGAGGTGGAGTGGGGTGGAGGGTGGGCGGCGACGGAGGAGCTCCGTCTAGCCCCCCCAGCCGTCTTCCTGAGCTTTTTTAAGATGGCGGCCGGCGGAGACAATGTCTCCACCTGCCGCAGACCTCTTGCGGCGGCGAAAATCGAGAACCGGATTTCTCGGGACATTTCCCGGGACACCAAAAATTTGGGAATGGAGTGTAAGTCCCAGGAATGTCCTGGGAAATCCGGGACAGTTGGCAACTATGCATTTGGTGTGCACAGCCTATTGCACTGGTCCACTGTTCACTTCTCCTTAAGATTAATCTAAATAATCACGCAGACAACAACATTTATTTTTGACTAATATTGCAGCCAGGATTTAACTACAATAGTATTCAAAAATAACACAAGTCAAATATATATATTTTTTTTTTTTTAACCACTTGCCATAACCCCGGTATCCTCTTCTTCAGCGGGCGGTCGGCTTTCAGATAAAAGTGGTCTCTGCGGCGGATTCGTCGTAAGATCACTTTTATCTGTGGTGGGAAAGGGGCCCCCCTCCCGCCGCAATACAGTGCCCTCCGCCACTTACTGTAGGTGATCGGATCCTTTCTCGGTTTGTGGTGTGGAGCTGACTGAGGGGAAGATGGCCCCCGCTCGGCTCCATACCATTGCAGGGCGGAAGCGACATCAAAACATCACTTTCACCCATAGCTCTTAAAGGGAAATTTTTATTTATTTTTTAGTGTAAATATGAGATCTGAGGTCTTTTTGACCCCTGATCTCATATTTAAGAGGACCTGTCATGCATTTTTTAAAATTTTTATTTATTTATTTATTTATTACAAGGGATATAACATGTTGGGTATCAATTTACTCGGCGTAACATTATCTTTCACAATATAAAAAAATTGGGCTAACTTTTACTGTTTGTCTTATTTGTTTATTTTTTCCAAAAGGTGCGCTTGTAAGAACACTGCGCAAATACTGTGTGACAAAGTATTACAACGAGTGCCATTTTATTCTCTAGGGTGTTAGAACCCCCAAACATTATATATATTTTTTCTAAGTAATTTTAACACCAAATTTTAAAACAAGGCCCTGTCCTCAAGTGGTTAATCATAAGAACAAAGTACAGCAAAAAGGGAGGATGGGGACTTGTTCCCTTGTGAGAATTGTACAGACCCAGTGACCAGAAATTCACGTGATTTGACGTGATGCAGAAGTCTCCTCCTTTTTTTACGTCTCCCCACCAATAACCTGCCACCAAATTCATACCCCATCACCAACCCACCCATTAGCCATTGCTTAACCCTTTTGACGCCATCGTACTGTCACGAAGGAACCGCCTCTAGTCATGATGCCTACTGTGTTTATAACCACAGGGCATTGCTTTAGGGTGTACACCCCAGAGCACAAACACACTTGCATGTATATCAGCAGAGCAGTGGATGGCGTCTTTGTCCTCCCCCCCCCCCCCTTTTTTTTTTTTTTTTTTTTTTTTTTTTTTTTGGCTGCGAGGGGGGGGGGGGGGGGTGGGAAAATGTGGGGCTCTGTGTCATCCTTGCAAATGACATATACATAATGTTATCAACACCTTCCCGCCTGCCCATCAATCTGCTATAGGCAGGGGGTGCCATTGTCCTGACTGGACGTCCTATGACCGTGATGGAGAACCTTGGCACCCCAGATGTTTTGGAACTACAGTTCCCATGAGGCTCATGCACTTTGCAGTGTAGGTGAGCATTACGGGAAATGTAGTTCCAAAACATCTGGGGTGCCAAGGTTCGCCATCACTGTCCTATGATATCATTCAGAACAAGCCATCTCCGATCACGGTAAAGAGCCTGTGACATGAGCTCTTTTACCATGTGATCAGCTGGTTCCAATCACAGCTGATCACAGTGTAAATAGGAAATGCCGGTTATCGGCATTCCTCTATTCGCGCTAACATTGTGTGAGTAGAGGAGAGCAAAAACCGGATAAGCAGCGCATTGATTATTAGTGCAGTCCCATCAGTGATGCCTGCCAGTGCCCACCAGTGGTGCCTATCAGTGCTGCCTATCGGTTCCTGTCTGTGCAGCCTCATCAGCACACATCAGTGAAGGAGAAAAATTACTTATTTACAAAAACCCTCCCCCCCCCCCCCTTCTTTTTTTGTTCTTTTTTTGTTTTTGTTTTGTTTAGCAGAGAATGAAAAACTCAGTGGTGATTAAATACCACCAAAAGAAGGCTGTCTCAAAAAAATAACATTTTTCATTTGGGTATAGTGTTGCATGACAGCGCAATCGTCATTCAAAGTGTGACAGCGCTGAAAGCTGAAAATTTGGCCTGGGCAGGAAGGGGGTGAAAGTGCCCTATATTGAAGTGGTTAAGAAGAAAACTATTAATGACTATTACATTTCTAAAGAGCCATCAGCTGAGCAGGCACGCCAGTACATATGGGCGTATTGTAAATGTGTATGCTGTGAGGACATCACCTGGATCCCACCGGCTTACGAGTTTTGAGGGTAATCAGTCAAAACTTTTTTTTCAAGAATTGGCTCTAAACAAGAAGGTATTACCCTCGAAACACGTAAGCCAGTGGGATCAAGGTGAAGTCCTTCCAAGCATCAGGAGCCACGGAGCGGTTCAAACAACTTGATTACTTTGGTGAGCTTTGTCTGTTATGATGTAAGTAGATACTTCGGTAATTTCTATCCTGGTGCCAAGATGGCAGCATACACATACCTCCCAACTTTTTGAGATGGGAATGAGGGACACCTATCAGCAAAAGTATGCAGGCATAGGACACACCCCCTGCCACGCCCCCTTAAAAGAGAATTGTACCAAAAAAACAAGATTGTTTAAACACCAAGTGCTTTTTTTACCACTACTATTCCTTTATATTGGCTTCTGGAATTTACAAATGCAGCAATTTAGAAATCAGATGAAAGGTTTAGCACTGGGAAACACTTTTTGAAAGATAAAAAGTGCATTTTATATACATCTATAGATCAGACCAAAATGAGGGACAAATGAGGAGGAATGAGGGACAGAAGGACATTGCTCCAAATCAGGGACAGTCCCTCGAAATCAGGGACAGTTGGGAGCTATGCATACATATGGTAGTAAGAAAAGTCTTTTCAAGCTGCTTTTGTTGGTCAATGCAGGCCTAGTCACAACATTTTGGAGGGGGGGGGGGGGGGGGTTCATCACTAAATTTCCTTTTGGGAGAACAATATTGGAGAATGAAAGCGGTATTAATCACAAAACCAATTTTGTAATATATTACAGCTTATCAATCCTTGGATGTGGTGGCTGCATTCGTTTTCATTTTTACGCTTTTTTTTTCCTCCTTCTGTTCTCAGCTGGTAATCTGGCCAGTAACACAGTTTCTGTATTAGTGTGCCCCCCACTCTTGATGAATGAGCACAGGAGGCACATTTGGACAGCACCATTGTCAATCTGAGGGGAGGGGAGTGTTAGATGGACTAATAGATTTAGATACACTAACAAACTGAAGCCAAACTCCAGCTCATCTTTTTATAAGCCATTACAGCAACAGTGTTTTTTTTGTTTTTTTTTTTTCACTTTTGGAATAACTGTTTTACATAAATAGAAGCTGACCATTGTAAGCACCCTGTCGGTGGTAAATGGTGTGTCTCAACCCTGCAACTGCTAAATCTGCAAGAGAGCATGTTCTTTGTAAAAACAACAGACTTACTGTCTGGATCACAAGGTGAAAATTTTAAAAGCAAGAAAGCCAGAAAAAGAAAACAAATCCAGCTGCCATCACATCTAAGAATTGGTAAGGTGTAATATAATGTTTGCTTTGGGGTTTTATACCTTTTTTTTTTTTTTGTTTTTTTTTTGTTTTTTTTTTTGTTTTTTACTGTTAAACGACCTCCAGTACTTTTAACTGGCTTCCACCTGGGCATTCTTTCTCCTCTGGTACATCTCCTCAGTTGGCTTATTAGACAGTTGTAGCAGAGCAAAGCTGTAGCTGGCCAATGATGTCAGCCAATGCTAGATTCAGAGATAATGCTCTTGTTGGGACAGTTTCCTGGAGGTCCTTGCTGTCTTCTCAGTGTGCTGCCTGCTACTGCGCCCTTGACTTATTTTCTGGATTTGTTTTTCTGCAGCCAGCATTGACCTTCTATCTAGGTGACTGCTCTGCTTGAACGCCTCCTGCCATGACCCCCTATATATGTCACCCTTTGCCAATATATTTGCCTGTCACCTCTATCGGTGTCGGCAAACCCAACGGCCATGACCTGGAAAAGTCACACAGGGAAGCCTGAACCTTGTTGCACGAGTTCATTGGTGAAGGCTGCTTTTGTAGTGATGGATGCCTAGGGCCCACATCAATTCTTGAAAGCCTTGATGAGAAGCAAAGTTCGTACATGTCACTGTCTTGCTTTATATCCATTGAGGAAAATATTACCAGCATTGTGCAATCTCTGACCCTTGTATAATAACCTTGCCAATAGAAGCCTTGCTTTGTGCCCTGCCGGTATTACCCTGGCCTGTGCGATGTGCCTCAACCTGCCGGCCTCCCCAATGTCTGTAGATAGAATTCCTTCCACTCTTTAGCATATAACTCCAGGTCATAGACCAGCTAAGATCCTGATTCCTTACCATTCCCACCATGCTTTCTGTCACTTCTCTTTTGTATCAGTGCAGGATTAATACATGTCTGCTTCGAATTTAATAGAAGGTATGCACATCCTTTTTTAAGGCTCTGTTTTATCTGACAGCCAAACTATAACTCAGCCATTCATAACTGCCAGTGATTTTCAGGATTCATGCCAGGTTTTAACTATTTGTTCCAGTGAATTACCCTGTATATCAAAACTGAGGCGCACTGTGACACCACCGTTTTATTTATATACATATACAGTATCTCCCAAAAGTAAGTACACCCCTCACATTTTTGTAAATATTTTATTATCTTTTCATGTGACAACACTGAAGAAATGACACTTTGCTTCAATGTAAAGTAGTGAGTGTACAGCTTGTATAACAGTGTAAATTTGCTGTCCCCTCAAAATAACTCAACACACAGCCATTAATGTTTAAATCGCTGGCAACAAAAGTGAGTACACCCCTAAGTGAAAATGTCCAAATTGGGCCCAATTAGTCCCTCCCCGGTGTCATGTGACTCGTAAGTGTTACAAGGTCTCAGGTGTGAATGGGGAGCAGGGGTGTTAAATTTGGTCTTCTCACTCTCTCATACTGATTACTGGAAGTTCAACATGGCACCTCCTCATGGCAAAGAACTCTCTGAGGATCTGAATAAAAGAATTGTTGCTCTACATAAAGATGGTCTAGGCTATAAGAAGATTGTCAAAACCCTGAAACTGAGCTGCAGCATGGTGGCCAAGACCATACAGCGGTTTAACAGGCCAAATAAGGTAAGGGCACGCGCTCGGCGTCATCCAGAGGTTGTCTTTGGGAAATAGACGTATGAGTGCTGCCAGCATTGCGGCAGAGGTTGAAGGGGTGGGGGGGGGGGGTCAGCCTGTCAGTGCTCAGACCATACGCCACACACTGCATCAAATTGGTCTGCATGGCTGTCGTCTCAGAAGGAAGCCTCTTCTAAAGATGATGCACAAAGTTTTGCTGAAGACAAGCAGACTAAGGACATGGATTACTGGAACCATGTCCTGTGGTCTGATGAGACCAAGATAAATTTATTTGGTTTACATGGTGTTAAGCGTGTGTGGCGGAAACCAGGTGAGGAGTACAAAGACAAGTGTGTCTTGCCTGCAGTCAAGCATGGTGGTGGGAGTGTCATGGTCTGGGGCTGCATGAGTGCTGCCGGTGTTCTTACATAGTAGGTGAGGTTGAAAAAAGACACAAGTCCATCAAGTCCAACCTATGTGTGTGATTATGTGTCAGTATTACATTATATATCCCTGTAAGTTGCGGTCATTCAGGTGCTTAGCTAATAGTTTCTTGAAGCTATCAATGCTCCCCGCTGAGACCACTGCCTGTGGAAGGGAATTCCACATCCTTGCCGCTCTTACAGTAAAGAACCCTCTACGTAGTTTAAGGTTAAACCTCTTGTTCTGCCGAGAAAGTTCCCCTCGGCAGATAAGGACCCCCCCTCTACTGCGCAGGTGCAGCGCTTGCGCAGTAGGAACAACAAGGGAGCCGCCGAAAAGAGCCGAAGCTGAACACCTGAGTCAGCTGTACACTGCGCCTGCGTGCCAAGACTATTTTAATAAAAAAGAGTTTGTAACAGGCCCTTTGCGGGCTCGCTGCGCTCGCCACGCTCGCCACGCTTCAGGCACGGCCTCGCTGTGCTCGGCATATTATTATTCTAACTCTATGTCCACTTGGATGGTGGGGCTTTAACGTGGACATAGGGTAGAATGTAGTTCGCAGGCGCCGTGTACAGCTGTCGATCTTCATCTATTTTCGGCGGCTCCGTAGTCGTTGGTACTGCGCAAGCGCAGCGCATGCGCAGTACAGGGGGGTCCTTATCCGCCGGGGAACTTTCTCGGCAAGACACCGGCACTGGGGAGCTATGGTTCATTGAGGGAACCATTATTGCCAACATGTATTGTGACATACTGAAGCAGATCATTAACCCCTCCCTTCAGAGACTGAGCCGCAGGGCATTATTCCAAGATAACTACCCCAAACACACCACCAAGACGACCACTGCCTTGCAAAAGAAGCTGAGGGTAAAGGTGAGGGTTAAGGCAGTGCTGGAAAATAATGGTGGCCACATAAAATATTGACACTTTGGGCCCAATTTGGACATTTTCACTTAGGGGTGTACTCACTCTTGTTGCCAGCGCTTTAGACATTAATGGCTGTGTGTTGAGTTATTTTGAGGAGACAGCAAATTTACATTGTTATACAAGCTGTACAATCACTACTTTACATTGTAGCAAAGTGTCATTTCTTCAGTGTTGTCACATGAAAAGATAGAATAAAATATTTACAAAATGTTTGAGATACTGTGTGTGTATGTGTGTAAAATAAATAATAATAATTTTTTTTATTTTTTATTTTACATGTTGTTTTTTTATATTAACATTACTGCAAGGGTTAAAGTGGTTGTAAACATTACAACCACTTTAACCTACAGGTAAGCCTAGATTAAGGCTTACCTGTAGGTGCAAGAAATATCTCCCAAACCTAAAAGGTTTAGGAGATATTTGCAGGAATAGCGGCACCGATGTCTACGGCGCATGCGCCGTAGACATCGGGCACATTGAGCGTGCCGCTTCTAACAGCGATCATGCCGTTAGTGGCGGCACCAGCTCGCATGTGCGGGAGTGACGTCACAGCGCCAGAGCCGCGACACCCGGAAGTCACTCCAGGATAGATGTCGTCGGAGGCGAACGAGGACCGATGCCGGGGCTTCGATCTCAGGTAAGTAATTCATAATGAGCTAGTATGCTATGCACACTAGCTCACTATGCCTTTGCCTTGCAGGGTGTATATGTATGTATATATGTGTGTGTATATGTATGTATGTGTGTGTGTGTGTGTGTATATGTATATATATATATATATATATATATATATATATATATATATATATATATATATATATATATATATTAACATTATTTTTTTTTTTTGAGGCTTTACTTCCTCTTTAAAGCGGCTATTTTCTGCTCGGTTTTTATAAACCCCGTTCTTATATGGTTGAAAATTTTTTTGCTATTTCGAGAAACAAGACACAAAAAAAAAAACTGGTCAAACACAAATTTTTGTCCAGAATATGTGGCGCTATCATAGCGAACCGGAGATTACAGGATCTCTAAATGCACCCTCTTAACAACAAGCAAAATCTGAACCATTCCCATTGTATTCAATGAATGCTTCAAATAGCCTGTAATAGAATTAGGATGCTATTTACAAAGTCGATTATTACACTGTACACATCTGATACAGTAAGGAAGGAAAGAGTGGAGATACCGTTGAAGAAATCAATTTGTGTAAAACCATTGTTATTTGTGAAGGATGGGTATATATTTAGCAAGGAACGTATGGACATCCATGGTAAACTGATCTTTCACATTCACCGATCAGTCCCTGAGTGCTCCATTTTGTGATTTTATGGGGTCTCTTGGGAGGATCCTGATATCGTTATGCATTTTACACCTTTAATGGGGAGACTGAGTGCTTCGTTGGCCCTGGGTCTCTTCCAGACAGTCCAGGCCACAAGGACTACAGACACTTCCATCAGATGCTCACAATGAGTGTGGCCTTTGGTTTAAAGCTTTTTTCCTGCGCCTTTAAAAAGATATTATGGGGGAGATTTACTAAAACTGGAGAGTGCAAAATCTGGTGCAGCTCTGCATAGAAGCCAATCTTCTTCCAGGTTTTAGTGTCGGAGCTTAATTGAGCAAACTGAAGTTAGAAGCTGATTGGCTATCATTGCACCAGTATGCAAGCAGTATTTTTTTATTTTCTGCTAGAATACACCTCCAATAAAAATAAATAAATAAAATTATTTATTTTTTTTGCGGGATTGCGGCAGACAAATCGGACACCTGTTACTTTTTTTGTTTTGTTTGGGGGACCAGTAACACTAAGGCTCCTTTCACACTTATACGACTTCAAAGTCGCACGATTTTACCGCGATTTCGCGGCCGCGATTTTGCCGCGATTTTACCACGATTTGCCGCGATTTTACCGCGATTTGGGAGCAGTACTACTTTGCCACGTTTTTGGCATTAACAAATGAAAACATACAGTAGTTGGTATGAATCATAAGGGGGAACTCCACGCCAAGTTTTAAATAAAAAAAAAACTGGCGTGGGTTCCCCCCCAGGGGCATACCAGGCCCTTAGGTCTGGTATGGATTGTAAGGGGAAACCCCTATGCCGAAAAATCGGCGCGGGGGTCCCCCCAAAATCCATACCAGACCCTTATCCGATCATGCAGCCCGGCCGGTCAGGAATGGGGGTGGGGACGAGCTAGCGCCCCCCCCCCCTCCTGGACCGTACCAGGCCGCATACCCTCAACATGGGGGGTGGATGCTTTGGGGCATGGGGGGGGCGCCCTGCGGCCCCCCCCCCACCCCAAAGCACCTTGTCCCCATGTTGATGAGGACAAGGGCCTCTTCCCGACAACCCTGGCCGTTGGTTGTCGGGGTCTGCGGGCGGGGGGCTTATCGGAATCTGGGAGCCCCTTTAATAAGGGGGCCCCCAGATCCCGGCCCCCACCCTATGTGAATAAGTATGGGGTACATGGTACCCCTACCCATTCACCTAGGGAAAAAAGCGTCAATAAAAAATACAGTACACAGGTATTTAAAATAATTTATTAGGCAGCTCCGGGATCTTCTTCCGACTTCGGGGGTCCTCTTCCGACTTCGGGGTCTCTCCGGCGTCTTCTCCCGGTGTCCGCATCTTCTGCCGGCTCCACCGCTATCTTCTGGCGCTCTTTTGCCAGCGGTGGTCCGGACCTCTGGATCGTCTTCTTCCCTCTTCTCTTCCAGAGATGTTGACACGACGCTCTCTCCAGCTGGAATGGTCTCTGTGCGCTCCGCAACAGACTTATATAGGCGGTGACCCCGCCCCGTTATGAGGTCACTGTCCCGGGGCATGCTGGGACTGTGCCGTCATAGGGGGGCGTGGTCATCACCCGGTGACCACGCCTCCTAAAACGTCACAGTCCCAGCATGCCCAGGGACTGTGACGGCATAAAGGGGCGGGGTCACCGCCTATATAAGTCGGTTGCGGAGCGCACAGAGACCATTCTGGCTGGAGAGAGCGTCGTGTCAACATCTCTGGAAGAGAAGAGGGAAGAAGACGATCCAGAGGTCCGGACCACCGCTGGCAAAAGAGCGCCAGAAGATAGCGGTGGAGCCGGCAGAAGATGCGGACAGCGGGAGAAGACGCCGGAGAGACCCCGAAGTCGGAAGAGGACCCCCGAAGTCGGAAGAACCCGGAGCTGCCTAATAAATTATTTTAAATACCTGTGTACTGTATTTTTTATTGACGCTTTTTTCCCTAGGTGAATGGGTAGGGGTACCATGTACCCCATACTTATTCACATAGGGTGGGGGGCCGGGATCTGGGGGCCCCCTTATTAAAGGGGGCTCCCAGATTCCGATAAGCCCCCCGCCCGCAGACCCCGACAACCAACGGCCAGGGTTGTCGGGAAGAGGCCCTTGTCCTCATCAACATGGGGACAAGGTGCTTTGGGGTGGGGGGGGGGGGGCCGCAGGGCGCCCCCCATGCCCCACAGCACCCACCCCCCATGTTGAGGGTATGCGGCCTGGTGCGGTCCAGGAGGGGGGGCGCTAGCTCGTCCCCACCCCCATTCCTGACCGGCCGGGCTGCATGCTCGGATAAGGGTCTGGTATGGATTTTGGGGGGACCCCACGCCGATTTTTCGGCGTAGGGGGTTCCCCTTAGATCCATACCAGACCTAAGGGCCTGGTATGCCCCTGGGGGGAACCCACGCCGTTTTTTTTCATTTAAAACTTGGCGTGAAGTTCCCCCTCTGGATTCATACCAGACAGCTGTCAGCACTGCCTGTCGCTCATCGGGAAAGGAAAAAAAAGTTTTCCTTTCCCGATCAGCGAGCCAGGCTTGTGCTTACAAAGTCGTGCTGAAGTCGTGTCTATATTATTCAGGCACGACTTGCATGCTACTTCAGGGTTTAACATTGAGGTCTATGGAGTACAACTCGCATAGAAGTTGGACCAAAGTAGTGCAGGCTCTACTTTCAAGTCGACACGACTTAAAGTCGTGCCAATATGAATGGTAGTCATTGAAAATCATGGAGAATGACTTGTCATACGATTTTGCAGTACAAAATCGTGGGACAAGTCGTGTAAGTGTGAAAGGGGCCTTATACAGTGATCAGTGCTAAAAAAAAATATGCACTGTCACTGTACTAATGACACTGGCAGATAAGTGGTTAACACCAGGAGCGATCAGAGGGTTAAGTGTGTCCCTAAGGGGTGCTTACTAACACTGTGGGGATTGCTCTGACTGGGAGAACAGAGATCTGTGTTCCTGCTTAGCAGGAACACAAGGTCTTTATGTTCTCCCCTGTCAGAGCGGCGATCTGCCTTGTTTACATAGACAGAGTGTGTGTGTGTGTTTTTGTTTTTTGTTTTTGTTTTTTTAAGTGTTCAGAGGCTGCACTGATAATCTGGGCACTGACTAAACACACACTGTTTAATTTAAATTGTCCTTTCTATTTCTTTATGTGGATGATGGCACTGTAATTATTTTAACAGCTGTCACATGACCCAGCCTGTCTGCAGGGAAACATAGGCAGGAGCAAGAGCTTCTAGTCCTCTGCTGTTGGTCAAAATAAACCAAAACAGCCTTTGGAATACAGAGTAAAAATAAATAAAATCAATAAACTGTTTTAAATTATCATACAACTATATATTTAAAATCAAATCTTTATTTTTTTGGCAATAATATGGTGTGGGTGGATTTCTGCCAATCACAGCCTGTGTTATGCCCCTCCAGCCTGTGTCTTGGATTGATCGAGGCTTTGCCTCCCTGTTATTCTAATCTAAGATGTAATATCCCCACTCTCATTGTGTTTAGCTGCTTAATGGGCATAGAGGAGGAGGGAGGGAGTGGGCTGTCATTTATCACTGTGTATACACACATGTGTGACTCTATAGTCACATGGGCTGCTCAGATGTAATAGGGAGGAAATGCTTGGCATAGAAACACACTGAAAAATGAGTATGTGCAGTAGCTGCCAACACTGTTCTGCTAAATCCCTAGCTGAATTGGGGACACGGACAGGAAGGGGAAACCGAAAACAGCAGGATCAATCAAGTGTGGGTGTGTTTTTTTTTTTTTTTTTTTTGTTTTGTTTTTTTGTAAAAATACAAAAAATGCATCTCCTAGTGACAGAGTGAGTATGAACAGCATGTAATGCACCATTTATTGAACGTCTATTTTGATGTGGGTTTAGTGACACTTTAGAACACCTATTCTTCTCAGATCATGCATACCTACTATTGATACTACTGTCTGCAACTGTGTAGCCTCTGCAAAGATCTAATGCAAATACTGACTTTTCTGAAGGTCTATATTTGCATAATTCTTCTTCAAGGCATTGCTCTAGTATACTAGTTTACCCTACTCCTTTTTTTCTTTGGTAATATGGTGATCCTAAAACGTGTGTGTGTGTGTGTGTGTGTGTGTGTGGTACAGGAGGAGATTCTCAAACACACCTGCTGCAGTCTGCTTGATGTCTACTATATATACAGTAAGCATGTATATAAAAAAACTGTTGGCACTAAGATGTTGCTTAAAACACCAATCATCAGATAAAAAACCGTAAATGAAGCTTGAATAGTGATGTAAGGATGCTAACACCACAGACTTTAGGAAGATGACCCCCTGGGGGCCTCTGTAATATGTCGCTACAACTTTTTATAACGTCTTTATTGCCTTATGTGTCCCACCATTTTTCTTTCTTTCTGATCTCTGTATCCAGTACACAAAAAGGGTCCGCAGATTACCGTTAAGGATTTAAAGTGGTTGTAAACCCCGAATGGAGGTAACAGACATGACACACACACACACACAGAGCTGAGGCTGTGTGCCGGAGCACCCTCTTCTGTCACCATTTTTCTCTTGGTGTCAGGAAAGTGATTCATGCAATAGCCACTTAGTGCTCTGAGACAAGTACACACTATAGAGGAATATGCTTTGCTCATATTTCATGTCTGAGGTTTACAACCACTTTAACAAATTATATGTGGGTAAAAAAAAGGTGTTTTTAAATATTTGTCTGACGTTCTACTTTTAGCTATCTTCATCCTTCCCTTTTTTATCTGCAGACCTCCTCACAGTATCTGTTCTATTCGACTTAGAACAGGGAAAATATTATCTGTTGTAGCCAAGGGAAAATCTCTGAGGGCCACAACTTTCTACATTAACTGACCGCCAACAAATTCTGTAGATCGTCAGCATTGCTTTTGTGGAAGAGTTTCTTCCTGTCTACCGTCCCTTGACACATTCCAATACAGGTGGGGAGCGAAATGTTTCAGACCATCTGGTTTTTTAAATGAACGCAGCGACAAGGCAAAACATCATGTAACAAAACTTAAGGAAGTTAGATATGGCTGTGACCTGGTCAGCATCCCTTTTACGAGTGTGTATTTTAAGAGAACCTGTCGGGAAAGGAATTTTACGTGCGTTTTACCAATGTATTTTTAAGATGTAAATTCTGGGGCCTACAAAAAAGGCATTTTAGGTTAGGAGTCCAGAAGGTGTCATTTCTGAAAAGCGCAGGCTGCTCCTGACTTGGACATTTTTAGATTATCAACTACTGGAACTGAAACCCAGAGTCAAGATGTCAGTCCACAATCTTTCTTTTGAAGAAGTACAGAATCTTTTAAAACCCTAAATTCCTTGCTGTCTTGCTGACCTAGTGGCCTCAGTACTTTGAGTCACTGACCCCGATCATAAGTAGATGACGATCTTCTGACTTTTCTGATCTGCATGCAGGTGCCAGGGCAGTGATTTAGAAATGTTTGCAGCCAGACCGGTAGAATTTTTAGGGTCAGCAGGTTTCCTTTTTAAAAGCGTATTGGAATTGGAACCTCGTGTGTTTCTATGTTGACAGCCCCCCTTTAAGAGCCCCTCTCCCACATATTGGACTCCTTGGTACAAATCAAGACTTTTAATGGCTAATTGGATAAATGGCAGAGCTGTAACATGTAGGATAATGTATGCAGGCTTTGTGTGATCCCCTAAGAGCTTTGTGGTTTGGCTTTTGTGGTCTGCCTGGAACCCCCCACCCATCCATTAGACTCCTTGAGTCAGAATCAAATTCATAATTTTCTAGCCCTTGGTATCCGCTCTATTTTCAGTCTGCAGTAAGCTCCATTGTGCAAGTGGAAATCATCAGTTTTATTGCATTGCTGAAATTTTTTCTGCCTTTCGTCGCTTTTTGTTACCCTATTCTACACAATAAGATCTTTTAATGAATGGGCTGCATCTGTATCCCTTTTTTGCAAATTTCTTTCCCTGATGCGTTATTTTTGGTTTTCCATTCTATCACCATAGCGATTTCTGCAAGGGTGAGTTAAAAAATTTGCCATCTGTTGTATTTTTGGAGGATAATTGACACACAGCTGTTCAAATGAGCATTAGCTCATCGCAAAAGCCTTCATAATTTAACGTTTTTTTGTTTGTTTTTTTTTTTAACCAATCAGCTTCTCCCTAACTGGCAATCGTGGCACAGAAAAGGTATAGCTGATTCATTGCTAGGGGCAGCATGAATATTTATTCTAGTCTTTAGCAATATAAAGGACCACTCCACCCAAAAGTGATATTCTACGTTGATGTGCTTTACTTTGAAGCTTTAGTGCAGGATGAAAGCGTTTGCCAATCTGTCAACATTGATAGTATTGGACAGTGAGGATGGCTCATAAATGATGCATTGGTAAATAGGTACATTGCATATGTACTCAAGAAGAAGTGTCAAAAGTTCAAGCTCTGATGCAACAGTTGAGCTGTTAAAGCAGAAGTAAACCCATCCATAAAACCGTTTCATTTCCGGCGCGTGCCGGAAATCTAACACTCCCATTGGTTGTGCTCTCAACCAAACTGTCAAACCATCCAATGGCTGGTGTCATAACTAATCACATGTGCAGCATCATGGCAGTGTCAGATTAAGATTAAGATGGAGGCAAAGATGGCAGCTTCCTTGGTTTACTTACACTTTAAAGAGTATCTGTGGGGATGGCAATATGTCCGCTGCCACAAATGACTGGCCTTAAGGTGCAGGTGAGGCATTTTGCTAGAACAAGCCTAGCATGAAGATCTTCTTCACTAACTAGTACTAGAACAGTTTAACTTCAAATGTTACATAGTTAGTCAGGTTGAAAAAATGACCTAAGTACATCTAATTCAACCAAAAAAAATAAAAAACACAATCCCATATACACAATCCTTCACCCACAGTTTATCCAGAGATAGACGAAAAACCCCAGCAGAGCATGATCCAATTTGCTACATCAAGGGATTTGATTGTAGCCGTATTAGTGCAATTGTGACATAGAAAATTGAGTACTGTCCGTGATACTTTTTTTTTAATTTGCACTAACATACAATTTTTCAGGACAAGCTTTCGGGGTATGTCCCCTTCTTCAAGGTCCAAGCAGTACTGATTCACAAAATTCTGCTTAAAAATTTGTGAATCCGTACTGCTTGGACCTTGAAGGGGACATACCCCGAGAGCTTGTCCTGAAAAATTGTATCATGGACAGTACTCAATTTTCTACATCAGAGGAAAAATTCCTTCCTGATCCCCCGAGAGGCGATCAGATTTTCCCTGGATCAACTTTACCTATAAATGTTAGTACCCAGTTATATTATGTACATTTAGGAAATAACCCCAGGTCTTTGCTTTAAAAAATCTACTGAGCTGTCCAGAACCACCTCTGGAGGGAGTCTATTCTACATTTTCACAGCTCCTTACTGTGAAGAAACCTTTGTCTGCTTTATCTCATCTTTGTGATTGGATGTTTGAGGTGAATTCAGGTTTCCTTCACCTCACCCCAAGTCACACTCTGGTAAAAACAGACTGACTTGTGAATTTAAGGGTCCTTTCACACTGGGGCAGTTTGCAGGCACTATTGCGCTAATAATAGCGCCTGCAAACCGACCCGAAAGTGCCGCTGCTTTCATTCCAGTGTGAAAGCCCCGAGGGCTTTCACACTGGAGCGATGCACTGGCAGGACGGTAAAAAAAGTCCTGCTAGCAGCATCTTCGGAGCGGTGAAGGTGCGGAGTGTATATCGCTCCTGCCCATTGAAATTAATGGGACGGCGCGGCTATACCGCCGGCAAAGCGCCTCTGCAGAGGCGCTTTGCGGTGGTATTTAACCCTTTCTCGGCCGCTAGCAGGGGGGTAAAACCGCCCCGCTAGCGGCCGAATACCGACGGTAAAACACCGCTAATAATTGCGGCGTTTTACCGCAGACGCCGCCCCCGCCCCAGTGTGAAAGGGCTCTTAGAGTTTTTGTACTCTCCCAAGCACAACAGCATTCTAATGTCTTGGATTTGGTGGCCAAGTGAGATGCACCCTTAGATTGGTGGTAACAGAGAGTGTGAGAAGGGCCCGATTAAACTGGTGGTCGGTGGGAAGAATGCTTCTTGCAGTTGTGGTCAGTAGAAATAATGATCCCATTGTGGATAGCTGAAAAGTCTATTGGTGTTTTGATACTTTCTTTTTTATTTTATTTATTATTCTTCTTAAATGTCATTATCTCAGAATTTCCATCGCTTGCTAATTGCTTGTTTATACTGTTTCAGCCAGTTTCATGATGACTTGGATCACTCCCACACATGCATGTTATTACAGGCAGGGTGAATTGCTAATTGGAATATTTGTTCAGTGTAGTGTCTGAGTCAGTCAAGAAGTTGACATCTAGCAGTTCCACTTCTTCCCTGGAAGCTTCGGTGTGCATACAGTATGTTAGATACTCGGGCAGCTTTGGGGAGCTTTTTTTTTAATTTTTTTTTTTTTTTTGCATCCAGTAATTTTTTCCGTGCAACATTTCGTGTCACAGACTCTCATTGCAATGTGGTGAATAGAATTGTATAAAATGTATCATGTGACATTGCACTATAGTTCTGTGAAAAATAAATAAATAAACCTTCCGATGCACTGGGATCTGCACATCAGCACTGTGCCTGCTAGCGCACACCAGCAGCCATGCAATCAGTGCAGTTCACTGGTGTGGGGGTGTGAGCCCTTAAAAGAGTTGTAAAGGCATTCTATGCATTAAGATAAAAAGCCTTCTGTGTGCAGCAGCCTCCCTCAGCCCCCTCAATACTTACCTGAGGTCCCTCTCTGTCCAACAATGTCCAAGAGTGTCTCAGCCATCCGAGAATCTCTTTCCTGATTGGCTGAGACACAGCAGCAGCTCTATTGGCTCCCGATGCTGTCAAAAAGTTAGCCAATCGGGAGAGAGAGGGGGCGGGGCCAGGTCGGGGCTCCATGTCTGATTGGATACACGGAGCTGTGACTCAGCTCGGGTGCGCCCATAGCAAGCTGCTTGCTGTGGGGGCACTGAACAGGACGCAGGGACCCAAGAAGAGGAGGATCCAGACTGCTCTGTGCAAATCCACTGCAACAGGGCAGGTAAGTATGACATGTTTGCTATTTTTATAGGGAAAATAAACCCTTTACAATCCATTTTAATGTGCTGAAGTCAGACTCGACCAGCCAACTAGCATTTTCAGAAGGAGACTCCCCCCACCACTCCCAGTTACACAGGTCAATTAATAGACAGAATTTATCAGGTAAAGATTGAAACCAAACACGAGAAGATCTCCAAATTACACCATAGCCCTAAGGAGATTGTGAGGATTAATGGAGTAATAATGCAGACCATTCAAAAGTTCACTTCATAGAACCCTCTGGTAACATGTAACCATGCCACCCCCCTCAGACTGGGAAGTCTTAATAGAAGATAAACAAAGAAAAAAGAGGGCGCAAGGGCCTAGCGCAGTGATGGCGAACCCATGGCACACGTGCCGCTGCCGGGCCCTCTCTGTGGGCACTCCCAGGAAAAATGGAGAAAAGCACACACTTAAACACTGAAATCGCTCCACACCGCAAACTACATTTCCCACAGGTCTCCTTGTGGATCGATCAGGGGTGATGTGCGGACGGGAATGACCTGCCAGATCAGGAAACACTGGAGACAGGTGAGATGTTTATATGGACAAAAAATAGAAAACTGGGAACCACACTGTCGTATACAAATATTACTGAGAGCTCATCCACTCACTATACAAAGGAAGTGGAGCTCAGTGCCCAAAAAGCTGCATACAAGGGAGAAGGACTGTGCCAGGGAGAAGGAACAGTTAAGATGCCACAAAATAGAGCCACAGGGATATAGCAATAAAAAAAATAGAAAACAAAAACAATGGAAAATTAATGACAAAAATGTATTAATTAAAACAGGTCAAATACAAAAAGATGCTACTCCACCTACAACCATCTAAAAAGACAACGTTGTCTAAAACAAAAACCTCTAGGCGCCATTATGCATCCACATACCCAAACAATCGTGCAGTAACCATATAACAATGGAATGTTTTTCTGGGTATACCCAATGCCCAGCAAATGCATCCTTACCAGTGCTCCGCAAATGCATCCCTGCATTCTGTGCGTAACGCACTCCTGATCCCTGCATTCTGTGCGTAACACACTCCCGATCCCTGCATTCTGTGCAATCCTAACGCATTCCTTTAAAAAAAAAAAAAATCTCTGGGCAGAATTGTACGTTTTTGTTTTTTTGTCGCTGTTTGGGCACTCGGGCTCGCTGGCCTAGTGTATTACCAGATGAAACTTTATTAAAAAATGAAAAATGCATACATACAAAAGCAAAAGACTACAGGCAATAAAACCAAACGCAAGTGGCGGGGTAGCCCTCAATGAGGAATGTGTCAATACACCCCGGCATCACTGAGACTCGCCAGCTAATGCGTTTCCAGGGAAACGCATTAGCTGGAGAAACTTTTTTTTTTTTTTCTTTTTTTTTTTATAATGGTGGTGCTTGGAAATTCACTCACTCACTCACTCACTTACACATGTCAATTGGGTGACAAGTTCAAGGCAATGTTACAAGGTTGATAAATAGTCCATATATTTATAGATGCCTCTGCGTCAGATCAAAGATGGATAGGTAAGGAAGCAAGCTGGCATTCTGGATCCATAAGAGACCATTGAAAGCTATGCATAATCCAAAGGAGACTGTAGACTTTAAAGAAAGTTGGTTTGCTCTGACCATTAACGATGATTAGGTAGTGTTTGTCTGAAGGCCCAGTCCAGCCTCTCAAGATTTCCTCTGTCTTGGCATCCTTAAGGGAGAAAATTTGGTTAAGATGGACATTTTCCCAGCCAATCGCTATTATTTTCACTGAAGAATACATGAATGTCCATAAAGTACCCCTTGGCCCTCTCTATTGACGCACACGCATTCACCCAATGTTAACGTATGTGCTTTTACCACCGCAATTGGTAGAGGCATTTATACATTTTACACACCCTTAAATTTGCGTAGTTGCAGCCCAACTCCAACCAAAATTTGTTTTGGATAGAGATGGGGAAAAGTTAGTAATTTTCTAAGAATACTAAGGATGGTGTTGATTTTCTGTGACCACCCTGAAAAGATTTTTCCTCAATTCTGTCATTTTAATGTAAAAATGTAATTTTTAACTATTTCGCTGCCAGGCCCTGTCCTCCATTTTGTACACACAGGTGACCAGACCATTTTTTTGCAATTTTTGCTTTTTTATTTTTCACTTGCAGCTTTCAGAATTTGGAAAGACCCCTCTAACTAGACATTTTCTAAAAGCACATGACCTGTAGAATATATAAAAAAGTGCTACTGATTTTATTTTTTTTTTTTTTTGGGCCCCACAATAATTGCGCAAATGTTCATCATATCACCATTTTCACAAAAAATACACTAAAAGCATTAATATTTCACATAAACACAAAAGTAACTTACAAAATTCCTGCTAAATTAGTACTAAAGCATCGTTCACATGTGGCATACTAAAGTGTACGCCCATGGGGGGCCATGTTTACCATGCATCCCCGTACAGTCAGTCCCATTTATGTCATTTGGGATGCAACGGCTGCATCCATGTGGGTGTGGATACATGAGCCCGAACGCAGACAGTGTGAGCTCAGGGACATGTATGCGGACCTACATGGATGTAAAATTGGGAGCAATGGCTCTGTTTGTGCAGTTGCTACATCCCAAATGACATCAATGGGACTGCCTGCACAGCTATGCATGGAACACCTGTGCATCCCGGTATATCAGGGGTGTCCAAACTTTTTTGAAAGCGGGCCAGATTTGATGAAGTGAACATGCGTGAGGGCCAGTGGTGTATTTAGGTTTTGTGCTGCCCTAGGCCTGACTAAACGCATGCACCCCCCTAATTTAAATACGACCCACCCCATCCTGCCGAGGCCACACCCTTTCCTGTTTAAGACCCACCCTATCATCTGTAAACAACACCCCTTCCTCTTTAGGCTTATTTGGCACCTTTCAGGGGGGAACGGGTACCTGTTTCTGACAGGTACCCTTCCCCACTTCCGGGAGACTGCGCTGTCCCCTCTGAAGTTTGCCCCCCCCCCTCCTCCTTCCTCCACTGGGCCATTCAGAAAGTGCAACGCGCTTCGCACATGTGCATAGGGAACTGGTCGGTTTCCCTTACCATGAATGATGGTGGCAAAACCCGAGAGCCAATCCGAAAATTGGCTGAGGTGTCGACATCGCTGGATCCCTGGACAGGTAAGTGTCCTAATATTAAAAGTCAGCAGCTACAGTATTTTTAGCTGCTGAGTTTTATTGCTATCACGGGGGGGGGGGGGGGGTCTCACTGTGCCCATCAATTGCAGCCTCACTGTGTCCCATCAAATGCTGCCACTGTGCTATCAAACGCAGTCACTGTGCCCATCAAATGCTGCCACTGTAATATCAAATGCAGCCACTGTGCCCATCAAATGCAGCCACTGTGCCCCATCGAACGCAGCCACTGTGCCCCATCGAACGCAGCCACTGTGCCCCATCGAACGCAGCCACTGTGCCCCATCGAACGCAGCCACTGTGCCCCATCGAACGCAGCCACTGTGCCCCATCGAACGCAGCCACTGTGCCCCATCAAACGCAGCCACTGTGCCCCATCGAACGCAGCCACTGTGCTCCATCAAACGCAGCCACTGTGCCCCATCAAACGCAGCCACTGTGCCCATAACACTGATCTACTTTATTCAATCATTGTACCTGCTGTCCTGGGGGTTTCCCTTGTGCTCCTCTCTCTCCTCCTGATGTCACAGCTAGATCCCGCCCCCAGGGCCGAGGAGAAGATTCACTGCAGTAAAGCAGTGCAGGGGAGGGTAGGCGGAGCTTAAGGCTCCACCTGTTACCTGCTGCTTATGGGGGCGCGAGTGACACACGCCGCCCCCCCCACCCGTCTTGCCAATTCCCGGCTCCCGCTGCCGCCTCCCGCACACTTGTAGCCCACGGCGGCCGGCTTTCTGTAGCGGCGCCGTGGTGTATGGGCGTGCTTGTCAGAGAGTAGGGGGGCGTGAGATACACGCCTCCACCCTCTGACAAGCACGGCCATACACAGTGGCGCCGCTACAGAAAGCCGGCCGCCGTGGGCTGCAAGTGTGCGGGAGGCGGCAGCGGGAGCCGGGAATCGGCAAGACGGGTGGGGGGCTTTATCTCATGCGGGGGGGCGGCCCTTTTTGCCGCCCCCCGCAAAGTGCCGCCCTAGGCCTAGGCCTTGTCGGCCTAGGCCAAAACACAGCCCTGGTGAGGGCTGAGCATTTTGCCTGACATTCTTTGAACCATTAAAATTCTGTCTAAGTGTATTCGTGCGAGCACTAATGCACTGCCCAACAAGAATTCTCATGCCTTTTTGTGGCTCTGTGTGGTGAAGAGATGAGCTCAGGTGTGTTATTTGGTATACTGTATTTATCGGCGTACCAATAACATGTAACGCATATCTTCACTTTAAGAGGGAAGTTTCAGGAAAAAACTTAAATATTGAATAAAGAACTGTGAAGAAAAATCAGGGTCAGTGCCCATGAATGCAGCCTAATTAGTGCCCATCTGCAGATCCACCATTGCCATCAGTGCAGCCTGATTGATGCCCATCTTCAGCCTCGCAGGGGACAGGGAGGGGGGCGGGACGAGTGCCAACAGATTACATACAGGAGAATCTGTTTTCTCGGCGGCCTCTTTAATACAAAGTCCCGCCTCCTATGATGTACAGAACAGTCGTCCAATGGCAGCGCAGGAGACAGGACTTCCTATTACAGAGGCCGCTGTAAAAACTGGAAATTCACCTGTATGTACGGCACTCGTCCCGCCTCCTTCCTGTCCCCCTCAAAGGCAGCCAGCATGTATCTTTTGTGGCCCCTGGCGCTCGGGGATTCGTTGGGAGCCACAAAAGATATACATGTCCAAATTACCAGGCGGGCCGTTCAAAACTGGAACGCGGGCCTCACTTTAGACATGCCTGCTGTAAAGGTACGCTGTGTATGCCCTGTGTGAACAAGGCCTTAGGCCCCTTTCACACAAGCACACCGATCTGGGTCTGCCTATCCGTTTTTCAGGCGGGCCCAATTGGACCACCCATTGTCCTCTATGGAGAGGCTGATACACCCGCCTGCATCCAATCCAGTCTGCTAAAAACAGACAGATGGGTATTCCATTCCCCATTCATCTAGCAGATCGGATGGTATTCGATGGAACTGGACAGGTGGCCCATTTCCATCTGACCGTCCCATAGATGAGCGAGCTGTGTCCATGTCCGCTCTGCATCAGCGGAGCAGACACGGACCTGTCATCCGCCTGCTCAGCGGGGATCAGCAGACAGATCCCCGCTGAGCAGGCGGAGCTGATGACAGAGTCCGTTCCCTGTGAAAGGGGTCCTACCAGGAGCGGCCGGTCCATTAGGGGCGCTGCCCCCCCCCCCCCCTGCAGGGTGCCAGACTTAAACGTTTGCATGAGTGTTTTTTATTTTTTTTTCCAAGCCACATGATTAGAGCCTGAGGCTCTAATTGGCTTGAAAAAGGTTGGGCTCGGGGCGCAGAGCATTGCTCCCCGAACCCGCCCACTTGTGACAAGAGTAAATTAAAATTCGCTACCGTCTTCCGGCTTCTCCTCCTGGCCAATCAGGTGCAGGGTGGGGGGGGGGGACCGTCGCCACGGAGGGGTGAGTGAGTGCGGGCGGACCTGGAGGGTCTTGCTATGTTTGTGATTATTATTTAAATTTTTTTTTTTTTTTGGGGTGTGGGGGCTGTTTTGGTGAGATATCAGATCTAAACATATATATATATATATATATATATATATATATATATATATATATATATATATATATATATATATATATATATATATATATATATATATATATATATATATATATATATATATATATATATATATATCAGATCTAAACAGACCCATATATATATACTCTGTATCACTTTACTTGAATGAAAAATCTGTATAGAGATTTCATTCAGAAAATGACAGTCTCTGATACATTATAACACTCGCGGTTACAATATATCAGCTGTCGATGTCAGTGGGCACATAGCAGTGATCAGTAGTGATCGCTGCATGTGCCCTCTTCTACAGGGGGGAGTTTAGTAAACACATGTTTACTAAGCCCCTACTTCACCCCCACCCGCACCACTCCCCAGCCTGACAGATGATAGCATATCTGTGCAGGGAGAAGCTACAGGCGGAGGGAAGGGAAGGAGAGATACCACTCGGAGCGGCCATGGATCGGGGGTGCTTTGGGGGGTGATCTGACTGGTGGGGGGGACACATCTGGACCCCCCCCCAAGCCCTATGCAGCACCTGAAGTCAGCGGTAGTGGAAGAGGAGGAATGCTGGCTAATGATGGTGGCTGCGGGGAGCGGGTTTGCGGGGGCGGGGGGGTTGGATCGGGTGGAGGGGGGGGGGCAATCTGTGCTGGGGGTGAAGGGAAGAGGAGAGTGGTGGGCAGTTTTAGATGGAAGCGTGCAGTGGGGGTGGAGAGGCAGGGCAGGGGGGGGGGGCGGTGGTCAAATTAGAGGTTAACTCTGTTCAGCTGGTTGTAATCCGCTGATCAGAGTTATAGAATTGTTCAGCAGAGTCTACTGAACAATTCTGATACAAACTTTTGGTCATTGAAGTGACCATAAGCTTATAGGAGAGGAAGAAAGGAGGTCCGTACGCTGTACTGACTTGGCCACCTTTTTTATATTGGATATAAAATGTCAGGTTTCTGTGATGTAAAAAAAAATGAGACACGGAAATCTTCAGAACATTTTTTTCCACCTTTTTTTTTTTTTTTTTTTTTTTTTTTAGGGGGGGGGGGGGGGAAGTAAAAATAAAAAACTAAAATAATGTGGTTGCACTCTCTCTTATAACTGGGGATGTAGCTGTGTTCATAATTAAGCAATCACATTCAAACTCATGTTGAATAAGAGTCAGTACACACCTGGCATCATTTAAAGTGCCTCTGATTAACCCCAAATAAAGTTCAGCTGTTCTAGTAGGTCTTTCCTGACATTTTCTTAGTCACATCCTACAGCAAAAGCCATGGTCCTCAGAGAGCTTGCAAAGCATCAGAGGGATCTCATTGTTAAAAGGTATCAGTCAGGAGACAGGTACAAAAGAATTTCCAAGGCATTAGATATACCATGGAACACAGTGAAGACAGTCATCAAGTGTAGAAAATATAGCACAACAGTGACATTGCCAAGAACTGGACGTCCCTCCAAAAGTGATGAAAAGACGAGAAGAAAACTGGTTAAGGAGGCTGCCAACAGGCCTACAGTAACATTAAAGGAGCTGCAGGAATATCTGGCAAGTACTGGCTGTGTGGTATATGTGTCAACAATCTCCCGCCCGGATAAATTTTCCAAAAACACATCTGAAGTCTCCAAAAAAGCATGTAGGAAAATGTGTTATGGTCTGATGAAACCAAGGTTGAACTTTTTGGCCATAATTCCAAAAGATATGTTTGGCACAAAAACACTGCACAACACCAAAAGAACACCATACGCACACTGAAGCATGGTGGTGGCAGTATCATGCTTTGGGGCTGTTTTTTCTTCAGCTGGAACAGGGGCCTTAGTCAAAGTAGAGGGAATTATGAACAGTTCCACATACCAGTCAATATTGGCACAAAACCTTCAGGCTTCTGCTAGAAAGCTGAACATGAAGAGCAACTTCATCTTTTTAGCCTGACAATGACCCAAAGCATACATCCAAATCAGCAAAGGAATGGCTTAACCAGAAGAAGATTAAATTTTTTTTTGGATGGACCAGACAGGGATTATACCAAACAGATCAACCAGTATTAATATAAGGAGGGTGTGGTTAAACCTGTGAGTTTCGACAACTAATGTAGGGTCAAGGGCAATACTGTCCCTGGACGCAGCCAAGGCCTTCGACAGCCTGGAATGGCATTATTTGTGGCAGACCTTGGCTGCCTTCCAGTTTGGTCCGAAGTACGTTGGTTGGGTAAGGCTTCTATATGAAAGGCCCAAAGCAAAAGTCAAGATAAACTATATATGGTCTGAGGTGTTTTCTTTGACCCGTGGGGCAAGACAGGGGTGTCCTTTGTCACCCCTGTTATTTGCCTTGGCAATGGAGCCATTAGTTATAACGATTGGGTCATCTGTAAAGATACAGGGATTCCAGGGGGCATCAGAGGAGAAAATAGCATTATATGCTGATGATGTTACTCTTTCTGGGGGATACGCAGGGGGTCCCTGGTGGCAGCAATGGACATAATTGCAGATTTCTGGCAGATATCTGGCCTAAATATAAACTGGGATAAATCAATGCTGCTTCTGGTTAACCCAATGAAGATGGACCTGCCACCAGAAATTCCACAAATAGAAATGGTTAATAAGCTCAAATATATTTAGGAACATACATAACCTTAAATCCCAAAGAATATATAATTATTAAATAATATTGTCCCAGTTTTGGATAAACTGAGGGCTCCCTAGCCCCTGACATCCTCCATGCGCTCAGTGATAAGGGCATGGTCCATGACTGAGGCCGTCCAGTCACTGCCATTTTTCCCCCAACCCCCCCCCATGAAGGAATTAAGATTTTACACCACATTGTAGCGAACAGTACCCTAATGATATTCGATGATTTGAAACTACGTTATGATTATAAATTCCTGCACAGGATTTATCCAACTCCAGCTAGACTTGCTAAAATGTTCGGGAACCAACAATCTTTATGCTGGAGGTGCTCAGCACCCCTAGCAAACTTCATGCTTATTTTGTGGGACTGTCAACAAGTCAAACCTTACTGGCAAGCTGTTGCACAATGTATCAGGTCGGTCACTTTTATTTCAATTCCCATGTCTATTGAGGTGTGTCTATTGCATGTGGTGGAACCTTTGGCTACTACCAGGGCTATACGGACTCTTCTTACCCTATTGCTATTCTATGCTAAAAGCGGATTATCCTTTCATGGAAAAGCTCCTCAACTCCAACCTTGGAATCCTGGAAGACATTAGTCAACAAGGCGGTACCCTTTTATAAAGCTACTTAGTGCCCCTCTGATCAAATAACTAAATTTGACAAAGTTTGTGGGGGGGGGGGGGGGGGGCTGGGTGGCTTCTGTAGATACGGTATCTGATTAACTTCAGGAAGGCTACAGCTACGGATCCTTGGTATGGTATAAAAAGAAGGGAGGTGAATATAACTGAGGTACTGGAGGGCTATTAGTTAACCAACAATTGAGGTGCTGATCACTCTGGGAGTGGGAAATGTTTTCTCCTTACCAGCTCTTCATTTCTACTGACGGGGGGCCATATTACTAACAGTATCCGGTAAGACAGCGCAGGGTGTCGGATTGTTCAGGCACTGTGTTCTGTGCCTACCTCCGGCTGGGGGTTCAAGCATCTGTCTAGGCAAAAAGTTCTGATTTGGGGGGAGGAGTTATAATTTCGGTATTGTCTTTTTTTGTTTTTGCTATGTTTCCTTTTCTTGTAAATGTACACCGGTAGGTGTATTGTAACCGGTGGTTGATAGCCATGATCTGTGGCCTGTTGTATGTATTGTATGTTTTACAAAACTAAATAAAAAGAGAATTTACAAAAAAAAAATTCCTGCAAGTCAAACATGCTTTGAAGATACAATAAAGAGAGGCAATCGGAGTGGAGTGAGGTAAATATTCTTCGAAAAATAATTAATGCTGGTTTATCCAAGGGGTTTATCTAATTTTATATATGATGGTATATGTGACAGGGTGATAATCCCCTGCAGGAGGGGATGGGAGGAAGACCCGGGGGACATATCAAACGAACAATGGATGCATATCCTGGAAATAGGTCCCTTAAGTACCTTGTCACATTTGATGTTACTACATAGAGCATATAAGACACCTCAGAAATTATTTTTATATGGGTGAAGGATGGATGCTAAATGCCCAAGATGCAGGGACCCAAAGGGAGCTCTTATCCATATGATGTGGAGGTGCCCCAAGTTAGATACTGGAGTGAAATTGTGGGAAAAATAAATGAGGTATTTGGAATATCTCTCGACCTAGACCCCAAAATATGCTTATTGGGTTGTATATGGAGAAGGATATGAATATGTGGGAGAGACAAACAGCAATAGTTAGATACCTTTTCCTCGCACAGAAATTGATAGCAAGGAGGTGGCTTGCGTTGAACCCACCAACCCGAGTAGAATGGGAGGATGAGGTCAATAAAACAAAGGAAAGATTTGTGTATAAAAAAAGGGGAAATGCCAAAATGTTTAAAAAAAATATGGAAATGCTGGATTAGTAGATAAGGGAAGGGTGAGATGTAGAGCTAAGGATAAAGAGGCTCTTCCCATTTCGGATACCAAGATTTTGTTTCTGCTTTTCTCCTGTTTGGAGTTATGCATAATGTTTAAATAGAAATGGCACACTATTTTTAATAAAAGGGGGAAAAATGAACTGTAGTGCATTATTCAAATAAAGCTATGTATGTTAAATGGTGGGGTAGTGGGTTGAAAGCGAAGAATGTGTATTTGTTCTCTCCTTTTTTTTTTTTTTTTTTTTTATGAATAAAAATTACTTGATTAAAAAAAAGAAAAAGGTTTGGAATGGCCGAGCCTGAATCCAATTGAAAATCTGTGGAGTGATCTGAAGAGGGCAGTGCACAGATGTCCTCACAATCTGACAGATTTGGAGTGTTTTTGCACAGAAAAGTTGGCAAATATTGCCAAGATGTGCCATGCTGCCCAAAAGGACTGAGTGCTGTAATAAAAAATTAAAAGGTGCTTCAACAAAGTAATAGTTTAAGGGTGTGCACACGTATGCAATCCATATTATTTTATATTTTATTTTTACTTCCCTCAACCTAAAAAAAAATTTCAGTTTGTTGTTCAACTGAGTTGTACAGTTTATAAGTCACATTAAAGGTGGAAAGTTCTGAAATGATTTATCTTTGTCTCATATTGTTATTACAATATTAACGAACTCAGAAATGTCAATTGATGCACAAATAGGATCAGTAATTAGCGGATCTCACCATCTCCTCCGCCTGCTACGTAGACTCATCCCTTTCATCCCAGAAGAGGACAAAGCAGCAGTAGTTCGAACTATCATCAATTCCCGTCTCGACTACGCAAATTCCCTCTACATAGGATTACCCCAATATCAGCTTGCGCGCCTACAACTCATCCAAAACACGGCGGCAAGACTGCTAACAGGAAAAAAACCTTGGGAGTCCATTTCCCCATCCCTGAGGAGCCTACATTGGCTAACCATAAAGAATTGGATCACATTCAAGACCCTCTGCCTCACCCACAAATGCATACAAGGAAACGCTCCTCAATACCTTCAAGAGAAGATAAAACACTACACACTCAATCGCAGTCTTCGATCAACTAATCAAAACCTCCTCCTCATTCCCAAATACCGCTACAAATCAAAGGGAGAACGAAGATTCGCAGTCCAAGGACCACGGCTATGGAACGCTCTTCCGACTTACATCCGCATGGAAGAAAACCATCAGGCCTTCAGGAAAAAGATCAAAACCTAAAGCTGACAACACAGAACGGATCTAGCGCCTTGAGGCAACTCAGTTTGCATTTGCGGCGCTTTACAAATCATTCATTTATTAAAAAAAAAGTCTACACACCCCTGTTAAAATGTCAGGTTTTTGTGATGTAAAAAAAAAAAAATGGTATGGTGGGTAGTCATGTTGGTGCCTACCCCCCTTTCCATTCTATGACCTAGTTGAGGTTTTGAGAGAGGTACACCACCACCCACGCTCTCGTGATGCTGCAAGAGCATTTTTATCTTGCACCAACTGTGTTCCCAAACAAAATGATGCAATGGAGCGGGTTTCCAAAGACATCCAGTAAATGGATAACTGCCGAGTTTGCATATTAGCGGTTAGATAGGGACAACTGGTAAAACAAAGGGTAAGGTAACTGTACTGGATAATCCTGTTCTTCTTCTTTTCCTCCTACACACAGCCATAAGAGGTAATGCAAAGCTGGAGGCTGTAAGAGAAACTTTGGTTCTTACTGGCATGCTTATCAAAGTGATGAAGTAAGCTGATATTACAATAAATAAATGACACATTAGCAGGTGGATGTGGTTTTGGGAGTGCTGAAGATGATTTTATTTGTTTGTTTTTTGACAATTTTTCTGCCCTGTTGCGCACAATTTCTTGCAATACCAAATCAATGTGGTAAGTAAAACCAAAAAGCAATCAAAATGTTTTTATACTGAATATAAATTTTCAATAGAGCATTTTCAGCTTCCATATTTTTCTCATGACCACTTAATATTAAATGTAACTCCTTTTTTTTTTTTTTTTTTTGTAACACAGTAAAAAAAAAAATTATTGGAATGTTAACAATCATTTCTTATCACTGGAAGAATGTGTGAGTGAAATGTAGTATTATCAATGACCTGACAGACCTTACTAGAAACATTATCCAATAGAACCGCTGCCTCTTGTGGTGGAAATTATAAGCTTCTCCTATAAGCAAATAATTTTGTGCGCTAATAAGCACAATCATAGCTTGTTTATCTCCAAGTAACACAGACAGACGCTGGTATCACGTTGAGCTTAGCAAAATCCTGCAATAGAATGATCTACTGCTTTTATTTATACTGTAAACATGAATAACAAAGGAAGGTGGTGGCTTCAGAATTAGCCAATCAGACACTTGTATTCTTTCAAAAGAACCAATCACACACATGTGTATATATACATATTAAATTCCAGTGTTGACGTGTGCAGATGGTCGTGTGCTGAGCCGCGCGGTCAGCTTATTGAGACAGTGTCTCACAATTTGAACACTGCTTACAGGGCTCTGCACACGATCACGTGCACATTCCTACTGCTACCAATGGCAAGAGCCGTACTCTATCATGGCTCAGTGGACCATCATTTTTGTATGGTTATGCTATGGTTCCCATGTACGCAGTTCTGTTGGCTAGGAGCGTTAATGCAGTCGCTAAAACGACAAAGCGCCGCTAAAAATAGCGGCGCTTTAATGCCAACGCCCTAATGTGAAAGTGCCCTTAATGTTGTAAATTGAGTTGCAGTTCAGTGAGTAAAATAAGTATTTGATCCCTAAGCAAAATGTGACTTAGTACTTGGTGTAGAAACCCTTGTTGGCAAGCACAGAGGTCAGACGTTTCTTGTAGTTGGTGACCAGGTTTGCACACATCTCAGGAGGGATTCTTTAAGGTTTCTTGATTGTCGCTTGGCAACTCTAAGTTTCAGCTCCCTCCATACATTTTCTATAGTATTAAGGTCTGGAGACTAGCAGCCATGATATACCGTGGTCCAGTTTTTATAGAGGGGAGGGCAGAACCAGACAGGATCAGCCAGATATTGTAGGTTAAACGGGATTGGACCCTTACTCTGATCTATGATCAGCCGAGCCTCATGGACTCTCTGTTCACAGAGTGCGGCAGCGCATGTTTGGGAGGCAGTACATGGATGTGAGATGTGTGCAAACCTGGTCACCAACTACAAGAAACGTCTTACCTCTGTGCTTGCCAACAAAGGTTTCTCCACCAAGTACTAAGTCATGTTTTGCTTGGGGATCAAATACTTATTTTACTTACTGAACTGCAACTTAATTCATAGCATTTATTTTATGTGGGGGTTTTTTCTGGATTTTTGGTTGATATTCTGTCTCTATCTTCTAAAATACACAGATGATAAAAATTTATAGACCCTTAATTTCTTTGTAAGTGGACAAATGTACAAGATCTGCAGCGGATCAAATAATTATTTTCCCCTCTGTACATGTAAAGCGCTGTGGAAATCGACAGACGGAAGCACCTGTAATAAATGATAAAATTAAAAATAGTGGTTGAAAACCCATACATATACCCAGTGAAGTGACTGACCTCAGCTGATACAGACTTGGGGGGGGGGGGGGGGACCTACATACGTTGTACATGTTGATCTGCAACCATCTCTTCTACAGTCCTTTAAAAGTACAGAATTTACACAGGCTTTCTGGGGTGGGGTGTGGGATTTGAGGTCACACACTGCACAGCTCAGAAAGGAAAGCTGAGTGTAATTAGAGACCTGAGTGGAGGGAATGGACACCCCTCCCTCTACACAGTCTCATAGGGGAACATGCACAGCTATGGTTGTCAATTACAGGATGTGTGTAGGAGCTCCCTTCCCTATTCCCCTCCATCTCTTGTCATACTCATGCAAATGCCAATATACAGCGTTTGTGATAAATGGATAGAGATATATCAGTGTAGTGTGTGTGTGTGTGTGTGTGTGTGTGTGTGTGTGTGTGTGTGTATATATATAGATCATATATCTATCTCAAGTTTGCACAGCTCTTTCTAAAGGAAAGAGAGGCAGTAGAGTTACAATGCATTCCATACTAGAGGATTAGGAGGGTCCTGCTCATTGAGCTTTCAATCAAAATAAAGATATTTAATGTGTGTGTGTGTGTGTGTGTGTGTTTTCTGGTTTTGTGTGGTGGCCTGTTTTTTTTGTTTTTTTTTCTTTAATTACAGCGAATGAAGATTAAAAACATTTTGAATGTTTCGTGTATGTCCCATTTACTGCTTTATAAATTAGTCTGGTTTTAAAATTGCCTGGTCAAAATGGAGAATTGTGTTTTTTTTAAACATTTTACTTACATTTTATTTACTTAATGCATTTTTAGTTCGTGGTGTGTGTGTGTGTGTGTGTGTGTGTGTGTGTGTGTGTGTGTGTGTGTGTGTGTTTTTTTTTTTTTTTTTTTTTTTCTTGGAAGACAATACCAGCAAAGTCATGTATAAAGCTTAAAGTAGAACGCCAGCTAAAAATGAATAGCCTATTAAAAGATATAAAATAACAAATCCAACTTTTGCTCCAATATTCACCTTCAATCTAGAGATTTCCCCCACAGAACTTTCTCAGACACTCTGCTTTCTCCTCCTATCGGCATGCTCCTTGTCAGCATATGAACTGACTGGCTCCCTGCGTTGCTTCCTCCTCTCACTCCAGCACTGCTGTACAGGGACTGCATTTGGCTGATGCCAGGTCAAATTAAAGTTCTTACACCACTTTCATTCAATAAATTTTGTGGCATCTTTGCTGCTGTCATCACTCCCCAAGTCTTCTTTTCAATGGAGGGGTGGGGGGGCAGATATTTGTCGGTAAAGCAGACAGTTCTTTCAGACTCGAGCCTTGACCTCTGATTTATTGATCAATGTATTCTTTATTCATTTGGTCTTTAATGTAATTCAGACTTCACTTTTCTTTCCAGTATGGCATTGTCCTAGATGCAGGCTCCTCCCACAGCGCTCTCTTCATCTACAAGTGGCCAGCTGATAAAGAGAATGACACCGGTATTGTCAGTCAGCACAGCATGTGTGATGTAAATGGTAAGTAGAAGTCATAGACTCAGGACTTAAAGTGATTGTAAAGTTCTCCCTTTTTAAAAAAAAAAAAAAAAAAAAATTTAAAATGTTGTACTTGCCTGCTTTGTTGCAGTAATTTTGCACAGAGCAGTATGGATCCTTCTCTTCTCGGGTCCCTCGTTGGAGCTCCTGGCCCCTCCCTCCTGCCGGGTGCTACCACATCAAGCGGCTTGCAGTGGGGGCACCTGAGAAGGCCCGCTCCCGATCAGCAACTCTGTCTATTCACACACTGAGCCGCGGCGCTGCCCCTCCCCCTGCGTCTCCTGATTGGCTCATTGGCTGTGATTGACAGCAGCGGGAGCCAGTGGCTCTTGCTGCTGCCAAAAACCAATCGGGAATGCGAGTCCCGAGAGAGGCAAGGCTGTCATGGACATCTCTGGATCAAGAAGGGGTTCAGGTAAGCCATTAGGAGGGGGCTGAGGTAACTGTTGCACACAGGTTTTTTTTAGCTTCATGCATAGAATACCTGAAGCTAAAAAACCTTGTGCCTTTTACAACCACTTTAAGAAGGCGGGGAAATGCCTGTACAGTATAATAAAGAATATGTATATACTGAAGGGGGATAGCCAATGAGGAGGGAGTTGCAGTAGTCAAGGCGAGAGATAAACAGGGAGTGGACTAGGTGTTTGGTGGTGTCATTGGTTAGGAAGGGGCATATTTTAGAGCAGGGCTCGACAAACCCTGGGCGCCAGGTCGCATTTGCGACTAGAATTAGCGACCTGGCGCCTGGGGCGGCACAGCTGGGGTATCCTGTGTCCGTTCGACACCCCCCCCTCCCGGCACGATCGCGTTGGGCAGCGCCGGTAATTGAGGCCGCGGCTTTGCGGCCTACTGCAGTCCTATGGTTCCTTCTGCAATCGGGCGCCCTCTGGTGGTGGCCGTTGGTATTACAAGACATCCACCAATGCTAATGGAGCTTCCCCTACCTGTTTTCACTGCCCGCTCATCTCCTTCCCTTTACTTAGAACCCCCAAACATTATATATATTTTTTATTCTAACACCCTAGAGAATAAAATGGCGCTCATTGCAATACTTTCTGTCACACCGTATTTGCGCAGTGGACTTACAAGCGCACTTTTTTGGGAAAAAATACTTTTTTTAATTAAATAAGAAAACCGTAAAGTTAGCCCAATTTTTTTTATATTGTGAAAGATAATGTTACGCCGAGTAAATTGATTCCCAACATGTCACGCTTCAAAATTTCGTCCACTCGTGGAATGGCGACAAACTTTTACCCTTTAAAATCTCCATAGGCGACGTTTAAAAAACTCTACAGGTTGCATGTTTTCAGTTACAGAGGAGGTCTAGGGCTAGAATTATTGCTCTCGCTCTAACGATCGTGGCGATACCTCACGTGTGGTTTGAACACCGCTTTCATATGCGGGCGCTACTCACATATGCGTTCGCTTCTGCAAGCGAGCTGGGCGGGACGGGGCGCGTTTTAAAAAATTTTTTTTTTTTTTCTTGCATATTTTACTTTTTATTTTTTATTTTTACACTGTTTTTTAAAAAATAAATAAAAATTGTCACTTTTATTTCTATTACAAGGGATGGGGCACATTTAAAAAAAAAAAATGTCTTATTTATTTTACCTTTTTATTTTTTCACTGTTCTTTAAAAAAAAAAAAAAAAAAGTCACTTTTATTCCTATTACAAGGAATGTAAAAATCCCTTGTAATAGAAAAAAAGCATGACAGGACCTCTTAAATATAAGATCTGGGGTCAAAAAGACCTCAGATCTCATATTTACACTAAAATGCATTAAAAAAAAAAAAAAAATTGTCATTTGAAAAGAATAAAATAAAATGTCCCTTTTAAGAGCTATGGGAGGAAGTGACGATTTGACGTCGCTTCCGCCCTGCAATGACTTGGAGATGGGCGGGGGGGGCCATCTTCCTCTCACTCATCTCCATGTCAGGCCAGGGACAGATCCGGATCGCCTCCGCCGTTACCGACGGCCACGGTAAGCGGTGAAGGGCACCGGAGTGCGGCGGTAGGGGGGCCCTCTCCTGCCGCCGATAAAAATGATCTCGCTGCGAATCTGCTGCAGAGACCACTTTTATCTGAAAGAGAACCGCCGGCTCTTGAAGAAGATACCGGGGTTATGGTAGCTAGCTGCTACCATAACAACGGTATTTCTCTTCAAAGACAGGACGTATATAGTCGTCCTGCGGGAAGGAAGTGGTTAATTAAAATGAATTTATTATTTGTCATCTCCCTGCTTGGCCCCTTTCACACGGGCTGTCTGATCAGGTTCGCCTGTCAGTTTTTCAGGCGGACCTGATTGGATCCTTAGCGGGAATATGGTGGTCTTGTGTCCCTGCATGGCAGGAAATAAAAGCAGTCACATTCGTTTTAGTCGTCTCTGTGTAAATTTAAGATTGGTTAATTTTTATATTGAAAATAAAGCTTTGACGGTCGTTTAGAAAAAAAACAAAAAAAAAAAACTGGCTCCTAACTTTTTTAGCTGGCTCCTAGATTCCAAGCAAATTTGTCAAGCCCTGTTTTAGAGATGTTGAGGCGGCAGGCTTTGGACATTGATTGGATGTGGCTAGTTCTGAGTCCAGGATTACACCTAGCACCTTGGCATATGGGGACGGGTTGACCCAGTGCAGCTTAAACAGACAGCAGCACGGGACCCAAGTTGGAATGAAAGCAACTGATTTATGAACAAAAATGAATAGCACACTTACAGTTAACATCTGGTAGATCAGCGTGGGAAGCAGAGGGCAGCAGGACAAACACATCACAAGGCTAAGTTGACATGGCAGCAGCTCCCGAACTAATAGCTGGCATACAGGGATCTTGCTCTGACCGCTGTCAAAAGAAGTGCCTAGGGACAGTGTCCTATAGTAGCGGCTGAGGATGCCGTCCCTTGGTGCTTCTTTCTGACAGAGCAAGATCCCTGTATGCAAGCTATTAGATTGGGAGCTGATGCCATGTCAACTTAGTCTGGTGATGTGTTTGTCCTGGTGCCTTCTGCTTCCTACGCTGATCTACCAGTTTTTAATTGTAAGGGCTAGTTTACACTTGCTTCAAAACATGGCTTTGGACACTCTTTGTCAAAGCTCTCTGAACGCCAGTCAAAGCTCCTGTCACTAAATTAAAATGTAAAATGGTTAGCTTACAGTCCTGTTTACACCTTACTTTTGCCTAGTGCTTTGGTGGAGCTTCGATGTGGCTTCAAGCAAGCTTTGCCATAGACTTCTATGGAGGCTTTGAAGCTACATGGGGTACAATTTTTAAAGCAATGCAAAAGCAAGGTGTAAACAGGACTGTAAGCTAACCATTTTATTTAGTGACAGGAGCTTTGACTTGCATTCAGAGAGCTTTAACCACTTCCGGACCGCCGCACGCCGATATACGTCCTAAATTTGAAGAGGGATATCTTTGTTATGGCAGCAGCTAGCTGCCATAACCCTGGTATCCTCTTCTTCGGCGCACGGTCTGGTTTCCAATAATAGTGGTATCTGTGGCGGATTTGCCGTGAGATCACTTTTATCGGCGGCAGGAGAGGCCCCCCCCCCCCACGCCACTCTCCGGTGCCCTCCTCCGCTTACTGGAGCCGTTGGTAGGGGCGGAGGCGATCTGATCCTTCTCCTTCCTGGGTATGGAGACGAGTGAGGAGAAGATGGCCCCCACCCGTCTCCATAACCTGGCAGGGCAGAAGCTAGGTCAAAACGTCACTCCCGCCCAGAGCTCTTAAAGGGCCATTTTTATTTATATATATATTTTTTTTTTATTGCATTTTAGTGTAAATATGAGGTCTTTTTGACCCCAGATCTCATATTTAAGAGGTCCTGTCATGCTGTTTGTTTTTTGTTTTGTTTTTTCTATTACAAGGGATGTTTACATTCCTTGTAATAGGAATAAAAGTGACACAATTTTTTTTTTTAAAGAACCGTGCAAAAAAATAAATAAGAGCAAAAAAATTTTTTTAAGAGCGCCCAGTCCCGCCCAGTCCTCGCGTTCAGAAGCAAACGCAAACGTGAGTAGCGCCCGCATATGAAAACAGTGTTTCAACCACACGTGTGAGGTATCTCTGTGATCGGTAGAGCGAGAGCAATAATTCTCGCCCTAGACCTCCTCTGTAACTCAAAACATGCAACCTGTAGAATTTTTTTTAAACGCCGTCTATGGATATTTTTAAGGGTAAAAGTTTGTCGCCATTCCACGAGCGGGTGCAATTTTGAAGCATGACATGTTGGGTATCAATTTACTCGTAACATTATCCTTCACAGTATAAAAAAAATTGGGCTAACTTTACTGTTGTCTTATTTTTTAATTCAAAAAAGTGTATTTTTTCCAAAAAAACGTGCGCTTGTAAGACCGCTGCGCAAATACGGTGTGACAAAGTATTGCAACGACCACAATTTTATTCTCTAGGGTGTTAGAAAAGTGTTATCTTCTAGGAAAAAAAAGCTGTTTTTAACTTGTAAACAACAAATCTCAGAAAGAGGCTTGGTCCTTAAGTGGTTAAAAAAGCCTGTCTGAAGCCTAGGGCTCATTTACACTTGCTTCGCCTTTAGCAATGCTTCGGACAGGCTTTGTTAAAGCTCTCTAAATGCTAGTCAAAGCTTCTGTCACTAAATAAAATGCTTGGCTTACAGTCCTTTTTACACCTGCTTTTTGCTTCGGCTTCGCTTCAAAAATTGTACCCCATGTAGCTTTAGTGGTGCTTCAAAGCGTCTTCAAAGCCTCCATAGAAGTCTATGGCAAAGCTCGCTTGAAGCCCCACCGAAGCCTCATTGAAGCACCAAGCAAAAGCCTGTCCGAAGCCATGTTTTGAAGCAAGTGTAAACTAACCCTAAGTGTGCTATTAATTTTGGTTAATAAATCAGTTGGTTTTATTCTAACTTGGATCCCGCGCTCCTGTCTTTCTGTTCTTTGACCTGTGGAGACTCCATTGTGAGCTGAGGGGTAAAGAGCTAGATTTGGGTGTCATTGAAAGTAGTGCTGCAACTAACGATATTTTCATAATCGATTAGTTAGCGACTTTTTTTTTTTTTATTGTTTCGGTTACTAACCTTAAAAAAAGTGTGTATAATTTAGTTAATATGTAAAGTTTAAAAAAAGGCAATTTATTCTTAAATATCTGTATATGTAAATATAAATAACCAACTAATATGGTTAGGGCACAAAATTTCGAATCCACTCTGAGAATAACAGACAGAAGAGATATATACTGTATATACTATTAGAGGGGATCTACACTGTGTATATACTATTAAAGGGTGAATCAGGTAAATATCAGACTTCGATCAAATTTTTTTTGTTTAAAGAAAAAAAAAAAAGGTTAGACTGTTTTGACGATTTTTCAAACAGTAAATAGTGTAACCAGCGCGCATCATATCTTGTGTGTATTAAATATAAGTGATCCCGATAGTTATGACTACTATTGGTATGCCACACTTAAAGCCATTTCAATCCGGCCAAAAACGTTATTACCATAGACATATATTTAAAAAATCGTGAAATTGACTTATTTTTCTATATTAGGAACATTTAAATCCTATACTCACACCACGTGTTCAACAGTGAAACAAAACATGTGTTATTAATTACAATGTTACTTATGAAAATCAATCCGCAACAATGTAGTGAGCACCCTGAAACATATGTTGCTAGTAACAATGTTATTTGTGACTATCAATTCGCAACAATGTGGTGAACACCATACATATCCAAATTAGTGCTAAAAATGTTTATCAGTGGGACACTTATTCCCCTTGAACATCTTAGATGTAGAAACAATGATCAGTCCTTGATGGAAATATGCTAGGTTGATATTAGCACCAATCTTCTTTATAGAAAGAGACACACCGATATTCCTCCTTTTCACAAATATGGTAAAAAAGGCCGCTTACCGGATCAGATGGATCTCAGGTTAGTGAGATCAGATGAGCATGTTGCATTAGCCTGCCGGCCTTAGATTATCACCTGTGCGTTTTCCTGAGAGATTTCCTCAGCCACTGCGCTCCAATACACAGGCAGATCTATCCTCACTGATACAATGTATCCGGTTTCAAAATATTAGTTCATCCATACAGAAGATACACCTCAGTGGGAATAAAACGAAAAGGGCTCCATAGTGCAAATGTGTTTTATAGATTTATTCAAAATCTCTTTCACAGTCACTTTAAAACAATTCTTTCCACTGCAAATGTTCACAGCAACACTCCACTGCACATCAGGAACTACAAATCAAAAAATCTCCCAAGTATACACCAAACGGAACTCAGATAAAAAATGGGAACCAGATAAAAATTAGCTAAAAATCAGCATACATGCAGAGCGGGAGCAAACCGGCTGACTGCATGGAGAAAGACCAGACAAACGTGATGACGTCACAGCCTCTAGCTAGAGGACGCCGGATACATTGTATCAGTGAGGATAGATCTGCCTGTGTATTGGAGCGCAGTGGCTGAGGAAATCTCTCAGGAAAACGCACAGGTGATAATCTAAGGCCGGCAGGCTAATGCAACATGCTCATCTGATCTCACTAACCTGAGATCCATCTGATCCGGTAAGCAGCCTTTTTTTACCATATTTGGAGGAATATCGGTGTGTCTCTTTCTATAAAGAAGATTGGTGCTAATATCAACCTAGCATATTTCCATCAAGGACTGATCATTGTTTCTACATCTAAGATGTTCAAGGGGAATAAGTGTCCCACTGATAAACGTTTTTAGCACTAATTTGGATATGTATGGTGTTCACCACATTGTTGCGAATCGATAGTCACAAATAACATTGTTACTAGCAACATATGTTTCAGGGTGCTCACTACATTGTTGCGGATTGATTTTCATAAGTAACATTGTAATTAATAACACATGTTTTGTTTCACTGTTGAACACGTGGTGTGAGTATAGGATTTAAATGTTCCTAATATAGAAAAATAAGTCAATTTCACAATTTTTTAAATATATGTCTATGGTAATAACGTTTGTCATGAGTTTTTGGCCGGATTGAAATGGCTTTAAGTGTGGCATACCAATAGTAGTCATAACTATCGGGATCACTTATATTTAATACACACTAAGATATGATGCGCGCTGGTTACACTATTTACTATTTATTTTTTGGGTCTTTTGTATTTATGGACTAACACGAGCAGCAGCACAATTTTTTTTTTTTTTTTTGTATGGTTAGCGCAAAATCACGTTTCTTTATATATAGATTTTTCAAACAGAACTGTAATTATATTATATGCTGGCCATACAAAAACAATGTCTTCCTTTAAGAAAAGTAATTTTAAGAATGTTCGTTCGATTTTCTAATTAGTGGGGTCAAATCGACATTCGTTTTCAACCACAGTGACAGGAAAATTTAGAAATAGAAAACTTCTTAGTCAAAGGAATTTTCAGACAGTGTATTTGGTTTTCGCTCAGAAATGACAGTCATTTTAAAAACAGAAATGTTCAAAGCAAGTGAAAATTTTAAACGACATTCTTTCATTCAGCGAATGTGCAAAGATTTTTTTATCTGAATATTCTCGTCTGAAAATTGATCCGTGTGGCCAGCATAAGGCTCGGTACACACCTTTTGCAGTGCTTTTTTTTGTGATTTTTTTTTTTTTTTGCACATGTGATTTTGCTGCGATTTGCGTAATTTTTTTTTTTTTGGACAATTTGTTGTTGGGCAGAATAAAAAACACAAATTGCTGGAAAAATGCATTACATGCTTTTCTGCAGCTTCTCCATTGAAGTATATTAAACCAAAAAAGCACAGTTTTGCGTTACAAAAAAAGTCCTTGACCCTTTCCAAATACGCAGCAGCTGGAAAAAAGCATGGATATGAACATGTCCCATAGGAAACCATGTAAATGAACTGTAGTGTGTTTCTGCAAAAAGCACCAAAAAACACATAGGTGTGAACCAGGCCTAAGACGTTTAATAACATAATGGGGTTAAAAAACTAAAATTTACCCTTTTTATAGTACAAAATAAGCAGATAATCGCTACTATAAGGGTTTTTTTCTTTTTTCTGTGAAAGTAATATTTACAGTAGTGATTATTTGCTCTTTTTGTGCTATAAAGGGCTAATTTTAGTTTTTTTTTAACCCCATCATGTTAGTGGCCTATTAATCGATTATGAAAATGGTAATCAATTTAATTTCATAATCTATTAGTTGTCGATTTCATAGATTTTTAGTTGTTTCGGCCCTAATTGAAAGCCATGGGAGGCTATTCGCTGGCCCAGGAAGGAGGTATATATCGAGAATAGGAAAGGTCCAAGAACAGAACATTGGAGGACCCCGACAGAAAAAAGATGAGAAGGGGAAGCCAAATTGTAAGTGACACAAAAGGGTGCAGTAGGATGAGAACCAGCAAAGAGTACAGTCACGGAGACCAAAGGCGTGGAGTTTTCTTTTTCATACATCATGGGACACAGAGTTGGGCTAATATTCATTACCTACTGGGCTATACTTCATCTCCAGGTGAATGGACACTGGTAGACCAAAGGTCTTTAGACAGGAAGTGATCCCTATATAACCCCTCCAATACAGGAAGTACTTTTAGTTATTTTTATTTTTTTTTACCAGTGTCTGCGAAGTGGCACAGTTGTTTGAGCTCCAGGTCTCTAGTCCCACAAACGGTTCTTAAATGAATCAAGGGATTGACCGGATCCATTTGACACAGGCTCTATATGCTTAGATAAATGGTACCCGAGCCTCACAAAGAAGACTCAAGATACTGCAAGGTTTTGCCTGTAAAGCGGCCTCCGGGCGCTGGACCCTGCGTAGTGGAATCCTGGACACCACAGCACTAAGGCGTTCCTGCAGGGTGCTGTACAGGTCCAAGGGAGTGGACCCTAAATGTGAAAAGGGGGACCCAGTCCTTGAAGGTCCTCAAGTGACAGGAACCCACCGTGATGGGTGAAGATTGGGGGTCTTATACCCTGCACACACGATTGGATTTTCCGACAACAAATGTTGGATGTGAGCTTGTTGGCTGAAAGTCGGACCGTGTGTATGCTCTATCGAACATTTTGCTGTCGGACTTTCCGCCAACAAATGTTTGATAGCAGATTCTCAAATTTTCCGCCAACAAAACTTTGTTGTCAGAATTTCGGATCGTGTGTACACAAGTCCGATGCACAAATGTTCACGCATGCTCGGAATCAACCAGAAGGAGCCGTACTGGCTATTGAACTTGCATTTTCTCGGCTCGTCATGCGTCACCACGTTCCCACGTTCGTAATTGTTGGCCAAAATTTGTGTGACCGTGTGTATGCAAGACAGGTTTGAGCCAACATCCTTCAAACAAAAATCCACGGTTTTGTTGGCGGACAGTCTGATCGTGTGTATGGGGCAATAGTTTACTAAGCTGCCCTGTGCCTCGACGGGTAAGTGAAACCCCTTTACTTATTGTGGGGTGTCTGTGATTTGTAACAATCAGTCAAGCTAGCTAGAGGCTGGACACCTGTGTGCGGTGACCATACGGGGGAGTTATGGGCTAGCTGTGGGTGTTTGCAAAGTGCACCTTTTTTTTTTTCCTCTGGTCTGGCTGTTTTTTACCTGTATGATGGCGCACGACGGTGTGCAATTTCCCCTTGGTTTACCATGGCGCACGTGCATTCACAAATGCACCACTGTGTTTGGCAGTCTGTTTGGTGTGCCATGTTGCACGCGGCTTTGCCGCACATGCGCCGTAACCTTTATCTGGGCGCATGAAAATTTGTGTCATACGTGAATACAGCCACGCCCGCTCGCCAGGCCAGAAGGCAGCTGTAGGACACAGAGCAGGCTCTGAACCAGGCATTTGCAGCGGTTCATTTCTCCTTATCCGGGTCACATGAGTCACCAGGTGTTGCTTGGCAGGCTAAATGTGCTTAGCAGGATTGTTGCATAGGGGCTTGGTGAGCCCTATTAAAGGGTCTCCCTTCTGAGGTGTGTTAATACTACACCCAGGTACTCTGTTTGTTTGTTTGTGGCTAGTAAATGTCTTCAAAAAAGAGGAGCAGGACTAACACTACAGGGAAGGGCACACTTCCAGTAGTTCAGTAGTCGTCAGTAGTTCCCGATGAACCTAGTCGTATCCCTAGTGTTGTATCCCCTGAAAGACCAGAGGCTTCCGGGCAATCTGAGCCGATGCGCCTATCTGGTATTGTGCCTACAGTCTACGCTGCTGCTTCACCCTTTATCACCCGGGGCAAACTGTCCTCGGCCCTAGCCGGGTTAGAGCACAGGATTGCTGGCATGATTGCCTCCATCCCGCAGGGTGGCAAGAAGTGTGACAGCTCCCCCTCCTAGTTTGGAGCAGGAATGGGTTGATGGGGAAGAGCTAAAAGCTCAGGATTCTGTGGACGGCCTGACGGATGAGTCTGCTTCCCGAGCAATCTGGACAAGAAGATATCCAGTTGATGTCTGCCTCTCAGCCGCAGAGGCTTCTGATCCTGACTTACCAAAGTGGTTCGTTCTGCCTTTAAGTTGCCTCTTGCAGAGTTTACTGAGCCCCCCTGGTCCTCTTTGGGGTCCCTGAGACCTCTTCAGGCTGCACAGGCTTTCCCCTTACATCCTCTGTTGGAACAGGCGGTGTATGCTGATTGGGAACATCCTGACAGGTTTTTTGTTCCTCCTAAGAGGTTTTCCCTTTTTATATCCCATGGATGAAAAGTTTAAGAAGTGGAGCATGCCAGTCGTAGATGCAGCAGTCTCTTCCTTTAACCACTTCCCGCCCGGCCTATAGCGGATTGACGGCCGGGCGGTGGTTGTGTTATCCTGACTGGGCGTCATATGACGTCCTTCAGGATAACATGCCGCCGCGCGCCCGCAGGGGCGCGCATCGCGGCGATCGGTGGATCGGTGTGTCAGTCTGACACACCGATCTTGGTAAAGAGCCTCCGGCGGAGGCTCTTTACCACGTGATCAGCCGTGTCCAATCACGGCTGATCACGCTGTCAATAGGAAGAGCCGTTGATCGGCTCTTCCTCACTCGCGTCTGACAGACGCGAGTAGAGGAGAGCCGATCGGCGGCTCTCCTGGCAGGGGGGGTCTGCGCTGATTGTTTATCAGCGCAGCCCCCCCGCAGATCACCACACTGGACCACCAGGGATCGCCACTAGGACCACCAGGGAAGGGAAACATGTGGATGGCCAGGTATGTACCCCATGGCCATCCACATGTGCCCAGTCAGTGCCAAATCTGTGCCAATCAGTGCCCACAAATGGGCACTGATTGGCACAATTATGTTGCAGTGATGCCCAGCAATGCCACACTTAGGGGCATCACTGCCATCAATCAGAATCATCAGTGCCACCCATCAGTGTCCATCGGTGCCACCTGTCAGTGCCCATCTGTGCCCACCTATCAGTGCCCATCCGTGCCCATCTGTGCCAACTATCAGTGCCACCCATAACTACCCATCAACGCCACCTACGAGTGCCCATTAATGCCACCTACAAGTGCCCATCAGTGCCGCCTATCAGTGCCCATCGGTGCCACCTATCAGTGCCCATCAGTGCCACCTACCAGTGCCACCTATCAGTGCCCATTAGTGCCACCTATCAGTGCGCATCAGTGCCACCTATCAGTGCCCATCATCAGTGCCCGTCAGTGCCACCTCATCAGTGCCACCTCATTGGTGCCACCTCATCGGTGCCCATCAGTGCCGCCGTATCATTGCCCGTCAGTGCAGCCATATCAGTGCCCGTCATTGAAGAAGAAAACGTACTCATTTACAAAAAATTTTAACAGAAACAAAGAAAAACGTGCTTTTTTTCAAAATTTTCTGTCTTTTTTTATTTGTTGCCCAAAAAATAAAAACCGCAGAGGGGATCAAATACCACCAAAAGAAAGCTCTATTTGTGGGAACAAAATGATAAAAAATTTGTTTGGGTACAGTGTGGCATGACCGCGCAATTGTCATTCAAATTGTGACAGCGCTGAAAGCTGAAAATTGGGCTGGGCGGGAAGGTGTCTAAGTGCCTGGTATTGAAGTGGTTAAACAAGAACTTAACTTGTCCGGTAGATAACGCACAGGGCTTGAAAGACCCTGTTGACAAGAAATTGGAGTCATTATTAAAAGATTCGTTTTCTTTGGCCAGTTCAGCTATTTAGCCAGCTGATGCAGCGATTGGTATCTGTCAGTCTGTAAAGGATCAAGTCGGACGGCCTGACGGGCCTAACCGGGAGGATGATCTGGCTGAAGATAAGACAGGTATTCCTTGAGCGCTGTGTTTTGCTGTTGATGCCATAAGGGATTCAATACAGCAGGTTTCTCGTTTGGCTCTTGTCTGTACATATGCGCAGACTTTTGTGGCTTAAGAACTGGTCAGCCGAGCTTCCTTGTAAAAAGGTATTGGCAGGTTTCCCCTTTCATGGGGAACATTTATTTGGTGATCATTTTGGACAAATATATCCACAAGATTTCCGGAGGAAAGAGTTCTCTATGTCCTTCGAAGAAAAGCACAAGGCGTCCCTCGTTTTCAAACCTCAGGGACTGCTTCCTCAAATGTCTCAGCGCCAAGGCAGGGCGCTAGAGCCAGGGGCAAGCCACAAGGCCAGTGCCAGAAAAAGTGACAGCCACCAAGCACCAGCATCTAAACCTAGCACCAAGCCCTCCTTTTGAGGGGACGCCCCCACTCTATCGGGTGGGGGGAAGGCTGCTGAACTTTGCGGACATTTGGAGAACAATAGTTCAGGACGAGTGGGTTACCTCAACTATATCTCGTTGTTACAAGCTGAAGTTGCGGGGGTTCCCCCTCAGAGGTTTCTAAGATCCAGCGTTCCCTCGGATCCTCCAAAAAGAGACTTATTGCTTCAGGCACTACATCATTTAGTGCATCAAGGAGTGATTGTAGAGGTTCCTGTATCCGAAAAAGGCACAGGGTTTTACTCAATCCTGTTTACGGTTCAAAAACCAAACGGGGACACAAGGCCCATTTTGGACCTAAACGAGTATCTACTGATCCAGTCCTTTCGGATAGAGTCTGTCCGCTCAGTAGTAGCCTCACTCCAGATGGGAGACTTTCTAGCCTACATCAATATAAACGCAGCGTATTTTACATGTACCTATCTTTCAGCCTCATCAGAGGTTCATGCGATTTGCAGTAGAGGAAAGTCCTTTTCAGTTTGTGGCTCTACCCTTCGGGCTTGCTACAGCTCCCCAGGTGTTCACAAAGGTCCTAGCACCAGTACTGGGTCTTTTTAAGGACCCAAGGAATCTTGGTGCTCAGGTATCCGGATGACCTCATAACATGTACAGTGCGGTATTTGTAAAGCTTAGGCTAGATTATAGAGTATTTAGGTCTGATCCTAGATACGGTCCAAGCAAAGGTATTTTTGCCACCCGTAAGGATCTGTGTCCTGTAGAATCAGGTGCGTCAGATAAGAGGCACCAGACAACCCTCCATTCATCTCTGTATAAGTCTTCTAAGGAGAATGGTGTCCTCCTTCGAGGCAGTGCCCTATGCCCAGTTCCATTCCAGGCCTTTACAAAAAGACATTTTGTTGGCTTGGAACAGAAGAGGACAAGCCCTGGATTATCCAATGTTCTTATCGCCTCGGGCACGCTTAAGCCTAAACTGGTGGTTGCAGGATCAGAACCTGCGAAAGGGAAAATCCTTCGTCCCGGTAACTTGGAGAGTACTGACTACAGACGCTAGTCTCTCAGGCTGGGGGGCGACCCTAGAATGAATGATTGATTTGTAAAGTGCTGCAAGTGCGAACTGAATCGCCTCAAGGCGCAAAATGCGTTTTGTGTTGTCAGCTTCTTAGAAGAGGTAAGTCTTGAGTTTTTTCCTGAAGGCCTGATGGTCTTCTTGCGGATGTGAGTCGGAAGAGTGTTCCATAGCCGAGGTCCCGGGACTGCGAATCTTCGTTCTCCCCTTGCTTTGTAGCGGTATTTGGGAACGGGGAGGAGGTTTTGGTTAGATGATCGCAGATTGCGATTGGGTGTGTAGTGTTTTATTTTCTCTCGGAGATATTGAGGGCGTTACCTTGTATGCGTTTGTGGGTGAGGCAGAGGGTCTTTAATGTAATCCGATTCTTTACCGTTAGCCAATGTAGGCTCCTCAGGGATGGGGAGATGGACTCCCAGGGTTTTTTTCTTGTTAGCAGTCTTTCCGCCGCGTTTAGAATGGCCTGTAGGCGCGCAAGCTGATATTGGGGTAATCCTATGTAGAGTGAGTTTGCGTAGACGAGACAGGAATTGATGATTGTTCCAACTACTGCTGCTTTGTCCTCTTCTGGGATGAAGGGGATGAGTCTGCGTAGCAGGCGGAGGAAATGGTGAGATCCGCTAACTACTGATCCTATTTGTGCATCCATTGTCATTTCTGAGTCAAAGATAACTCCAAAACTTTTGACTTTGGTGCTCGGAGAGATGGTTTGTCCAAAAATGGTGGGAGGTGTCCATGGAGTCTTGGTTTTGGGATTTTGGTTAGCGTGTAGGTAGAGATGTTCTGTTTTTGACCCGTTGAGTTTGAGGGAACTAATGGTCATCCAGTCATCTATCAAAGTTAGGCATTTCTCTAGTTGCTGATGGTGGTCTTTTTGTCCGGTGATGCGAAGGTAGATTTGGGTATCGTCAGCGTATGAGTGGAAGCAGAGGTCTGATTTTTTTTTTGATGATTTTGAGGAGAGGGCGGATGTAGATGTTGAATAGTACTGGTTTAAAGCAAAGGAAATTCCCCTAGCGGACTTTTAAGGCACATTTAAGAAAATATTTAAAGAGGTATGTAAAGTAGATAACAGTTTATTAATTACAAAAGATAATCAAGTGAGTCACATAATCACATAGTTAAAAACAAGGAATGCAGTTCCATAAATACAAAGATTAATGATACCAATACATTTGCACCCGACGCGTTTCGGAGTTGCTTATGCCTCCTTCAGGGGTGATTGTAGGGTTTGCAACAAGAATTTTATTGGTATCTATGGATATAGGTTATGCATTCCAAGACGAATTTAAAAGAACATAGATGTATTGACGTACTGCCCATCGGACGCGTTCCCTGGTCGTGGTGTGTAGAGCTTTAGTAGAGTATAACAAAAATATTCACAAAGCCACTGTCGAGGTGGAGATAGAAAGGTATGAATATATAGGGTGGTTTTATTCTTCCTTCCAATGGGAAGAAAGGCCCATTGTTAACGGGCGTATGACATTTTAGATCTGAGATCACACTGGGGCCAAATGTGTTCTGCTGCAGACAGGACGCTTTCGGTGTGAGGTGCTGTGACACTTGCTATCTGGACCACATCTGATCCATACCCATCACCAGTTACTGTCCTCTATAACTTTAGGCGGACCAGGATACACATTTGGCCCCAGTGTGATCTCAGATCTAAAATGTCATACGCCCGTTAACAATGGGCCTTTCTTCCCATTGGAAGGAAGAATAAAACCACCCTATATATTCATACCTTTCTATCTCCACCTCGACAGTGGCTTTGTGAATATTTTTGTTATACTCTACTAAAGCTCTACACACCACGACCAGGGAACGCGTCCGATGGGCAGTACGTCAATACATCTATGTTCTTTTAAATTCGTCTTGGAATGCATAACCTATATCCATAGATACCAATAAAATTCTTGTTGCAAACCCTACATTTACCCCTGAAGAAGGAGGCATAAGCAACTCCGAAACGCGTCGGGTGCAAATGTATTGGTATCATTAATCTTTGTATTTATGGAACTGCATTCCTTGTTTTTAACTATGTGATTATGTGACTCACTTGATTATCTTTTGTAATTAATAAACTGTTATCTACTTTACATACCTCTTTAAATATTTTCTTAAATGTGCCTTAAAAGTCCGCTAGGGGAATTTCCTTTGCTTTAAATTCGAATTTAGGATGTGGCACAACTAGTAGATAATTGATCGATCAAATCTCTTGTTCTTGAATAGTACTGGCGACAAGGGTGAACCCTGAAGGACTCCACATGAGATTGTCCGGGTTTCCAAGGTGAATGCTCTTAGTTTCACTGTCTGTGAGCGATTCTCTAAGAAGGATGTGATTGTGAACCATTTTAGACTGTGGCTCCTGCTACTTCTGTGAGGCGGACAAGTAGAGTATTGTGGTCCACTGTATCAAATGCTGCACTGAGGTCTAACCGTACCAGGAGACCTGATTCTCCGTCATCTGCTGCTTCGAGGGCATCGTCCCATATTTTTAGAAGTGCAGTTTCTGTGCCATGGCCTGGGCAGAAACCTGATTGTAGAGTGTCCAGAAGTTGATGCGTGTCCAGGTGGCGTTGTAGCTGTTGTACTACTGCTTTCTCCATAATCTTGGAGATGGTGTTGAGGCTTGTTATCGGTCTGCGGTGGTTAGGGTCTTTAGGGTCGAGATTTGGTTTCTTTAGCAGGTGTTTGACGGTGCCTTGCTTGAGGGTGGTTGGCACAATCCCTTCTTTGAACGACTGATTTTATGAGGTGTGTTATAGTGGGAGCCAGGATGTCTGAGCATTCTTTAAGGAGTTTTGTGGGAATGATGTCATTTGGTGATGTGCTGTCACGAAGGCTTCTCATGTTTTTAGTCGCGTCAATGGTGATTGGGGTCAGGAAGAAGTCCGGCGTTTGTGTGCTGTTCGCTTCGATGTCCTCTTTTTGCTTTGGTTGGGTAAGGTTAGTTGCTTTTTTCTATTGAATTGATTTCCGAACGTTGTCGATTTTGTCGATGAAGAAATTTGATAACTCATTGCAGAAATATTGAGTATCGTTTGCTGGGGGCTCTAAGTAGCATGGGTTCATTGATTGGGCGACTATTTATTTTGAAAAGTTCCCGTGGCCGGTTTAAGGCAGTTGAGATGGTGTTCAAGAAATGTTCTTTTTTGGTTACTCACAGTGAGTACTTTGTAGTTTGTATGGTTTTCCTTGGTAGGATTTCTTCTCCATGCTCTTTCAGCTCTTCTACGTTCTTGCTTGAGTAGGGTGAGAGTGCCATTAAACCATCTCGAGTTTTTTTTGCGGATGAGTGTTCTGCATTTTGGCGCTACTGAGTCTGCTATTTTGTAGTAATGCCTTGTTTAGGGAGTTGAGAGGTTTAAGTTTAGCGGTTGTATTTTGTTTGATAATGTGGTTTTGAAGAGTTCAGAGTGCAGTTTCTTCTGGGATCTGTTTCAGTGTGTTGTTGAATGTTTCTGTTTTTGGAGGGTGGAGTTATTGGTGATTTTAAATTTTGATGGCGTGGTGGTCCGTCCATGGTAGTGGTGTGTTGTCGAATAGGTTGATGTCTATATTCTGTTTGAAAATGAGGTCTAGAGTATGTCCTGAACCGTGCATGGGAGTATTTATCAGCTGTTGAAGACCTAGTTCTTCCAGTTGGTTGATGCAGGCGGTCGCAATAGGGTCTTGGGTGGAGTTTGCCCAAAGGTTGAAGTCTCCAAGTACCAGAAGGTTTTTGGTTTTCAGGGTGTGCATTGAAATGAATTCAGTAAGTGGTGTAAGGAGATTGGTCTTTGGTCCTGGTGGTCTGTAGCATAGTAATATGTGAGTGGTGTCTTTGGGTGTTGTTTGAAGATGCAGGGGGAGTATCTCCATGAAAGGCACTGAGTTCTGTGAAGTTGGTTTGGTGAAGGCAAGGTGCGATTTGAAGATCTCTGCTAGGCCTCCTCCTTTTTTTCCTATTCTATGCTCGGTTAGGATGCTGTAGTTCTCAGGCACCAATTCAGTTAGGATGGTGTTGCAGTCGGATGTTGGCCAACTTTCCGTAATGAAGAGGCAATCTATGTTGTTTTCGATGATGAAGTCGTGGATTTCTAGAGCGGCTCTCAGCTCGGGAAATGGTCAAGGACAGAACAGATCCTGCCCATCAACGTCCTGGAATTACGGGCAGTACATCTGGCCCTACGGTCCTGGACAGTGGAGTTTTAGGACTGTCCTATCAGGGTTCAGTCCGACAATGCCACTGCAGTGGCCTATATAAACCACCAAGGTGGTACCAGGAGTGGTTCAGTTCTGAAGGTGGTGAACCACATACTAGCCTAGTCAGAGGGACATGTGCCAATCGCGGCTGCCAGCAGATCTGCCTGGGGGAATGATCTCTACACCCAGGGGTGTTCCAGGAAATTTGCCAGCGTTGGGGATGGCCAGAGGTTGACCTACTGGCATCCAGGTTCAACAACAAGCTACAGCAGTTTGTGTCCCGAACAAGAGATCTTCTGGCAATCGGAGCAGATGCTCTGGTAGTTCTATGGAGCCAGTACTCCCTGGTTTATGCTTTCCCTCCGACCCCTCTCCTTCCACATTTTGTTGCGCAGGATTCGGAGAGAGGGGGTTCTAGTCATTCTGGTGGTACCAGCCTGGCCCAGAAGGCCCTGGTTCCCGGAAATTGTGAGACTGACAATAGACGGCCCATGGACGCTTCCACATCGCCCCGATCTACTGTCTTAAGGTCCTCAATTCCAGCCCAATTTACAGTCTCTAAATTTGACAGCATTGCTATTGAAGCCAGGGTGTTAAAGGACTATGGCCTCTCAGGACCAGTTGTGTCTACCCTAGCGAATGCTAGAAAAGTTGTCACTAGGAAGATCTATCATAAGGTCTGGAAGATTTTTTTTTTTTATATTGCTTGGTGTGAAGTCAGAAAATGGCATCCTCAGAAATATGTGATTGGGAGAATGCCCTCTTTTCTACAGTCAGCTGTGGAAATCAGATTGTACTCAAAGCCAATCAGAGGTCAGATTTCGACCCTGTCAGTATTCTTCCAAAGGCCCTTAGCCTCCCATTCGCTAGTCCGAACCTTTATGCAGGGGGCAACTCTTTTGCCCCCCCCCCAATAAATCAGCTATGTGTCCTTGGTGCTGTCTGTGTTACAGAAACAACCATTTGAGCCTAGCGAGGAAATTCCATTAGACTTGCTGTCACACAAGCTAGCCTTCCTGATGGGCCATCACCTTGGAGTTGGCGGCCCTTTCATGCAGGGAACCATACTTGATCCTTCACCACAACCGGGTCATGTTATGACCTGTTCCATCCTTTTTGCCAAAAGTGGTGTCGGCTTTTCATTTAAATAAGGACATTAGTTTGCCTTCTTTTTTTGTCTTCGCCTCGTTCGGCAGAAGAGAGATGACTGCATTCTTTGGACGTTGTCCGGGCAGTCAAGGTTTATTTGTCTAGATCTGCGGAGATCCGAGGATCAGACTCCTTTTTTTGTTTTACCAAAAGGACCCAAGAAGATGCAGGCAGTTTCCAAAGCTTCCATTGCCAATTGGCTCTGTCAGTTGGTCATTCAGGCTCATGGTCTGAAAGAAATGTAAAGCTCCTCCCTTTAGGGTGAGAGCTTATTCTACCAGGGGTGTAGGAACCTCCTGGGCTTTTCGCTATCGGGTATCTGTGGCTCAGATTTGTATGGCTGCTACCTGGTCTTCAGTGCATACATTCACAAAATTTTATCAAGTGGCTGTTCGAGCAGCCGAGGATTTGGCTTTCGACCGCAGTGTACTGCGTGCTGCCGTATAAGGTATGATGGCTATTGTTTGGCACAGTGTCTCCCCTCAAGGCTATTGCTCTGGGACGTCCCAGTAGGTAATGAATATTAGCCTAACTCTGTGTCTATGATAAAGAAAAGGATTTTATAGGAAAGTATGACGAAAAAATCCTATATTTTTTTTTTTTTTTTTTTGAGGAACAGAGGGTGTCCCACTGTGTCAAAGGCAGCAGAGAGGTCCAGGAGTAGGAGTACAGAATGGTGTCCATTTGGTTTTAGCCGTTAGTAGATCGTATGAGTTTTAGAACCATTTCCGTGGAGTGCTGAAGGCAAAATCCAGACTGAATGGAATTGAGAAGATTACTCTCCGTGAGGTGGTCGCTCAGTCGGTTGTAGATCAGACGTTCAAGGAGTTTGTCTGTTTTAGAGAGTTGGGGGAAGATGCCAAACGAGAGGGTGTGATTGAAGATGTGAGTTAGATAGTGTAGGATAGAGCCAGAGGATGAATTCAAATAGACTCTGTGTGGCCACACCTCATATCAAACGTGGTGGAGGGGACAGGTGTAACATGTCGGCATTGCTTCTAGTAACTCTCTGGTGATCCCAAAGTGGGACAAGCAGATTAGCAATTTCACACAGCATTGCCTGTTACAGAAACCGAGACTTTTTATTTATTTTTAATTTTTTTGTTAATTGAGTATACTGTATGCAGGCAGCCTTGACATTTAGAAACTGGATCTTTTTTCAAGTTGGAAGTTTCAACAGTATGAACTTTTAGCCTTTCGTTTAATGAGCTGTTGCGCCGGTCTTTGGAAATATCTTATCTCTGCTTTCTCCAGGGAGGAGTGTGACGGATGAATTACTGTGTATACCAGGCCACATGCTTTTATAAACATGCTTGGGAGGCTAAAAGCATTGCGCTCTCGCTCTCTCTTGCGCTCTCTCTCGCTCTCTCTTGTCATGCTCTAGGAATGTGCCCCATATAAAGTGCCTATTGACCTATAGTATGTAACATATGTTATCTTTTGCAGGGTCCGGGATATCCAGCTACTGGATGACTCCCCCAAATGCGGGAAAGAGCTTGGAAAAATGTCTGAACCAGGCAGTAAAAGATGTCCCAGCTAGCAGACATGCGATTACCCCCTTGTACCTGGGGGCCACTGCTGGCATGAGACTTTTGAAGTATGTATGGGGTGGGTGGGGTGGGGAATACTGGTAATGGAGGCTTGTTCCCTGAAAAACTAGTAACCCATCGCAAGCAGTCAGTTTTCTGCTTCTGATAGCCTGACAGAGCGCGATTATTTCTGATTGGTTGCTCCTAAGAAAATTCTTGACCCCGTGGGGTTGATTTACTAAACTGGAGAGTGAAAAATCTGGTGCACCTTTGCATAGAAACCAATCAGCTCCTAATTTCAGATTGTTCAATGAAACTTTGACAATAAAACCTTGGTTTCTTTGCACTCTCCAGTTTTAGTAAATCTCCCCCTAATTGTAGAAAGACTCCACAGACTTAAAGGAAACCTGTACTAAGTGAACTATATATGCTACAATAGCTGACCCCTTTCTAGTTACTTGGCTGTATGACTTGATATAACATGCTATTTAAAAAAAAAAAAAACAACCTGTTTTTGATGGAGTCTTTCAGAGCCAAATACTTGTATTCACTATTTCTATACAGTTCAGTCCTATATGTTGAATCTATTACTTCATTGATCATTTCAGTATGGCTATCCGGGACTCTGGCACACTAGGAACATACTGATATGTGGTAAATGAAATGGGATACCACAGTTAACTGCTAGAATAACTTTCTAATGTTTTGTTGACGAAGTGACGTTCTAGAGAACTTTTACTACCAAGCGAAGATCTGGCTCTAGGCTTATCTATATAAATGTTATGTTTATTGCTGGGAAACATCTGCTTTGGAGACCACCCAAGATCCTGGTCTAAGTGCTGTCATTCTACCAAACAATACACCACCCCTCATTTTTTTTTTTGGGCCAAACGTAACCCTGTAGAGTTTAAAAGTTCACCCTCAAGGGGGTTGCCTGCCACTCTTCTCCCAACGTAGGCAATAGTTTATGGAAAAATGCCAATTTGTAGGTTGGACGAGTGTCTTCTCCTTTTGATGGTCTGGGAGCAAGTGGCATGATGTTATGCTAAAATCTGCAACATGTCCATATCATGGATCCAGTAAAAGTGCTCTTATGTTCACTTCTTGAATACATGCAGACAAATAACGCAGTGCTACAGTGATCCTCCACCACCAGCACAGAAAACTCATCAGAATTATATGACCACCCACTACAGGTAAGTAAAAGAAAAAACGCTTGTTATACAGGGAATAAATAAACAACCATCCGCTTTCTACCTGGACCAACTCCTTTTCTCTCCTCCTTACTGAGGTTGTAATCATATAGACTCATGCAACATAAGGAAGAAATGGAGCAGGACCCCCATAGTGTGAAACCTTAAAAAAAACTTTATTTTGCCAAAAAACACTTTGACATTATGACATTCTCCTTCTATTTCTTCCTTATGTTGTATTAGTCTATATCAGGGATATGCAGTTAGTGGACCTCCAGCTGTTGCAAAACTACAAATCCCATCATGCTTCTGCCTCTGGGTGTCAGGCTTGTGGCTGTCAGAGTCTTGCTATGCCTCATGGGACTTGTAGTTCTGCAACAGCTGGAGGTCCGTTATTGCATATCCGTGGTCTATATGGTTAAATCTCTCAAAACAGCACAGAAAGTCCATGAGTCATCCAGTGAGTCCAAACAATCGTGTGTAATCAAACAGCATGCCAGAAAAGGTGACAAATCGACGTGCCCACCACCATTATTCAGAGTGGCCTCTCGCCTGACAACGAGGACCCTTTAATTATAGAGGGTCATAATAGGCATTCCCTTATGGGTCATACAGGTATGGTGCACAGCGGTTCAGCGTTCAAAACTTCCGTCATAAGGCTGGATCAGGACACTCTCGGATAGTACAGTGGCATATGGAACAGAGAATAATGGCAAAGATAATGCTCTCTGTATAATCAATTTTATTTAAAAAGATACACTCACAAGTGAAGCACTTAACCAGTGCGAGTAAGCAGGCTAGAGTGATGATGTGTAAACACAACTCTCTGAGAATGCGCGATGGCCGCGGGTGACGTCACGACGTATCCTCGTTCTGGACACGTTGCGTCCCAGTGGGCGGGGACTTCTTCAGCAGATGGAGATATGACGTGGGCACCCGCGCTTTATACTAGGTGAGTAACCATGGCAATAATAAACAAACCATGGCCGGCGTATCCAAGACCAAGAAATCAATTCAGAGAAATCAATTCAGTCGGTGGCTCGTTTGGAGCAAAGCGTATGCACTACAACCAGCTATCTGGAAAGTTTGGGTTGGATTCTCAACCTAGAGAAATCTTCCTTAATACCGCTAAAAAGGCTGGAGTACTTGGGCCTGATCATAGACACAGCCCAGGAAAAGGTGTTCTTGCCTCAGGCAAAGATCAACACCATAAGAGAGCTGGTGCGGATGGTCCGGTCAAAAGGCGATCCCTCCATTCACCTTTGCATGAGGTTGCTAGGAACCATGGTGGCTTCATTTGAAGTAGTTCCCTATGCCCAGTTTCATTCAAGACTGTTGCAACAGTATCCTGTCTGCTTGGAACAAAATAATTCAAGCTTTAGACTTGCCAATGCAGCTGTCCCCAAGAGTGTCCCAAAGCCTCACTTGGTGGTTACTAACCCAGAATCTGTTGAAAGGAAAATCCTTCAGACCAGTCACCTGGAAAGTGGTAATGACGGATGCCAACCTTTCAGGCTGGGGAGCAGTACTAGAAAAGACAACTGTCCAGGGACAGTGGTCAAGAACCGAAAGAACCTTGCCCATCAATATCCTAGAGATTCGGGCAGTTCGTCTGACTCTAAAGGCCTGGACTTTCAGCTTATGGGATTGTCCTGTCAGGATCCAATCTGACAATGCCACAGCTGTGGCCTATATCAATCACCAAGGGGGCACCAAGGGTCTATCAGCGCAGAGAGAGGTGAACCATATTTTAACTTGGTCAGAAAGGAATGTTCCGTGCCTATCGGCAGTCTTAATTCCGGGAGTAGAGAATTGGCAGGCTCGACTACTTGAGTCACCAGCAGTTATTCCCAGGGGAATGGTCTCTTCACCCCGACATAGTTCGTGCTGTTTGAAAAAGATGGGGGACTCCGGATGTAGTTCTTCTAGCATCCAGGTTCAACATGAAGTTGGTCAACTTTGTGGACAGAACAAGGGATCCACTCGCATGTGAAACTGATGCGCTTGTGACCCCGTGGGATCAGTTCACTGATCTATGCATTCCCCCCTATTCAGTTGCTGCCTCGACTTCTTTGCAGGATCAAGCTGGAAAAACCGGTAATTCTGGTGGCACCAGCATGGCCCAGAAGGTCATGGTATGCAGAAATTGTAAAGATGGCAGTGGAGGGCACATGGTCCCTCCCACTACGACCACATCTGCTCTCACAGGGACCGATATTCCAATCTTCCTTACGGTCTCTAAATTTAACAGCTTGGCTATTGAAACCCATATTCTAAAGAAACGTGGGCTTTCCGGGTCAATTATCTCTACCCTGATTTAATGCAAGGAAGCCAGCTTCCAGAACTATATATTATAGGGTCTGGAGGGCTTATGTTTCCTGGTGTGAATCCAAGGGTTGGCACCCTCAGAGATATATCATAGGCAGAATTCTTGCCTTTCTACAATTAGGGGTAGAAATTAAATTGGCCTTGAGTACTATTAAAGGCCAAGTCTCAGCTTTATCGGTCTTATTTCAAAGACCACTTGCTACACATTCTTTAGTCCGGGGTTTTATATAAGGGGTGACATGGCTTAATCCGCCCGTCAAACCTCCCTTGTACACTTGGGACTTGAACTTAGTTTTGTCTGTGTTACAAAAACAGCCATTTGAACCGATAAAACATATTTCCCTAGACCAGGGAAGAAAAGTCACTACATTGTCTTGATGTGGTGAGAGCAGTGAAAATCTATTTAAAGGCAACTGCTCAGATTCCTAAGACTGATGTCTTATTTATTCTGCCAGAAGGTCCTAAGAAAGTACAGGCAGAGTCGAAATCTACCGTCGCTAAGTGGATTCGGCAAGTGAAAATTCAAACTTATGATTTAAGGGGTAAGATTCCCCCTTTTCGAGTTAAGGCGCACTCTGCCAGGGGGGTTAGTGCTTCTTGGGCAGTGCGTCATCAGGCCTCCATGGCTCAGATCTATAAGTCCGCAACTTGGTCTTCAGTGCATACTTTCACAAAATTGTATCAGCTGGATGTAAGGAGGTATGAGGATATCCCTTTCGGGCGCAGTGTGCTGCAGACAGCAGTATAGGTCCTCAAGTCTGGGGGTACCCTCCGGGTTGTGTCTCCCTCCCCTCAAGTAGTATTGCTATGGGACGTTCCATTAAGTAATTACTTAAGGCTCTGTGTCCCATGATGTACGATAAAGAAAATAGGATTTTTATAACAGCTTACCTGTAAAATCCTTTTCTTGGAGTACATCATGGGACACAGAGGTCCCTTCCCTCTTTTTTGGGATTTAAGTATATTTCTTTGCTTCAAACTGATGTGCTCCTGGAAGGAGGAGGGGTTATATAGGGAGTGAACTTCCTAGATTGGGTATAACCAGTGTCCATCACCTGAAGGTGGCCTATAATCCATTAAGTAATTACTTAAGGCTCTGTGTCCCATGATGTACTCCAAGAAAAGGATTTTACAGGTAAGCTGTTATAAAAATCCTATTTTTCAGAACGAGGTCAGCAATGGTAGCTCTATATTTCTTCATTAATAGATTTACTTGAAATCATAAAAGTACATCTTAGGTTTCGAAGTTTTAGAATGTTTTGCATGACAGCACTTTTATTGTGATCACAGGTTCACTACAATTACCGTATTTATCGGCGTATAACACGCGCCGGCGTATAACACGCACCCCAAGTTTAGGAGAGAATTTTAAGGAAAAAAAACTTACATTAAAATGCCCATCAATGCAGCCTTATCTGTCCATCTGCAGCCTTGCCCCAGTGCAGCCTTGTCAGTGCAGCCTTGTCAGTGCAGCCTTGTCAGTGCAGCCTTGTCAGTGCAGCCTTGTCAGTGCAGCCTTGCCCCAGTGCAGCCTTGTCAGTGCAGCTCTGTCAGTGCAGCCTTGCCCCAGTGCAGCCTTGCCCCAGTGCAGCCTTGCGTCAGTGCAGCCTTGCCCCAGTGCAGCTTTGCCCCAGTGCAGCCTTGTCCCAGTGCAGCTTTGGCAGTGCAGGTTTGCCCGTGCAGCTTTGCCCCAGTCTAGCCATGTCAGTGCAGCTTTGTGATAGATTTAAATATGGCGCCGAGACTGCAGGGATACTTCGGAGCCGAGATACACATACCCAAGTGTTCTCGGCTTTTTCCGGCGCCGCCGTCATGCCCAGTCCCGCCCCTGGACCTGTGTTATGTCCATCATAGGGCAGGACTGGGCGTGACTGTGAGCGGCGCCGAAAGAAGGCGAGAACACTCTGGCGAGAGCCGAGATACACATACCCGAGTGTTCTCTGCTTTTTTCGGCGCCGCTCACAGTCACGCCCAGTCCCGCCCTATGATGGACATAACACAGGTCCAGGGGCGGGACTGGGCGTGACGGTGGCGCCGAAAAAAGCCGAGAACACTCGGGTATGTGTATCTCGGCTCCGAAGTATCCCTGCAGTCTCGGCGCCATATTTAAATCTACCCACGGCTGTGTATGTCGGCGGCGACCGCGGCAATTGCCGCGATCGCTCCGATAAAACACAAAATCGGCCTATAACACGCACCCACGATTTTCCCCTGATTTTCAGGGGGAAAAAGTGCGTGTTATATGCCGATAAATACGGTATCTTTGTTGACCAGAAAGCCCACCTGTGTCTCTCATTTAGATTCCCTTTGTTTCTAGGGGCCTGATATGCATTCTGATAAGTGAGTCCTCTCATTGGACATGAGTTGGGCTGTCAAGCCTTTGGTAAAAAAAAAAAAAAAAAAAAAGCTATATGGAACAGAAAATGTATTGCACTTGCTGTACCGTGAGATTGCTGCACTGCGTATATCTGGAAAAGGATGCAGAAATATTAACTAATTTAGTTTGAGGTAACTGTAGCCATATTAGTGCATTTGTGACAAAAACAATTTTTTTTTTTTTTTTTTTTAACAATCTGCTAAAACTTTGGGCATTAGTACGGCTTGGACCTTAAAGAAGGGAACACCCCACCCCCCCACCCCCCGGAAAGCTTGTCCTGACAAATTGTATGTTGGTACAAATAAAAAAAGCATCACGGACAGTACTCCACTCATTTAGTAAAACTAAATCGGAGAGATGCACATAAGTTCTCCTTCCTTTTTGTTTTGTTTTTTGTTTTTTTCACAAAACACGTGTGAGTTCTGTTCTTGGGCACAACTTTTAGATTTCTAGATTTCGGATAGTTGACATGCTACTGAAATGATATCTAGGTAAGAGATATACTGTTCTATTAAATCTATTGGCATTTAAGTTATGTGAAAAATGAAGAGATGAAAACCCAGATCTCCAAACTGGAGACTGGAGTAGGGGGATGTAAATGTGTCACAATGCACAAAACTAAGGTAATGTTAAAAATACAATATAACTTTATTAATACATGGAATACTTTTCATATAAAAACTACATCCATATCTACATAATGGATGTACATGAAACCGATATAGAGCCTAGTTGACCGATGCGTTTTCACATAGATCCAAAGTTTCTTCAGTGTCCACATGCTCTCACAATCAAAGCAATGGACATAATCTCTAAAAGCTTTTATTACAGAACATCCAGCCGTTGCATTCAAGGTTTATCAAGTTTATATATTCTGACAAACTCACCTGGGACAGAGACTTTTGGAGGAAACTGAAGGCTAGCCTCTTGCCTACCAATTATGGGCCCTGGCATTTGAGGGAGCTACAAGCATTTAGGAAGATGTCCTGTTATGCAATGCAAAAAGGACATTATTACATTTAACAGTCAAGAAGGCCATGATGGTCTCTGCCAGCTTGGAACTTAGTGGACAGATGTATGTGAAAAGAGAGCTGGTTCATGAGATCTGGACAGCCCTTGGCCATCTGTTGCCTACCAGTCTGAGGAGGGGGAGATCACTGTTTTTTTTTTAAGTGTTTTTATTGTACTAAGCAACTCGTCTATTTGTCTGCTAGCAAACTATTATGTGATGTGTGACCTTGGGGCCGGGAAGTCTGACCTGGAGTGGGATATCTGATTTACATTGTCTCAGTGGCTAGTTGTTAAACTTAATGTTTATAGTTTGTTGGCTATTCCTTAGTTTTGTTAATTTATATACTTGCTTACAGTTTGTTAGGTTAATATGATCAGGAAGGGATGTCCTCCTGTAGGGTATACAGTATGTGTCTGAGTTTCAATAAACAGTCAATCCTTTGGTTTTTACCTCCTATCTTGTCTGTGTACGATATCTGGGGTAAAAAGGTCTGGTATTCGCTTTTCTGGTATTGCTCGGAATGGTTTGGTGGACAGGAGGCGCTGTTTGGCAGAGAGAAGCACCTAGTCAGGGTGCCCAAGTGATTCTGTCACATATATCAATACATGGTAGGTATCTCAAACGTTGGCCAGGATGAAAAAAAACCTTAATTTCAATATCCAAGGTTGAAAGAGGCTCCCATATGGTCAGGGATGAACAGAGCTGTTACCAAGTGGCAGAACAAAAAAGTTGTAAGGAACCTACAGCAAGTTAATAAAGTGTCTGATATCCCAGGATGTGCAATTCCATTTTTTTCAACAGAAAAAATAACTGGCATGCCCTGGCCGCCAGCACACACCAAATAATGGCAGATCAAATTGTATTGATGTACAACTTGATAAACCTTGGATGCACCGGCTGGATGTTCAGGTTGGAGATCTGGGGTTTCATCTCTTCAATCCGTGATAATAGAAAACCACAGAAACCGTAAAAGTATAGTGACCCAGCTGATACAAATAACTGACTTTTTTCTGCCCACAGCTTGACTGATGCCAAGGCCTCTGATGCGGTTCTGGAGGCTGTCAGTACCACACTGAAGTCCTACCCTTTTGATTTTCGAGGGGCGAAGATCTTGTCCGGCCAGGATGAAGGTGTGTTTGGCTGGGTGACCGCCAACTATCTCCTTGAAAACTTCATCAAGGTAAAAAGATGTTAACATCTAAAGACCCTTCTGCCCATTGCTAATTTTTCAAAACTGGGTGGAACACAGTGGACTAAGTTAGCCAAGTCCATGACAGCCAGATACCATGTGATCTTTGCCTAGGCTTTAGGTCATAGAAGGAAGCTCTACAGCAGCAGATTTTTATTGGTACTAACAAAAACTAATAATGGTTTTAATGTGCTCTTTGTGTGCTTCATGTATGAGTTTAAATGATAGGTCTACTCCAAGGGCTTATTGCCAGGTCGGTACTTTTTATTATGGGTAAGGTTTTGTGGTGTGATTGTTTAGACTAATCAGATTATTAAGGTGTCCATTGAAAGCTGTTGGGTGTGTCTTGTGAAAAGCTCTACTTTGTGCTTTCCACAGTTCATAGCCTCCGGCCCCAGTTGGCATCTTGATGTGGAAAAGGCTGGACCAGCTCTATTCTATAGATCTATCATAGGTTGTGGTTGGACATGTAAAGAGTTGGCATCCTTGAAAGCATTTGTTTCTCAATGGAGCATGAATAGAGATGAGACACCTGGACAAGTTCCTTGTCTCTGTGCCAGGGTGTAAACAGATTTGAGCAGGAGAGCACTAGCAGGACATGTTCAGCTTAAAACTCCCAAGAGGTCTAGAACATATTCCATTGTAAAGGTTACTTGGCTTCTGATATGCTTGCACAAGCATATTTTTCGTGATCATATTTGTCGGTAACTCTTTCTGTATGTGAGTGTGCTCCACATTCTCACTGAATGACTGGTTAGTAAAAGTAATTTGCAGGATACATTGCTTATTACATATACATTTTTAGTGGATGCCTACTGACAAAGTACTGGCCATACACTAATGCCCCGTACACACGGTCGGATTTTCCGACGGAAAATGTGTGATAGGACCTTGTTGTCGGAAATTCCGACCGTGTGTAGGCTCCATCACACATTTTCCATCGGATTTTCCGACACACAAAGTTTGAGAGCAGGATATAAAATTTTCCGACAACAAAATCCGTTGTCGGATATTCCGATCGTGTGTACACAAATCCGACGCACAAAGTGCCACGCATGCTCAGAATAAATAAAGAGATGAAAGCTATTGGCTACTGCCCCGTTTATAGTCCCGACGTATGTGTTTTACGTCACCGCGTTCAGAAACGATCGGATTTTCCGACAACTTTGTGTGACCGTGTGTATGCAAGACAAGTTTGAGCCAACATCCGTCGGAAAAAATCCTAGGATTTTGTTGTCGGAATGTCCGAACAAAGTCCGACCGTGTGTACAGGGCATAACACCAAGATAAGACAAGCAGTAAAAACCAGCACCACTATTAATAAAAATATGGCTGCCAGCATTGTACGTATCTAAAAAAAAAAAAAAAAAATGTGTTTTTTATTCTATTCTTTCTTCTTATTTGTTCCATTGCCTAACCAGGAACATTCTTATGACCAGAGTAGTTGTGTTTAGTGGAAAAGCTATTACCATAGACTGAGATGGCAACATCTGTGGCCAGTTTTATAGCATACAATATAAAAAAAATATATAATTACACACTATATAATATAAATATATATGTATATTCTATATCTCCATTATAATAAAAATGTATACTCTATTATTGCTTGTATTTGTTGTTGTTCCCTTTTTTGATGGGGAATTGGGTAAACTTTTTGAAATTTGAACAGTTGTGTATACTGTGCAGCTCTAGTGGGTCTCTGACCAAATCTGGTTTGGTTAGAATTGGTATTTAAGGTTTCTTAATGAAAGAAATTTTACATTTTTCACTTCTTGTCTTCTGATAAATCACTCGTCTGTGATGTATTTCTTCTGCAGTATAGCTGGATTGGGAAATGGTTCCAGCCTAGGAAGGGTACTCTGGGAGCTATGGATCTTGGCGGGGCTTCTACCCAAATTACGTTTGAGACTGCAGACCAGATTGACAGCCCAGAGAATGAGATGAACCTGCGGCTCTATGGACAGTCCTATCGCGTGTACACACACAGCTTTCTGTGCTATGGGAGAGACCAGGTGCTGAAGAGAATCCTGTCCAAAGTAATAAAGGTATGCTGATTTCTGCCAAGTGAAGAATGGGTCAATGGACATTATATATATATATATATATATATATAATTATTATTATTATTTTTTTTTTTTTTAAGTAATGTTCTATCTATGGTTTTTCTAAACATGTACACGACAAAGCATTCCCAAAACACTATGGGGTACTCAAAGACAAAGCACGGCAGGTACGATACCCCTCATATAAACCTTGGGATGTATCCCTGCTCTGAATCGTTAAAACCTCAGTCTGAACTATGTTATGAGGGAGAAGTCACTGCTCTGACTCTGTATAATTTTATGAATTGCCTGTGTATAAATTTTGAGTTATTGAGCTCTGTAAACAGAATTTACAGCAAAGGCATAAATGGAGATTATGGAAAACCTGCAAAAGGAGTTCTATGGCATGTGTTGATGGACTTTGGTTCACATCAGATGAGTTTTGCATTCGCATAGTCTATGGAAATGCAAAACTCTTCTTTCTTTCTTCTTCTTCTTTCTTTCTTCTTCTCTCTTCCTCCTCCTCCTCCTCCTCCTCCTCCTCCTCCTCCTCCTCCTCCTCCCTCCTCCTCCTCCTCCCTCCTCCTCCTCCTCCTCCTCCCTCCTTCCTCCTCCTCCTCCTCCTCCTCCTCCTCCTCCTCCTCCCCCCCTTCCTCCTTTCCTCTTCCTCCTTTCCTCCTTTCCTCTTCCTCCTTTCCTCCCTTCCTCTTCCTCCTTTCCTCTTCCTCCCTCTTCCTCCTTTCCTCTTCCTCCCTCTTCCTCCTTTCCTCTTCCTCCCTCTTCCTCCTTTCCTCTTCCTCCCTCTTCCTCCTTTCCTCTTCCTCCCTCTTCCTCCTTTCCTCTTCCTCCCTCTTCCTCCTTTCCTCTTCCTCCCTCTTCCTCTTCCTCCTTTCCTCTTCCTCCCTCTTCCTCTTCCTCCTTTCCTCTTCCTCCCTCTTCCTCTTCCTCCTTTCCTCTTCCTCCCTCTTCCTCTTCCTCCTTTCCTCTTCCTCCCTCTTCCTCCTTTCCTCTTCCTCCCTCTTCCTCCTTTCCTCTTCCTCCCTCTTCCTCCTTTCCTCTTCCTCCCTCTTCCTCCTTTCCTCTTCCTCCTTCCCTCTTCCTCCTTTCCTCTTCCTCCTTTCCTCTTCCTCCTTTCCTCTTCCTCCTTTCCTCTTCCTCCTTTCCTCTTCCTCCTTTCCTCTTCCTCCTTTCCTCTTCCTCCTTTCCTCTTCCTCCTTTCCTCTTCCTCCTTTCCTCTTCCTCCTTTCCTCTTCCTCCTTTCCTCTTCCTTTTTTTTTTTTTCTTTTTTTTTTATGCAAGTCAAATGCAGGTCAGACGGAGCTGGTCAAGGGCAGGTCAAATGCATCCCAATCTGATCCTATTGATACAGGCCCAGGTAAACCACCTTCTAGCTCAAAAGGAGAATCAAAAATAATATGCCATATTTGATATTTGCCTGGCTAAATATTATAGATTTAAAAGCCATAATAAACTTTAGAGGAGCATTTATGCAAAATCAAAAAGAGAAGCAAAGATTGATTGCACGCTTGAATAAAAAATGCTGTAGAGATTTTTTTTTTTATTGTCATGAGCCAGACAAAATTGCAATGATGATCAGTTGACGCGTTTCACACGAAAAGAACTGTGCTTGTCCACAACAAAGAACAAGCATGGTTCTTTTCGCAAGAAACGCGTCAACTGATCATCATTGCAGTTTTGTCTGGCTCATGACAATAAAGAAATCTCTACAGCATCCTTTGGATTCAAGTGTGCGATCAATGTTTTCTTCTCTTCTTGATCTTGCCTACGGTGATGAGCCGCGATTATCACCTTGGACCGTGTGTCTCCATTTTTGCCTGAAGCGGTGTGTGCACCCTTGTTCTGTTTGCATTTATGCAAAGCAATCCTTTTCTACTGTCCTTCGAGAGCTCACTTTTCCTGCATAAATTAGCCTAGGGTTCATTTGTACAGTAAGGTATGGAATGCTTCATTTCCAGAGCCTGGAGATGGAACTGTTACCGCAACTGCAACAGAACTAAAATTGTAATGGATCTGTGTTCCCGGACCCTGAAATTCTGCAGCTGATCTTTTCACTGCTATTAAATGTGATTTCCAGAACTATAGCACTGCCAACCCTATGGTACAGTTGCAGCAATGGAGCTGTTGCAGTTAGTCATTGCAACAGTTAGAGTTATGAGAGAAGCCAGGGGTAGTTGAAAGATTTGGCACTCGTATAGTGAAAAAAATCTGAAGGCAGGATGTGTTGCCATCCTGTCATGTGTCGCTTGTGGAAACTTGAAGTGGTTGGGCTGGCACATTGCACAGGCATGGTCCGCGGTTGTCACAATCAGGAAGTTGTTTCAGAGCAACCATGTGCCACTAATGTTGAAGCAAGTGGATGTAGACACAAAGTATACAAAAACGAGCAACATGGTCATGGGACTCTAAATGAGGCTAAACACTTCTAAACAGAATAGTATACATGATTACAAATTTATTGCATAGTAGTAAAATACATATTAACAATTTGATGGACATAATAAAATACCAACAAAAAAGGGGGATATAGTGAGTTGATCCGTGATAAGTAATCATAATAAACATAGTAAATTCATAAAAGTTGTTAATGTTCATATACATGATGTTTGTATATACAGTACCCGATTTTGGCAGATGGAAATGTATGAGTGCAAAATTCATAATGGTCCACAAATTTCTTGGCATCCTATAATCCTATGCGTTTCGCGGATTAGTTTCCACTTCCTCAGGAGTAGAGGCAAAAAAAATCTAAAAGGTGATAAAAAAAAATACCCAAGTAGTATCATATATAGAAAAATGATAATGGATAGCTCCCAGATATAGGGGGACAAATTATGGGGCAATGAGCCCTAGCACTTACGGGTCAGCTCACACACATAGGATGGACTTATGGACTATGTAACTGTATCTCCAAAGAAGGGGGGGAGAGATAAAGAGCCTACCCCAGGGGGCTGTGGCATAGTGACCCACTCGGCCCTCGAGGACAAATGGAGGGCAGACCAAGGTCTCATAATAAGAAGAATTCATAGCTTGTGTGTATAGATGATGGCGCAATAGGCCAGCAATATTCTATAAATGAAAAATGTTAAAAAATATAAATATATTTGAACACGGATTTACAAATCCTTATAGTGACCAGGAAAAAACGGAGTGTGTTAATAAAGCTAGTGACTGAAAAATGGGAATTGAAAAGGGTGTAATGTGAGCTGACCAAAGTGGTCCAAAGAATAGATGCATATACAGTGCTTTGCAAAAGTATTCACCCCCCTTGGCATTTTTCGTGTTTTATTGCCTCCCAACCTGGAATTAACATGGATTGTTTGAGGATTTGCATCATTTAATTTACAGAACATGCCCACAACTTTGAAGATTTTCATTTTATTTTTTTTTTATTGTGAAGCAAACAACAAATGAGGACAAAATAACAGAAAAAGTCAATGTGCATAACTATTCACCCCCCCCTAAAGTCAATACTTTGTAGAGCCACCTTTTGTGGCTATCACAGCTTGCGCTTGTGAACAGCAATCTTTAATGCCGCGTACACACGGTCGGACTTTTCGTCTACAAAAGTCCAATGGACGCTGACGGACTAAAGCTGGCTGGTAATCCGATCGTGTGTGGGCTTCTCCGGACTTTCAACTGACTTTTTTAGCCTCAAATCCGACGTACTTTAGATTTGAAACATGCTTCAAATCTTTCCGACGGACTCGAGTCCGGTCGAAAAATCCGCTCGTCTGTATGCTAGTCCGACGGACAAAAACCCACGCTAGGGCAGCTATTGGCTACTGGCTATGAACTTCCTTATTTTAGTCCGGTGTACGTCATTACGTAAGAATTTGACGGACTTTTGTGTGATCGTGTGTAGGCAAGTCTGTTCGTTAGAAAGTCCGCCGCAAGTCCGTCGAAAGTCTGTCGGACAGGCTGTCGGACTTTTGTAGCTGAAAAGTCCGACCGTGTGTACGCGGCATAAGTCTGACCACAGATTGAGATCTCGGTTTTGACCATTCCAACACATTTACATGTTTCCCCTTAAACCACTCAAGTGTTGCTTTAGCAGTGTGTTTGGGGTCATTGTCCTGCTGGAAGGTGAACCTCCGTCCTAGCCTCAAATCACACACAGAGTGGTACAGGTTTGGCTCAAGGATATCCCTGTATTTGGCACATCTATCTTTCCCTCAACCCTGACCAGTTTCCCAGTCCCGACTGCTGAAAAACTTCCCCACAGCATGATGCTGCCACCACCATGTTTCACTGTGGGGATGGTGTTCTTTGGATGATGTGATGTCTTGGGTTTGCGCCAGACATAGCGTTTTCTTTGATTGCCAAAAAGTTCAATTTTAGTCTCATCAGACCAGAGCACCTTCCTCCATACATTTTTGGAGTCTCCCACATGCCTTTTCGCAAACTCAAAATGTGGCATTTTGTTTTTTGCTGAAAGTAATGGCTTTCTTCTGGCCACTCTGCCATAAAGCCCAACTCTATAGAGTGTACGGCTTATTGTTGTCCTATGTACAGATACTCCAGTCTCTGCTGTGGAGCTCTGCAGGTCCTCCAGGGTTACCTTAGGTCTCTGTGCTGCCTCTCTGATTAATGCCCTCCTTGCCCGGTCCGTAATTTTTGGTGTGCAGCCATCTCTTGGCAGGTTTGCTGTTGTGCCATGTTCTTTCCATTTGGTTATGATGGGTTTGATGGTGCTCCTAGGGATCATCAAAGATTTGGATGGTTTTTTTATAACCTAACCCTGACTTGTACTTCTCAACAACATTGTCCATTACTTGTTTGGAGAGTTCCTTGGTCTTCCTGGCCGTGTTTGGTTAGTGGTGCCTCTTGCTTAGGTGTTGCAGCCTCCGGGGCCTTTCAAAAACGTGTGTGTGTGTGTGTATATGTAATGACAGATCATGTGACTCCTAGATTGCACACAGGTGGACATCATTTCACTAATTATGTGACTTCTGAAGGTAATTGGTTGCACCAGAGCTTTGTATGGACTTCATAACAAAGGGGGTGAATACATACGCACATGCCAATTATCAGTTTTTTTTATTTCTGAAAAATAGTTTTTATGTGTATATTTTTCTAATTTTACTTCACCAACTTAGACTATTGTGTTCTGATCCCATTACATATAATTCAGATTAAAAAAACATTGAACTAAAGGCTGTAATGTAACAAAATAGGTAAAAAGCCAAGGGGGGTGAATTCTTTTTGCAAGGCACTGTAAGACACAAAGTAGATGAAAAGTGATAGAGGAGATGGGCAGCTACTAAGGCCTTATGCACACTGGATGTTTTTGAAGTTGCTCTTGGGGGCATCTGCCATTTTATAATATTTTTGACTCTAAACACCCCTGCATGTTATCCTATGTGTCCATGCGCACACACAGGTGCTTTAAGGCAGAAAAAAAAATGCGGTCAAGTGCAGCAGCGTTTTTTTTTTTTTTTTTTTTGTTTTTTTTTTATAAATTCTTTTTAATAATTTTAGTAAATTTTACAAATAAAATACAACACAATAAAAGCAAGCAAGGAAAGCAAGAAAACATTCATAAAATAAGCAGGAAAAAAAAAGAACATTTAGATCTCCAACACAACATAGATACTCTTACAAACCAAAAGGTGTATATCTTAGGACCTTATTATAACAACCATATATATCCTAGTTATTCCCCAAAGTGGAGGTGAGTGGTAGCATGAGAGGTGGAGGCTTCAAACATCTAAATGCGAATAATCCAACAGATCTTTCTCCCAAGTAGATCTAGGGATTACTAGGCCCCTCTGCTTAGTCCCCACCTCCCCAGAAGCAGCGTTGTGGCAGAAAAAATGCGTTAGGTATGTTTTAGTGCTTGAGCATTTTTTCCATTTCAATGGCCAGAATAAATTATTATTTTGGTCAATTAAATGAATTAACGCTGAAGCGCTTGACATGCGTTTAGACATTTTATTCAACAAAAAAACTGCTGCCTGGAGGTAAAGCGCCTAGGAGAGAGCAAAAAATGTCCAGTGTGCATGAGGCCTATGATGCAAACAAAGACAACATGGTATTTTATAGGAAAAAATGGTAGTTGCTTGATACAGCATGTTTTAGCAATTCATTTGGGGTTTAGATCTACTTTGCATGGAAAACTTTTTTTTTTTTTTTTTTTGACAGTTAAGTATGTTGAAAAAAAATCTCTATAGGCAAATAAGGACAACTCCCTTATAGAGAGTTGTCGCTGAAACGTGTTCCAATTGGAAGATGCTCTACTCTTCTTCTGGGGACAACTTCATTTTTAATTCTCCCTCTCTTTCAGTCCTGGTGATGATGGTCACCAGGAATATTAGAATGAGGCTGCCTATAGATGGGTCATTTCTTTTTTTAATCAGCAAGCGAGCTGATTGGGACAAAAAAAAAAAAATGCACATATTTCCCCATCCACACAAGTGAAATGGCTGAAGGAATCCTCCCTGCTGTGCTATTGTATTCTGACAGCGGGGACTCCTCCACTGTCAGAAAGCACTGATCAGCACTGCAGCTGATTATCATATGGAAAATTTCTAACATTTCACGCTCAACAGAAGTTGATCGTTAGATTGGCTTCTGACGAGCCGGAACAGTCATAGATGGATTGAAATTTCGATCCATCTATGCCCAGCCTAAATCTCCCTAGCAGGGATGCAGCAATGGAAACCTGGCTGGGGTTCTAACTTCTCAACACTTATTCCAAAACTTAAAAAAAAAAAAAAAAAAAGTCTTTAGACACCTTTTTTAAAGTATATTGCTTATTTTGAATAATTCAGCTTTGAGCCACGTTTTCAACTGGTGTCATACGAAGTACAATATATACACATTCAGAAATCCTTTTGTGCTGAAAGATTGTTAAACATTACTGAATAGTGAAATAATGATAGTTGGTACAGTGAAAGCTATTTGGTGCTTATACTGCAGTGCCATCTAGTAGCTAAATGTCAACATCGCAATTGTACAATTGCAGGCATAAATAATGGTCTTAAAGAGGTTCTTTAAAGCTGTATGAAAAATGGGAAAAGTCCGTAGCTAAAAATACTGTAGCTGCTGACTTTTACTAAAATTACACTTGCCTATCCAAGGATCCTTTTTTTCCAACCCCCCCCCCCCCCCCCCCAGTGGTTCATCACGGGTCTTCAGGTCCCCTGCGCCAGCATGTTTACTAAAGGAAGCTGGCTATGACTCCTTGCAGGATCACTGTCCATGGCGCGAGCCTCGCTGCACTTTGAAGGTTTCTGCAGCATTCTGGGACCTGTGACATGTCCCAAAAGGCTGCAGGCAAAGGAAGGGTTGGTGGGCATTCAAAAGTACAAATTTTTGTTTACATTCATTTCAGATCAAACGTTAAAAGCAATTTCCCAAATGAAAACCACAAACCCTGTTAGAATTTTTTTTGAGAAAATTTTGACCCTGCTCCTTTTGAATTTTCTTTTCACTAAGGTTGAAAACGAATGTCCATTTGATCCCAATAACGATTCGAAAAATCGAACATTCTTTAAACAAAATTATTTTTGAACAAGGTTTTACTAGTGTATAATCAGCTCTATTTACTATTGAAAAGTGAATGATTTGTGCACTTATATGACCAGGTATTGTAGACTATATAAGCCAATGCTAAAGTAAAATCTATATAATGTGAATACTATCCTTCCTAGAACAAAGTTATTGCATATTGTGTTATTTAATAGATAAGCTCACATCTTTTTAGTTCCAAAATTCTCATTGTATATGTTTCTATTTTACGTATAGGAACAGTCCTACTCAACAACTATCAAGCATCCATGCTGGCCCCGAGATTTTACCAAACCAGTCAAATTTGGAGATGTTTATGAGTCCCCATGCACATCTAGCGAGAAGCCGGCAACCTATGACCCCTCGGTGGAGATGACAATTTCTGGCACTGGAGATGTTGACCGGTGCAGGCTGCAAGTGAACAAACTCTTCCGGTTCAGTGACTGTCCATATTCCTCTTGCTCCTTCGATAAAATCTTCCAGCCGAAAGTATCCGGAAAATTTATAGTATGTTTTTAAAAGCAGGGTTTCATCTACAGATACGTTTATATCATTAATTTGTTTCTATGTTCATCCTCGCTTTCTGTGCAGAATATACAGTCTGAAATGAAAGGAACTCCATTTTAAAATAGTTGTCAGCAGAACCGATGTCCCCATTGGGACATTTATTTATTTTTTGCTCAAATTTCCTGATTGTGACATCTGTAAAATTCTAATTTACATTTAGTTTACCTCTCTGACCTGGTGCCATGGTCACCATGGTAGACAGTGATATTGCATCTCCTAAATGGGATCAAAGAGAGGCAGATGTTCTATCATTTTCCCAATCCATCAAAAACTAGAACAAAATGCTAGTGGAGTTACACCATTAACCTGTTCAGAGTTGGACTGCTGCTTTGAATTGAACCAGCAGATAAGTGTTCAGACTTGTATTACAAGGAATATGGTACTGAATTGTACGTGCATTAGTTGTCATAGTGCTACCTTGCCCTGTGTTTATTTATCTTTGTGGCTATGGCCATATATGTTAATGAGTTTGTTACTTATTATGGAAAGATCAGTAATGACCTGTTCTGCTGGTTCTTTTACCCTCCACACTCCTCTTCTCTGCATACACAACATGGTCATACCCTTTGCACTCCTTCTTGCACTTTTGAGATGCCATTGTCTCTCTTCTACTGTACATACTTCCATGTCATACCATTCACACTCCTGCCCACACACATACTGCCCACTGTCATACCCTCTGTGCTCCTCTTTCATATAGCTCCCTATTTCATACCTTTTGCAGTCCTCTCCTACACATACTGCCCACTGTCATACTCTCTGCACTCCTTTCCTACACATACTGCCCACTGTTATACGCTTTGGAGTCTTCTCCTACACGTACTGCCCAATGTCATACCCTCTGCACTCCTTTGCTACACATACTGCCCACTGTTATACCATTTGCAGTCTTCTCCTACACGTACTGCCTGCTGTCATACCCTTTACAGTCCTCTCCTACACATACTGCCCACTGTTATACCCTTTGGAGTCTTCTCCTACACATACTGCCCACTGTTATACCCTTTGGAGTCTTCTCCTACACGTACTTTCCACTGTCAAATCCTCTGCACTCCTTTCCTACACGTAAAGCCCACTGTTATACCCTTTGCTGTCCTGTACTACGCATACTACCCACTGTCATACTGTCTACACTCCTTTCCTACATATACTACCCTCTGCATGCCTTTCCTACACATACTGCCTGCCGTGTACTTCTCTCCTACACTTACTGCCTGCTGTTATAGCCTCTACGCTCCTCTCTTGCATATACTTCCCTCAGTCATACCCTCTGCAGTCCTCTCCTACAGATATTGCCTACTGTCATACTCTCTGTACTTCCCTCCTACATTTACTGCCTGCTGTGGCGGAGGAAGGGGGAGGTGGGCCGAGCTTCACTGCGGCACCGTCTCCAGAAGTGGGGAAGGGGACCTGTCCAAAAGTAGAACTCCGCTTTAAGTTCTATCTGATGCTTTGTTGTCTGTTTCTGTGCCTGGGTAAATATTGAGAGCTGTTTGATCTACCCAGTAGAGATTAGGAAAACTGTACATGAAAGGATCATTTCTCAAATTAGTTTTATGCAAATGGTCAGCTCTAATCTCAAGCCAAAGTCTTGTGATCTTAGCAAACAGGTATACCCATTCATTACTGAGGTATACAGTGAGCAATGCTAAAATGTCTTTTATGCCTCTCTCTATGGGTGGCAAGATTTCCTGTAAGTAGGTTCAAATAATAATCCTTCCCTCAGCAACTCCTCCCACTCTCCACAGTGCTGGACCCACGTGTGAGCTCCTTGCTCCCTCCGGCCATGCCTACCACACGTTTATTGGATGGAGGCTCACTGTGGATAGCTCTGTTGGCAACTGCAGGCTCCCATTGGATAAATATGATGTAGGACTGACCAATCCCTAACACTACTTGGAGTGGGCATCCCTGCAACCAGGCAAGTGCCACTCTCCAAACCTCCCCCTTCTTTCCCTCGCAGTGTCACAGGACAGGCTGAGGACTAGGCACCCCTCCTGACCTAATGGGGCCCGGGTGTGGTACAGGAGGGCTGGCTGTACACCGCCCACCTCCCTTCCCATCAGTGGCCTGCAAATACTCCCTACTGTCATACTTTCGGCACTCTTTACCTGCACATATTGTTACTGTCATACCCTCAGCACTCCTCTCCTGCACACACTACCTTAATACCCTCTTCACTCTTCTTCTGCACACACTAGGGTCATACCCTCTGCACCCCTCTCCTGCACACACTGTCCTACCCTCTGCACTCTTCTCCTGTACACACTACTGTCCTACCCTCTGCACTCTTCTCCTGCACACACTACTGTCCTACCCTCTGCACTCTTCTCCTGCACACACTACTGTCCTACCCTCTGCACTCTTCTCCTGCACACACTACTGTCCTACCCTCTGCACTCTTCTCCTGCACACACTACTGTCCTACCCTCTGCACTCCTCTCCTGCACACACTACTGTCCTACCCTCTGCACACACTGTCCTACCCTCTGCACTCCTCTCCTGCACACACTACTGTCCTACCCTCTGCACTCCTCTCCTGCACACACTACTGTCCTACCCTCTGCACACACTGTTCTACCCTCTGCACTCCTCTCCTGCACACACTACTGTCCTACCCTCTGCACACCTCTTCTGCACACACTACTGTCCTACCCTCTGCAATCCTCTTCTGCACACACTACTGTCCTACCCTCTGCACACCTCTTCTGCACACACTACTGTCCTACCCTCTGCAATCCTCTTCTGCACACACTACTGTCCTACCCTCTGCACTCTTCTCCTGCACACACTGCTGTCCTACCCTCTGCACACTTCTCCTGCACACACTGCTGTCCTACCCTCTGCACTCTTCTCCTGCACACACTACTGTCCTACCCTCTGCACTCTTCTCCTGCACACACTACTGTCCTACCCTCTGCACTCTTCTCCTGCACACACTACTGTCCTACCCTCTGCACTCTTCTCCTGCACACACTACTGTCCTACCCTCTGCACTCCTCTCCTGCACACACTACTGTCCTACCCTCTGCACACACTGTCCTACCCTCTGCACTCCTCTCCTGCACAAACTACTGTCCTACCCTCTGCACTCCTCTCCTGCACACACTACTGTCCTACCCTCTGCACTCCTCTCCTGCACACACTACTGTCCTACCCTCTGCACACTACTGTCCTACCCTCTGCACTCCTCTCCTGCACACACTACTGTCCTACCCTCTGCACTCCTCTCCTGCACACTACTGTCATACCCTCTGCACTTCTCTCCTGCACATACTACTGTCCTACCCTCTGCACACACTACTGTCCTACCCTCTGCACTCCTCTCCTGCACACACTACTGTCCTACCCTCTGTACTCTTCTCCTGCAAACGCTACTGTCCTACCCTCTGCACTCCTCTCCTGCTCACGCTACTGTCCTACCCTCTGCACTCCTCTCCTGCACACGCTACTGTCCTACCCTCTGCACTCCTCTCCTGCACACACTACTGTCCTACCCTCTGCACGCCTCTCCTGCACACACTACTGTCCTACCCTCTGCACACACTGTCCTACCCTCTGCACTTCTCTCCTGCACACACTACTGTCCTACCCTCTGCACACACTACTGTCCTACCCTCTTTACTCCTCTCCTGCACACACTACTGTCCTACCCTCTGCACTCTTCTCCTGCACACGCTACTGTCCTACCCTCTGCACTCTTCTCCTGCACACGCTACTGTCCTAACCTCTGCACTCTTCTCCTGCACACGCTACTGCTGCACTTGCTGCGTGCTATGATTTCATTCACATTATTCTCCAGCATATTTTACCCCCCAGACACTTCTTTAGCATTGTTTGTTCTAAGCCCAACCTTTCCAGTTCTGAAACTGGCACAAAAAAATAAATACAAATTTTTATATATAGATATATATCATCGACCCACAGTACGTGTTTGCATTGCATTTTGCTGTGTCTCCTGCTGGGAATATTTCACAGGATTGTCAGTAAAACAGAGAGAATACTCCGCACCTCCTATACTGATAACTAAACAGATTCTCTATAGAGAACAGTTTTTTAATTTAAATCTTAAATGGTTGAGTCTATCAGAAAATTGTATAATTGGCTCAGTATCTTTGAGTATACTGTATAAATTTAAATGACCTTAAAATCTATTAGACTTGATTGAAAAATGTGGTTTTCATTACCTTGCTGGCACGACTTATTTGAAAGCAGATCAGATTTTTACATTACAGAACATGATCAACTACATATTTTGTGTTTTAAGAGTTTGTGTTTAGATATACTTAAAAGCTGAACTCCAGGGAGAGTAAAAATGATTATTTGTAGTGGTGCTGCCTCTGCTTTGGAAGGGTTAAAATTGCCCATTTAGGTCTAGGGGAAAAAGAAAAACCATTTTACTTATCCCATCCTCCATGCTGCAAGACCTGTCCATCAGCCTCTTCTCTATGCTCCAACAGTCGCCTGTCCTCTATCTTGAAAACCAATGCAGAACTCCTAGCCCTGCACTGGACATGAGGATGCCGAGGAACAGTCCACTGCTGGAGCACCAGGGAGGATCAGGTCCCCTTCTCCTCCCCTAGACTTAACTGAACCTTAAGGGGTCAAGGGAGGATTCTTCTTTTCCCTAGAGTCAGGCTGTAACACCGCTCGCTGTTTCCGCCTACCTTTTATAAAGTTCTTGTGTTCTTTATCACCATAGAAAAGCAGGAAATTACGCTAGAATAAAACCTACAAGAAATGTCAATCCAAGTCTTATACCTGGTGTATTAAAGTAACCGTGTCAAGGCAGAATTACAAAGGCTGACTCTGCTGACCACTTTCTGTAAATCCTATTTGCTTGGCTGTCATGTTGGGGAACCAATATTGGGGGGACATTAGGAAATGTCACTAGGGTCTGGGTTAATATTGAAGCAACAGATGCAGAATAACAGCCAGGAAACTAGCATTTTCAGAAGTGGAGGTCATCTATAGCAGCCTATGTATCTAAGAACAGTAATAAATTGCACCTGATATTGTCCTACTGTGGCCAACCTATAATGAAAATGATCCATCTGCTTGCTTTTATTTGTCTCTAAGTTTTTTCCAAGCCGTTCCAAATATGATTTAATTTTCCATCGGCTGCTACACGTGGGAACTGGCATGTACTGATGCTACTAGGCCAACATGTGCCATATGTTTATTACAAGTCCCACATGAAACTTGTTACCAGGCAGTGCCAGCTCAGATAGCTGTTGTTGTGGAAAAAAAAAATCTAAGCCAGGCTTTGGGCCTTTACAGCCTATTGTCATAATAAAATAATAAAAGGCAAAGTATAGGAAGCTGATTACAAATGCATGTGATGAAAGGACTCAATAAATAATGTATTATTGTATTAATTGTTTCAGGCATTTGCAGCATTTTACTACACCATCGACTACATAAAATCTGTGATGAAGATGCCAGTCAGTTCTCTGGAGGACCTGGATACCGCCACCAATGCCATCTGCTCCTCCACTTTTAGTGATGTGAGTCATGACAAACTGGAATACGCCAGTATTATCTTTTAATAATCTCATATTCATCATTCGGTCAGCTTTATCGTTACCGCGCATCATGAAATTTGCTCTACATCAATTAGTCATAGGTATCTCAAGCGGATTAATCCAAACAATAAATAGAGGCAGATGTCATTAAGTGCTAAGCATACACATGTTGATATTTTAATAGCAATATGCAGATGATACTAGCCAAGTGCGTTTTTTTTTTTTGAGTCTTTGAGTAACCTTTGAAATATCTATATACTGCCTAGATCACATGCAAGCAGCTATTTTTGAAGCGCAAGACCACCAAGAAAAATCAATTTCTTATTTGTGGGGTGCTGCTTGCACAATTGCAGGGTTCTCATAGAAATGAGGAGAAAATGCAATGACGGCATGACTTTAGCCAAGCTAATCATTTCACCAGCTTGTGATTTCACTAGTTCTTTTTAGTATCCACTAGAGGGAGTATGATTATTTTTTTTTTTTTTTTTAAAGCATCTCCTAGAACAGTGGTGCCCAACAGGTCATGTTTTCAGGATTTCCTTCACCTTGCACATGTGCTTTAAAGGACAAGTCCACCTTTTTAAAAAATAAAATATATATAAATGCACATCTTTTTACAAGTAAAAAGAAAATTTGCATTTATTTATTTTACTAGGAGCCTGGAAAGCATTGTACCTGTGATCAGCAGATTGCAGATGCCATGCCATAAAGGCTGTCAGTACTACTTTTCCATTCCCAGAACTCTTGGAATGAATGGTGCCGCTGGGTGGGTGGAGCCTCGCATTGGGCACGTGTGTTTGCGTTTTTTTTTTTTTTGTTGTTTTTTTAAATCCTAACAGCTAGTGAAGGGAGAAGATCCCCCGCTTGCTGTCACTAGATCAAAAAGACACTGTAGGGGTGGGAACATGTTACATGTTCCCAAAAGGTGAACTTATCCTTTAAGTCCATATCCTTGGTTTGGTATTTGTGACCGTTTTTTGGAAAATCCAAAAACATGACCTGTTGAGGGGTACTTGAGGATTGAAGTTGAAAAAAAACACTGTGCTAGATGAAGACCAAATTGGTGCAAGGTCTTAGGGATAAAACCTATCAGGACAGATTAATATAGCCTTGAAGAAAAGGTTGGGGTATGATTGAAACCTTTTAAATGCAATAAGGCTGTGAATGTTTTGGAGGGCAGTATTTTCTTGTTTACAAACTATTTTTATTGGGTACAAAAAGGTGGTACAAAAAGCGTTTGTCATATGCCAAAAAAAGTACAATACAGGTAGTTTACACATAAGGAAGATCAAAGTATATTGTGGGATTGTTGATATATTTTGTTTCAACATTAATCTCTGATTGTTATATATATACATATCTTATATTGTTCTTCGGACTCAGATTCCTGGTAGTGTCATTCAGGGTCATTCAGGGTTGAATTTTCTAATATAATACTAAGATCAAGAATATGGAGCATGACATTGCATACTATTTATTTACATGTTCTGAAGGAGCAGTAAAACCCTTTTAAACAAGCCCTCATCCACCGCTGTATCTATAAGTATTGTGTAGAAATTGGTCTTTTTAAATCTTAGCTATTTTGCAACTGTTCTTGGCCTTCTAATGGAAATCGAAAAAAACGAAAAAAAAAATGGTGTTGCTTTTATTCCTTTAAGCAAATTCCATAAATCTTAGGTGTAATAAAACAATTCACAATTAATGTGTTACAAAACCATATAAATATTCAACACAGTGCATGATCAACTAAACCTAAAAACGTGATTGCACAAAACACTCCACATTCCCAACATATTAAGTGAAAATCTGTAATGAAACTTCACTTAAACGATGTCCACTTCAGTGCTCCACCACCAAAGTGCGAGCCAAATCCTTATCAAATGAATAGGACCTCCAGTGAATGAAAGCCTTAGCACTTATAGGTAATGTAAATGCGACTGAACAGCCTGCAGCCTTGGTATCAACCTCATACGTGCCCACACTGATCTCAGCCATGGATTATGTGCAGCAAAAATCATGGAGAGGAAACAAACTGGCTACATAGTATAATATTATTTAAACTGACACATTTATTAAGTCAAAAAAGGCTACTCGCAAACAAATACAAAGACAAAACTTGTAAAAACGCTTTGCTTGGCGAGTGTGATGACATTAGAGCTCAGCTGATGGCCAGCGCGTTTCGTCACTGATGTCCTCTTGATTGTGAATTGCTTTGATGCTTACATGTTACACACTTCAGTTTTACGGAATTTAGTGCAACACAATTTTTTTTTTTCTATATTCCTTTTTATATCTTGTATCGGGTTCCCACATCACACCTGACTCACAGGTAGTTCAACCTATGCAAACCGCTGGACAAAAAAAGGATTGTGCACGAGTTTGGTTCGAATGCGATGCAAATTCAGCCATACAATCTGTATGGCCGAATTCACATCGCACAGACATCGCATGTGATCTGCACAGCACTGCAGATTATTTTTAGGCAGGCTTGTACATAATCGCTCCTAAAAACAATTCTTTTAGAATGTTTTGAACAGCAGAATGCACCGTTGGTATACCTAGTTTTAGAGGTTGCTGCCCAACCAGGCACACCAAAGTGTATGTCAATAAGCCTTATTGGGATCAGAACTGCTATTGTGCTGCACTGCATTTTTATATAGTTATGTATATTTCTCTCCCCTCTCTTCTCTATAGCTGTCTAGCAAGAGTCCTGCATTTCTACAGAAACATCTCAGTGGATACTGCGCCACCGCTAATTTCATCTATCTGTTAACTAGTAAAGGCTACAAATTTGATAACAGCACTTTCCCCAACATCACTTTTCAGAAAAAGGTAAATCTCAAAACTATACCTGACCTCCCCCCTTCCCTCCAACAGTTTTCTCCTTTTTTTTGTTATCTTGATATAAACCTGCATTCAATCTAAAGCCACTAATTTACCAGTTGACACTCCCAGGTCATGCGCCCTTTTTGTGCTTTGCACATTTTTTACTGCTCTGTGTTGCGCATTTTTTGCAAATTTGTGCTGGGAAAAATAATTAAGTAAACATAGGCAGTAAGTTAAGAAAGGGTGCCTGTAAATTTACCATAGTTTAAGACTGAATATTCAGAACTCTGCTAGGAACTGTCTGGAGTTATTCAGTAAGGTGATGCAGAATAGAGTGCAAAATGCAGTAATCCAGCATAACCAATCAGCTAATTGTTTACTTATTCTTCCGCAATGGCTGTATCTCCTAAATACCCTCCCTATTACTATTCTTTGGGTCTCCCTCAGGTCAGTAAAAGCTGAATTTATGAACTTTTTGTGGGTGTATAAATCTAAAAACATACCATATAGAGTCTTTACCTTGCCAAACAAGAGGGCTTGGACAAAAGACATGGTTGAACTTGCCCTGACTACAGTCCAGGCTCCCACCCACCAGCGAGTTATATTCCATCCACTTATAGGGACCACATTATCAATAATTTCCAAATCTGGGTGCACCTCAAGCTTACAGCTACATCCTTCTGCTATGACCCCAGTGATCAGTTCCCTGACTTTTACACCTAAAAACAACACAATGTTCCAGGCGCTGGCCCTATGGGGGAACTCCCTATCCACTGCTCCAGAGCCAATTCAATGCAGCCATCATAAAAACACATGGAGTGACTGAATTGGGTAGGAGAGGTACAGACAGTGCTATCCAAAACTCAATGGGGATGTGGAGCCTCCAGTCAAACAATGCAGAGCCAATGTAAAGGCTAAACTGTTTGAGAACTATTACAGTACATACCATACCAGGCCGGTATAGATGGATGAAGATCGGCTAATGTCCGCTGGGTCTGGTGGGCAGAAGGAAGGAAATCTGCCATAATCATGCAGCACACCTATGGTGTAAGGCCGTGGATGCTGGGAGCCAAGGCCTTACACCATAGGGGTGCTGCATGATTACGGCAGATTATTTCCTTCCTTCTTCCCAGCGGACATTAGCCCATCTTCATCCATCTATACCAGCCTGGTATGGTATGTACTGTAATTGTTCTCAATAAACTGTTTAGCCTTTACATCGGCTCGGCACTGTTTTGACTGGAGGCTCCACATCCCATTGAGTTCCGGATAGCGCTGCCTGCATCTCTCCTAACTGACTTTTCCTCCTGGCTCCCCGACATTTAAACCATTTATCAGTACAAACTAGTTTAGGCTAAGGAATTTATATCCAGAGGAGAATGGAAGTCCATCCCTGAAATTAAGACATTGCTTGACCACCCCTCCCCATTGAAATATTTTCAGGCACTTCCTATGTACTATTATATTGTGGTTTGGAAAGTTGTCGTTTCATGGTGCAAAAGTGTAATGTTTTATTTGTGAAAAGACTAAAAAATTAGAAATATCTTAGTTGCAAAACGTGTGCTCTTTAAATATATTACAATATTAAACAATATCACAATAAAGGCCATTTCACAAAGGCCCAGAGTTAAGAGATCCTAGGTTGTCAATAAATGGAATTCACAGTGGATATGTTGGATGAAAACATTCCAGAACTTTTCCTTTTGTGCATTAACCTTGTACAATTTGCTTCATTTTGAAGTGAAGGATTCTCTTTAATATTTCATCTTATTTCAAAATATCTTGCTACCGCAGTTACAGAGTAAGATGATCATCACCGTTCTTTTCAATGTTCTTTCCAGGCAGGTGACACTTCCATCGGCTGGGCCCTCGGGTATATGCTGAACCTTACCAACATGATCCCAGCTGAGGAGAACTCTGTTCTCAAAGCCTCTGACTTCAGCTCATGGGCCGCTCTCATTTTCCTCTTTGTGGTCATCATTTTAATTGCTCTCATCGTCCTATTCGGCACATGCAGGTCAAATAAACAACAGCAAACCATCTGATGGGAGGATGAAAATTCCAGTTCTTATCGTTCCTCTGCAAAACAAAAAGATTCTGTCTTCTCATGGGTGTCCTCCGTCTCCCCTACTGAGGCCTTACCGACTCCCCCGATAAAGATCTAAACAACCTATATCACTCTTCAGACAATGGAAATCCTGAAGGTTACAAAACCTAATTTTTGAGTCTTTTGTTTGCGTTTTCAGTTGACCTGCTGTTCATGTAAAACACGCAGTAAGCTGTACATAGTTTTTTAACTAGTCGGGAAAATGAGAACATCCTTCAGAATAATACCTTTTGTGTATATAGATCTATTTACTGCTCCGCTATGAATATTAGACTTTTAAAGACTTGAACCATATGGCTGCCACTGGGTAATGAACCACTGTTTGTATCATGTTAACGATATAGCTGTACATGCTAGTTAGGTATGCTTATTGCACATTTTTGTTTTTAATTGTGTAAATACGTATCAAGAGGTAAATGTATAAAAATGGATAGAATTTCTTTTAGCTCCTATAAATTGCCAAACCTAGACTTCAGCTTTTTGTTATCCATCTAGTATGGCCTTGTTTGTATTCTGTTTACCTCTTAGCTGTTAACATGCCTTCTGTTACTTCAAGGACTTTTTATTCTGGCCACACATGTTACACTCCTTTTAGATATGCCAACAACTACATACAGCATGGACTTGCCTAAATCATCTATGCAATTTGCAGTACACTATATACCACCCCATTTATTTAGTTCTTGGTTAAAACTGAAGAAGATTGTACAATCTGATAAACGTTAAAGTAATTTGATGCAAAAATGAAAAATGGCCACAGACTAGCTCTAAAATCTTTTTTTTTTCCCTTCCATCTGTGGTTATGTCTATCTACCTTTGCAACATTGATCCTTTTGTTCTAAAAAAAAAAACTTTGAACAGGCTTTTTTTTTTTTTTTAAGCACACCTTTTACATTGACCTACAAATCAAAAACCCTCCTCCAAAATGGGAGCATCCCAACCTATGTTGAAATTTTCTTTGTAATATACCACTGCAGCCAACTAAACATCCTATGCAAATTCAGACTTTTCTTAAAGTCAGCATTTCAATATGGCAAGTCATGCGTACAATTTTGAGCGATGGGTGTTTTGGAGTTAGAGCACCTTTTTTTTATGGAATGGGGCACAAAGTTCATGCAAGTGATACCTTTATCCAGAAGTTCTATTTTTATTTTTTTTCTCTAGGACACAACAGTGGCAGATGGGATATATGGTAAGCTTTGGAAACAGTGTGTGCCTGTTTTGCAGCCTGCAAAAGGGGGTACTTTACTATGATCATCGTCAATGTTGTGGGTGTACTTTTGAAACTAGATTGTCATCTTTCTCCTTGGTTTTCTATTTAATGATTCAATGATCTGCAACAACTAAGCAGTTAAGGAGTTCAGACTTTACTAGCTGCATTCTTGTTAGTTTGTGTGGCCTGTAGCAGCCAATCAGACTCTAGCTGCCATGTTTCTTTTGGAGATTGGAAATTTAAATCTAAAACCTGATTAGTTTATGCGGACAACACCTGTGCATTTATTTTGCCCTATTGTTAGGCATAGGCCATAGAAATTAAGTTATACTCCTAAAGACCTGTGAAGTTTGTGGCTTCAACCACTGTTGAATACCAACCACTGCAGCTGGAAAATGTAGATGCGAGGCAGATCTTGTAGTGGATCATGTTATTCCTCATTAAATGCTTCTGTGCTTTTATTTAAAGCTGGTCCCTTTGGCAAATGAAAACAAGCTGTGTATAAACTGAATGTTCACTCTTCTCTTTTTTTTTTTTTTTTTTTTTTTTTTTTTAATATTGCTATTGTAATTGCCTGAATGTCTTCTGTTTGTGTTCTGTAATCCCATCCAACATCAGGCTGATAGTTGGAATGCCAGAACTCTGAACCATTTGACTCCAGTGTCTTGCAAAGAGCTGTCTTCCTGTGATGTTGCCTATGCAGGCTAGTAAAAACATTTTGCCACTCGCCAAACTGATTTACTCATCACAAATCACAAGAGTGGCTGAAAACAATTTTGAGCTATTTTGACAGGAGAATTGTCTTTCACTTTAATAATGCAGATCAAAAAGCTATGATTACTAGTAATGCAATGCAACCAGTGAGAAAGATGAGAGGATTCCTTTTTTTTTTTTTTTTTTTTTAGCAGGAGGCAAATGGTAGATTACTCTGTGTATCCAAATTTCCCAAACAGAAGACAACTCTGACATTTGAAAGCTCAATAAAGTTTTTTTTTTTTTTTTAAACTTGTGTGGTTGCTTTTTCTCTTCTTCTTCTTCCTCTTTCTTCTTTCTTTTATTATCTTTCTTTTTTTTTCTTCTTTTTTTTCTTCTTTTTTATGAGTCTAACAAATCCTTGAGGATAGAATTCTAGGAGTCAACAGTCCTGTCTGACAAGAATATGTTCACAATTTTAATGTTTTGAAAAATCCTGAAAAGTATAGATGTATATTTCTAGTTAGACCAGCCTTTCTCAACCAATTTACCCCAATGGAACCCTTAAAAAAATGTTCAGGTTTCAGGGAACCCCTGCTAAAAAAAAAGATCTACAGCTTATGGTATTTCCAAGTACAGTATAGATATAATATATTCTAATAAAAAAATAGCAACTATGACATATCTAGAGTATTTGCAGAAAGTGGAAAAATAGCACTGGACCTGTAGGGTTATCTCACTGGTATTGCTATCTTAACCACTTTCAATACCGGGCACTTAGACACCTTCCTGCCCAGGCCAATTTTCAGCTTTCAGCGCTGTTGCAATTTGAATGACAATTGCGCAGTGATGCTACACTGTACCCAAACTAAATTTTTTATCATTTTGTTCCCACAAATAGAGCTTTCTTTTGGTGGTATTTGATCACCTCTGCGATTTTTATTTTTTGCGCAACAAATAGAAAAAGACCGAAAATTTTGAACAAAAACAAGTTTTTCTTTGCTTCTTTTACATTTTTTTTGTAAATGAGTACATTTTCTTCTTCAATGATGGGTACTGATATGGCTGCACTGATGGGCACCGATGAGGTGGCACTGATAGGTGGCACTCATAGGCGGCACTGATGGGCACTCGTAGGCAGCACTGATGGTTACTGATAGGTGGGCACTGATGGGTGGCATTGCTGGGCATCCCTGTTTTTTAAATTGCCACAGAGGTGCCAGCCAGTGCCCATTTGTGGGCACTTATTGGCATATTTTGTGCATATTTTTTGGGGGGTATGTACCTGGCCATCCACATGCTCTGGGCTTCCCTGGTGGTCCAGTGTGGGCATCTGAGGGGGGGCTGCGCTGATAAACAATCAGCACAGACCCCCCTGTCAGGAGAGCCGCCGATCGGCTCTCCTCTACTCTCGTCTGTCAGGCGCGAGTGAGGAAAAGCCGATCAATGGCTCTTCCTGTCAACATCGTGATCAGCCGTGATTAGACACGGCTGATCACGTGGTAAAGAGCCTCCGACGGAGGTTCTTTACCGAGATCGGAGTAGCGCTTCACCGATCGCCGCGATGGGCGTGAGGTGGCTGTTATCCTGCTGGACGTCATATGATAGGATCAGGATAACTTCAGGATAACTGAACCACCGCCCGGCCGTCATTCTGCTATAGGCCGGGCGGGAAGTGGTTAAAGTATTGATGCTGATGCAAGTCAGGGGTGCCCAAACTTTTGAAGAGTGAGGGCCACTTAAGCGACTTGGTAACCGGTCACGGGCCTCAATGAGTGGAGCTGGCAGATGACCGATCTGTATCCGCTCTGCATATGCAGAGCGGACACAGCCCACTCTACTCTATGGGCCCTCTGATCCGGTCGGCCCAGATGGAAGGGGGCAGATCCCCTTCTGTTTTTTTGTTTTGCTTTTTGCAGATCAATTTGGAGGTAGGAAGATGTAAACAGACAAGTCCGTTTTACATCTGGCGCTCGATAGAAATGAATGGAGGGTCCGATTGGGCCGGACAGATCGTGTGAAAGGGGCCTAAGGCTGCTTTCACACTAATGCACTGTGGTTTACCTATACCACGGGTGCAGCGCAGTACACCTGCAGCTTAGATGCACTTTTCCATTGACTTCTATTATATCCTGCAGGTGTAGTGCACTTTCTGAAAGCGCACCAAACTCACAGGTAATAACAGAAGTCTATGGCTCAGTGCAGGTCCCCCCAGGTGCACTGCGCTGCACCTGCGGATCAGATTTAACCACTTCACCCCCGAAAGGATGTACCCCCATCCTGACCAGAGCACTTTTTGCGATATGGCACTGCGTCGATTTAACTGACAATTGCACGATCGTGCAACGTTGCGTCCAAACAAAATTGACGTCCTTTTTTTCCCCCACAAATAGAGCTTTCTTTTGGTGGTATTTGATCACCTCCTGTGGTTTTTATTTTTTGCGCTATAAACAAAAAAAGCTACAATTTTTTTTAAAAAAAGTCATATTTTTTACTTTTTGCTATAATAAATATCCCAAAAAAAATCTAAAAAATTTTCTTCCTCAGTTTAGGCCAATATAAATTCTACATATTTTTGGTAAAAAAAATTGCAATAAGTGTATATTTATTGGTTTGCGCAAAAGTTATAGCATGTACAAAATAGGGGATAGATTTATGACATTTTTATTATTAGTAATGGTGGCTTTTTTTTTTTTTTTTTTGTTCATCATGACTGCGACATTGCAGCGGACACTTTTGACACTATTTTGGGACCAGTGACATTTTATACAGCGATCGGTGCTATAAAAATGCACTGATTACTGTGTAAATTACACTGGCAGGGAAGGGGTTAAACACTAGAGGGTGATCGGGGGGTTAACTGTTCCCTCACTGTGTTCTAACTGTAGGGGGGATGGGCTCACTAGAACATGACAGAGATCGCTGCTCCCGATCACTGGGAGCAGTAGATCCCTGTCCTGTTGCTAGGCAGAACAGGGAAATGCCTTGTTTACATAAGCATCTCCCCATTCTGCCTCTCCGTGTTACGCAGGCCACCGGCAGACATAGAGTCTGCGGGCATGCCCCCACTAGCCTACAATTTTAAAGGGAATGTACAGGTACTCCCATTTGCGCAGCCGTACCATTGTGCCGACGTACATCGCCGTGCGCTGGTCAGCAAGCGGTTAAAGCAGCCCGCTAACCACTGCAGAACAGATATGCCCATATATACACTAATTTTAGTAATAAACTTACCTTTTAAAAAGTCTTCCACTAAGGTATCGCTGGCTGTTGCTGTCCCTCTTTTGGCATCATTCTGATTGTGACAGGAGCCAGCGCTATACAGGAAGCATCGGTTTATGCGGCTCTATTCCGCGGCCACTTGCTTCCTCTACTGCCAGCTTCATTCACAACACTGATGCTCTGGGCTTGCCTATCAGCCATCCCAGAGCAGGAGGTCATGGGCCACTGGATGAGTACCCCTGGTGTAAGTGATCTGATAGGTGGCTTCTACATCCCAGAGAATCTCCATGGTCTCCTTGGCTTTTAATGTAATGTAATTGAAATTAAAGTGCCACACCACTGCTCAGAGGTCCAAAAACAACTTTATTCCAATAAAAGTCAAGAGGACAATCCAAAAAGTAGCCAACACGTTTCGGGGGTCCAAGTGTTCATCATCAGGGCTTGATTGACAACAATGTGAATAGACTAAAAGTATACGAGCCTTGTTAGTTCTATTTTTATAGTGTGATCTCAAGGACTGGTCTTGGCTGCAGCTGGTTTGGCAACCTAGATTATTTGACACTCATGGTGTGCACTAGGGATGGGCCGAACATACCTCGGTTCAAACCAGAACATCTCAAACAGGCAAAAAGTTCTAGCGAACATGCAAACTCTATTAAAGTCTATGGGAAACTAACGTGAAAAATCAAAAGTCCTCATTTTAAAGTCTTATATGCAAGTTATTGCCATAAAAAGGGTATGGGGGCCCGGGTACTGCCCTAGGGGACATGTATCCATGCAAAAAAAAGTTTTTAATACAATCGTTTTTAAAGGAGCAGTGATTTTAATGATACTTAAAGTGAAACAATAAAAATGAAATATTCCTTTAAATATCGTGCCTGGGGGGTGTCCACTTAGTCTGCCTGTAAAGTGGCGCATCTACAAACAAGCACCCAATGTTCGAGTCAAGGATCGGGCCCATCCCTAGTGTGCACTGGTGTGCAGTCATGTTGGAACAGGAAGTGGTCAGCCCCAAACTGTTCCCACAATGTTGGGGGCATGAAATTGCCCAAAATGTCTTGGTCTGCTGATGCCCTAAGGGTTCTCTTCACTAAAACTAAAGGGCCAAGCTCAACCCAGAGGGGTGGGTAGTGGGGTTCCCCAGGGTTCTGTGCTGGGACCAATCCTATTTAATTTGTTCATAAACGATCTGGAGAATGGGATAAACAGTTCAATCTCTGTATTTGCAGATGATACTAAGCTAAGCAGGGCAATAACTTCTCCGCAGGATGTGGAAATCTTGCAAAAAGACCTGAACAAATTAATGGGGTGGGCGACTACATGGCAAATGAGGTTCAATGTAGAAAAATGTAAAATAATGCATTTGGGTGGCAAAAATATGAATGCAATCTATACACTGGGGGGAGAACCTCTGGGGGAATCTAGGATGGAAAAGGACCTGGGGGTCCTAGTAGATGATAGGCTCAGCAATGGCATGCAATGCCAAGCTGCTGCTAACAAAGCAAGCAGAATATTGGCATGCATTAAAAGGGGGATCAACTGCAGAGATAAAACGATAATTCTCCCGCTCTACAAGACTCTGGTCAGGCCGCACCTGGAGTATGGTGTCCAGTTCTGGGCACCAGTCCTCAGGAGGGATGTACTGGAAATGGAGCGAGTACAAAGAAGGGCAACAAAGCTAATAAAGGGTCTGGAGGATCTTAGTTATGAGGAAAGGTTGCAAGCTCTGAACTTATTCTCTCTGGAGAAGAGACGCTGGAGAGGGGATATGATTTCAATTTACAAATACTGTACTGGCGACCCCACAATAGGGATAAAACTTTTTCGCAGAAGAGAGTTTAATAAGACTCGTGGCCACTCATTAAAATTAGAAGAAAAGAGGTTTAACCTTAAACTACGTAGAGGGTTCTTTACTGTAAGAGCGGCAAGGATGTGGAATTCCCTTCCACAGGCGGTGGTCTCAGCGGGGAGCATTGATAGCTTCAAGAAACTATTAGATAATCACCTGAATGACAGCAACATACAGGGATATGTAATGAAATACTGACACATAATCACACACATAGGTTGGACTTGATGGACTTGTGTCTTTTTTCAACCTCACCTACTATGTAACTATGTAACCCCTGAAAAACAACCCCACACCATAATCCTTCCTCCACCAAATGGAGTCCATGAAATGTCCATAAAGGCATGGATGAGCGAGTTTGGGGTGGAGGAATGTGACTGGCCTGCAGAGAGTCCTGACCTCAACCCAATAGAACACCTTTGGGATGAATTAGAGCAGAGACTGCGAGCCTGACCTCACAAATGCGCTTCTGGAAGAATGGTCAAATATTCCCATAGACACACTCCTAAACCTTGTGGACAGCCTTCCCAGAAGAGTTGAAGCTGTTATAGCTGCAAAGGGTGGGCCAACTCAATATTGAACCCTATGGACCAAGACTGGGATGCTATTAAAGTTCATGTGTGTGTAAAGGCAGGCATCCCAATACTTTTGACAATAGTATACCATTAGATGAGAGGGGGGCAGTCTGCAACTGCTCAAGAAACCCCTAGCAACCTCTGGGGGAACTTTGGTTGACAATAGCTGCTCTGGATGTAGCAGCAGTACACAACTGCACACACCTGGGCCCCCTTCTTCAGCAGTGGCAGTAGAGCCAGTAGCAAGCCTACCTAGATTTTATTTGTCCTGACTGTGACCCTTTCAGCTCTCTCAGGCAGGGCAAGTCCAGCAGCAGTTTTTGAAGGCAAAACTTTTGGGTTATAACCCCTGTCAGGTTTTTTTTTTTTTTTCCCTTCTTCTTCTGTGTCCCATTGGGTAGATATCCCTTCACTTCCTCATCCATATCCCCAACAGGCAGTGAGGGAAAATCTCTCCAAAGCGAATGCCTGGTATTCACCAGAACTAGTGCCCCCACTGGAAAATTTCCCCTCCTATTCCGGTTTTGGGGACCACTCAACGTTTGGGATTTTCTTTCAGTGATAATGGCCACCAGGTCAAAGGGAGAGGGTAAAGTTCCTAACAGGGGTACAGACTGCAATAAGAACATGACAGTAGTTCTAATACAGTGGATATAGAAAGTCTACACACCCCTGTTTAAAATGTCAGGTTTCTGTGATGTAAAAAAAATGAGATAAAGATAAATTATTTCAGAACTTTTTTCACCTTTAATGTGACCTATAAATTGTACAACTCCAGTTGAAAAACAAACTGAAATCTTTTAGGGGGAAGTAAAAATAAAAAACAAAAATAATGTGGTTGCTTAAGTGTGCATACCCTCTTATACCTGGGGATGTAGCTGTGTTCAGAATTAAGCAATCGCATTCAAACTCATGTTAAATAGGAGTCAGTACACACCTGCCAACATTTAACCACTTCAGCCCCGGAAGAATTTACCCCCTTCCTGATCAGAGCACTTTTTGTGATACGGCACTGCGTCGCTTTAACTGACAATTGCACGGTTGTGCGACGTTGTACCCAAACAAAATTGACGTCCCCCCCCCCCCCCCCAAATAGAGCTTTTGGTGGTATTTGATTGCGTCTGTGGTTTTTATTTTTTGCGCTATAAACAAAAAAAAGTAACAATTTTGAAAAAACACAATATTTTGTACTTTTTGCCATAATAAATATCCCCCTTTTTTTTTTTTTGTAAAAGTAAATTTTTTTCTCAGTTTAGGCCGATATGTATTCTTCTACATATTTTTAGTAAACAAAAAAAAATATCGCAATAAGCGTATATTGATTGGTTTGCGCAAAAGTTATAGCGTCTACAAAATAGGGGATAGATTTATAGCATTTTTATTATTTTATTTACTAGTAATGGCGGTGATCTGCGATTTTTATCGTGACCGACATTATAGCGGGAACATTGGACAATTTTTACACATTTTTGGGACCATTGGCATTAATACAGCCATCAGTGTTATAAAAATGCATTGATTACTGTAAAAATGTCACTGGCAGTGAAGGGGTTTACACTAGGGGGCGATCAAGGGGTTAACTGTGTTCCCTGGGAGGTGATTCTAACTGAAGGGGGAGTGGACTGACTAGAGGAAGTGACAGATTGTGGTTCCTATCTAATAGGAACACACATTCTGTCATTCCTCTCAGAACAAAACACGGATTGGTGTGTTTACACACACACTTCCATGTTCTGTCCCTCGTGCGCGCAATCGCTCGTGGCCGGCGGTCATCACGACCGTCGGCTATGAGCATCGGCACCCCCTCTGTGCAGCAAGCATGCGCCTCCGTGCCTGCTATCCCGACCCCGTGTGCCGACATATAGCTACGACAGCTCGCGCAGGGGAGCCAACCTGTCGCAGTATAACTGCGGTGGCTGGTCGGAAGCGGTTAAAGTGTCTCTGATTAACCCCAAATAAAGTTTAGCTGTTGTAGTAGGTCTTTCCTGACATTTTCATAGTCGATTCCTACAGCAAAAGCCATGGTCCGCAGAGAGCTTCCAAAGCATCAGAGGGATCTCATTGTTAAAAAGTATCAGTCAGGAGAAGGCTACAAAAGAAATTCCAAGGCATTAGATATACCATGGGACACAGAGAAGACAGTCCTTATCGGGTGGAGAAAATATGGCACAACAATGACATTACTAAGAAGTGAACGTCCCTCCACAATTGATGGAAAGACGAGACGAAAACTGGTCAAGGAGGCTGCCAAGAGGCCTACAGCAACAATAGGGGAGCTGCAGGAATATCTGGCAAGTTCTGGCTGTGTGATACATGGGACGTCAATCTCGCGTATTCTTCAGATGTCTGGGCTATGGGGCAGAGCAGCAAGACTGAAGCCTTTTCTTACGAAGAAAAACATCCAAGCCCGGCTAAATTTAGCAAAAACACATCCGAAGTCTCCCAAAAGCATGTGGGGAAATGTGTTATGGTCTGATGAAACCAAGGTTGAACTTTTTGGCCATAATTCCTAAACAACACTGCACATCACCAAAAGAACACCATACCCACAGTGAAGCATGGTGGTGGCAGCATCATGCTTTGGGGCTGTTTTTTAATTCAGTGGGCTTTAGTCAAGGTAGAGGAAATTATGAACAGTTCCAAATACCAGTAAATATTGGCACAAAACCTTCAGGCTTCTGCTAGAAAGCTGAACATGAAGAGGAACTTCATCTTTCAGCATAACAACGACCCAAAGCATACATCCAAATCAACAAGGGAATGGCTTCACCAGAAGAAGGTCAAAGTTCTGGAATGGCCCAGCCAGAGCTCAGACCTGAATCTGATTGAAAATCTGTGGGGTGAGCTGAAGAGGGCTCTGCCCAGGCGATGTCCTCACAATATGGCAGATTTGGAGTGTTTTTGCAAAGAAGATTGGACAAATATTGCCAAGTCAAGATGTGCCATGCTGACAGACTCATACCCAAAAAGACTGAGTGCTGTAATAAAATCAAAAAGGTGCTTCAACAAAGTATTATTTTAACCAGTTCCCGTCTGCGCTATAGCTGAATGACGGCTACAGCGCGGACCTACATTGCCAGGAGGGTGTCAATAGCGTTGTTCCCTCCCCGCGCGCTCTCGCGAGTGCGCATCGGGGAAAAACTGCTGGCCGTGTCCCTTGGGCACAGCCAGTCAGATCGCTGTAAATGGCCAATCACAGCGACCGTTTACTACGCGTTCGGCGTAACCAATGAGAGATGATCTCAAATGTAAACATATGAGATTATCTCTCATTGCCGGCTCTCTCTCCTCGCACAGAGGCCGCGTGTGAGGAGAGAGAAGATCTGACAGCGATCTGTGAGTGACACAGTAATTACAGTGAACATAATCAACTCCCTGTGACCAATCCGTACCACAGTGCCAGTTATAGTCTGCCAGTCTGTGCCATCAATATTTGGTGCCCATCTGTGCCATTAGTGCACATCTGTGACAACTGTGCCGCCTCATCAGTGCACATCTGTGCTGCCTCAGTGCACATCTGTGCCACCTCAACAGTGCACATCTGTGCCACCTCATCTGTGCAATCAATCAGTGCCCATCTGTGCCGCCACAGTGCACATCTGTGCAATAAATCAGTGCCCATCTGTGCCGCCCCATTGGTGCACATCTGTGCAATCAATCAGTGCACATCTGTGCTGCCTCATCAGTGTACATCTGTGCAAACTCATCTGTGCCATCAATCGGTGAACATCAGTGCTGCCTCATCAGTGCACATCCGTGCTCATCAGTGCCGCCTCATCAGCGCAGGCTTAGCACACATCTGTGCCGCCTCATCAGTGTACATCTGTGCAAACTCATCTGTGCCATCAATCGTTGAACATCAGTGCTGCCTCATCAGTGCACATCTGTGCTCATCAGTGCCGCCTCATCAGTGCAGGCTTAGCACACATCTGTGCCACCTCATCAGTGCAGGCTTATTAGCACACATCTGTGCAGGTGTCAGGGCTGGCTCAGCCCTTCCTTCTCTGAGCTGGCCACTCAGCTGTCGGCTAATTGCCAGCTCTCATTTCATGAACAATACATGAATACAAGTTGAAATCCGTATTTTTTGCTAGAAAATTACTTAGAGCCCCAAACATTATATATATATATTTTTTAGCAGAGAATCTAGAGAATAAAATGGCGATTGTTGCAATATTTTATGTCACGGTATTTGTGCAGTAGTGTTTTAAACGCAACTTTATGGGAAAAGGGACACTTTCATGAATTTTTAAAAAACCAAACCGTAAAGTTAGCCCAATTTTTTTGTATAATGTGAAAGATGATGTTACGCCGAGTAAATAGATACCAAACATGTCACACTTTATAATTGCACGCACTCGTGGAATGGCGACAAACTACGGTACCTAAAAATCTCCATAGGCGACGCTTTAAATTTTTTTTACGGTTACTAGGTTAGAGTTACAGAGGAGGTCTAGTGCTAGAATTATTACTCTCGCTCTGAAGATCGCGGCGATACCTCACATGTGTGATTTGAACACTGTTTACATATGCGGGCGCGACTTCCATATGCGTTTTCTTTGTTGCGTGAGCATGCAGGGACGGGGGCGCTTTTAAAAATGTTTTTTTTCTTATTTATTTTTATATTAATAAATTGTGATCACTTTTATTGCTGTCACAAGGAATGTAAACATCCCTTGTGACAGTAATAGGTGGTGACAGGTGCTCTTTATGAAGGTATCGGGGGTCCAAAAAAGACCCCCGATCCCTCCTTTGCACTTCAAAGTATTCAGATCGACTTCTACAGGACAGAAATGCAGGGAAAAGCATCCAGAAAGACGCCACATCTGCATGTGTAGGAATGCTGTCTCCTATGGCAACAGTCTTTAACAGTTTCTAACACAAAGTGTAACAGTTTCTTCACTTACACTACACTCACTTCTTGTAGTTCTTCAGCCATTTGAGCTCCCAGTCTCTCTCACGAGACTAGATGATTCGCTGTCACGGAATCCCTTGAGCTCCTCCAATCTTCATGGTAGTATCTTCCTCAAGCGTCACCCCCGCTCCTCTACTGGGTTCCTAGCTTGGCACTCCAGATTCTTCTCAAGCTTCACCCCACTGGCCTGACACACAAAACTGCTCTGCTGGATGGGTCCCTGGCTTGATACCTGCTGAAGTTTCCCAATTCTTCACTATCCCTGGTTGGTGAAAATTCTGCTCCGGTACTTGCTTCAGCTACTCACTGTTGTCACTGGTAATAAGGTGGATGGTCCCTTAGTAGTGACAGCTTCCTCTCTACCTCCGACCCCGACAGGTTCTCCGGCCGGCAGAACCATCAATTCTGGTTGGATTGCAAGCCACAATCCCAACCCTGCGCTGCTCTCTTGCTTCTGGATAGGCCCCAGACAGCCTAGCAGCCAGATGTGCCCGGGATAGGCCCAAACTCTGGCCTAACAGCCCAGGCAATACAACACACATCCACCCAGACAGCCGTCCAGGTGGCACAGAACACTGATCACCTGACTCCACCCAAATATATAGGCTCTTCAAGCAGGCCAGGAGATTTTAGAAAACCCCTGCCCATTGGCCGAGACACCCCATATACCCATAATCCGACCTTGCAGTGCCCTTGTCTTATCTAATGCCACCAAGTACCCGGCCACCTAGGGGCAAAAGAGAGAAGAGCAGCAATTACAGACTTAAAGTAAAATCAATTGATCCTCAACAATTAGCCAAGGCAAGCTATACCTGACAGGTAAATTTAGAAAAAAACCCTGCCTAAACACCAGGGTGCTACAACTGCATCAAAGCAGCATAGCATGGAGGCGATCAGCCTGTGGCACTGCTGAGGTGTTATGGAAGCCCAGGTTTCTTTGATAGTGGCTTTCAGCTCATCTGCATTGTTGGGTCTGGTGTCTCATCTTCCTCTTGACAATACTCCACAGATTCTCAATGGCGTTTAGTTAGGTCAGGCAAGTTTGCTGGCCTATCAAGCACAGCGATACCATGATCAATAAACCAGATATCGGTACTTTTGGCAGTGTGGGCAGGTGCCAAGTCCTGCTGGAAAATGAAATCAGAATCTCCATAGTTAAGGGCCTGGTAGCCCACGTTTATTAAATGATAAAAACCAAACAAAAGTTCACTCAGGAATCCCACGCAGGGGTTTAAACGTCATTCAGACACAACTGAAAATACAAGCCCACCTGGCTACTCTTCAACAGTACTGCTGCTACAGGTACTGGTCCCTCAAACCACCAGCTCTTCCAGCAATCAAACAACAATAAACTTCTGCTCTACGAGCCTTATTGTGTCCATAGACTGACCAGTCCTTGGTCTTGTAGTAAGCGTCCTTACAAACGCAAATCCTTTATATCCAACATCAGGGATGAACAGCCATGCTCCTAGATGTCTCCTCACATGGAGACACACTCTCTCTCCCTGAGAGCTAGGACCAGCTGCCTTAATAAAGACCCGAAAAGAAAACCTTAAACTGCGGTCCACGGACTTGGAAGTCTGTCCCACCCGGATCTCTATCAGACTCCCAATAATACCAGCCCCGGAATGGGCTTTACCAATACAGGGCAAAGAACTATACTTCTTTACCCTGAAGTCTTTGCTGGAATTATCTTAGATTGCAAATCTAAGAATCTGTGGGGTAACATATATCCCCATCAATCACTTTTCCTGTAAATTTTAACCTGTTTTACAGGTAGCCCGCTACACTGCCAATTACGCGGTCGTGCGTCGTTGTACTCAAACAAAATTGACGTCCTTTTTTTCCCCCACAAATAGAGCTTTCTTTTGGTGGTATTTGATCGCCTCTGCGGTTTTTATTTTTTGTGCTATAAACAAAAAAATAGCGACAATTTTGAAAAAAAACGCATTATTTTGTACCTTTTGCTATAATAAATATCCCCATTTTTTTTAAAAAAACAGCACATTTTTTCTCAGTTTAGGCCGATATGTATTCTGCTACATATTTTTGGTAAAAAAAAAAAAATCGCATAGTGTATATTGATTTGTTTGCGCAAAAGTTATAGGGTCTATAAAATAGGGGATAGATTTATAGCATTTTTATTATTGTTTATTTTTTTACTAGTAATGGCGGCGATCTGCGATCTTTATTGTGACTGCGACATTATGGCGGAGACATTGGACAATTTTGACACATTTTTGGGACCATTGGCATTAATAAATGCTATCAATGCTATAAAAATGCATTGATTACTGTAAAAATGTCACTGGCAGTGAAGGGGTTAACACTAGGGGGCGATCTAGGGGTTAACTGTGTTCCCTGGGAGGTGATTCTAACTGAAGGGGGAGGGGGATTGCCTAGAGGAAGTGATGGATCGTGGTTCCTAGCTAATAGGAACACACAATCTGTCACTACTGTCAGAACAGAATAGGGAAGTGTGTGTTTACACACACTCGTCCCTCTTCTGTGTCTTCCTGGTCACGATCACCGGCCACCCCGCTGTGCAGCGGGCGCACGCACGTGCCTGCTATCCCGACCCCGCAAGCCGACGTATAGCTACGACAGCTCACACAGGGGAGCCAACCTGCCGCAGTATAACTGCGGCGGTTGGTCGAGAAGCGGTTAATAGTGGTATGAAACAACGCTGAGCTACTGCTACTCAGTTCAGGTCCACATTGTCAACCTTGCATCTCTTGTACCTGCTTAGACTACAGCACAATTTGGTGACTATAAGGGGCATAACTATTATCTTCTAGCTTGTCAATCAGCGGCTAGCCATGCCTAGCCCCACCCACTGATATTGATAGGCAGCTCTTGGTCTACACATCGGTCATAAAGGGCAAGTGCTATGGAAATCTTTGCCACCTTACCTGTATTCTCTGGGAGTGGAGGTAAAGCTGGCCATACACAGAGTGAATTATGTACAGTTCCTTATGAACCAGGCCAATTTTATGCTGCAGGTGGCCCTGTTAGCACCCTCCAGCCCATCATCTGTTGATTTGAAAAAGCTAGGTGAAAAATTGTCACTTGAACAACAACTGCATTCAATCTGATGCAGGCACTGTTTGGGTATTCAGGCAACTATAGATGCCAGCTGCCAGAATACATTAGCTGGCAGGGAAGACTCCTCCATTTGCGATGTTTAGCGTGGATGGAGGGGGGTGTGGGGTCAATAGATTTCTTTCCGTCAGCTTGAGGCAGAATAGAAGTAACTTTACAGTTAATAGACCGCTTTAGCAAAGATGATTTGAAAAAAATATTTAGCTAAAATGACAGCTTATTTTTTATTTTTTTTTACAGAGGAGCTTAGTGCCTCATGTTCCATACAGCTAATTGCCAATACTATGAATACAATTAAGAGCCTTTAAATGAAGTTTAAAATAAAAAAAAAACCTGAGCATTATCTTTTTCAGAATTCCCACTGTGACTGCCCTCTTTAATTCAGAACAAACATATAAAAAAATAAGAAGCTCATAGCTTGCGAGCGGCCATGCAGATGTAGCTACCCTGTCCTAAATAGGTGCTACCAGTTAAGTTTAGCGTTGCTAGGTTGTGGATAACCTGGTTAACTTGTAGCCAGTTTGGTCAGTTGGGTTTCCCTTAAGTTCAGTGTAGCTGTAGTTCCTCCCTTTTGCCAGTAGGTGTCACTGGTACCTTTTGGCATTAGTTTGAGCTGCAGTGGGACTGGGTTATGAATATGCATTCTTCTGCTAGCCAACCAGTGGGAGTTTCCTGGCCACTAGTACATGCTGGAAGAGAGCATAAATATTCAGTGGGGTCAAGTGGTCAGAGTCGTCCTGCACAAACCTTGGTCTGGTATGGGCGTGGGAGGAACTGCTGTTCTTGGTAGGCCTAAAGCCATAAGCCTAGCCATGTGCTCCAGGCTGTGCAATTGGAGAAATGTCTTCGTGCATGCAGGGACTGATGGAGACCTGAAATGGAGTACTAGAAACCATGCTGCCAAAGATAGGGAACCATGGAAGAGACTGAGAAAGCATCAAAAACTGACTTATCCAGCCAAGTCCTGCACTTTACTGTGAGATGTGGTTTCTATTGGAGGCAGCTGTTGGTAAGAAAGTACAGAACTCTGGGTACGGCTTAAAGGCTGCTGAATACCTTGCTATTTTTTTTTAGGCATCTGCTTGTCTAATTATCCTAGGGTGTCCTAGGCCCTTACCCATCTCTTCCTAAATTTACTTTTGTCCCTCATTAAAAGTGACTGGCACCCATTTTCTATCATTGTCCGTAACCCACCATGCCCCTCAACCTACAGCCTGGGATGAAATGTCAGCTCACCCTGGCCCTGGAGGTCAAGGGGGGTTCTACACACACACACACAGTACATGGGGTTCGAGCTCTGGGGGAACAGGGTTAAACAAAAGAGACTTATAGGGTGAGATTGCATTGTTTTGTTTGTACTTGTTCCAAGAAACATGCACTAAGAATATTTTCATTCCTAGGAGGCAGATGAAAGAAAAGCAATTAGTTTTTCCTGTAATAATTAAACATCATGGAAGAGTACATCACTAAGTTGAAATAATAATGTGGGTCACGTTTTAAAGCCAGATGAGGACAGGCTGGGGAATGGAGAACTGTACAATCAATCCAGGTAGCATGAACCAGATAATGAGGGTAATCAAGTGTAATAATTAGAATATATTCTCTCTTTAGAGACTCTTTGTGATAAAAAAAAAAAAGTTTGGACTTTCACATCTCTTGTGTGGCTTGCTCCTTGAGGTTCAGTCTTATTAATGAGGTTCTGTCTTATTAATTTACCTTTTTGTTTTATTTCAGTCAGCTGTAAATACAACAGTTGCATAGCTCCCAACTGTCCCTGATTTGGAACAATGTCCCTCTGTCCGTCTCCCCCCCCCCCCCCCCCCCCTCATTTGTCCCTCATTTTGGTCTGATCTATATAGTTGTACATAAAATGCACTTTTTATCTTTCCCAGTGCTAAACCTTTCATCCAATTTCTAAATTGCTGCATTTGTAAATTTTAAAAGCCACTATAAAGAAATAGTAGTGGTAAAAAAAGCCCTTCTGGATTTAATTAACCTTTTTTTTTTGTTAACTCTCCTTTAAGAGGGTGTGGCAGGGGGCGTGTCCTATGCCTACATACGTTTGTTAGTAGGTGTCCCTCAATGCCATCGCAACATGTTGGGAGGTATGCAGTTGCTATGGGAGCCTATAAAGCTTTTATTTTTAGATGTAAAGGTGAATTTAGTCTTATCATTATAAATGTATCTATGTGTGTTAAATCTATAGATATATTAAAAAGACTTGTCAAGGGTGAAACATGTCCATTGCTGGCCTACATCTGAAAGTGCTTTTTACCTGGCTGCAGTGCTGATCCCCAAGCCAATGTATTCCCTGGCTGCCGTTTTTTTTACTTGCCTAGCATAGTCATATACCCCAAAAAGATATACCATGAGTGTAGGCTATTAAGCTGCACAAGAACCCTCTAGGACTTAGGGGCCCATTTATAGTAGATGTCGGTGTTCTAACAGATTACCGCTACCCATCAGATTCTGCAATGGAAGTGATGTGCCGACCAAAAATACTTACTGCGCCGAGATGCATTTCACGGCACACTATGTACAGTGTTTCACACACTTTATGATCTGACGGTATTCTGATAGAACCCCCATGCGGACATCTTAGTACACCCAGCTAAGTCTTGAATTGCAAAGTAATTTTGGCAGTAAAGTGAGCATATATAAATCAATATCACATACTATATTTATTTATATACGCTCACTTTATTGCTAAAATTACTCTGAAATTCAAGATAAATCTGGGTGTAGTAAGATGTCTGCATGGTGTCTATTCCACTGCGGAGCTAGAACCACCACTAGGGGGTGAGAGTGTCCCCTGTGAGAGGAGAATGTGTCTTCAATGCAGGAGGGGCAGTATTCTATCAGAAAACCGCTACCCATTAGATTAAAAAGTGTGTGGAACAAATAGTGCGCTCTGAAATGCATTGCGCATGCGCAGTAAGTATCTTTTTGGTGGGAACATCACTTCCGTTGCAAAATCTGATGGGTAGCGGTAATCTGATAGAACACTGGCTGTCTTATGTGCACCAAGTGCCTAAACGAAAACAAATTGCCAGCAAGTACAAATTTCACTTGGTCATCCAAAGAAAAAAGGGGAAGAAAAAGGGAAGCGAGGAAAGTTAGAGAAAAGAAGAAAATAGAAAAGATGTGAGCAAGGTCCCCAGGTTGCACTAGACTTTCTTTCCAGGTAATGCAGCCAAGGCTTCCAAGGCTTATCAAACTTTGACTGGTATTATTGAGGGTCAGTGGCGGTCCGCCCATAGGGGGTGCAGGGGAGTCGGCCCTTCATAGCTACTCAACATAAAAAATAAAATTAAAAAAAATAATAGCTCTTTAAGTGTGTGCGGGACGCTGGACACAGGTGTATGGGAAGCATGACTTGCTGCAATCGCTGAAAAAAAATAAGATGAAAAAACAAAAAAACAATGGCCCTTTAAGCGTGTGTTGGGCTCCGGACACACAGCTCCTATGGGAAGCATGATGTGTTTGCAATCACGTGATTGCAATCATGAAGCTCTATTGGTTTCCTTTAGAAAGTCCTTGGGGCGCTGAGCTCTGCACCTACAACACTCCCACTGTAGCATTGTTCCCTGCTGTGGTTTGTGATTGGCGGGTCCCGTGCCATCACTTCCTGTTTCTCTGACTCATCCTGGCCGATCCAAAGGTGTGTAGCGCTACCCCCGCAAGGGCTGCTGTAATATACGGGTCTTCTCTCACGCCAGTGATGGCTCACTCTCACCTGGATCCAAGTAACACCAAAAGACAGTTTAAACTTTTAGCTGGGCTTTATTAGAACTAGCAATAAGCCCTGAAAAGAGATAAACTGATTAACAGAATACCAATATTAAATGCAATGATATAATACAACTGCTCAGTAAAGGAAAACAGGATTTGTGTTTGTTCACTTTACCCGCCAGTGGGAGGCCTTGCCTGAAATGCACTGAACGAGTGGTGAACGAAACTGTACAATGCAATACAAAAATAATGTTCAACAATTTCCCAAAAGTGATATTACTGACTATAAGATCCTACCTAGGTCTTGTAGGTTCTAGCTAACCACTGACCAGTGGGAATTCTATTCACACACAGAGTCTGCTAGCGTTGGGGCCCATTAAATCCTGTGTTTGAGTACTCAGACTTTTGTGAAGTAATATTTGTAATCCACGGAATGGAAAGGGGTATCTTCGCAAAGTGTCACAAAGAATAACAGATGTGGTGATCCACCTTCAGATAGAGCTGCATTAGCAGTAAATAGGACCTAGCAGGATTAAGCAAGATCCACTTACACAAGGATGGCAGGAGATCTCTCACCATTAGATGCACTTGATATATCTTCCTTCCAGCAATTGGTACATTGATCGCTGTCTTAGTCAACTGGATAGTGATGGGAGCAACAAATGCCACAGAAACCTCCAAACAGGATAATGATGATTGCCGCAGTACTGAAATGCGTCTCTAGATTTCTCTGCACTGTTAGAACATCTTCAGTAATCAGACAGAATACCACACTGCAAACTCCCCTCTCAAGTGTGCTCCTTCCTTTAGGAGAGTCACAGGCTCTGGAAATGCTCAGGAGATAAAACACATGGGATACTTTTTCTGTCTGCCTGCCACAATGCCAGTCTGTCTCCCTCCCTGTGTCCTCCTCTCTCTCCCCCAATCACAGCTCTCCTGGGCTGCTGTCCAATACTGTCCTTCCTTGTTTTTGTTGTTAGGGGTGGGCTTCCTTCTTAGCTACAGCAGGACCCAATAGAGTCTCTCCTCCTGCTATCAGTTTAGCCAGAAAATGCAATGTTTTAGAGAGCAATACTCTGCATATATTACAATACTAAGCCGGTGCTACAGGTGGATCGAAGGTGACTTGCTGTGAGAGCTGTGAGTACGAGGGGGGACAGCTGATGTGAAGGAGGACTCTGATGGTGACATCTGATGTAAAGGAGGACTCTGATGGGGACATCTGATGTAAAGGGGGACGCTGATGGGGACATCGGATGTAAAGGGGGACTCTGATGGGGACATCTAATGTAAAGGGGGACTCTGATGGGGACATCTGATGTAAAGGGGGACTCTGATGGGAACATCTGATGTAAAGGAGGACTCTGATGGTTACACCTGATGTAAAAGGGGACTCTGATGGCAACATCTGATGGTGACATCTAATGTGAAGGGGGACTCTGATGGTGACATCTGATGTAAAGGTGGACTCTGATGGTGACATCTGATGTAAAGGGGCACGCTGATGGGGACATCTTATGTAAAGGAGGACTCTAATGGGGACATCTGATATAAAAGAGGACTCTGATGGGGACACCTGATGTACAGGGGGATGCTGATGGGGGCACCTGTTGTAAAGGGGGACTCTGATTGGGACACCTGATGTAAAGGGGGGCACCTGCTGTAAAGGGGGACTCTGACTGGGAGATCTGATGTAAAAAGGGGCTCTGATGAGGACACCTTATGTTAAGTGGTTTTATTTTCTTTATCATACATCATGGGACACAGAGCCTTAAGTAATTACTTAATGGGTTATAGGCAACCTTCAGGTGTAGACACTGGTAAACCCAATCAAGGAAGTTTACTCCCTATATAACCCCTCCTCCTTCCAGGGGCACCTCCTTTCGCCAGTGTCTAAGGTGTTGGTCACGAGTGAAGATGTGCTCTGAGGAGCTCCAGGAGGGATCCATGCTGGATTTAAATAGCCTCCATACACCAGATCCAGCCAAAGTGCCCTTGAGGCCTAAAAGGATGGTACCTGGGGCCTCTTATCCGAAGCACGAGGTTTTGCCTGTAATGCCTCTCTTTGTAGGGCTGGACCCCAGGAACCCACCCAGGGCTTAGGTCTTGTTACATTACCTAAACTTCCTGATGGGGTGCTTTTACAGGTCCAGGGCAGTTGGAACCCTGTTTTAAGGACCCAGTCCCTGAAGGTTTGCTACGCAGCCCGCCGTGATGGGTGAAAGTTGGATTGTTTGTTATTTCAACAAATCCTGCGGCGAGGATAAGGTAAGGGAAGAAACTTAGGTATTAAAAATATCTATGTATTTCTTCCATTAAGGAAAAAATGTTGTCATGCCTTAAATCTCCACTAGAGGGAGTCTATGCACATACCTTACTCTGTTGTTACTCACTGTAAGCTCAGTCCGTGTTTGATTGCAGCAGCGTGTAGAGGGGAGACGCTGCAAAAGTGTTTTCTCCCCCCTGATGGGACCAGAGGGTTAGGGGGACAACACCGCACATAGGCGCCGGAAATTTTAAATAGAAAAAGGGGGCAGATTTTTTTCTTGGAGGGGGGCGAGGCCTAATCGTGGTGCCGTGAACGTCCACGAGGAGGCACGGCAGGCTAAAAGCAGAAATACCACAGCTGTGACAGTCTGTCCTCGGCTGATGAGGAAGAGACAAGCAGCCTGCAACACAGGGACACACGAGCTGTGGGACACGTATGGGTGGTTGCAAAACTGGCATTACTAATACAGGAACAAAACTCTTTTTTCCAGCACTAGGCTGAACTTTATAGCGGCTTTAAAAGTCATGACTATTTTCAGCAATTAAGTGCAAATTTGTATAATGCCTCTTTTTTTGTACTTAGGACTATGCCTGCCAAAAAAGACACCACAAAAACCAAAAAGATACTAAAGGTTTCACCCCCAGGCGTTAGGATCTCAAGTCGCATTTCCACGCTGTCACCCTCGCCTGAATTACCAGTTATGTCAAGCCAGGGTGAGCCATTGGAACAATTTGGTGCAGCTGCTTCTCACATCTTAGCCCCTGTATATGTGACTGAAGATGTCCTTTCCTCCTCCCTGCAGGGTCTGGAAGGAAGATTAGCAGCTTTAATCGCATCCTCCATTCAAATGGATAGGAAGCGTGCTGGATCCCCGTCCCCCACTTCAGAACCTTTGCAAGGGAAACAGTGGGCACAGGATGAGGTGTTACCCTTAGTCGATCAGGAGGAAAAGCAAACCGATGATTCCTCTGTGGAGAAAACAACGGTAGATGAACCCTTTTCAGCCTCTCAATCTGAGAAATTGCTGATACAAACTCTTACGGAGATGGTTCGTTCTATTTTCATGCTACCCCTAATGGAGTCTCCTGAAAGCTAAGCTTCTTCCTTGGGTTCCTTAAAACCTTTCTTATCCTTTGCATGTGTTTCCTACACATGCATTACTAGAAAAGCTTATTTTTGCTGAATGAGATCACCCGGATAAGCATTTTCTCCATCCTAAGAGATTTTCAGTTCTCTATCCCCTGGAGGAGAAATTCTCCCAAAAATGGAAAGTACCAGCAATTGACGCTGCGATTTCCAATGTGAATAATAGCCTAACTTGTCCTGTAGACAATGCACCGATGCTTAAGAATCCAACAGATAAGAAATTGGAATCCCTGCTAAAGTCTGCCTTTTCCTTGGCAGGTGCCGTTACTCAGCCTGCAGTCGCTGCGATAGGCGTCTGCCAATCCCTAAAGGACCAATTTAAACAGGTCTTTAGAGAGCTTCCTGCACAACAAGCCCGGAATTTGGCTGAACTACCAAAAGCATAATGCTTTGCCATAGATGCCATTAAAGATTCTATACACCAGGTGTCTCGCCTTACACTTACGCTTATGCTTGTGCATATGCGTAGAATCCTGTGATTAAAAAATTAGTCAGCTGAAGCACCATGTAAAAACCTCCTAACTGGGTTCCCCTTTCATGAGGAGCGATTATTTGGAGAAGACTTGGATAAATATATCCAAACAATTTCTAGTGGGAAAAGTACTCTTTTGCCAGTCAAGAGAAAGTATAAACACCCTTCATTTAAACGGGCTCTTTCACCTGCGCCATGCAGTTATGGAGGAGACACTGTGCTTCTATTCCAGTGCGTTCCAGTTGCTACCAGTGACCACGTGTTCCAGCTACCTGCTAAAGCTGCAAAGAGCTTATTTTGGAAGGGGGTCACAGAATGTATAGCAGAAGTAACAGCCATTCCTATACAGCCCACAATAGAGGTGTGCCTTTTGGGACTGGTAGACCATCTAGCCCCAAAAAGAGTAATGCCGCGTACACACGGTCGGACTTTATGGCAGACTTTGCCCGGCGGACTTTTCGACGTACTTTACGACGGATTTTCTGAATGAACGGACTTGCCTACACACAATCCACCAAAGTCTGTCGAATTCGTACGTGATGACGTACGACCAGACTAAAATAAGGAAGTTCATAGCCAGTAGCCAATAGCTGCCCTAGCGTGGCTTTTTGTCCGTTGAACTAGCAAACAGACGAGCGGACTTTTCGACCGGACTCGAGTTCGACGGATAGATTTAAAACATGTTTCAAATCTAAGTCCGTCCAACTTTTGAGCAAACAAAGTCCGCTGGAGCCCACACACTAATTGTCCGACGAAATCCCGTCCGCCGGGCAAAGTCTGCCGTAAAGTGCGCTCTTGTGTACGCGGCATTACTCATACTTTGCTGACGATCCTAATCTATTACTCTACGAAAATGATAGTGTTATCATGGAAAAAGCCTAATCCTCCATCTGTATCAGCGTGGAAGGGTGTGGTTAATAGGGCTGAACCTTTAAACAAGGCTACATACATTAGTAGGGGCATACCACAAAAATTTGATAAAGTGTGGGGCAGTTGAATGAAACTACGGTGGCGGATTGAGTGGCACCTAATAGAATGAACCTGCAGTGGGTTTTAACATGTATGTAACTATTTGACATATCTAAATGTACCATTGACTGTTATTGAGAAAAGGTGGCCTTAATAATAATTATTATTATTTTGATTATTTCACCGAGCGAGGGTCTGGAAGGAGGAGGAGAGAGTCAATGCTGAAGAAATGTAAATAGTTTCTTTGTGTGTGGCCCATTGGGTCTCCTATATACTTGTTATGTTAAAAAGTAATACATAAAACTTTTCAACAAAAAAAAAAAAGCTGCAGAGAGCTGGCTCAAGAGGAAGGACCCTTTCACCAGCCACAGAGGAACCCCTCAGGACTAGAATCAGTCACCAGTGGTGAGAGACTTCCAGCCACCATCTTGTTTACTTTAGTGAGTACTCCCACGTAAGGGCCCCATCGCCGGCAGACTCTCTACATAGTCCCACTGGCCAGTGGTTAGGCAGGACAATTTTGCATTAGGTAGTAGGTAGGCTGTATTGCCTTTGAAAAATGCCATTTGTATTGCTGTACTGTTTTGGATTGTCATTATTCTGCAATTACAAGCCAGTATCGCTCACTAGCATCTGCCTAGTGCACGTTTGTGCATCAGTTGCTTCCCAGGAAGATGTGGTGAACGAACAGTGACACCCTGTGAATGGTGTCACTTAACAAGGTGCCTACATTGCTATATTGCTAATTTTTTCATTATTTAACCCATTCCTTTCTAGGGCTTCGCCATTAAATAAAGCCCATTTCAACTATTGAGGTGTGTCAGTGTTCTCGGGTCCAGGAAAGGGGAGTCATCACAGGTGCAGGGCAGAAGGGATCAATAAAAAAATATCAGCGGCTCCTGCGGGGGTGGTGCTACACCTGCAAAGCAGAATCCAAAAGCCTCATGAAGAGGCAACCCCCCTAACCAAGGTGGGGGGAAGACTTCTGCAGTTTTCAGAAGTCTGGAAAGAGGAGATTCAGGACAGATGGGTCATCTTCACGGTAACGCTGGGGTACAAGCTAAAAATTTCGGGACTTTCCACTGTCTCGCTTCCTGAGGTCAAGCATTCCCAAAGATCCAGAGAAGAGACAATCTCTGTTTCAGGCACAAGACCGATTAATATCTCAAAGGGTGATCATACAGATCCCCACAAAAGAGCAAAGTCTGGGGTTTTATTCAAATCTTTTCATGGTACCAAAGCCAGATGGAGACGTCAGACCCATTCTAGATCTAAGAGATCTAAATCAGTTCCTGAAAATCTGCTTCTTTCGCATGGAGACGATCAGGTCAGTAGTTTCTATCCTTCTAGGAGGAGAACTTCTGGCATCACGGATGTTGTCCCCGCACTGGGGTGAATCTGTCCAGGTATGAACTGAATGTTGGTCTCCAGGAACAAAGAGCCCCAGGTGCTGGCTAATGCTAGTAAAGGCTGTGTGCAATTGGGAAAATCCGGACAGCCGCACTCCAGGAAATTATAATCCAAACTTCTTTATTTTAAAATCAGGAACATGTCATACAGTACATCAAAGGCAGAGTGTACAGACAGACAGCTTAAGCTGTCTGTACACTCTGCCTTTGATGTACTGTATGACATGTTCCTGATTTTAAAATAAAGAAGTTTGGATTATAATTTCCTGGAGTGCGGCTGTCCGGATTTTCCCAATTGCACACAACTTCTGGCATCAATCGACATCAGGGATGCATATCTGCATGTCCCTATATTTCCCGCTCATCAAAAGTTTCTGCGGTTCGAGTTAGAACAGCAGTATTTTCAATTTGTAGCCCTGCCCTTCGGACTAGCTACAGCACCCCGGGTGTTCACCAAGGTGCTTGCCCCACCTCTAGCCAGGTTAAGGGCACAGGACATAACAGTCATAGCGTACCTAGACGATCTGTTGCTAATAGATCAGTCGGTGGCTCGTTTGGAGCAAAGCGTACACACTACAACCAACTATCTAAAAAGTTTGGGTTGGATTCTCAACCTAGAGAAATCTTCCTTAATACCGCTAAAGAGACTGGAGTACTTGGGTCTGATCATAGACACAGCCCAGGAAAGGGTGTTCTTGCCTCAGGCAAAGATCAACTCCATAAAGGAGTTGGTGCGGATGGTCAAGTCACATGGCGACCCCTCTATTAGCCTTTGCATGAGGTTACTAGGAACCATGGTGGCTTCATTCGAAGCAGTTCCCTATGCCCAGTTTCATTCAAGACTGTTGCAAAACAGTATCCTGTCTGCTTGGAACAAAATAATTCAAGCTTTAGACTTGCCAATGCAGCTGTCCCCAAGATTGTCCCAAAGCCTCACTTGGTGGCTACTAACCCAGAATCTGCTGAAAGGAAAATCCTTCAGACCAGTCATCTGGAAGGTGGTAACAACGGATGCCAGCCTCTCAGGGTGGGGAGCAGCACTAGAAAAGACAACTGTCCAGGGACAGTGGTCAAGAACCGAAAGAACCTTGCCCATCAATATCCTAGAGATTCGGGCAGTATATCTGGCACTAAAGGCCTGGACTTTGAATTTACAGGATTCCCCTGTCAGGATTCAATCCGACAATGCCACAGCTGTGGCCTATATCAATCACCAAGGGGGCACCAAGAGTCTATCAGCGCAGAGAGAGGTGAACCATATTCTAACTTGGGCAGTAAGGAATGTTCCGTGCCTTTCGGCAGTCTTCATTCCGGGAGTAGAGAATTGGCAGGCGGACTACTTAAGTCACCAGCAGTTATTCCCAGGGGAATGGTCTCTTCACCCCGACATATTTCGGGCTGTTTGCCAAAGATGGGGGACTCCGGATGTAGATCTTCTAGTGTCCAGGTTCAACATGAAGTTAGTCAAATTTGTGGCCAGAACCAGGGATCCACTCGCATGCGGAACGGATGCGTTGGTGACCCTGTGGGATCAGATCTATGCATTTCCCCCTATTCAGTTGCTGCCACGACTTCTTTGCAGGATCAAGCTGGAAAGAAAGCCGGTAATTCTGGTGGCATCAGCTTGGCCCAGAAGGTCATGGTACGCAGAAATCGTAAAGATGGCAGTGGAGGGCCCACGGTCCCTCCCACTACGGCCAGATCTGCTCTCTCAGGGACCGATATTCCATTCTTCCTTACGGTCTCTAAATTTAACGGCTTGGCTATTGAAACCCACATTCTAAAGAAACGTGGGCTTTCCGGGTGTCAGTTATCTCTACCCTGATCAATTCAAGGAAGCCAGCTTCCAGAACTATATATTATAGAGTCTGGAGGGCTTATGTTTCCTGGTGTGAATCCAAGGGTTGGCACCCTCGGAGATGTATCATAGGCAGAATTCTTGCCTTTCTACAATTAGGGGTAGAAATTAAATACTATTAAAGGCCAAGTCTCTGCTTTATCGGTCTTATTTCAAAGACCACTTGCTACTCATTCTTTAGTCCAGGGCTTTATACAGGGGGTGACACGGCTTAATTTGCCCGTCAAACCTCCCTTGAACCCTTGGAACTTGAACTTAGTTTTGTCTGTATTACAAAAACAGCCATTTGAACCGATACAACATATTCCCTTAGTCCTTTTGACAAGGAAGTTGGTATTTTTGGTTGCTATATGCTCAGCAAGGAGGGTTTTGGATTTGGCTGCTCTTTCTTGTAAAAAGCCATATTTGATTTTTCATGAGGACAGAGTGGTGTTATGCCCTCGTCCAGGCTTTTTGCCAAAAGTGGTCTCAGGTTTTCACCTGAACCAAGATATTGTCCTGCCATTGTTTTTTCCAAAACCATGAAAAAGTGAAATTGTGGGCTTGGACTTTATAGGCACGGTAACAATCAATATAGAGTTAAAAACTAAAATTTATTAAACATGAAACATATTATTTTAAAAAAGAACAGATACAATATCTGTAAAAAATCAGCACATAAAAATACAGTTACAATAATATAATCCATACGTAGCTCAATGAAGTAACAAACAATTTGAGGATGAGATACCAATCATTCCATCATAGGGCTGATTTTACTCCAGAAGAGAGCTATGTAATCGATATATAAAGCTGGTGTTGATGTCTAGGGCTCAACATGTTACGCGCATATATCGCTTCTTCAGGAGTGTGGGACAGATTTACTAGATAAGATACAAAACATCAAATAAGCATAACAAATATAGTATACATCTGAGAAATGAAAAATAATAATAATGTGCAGACATAAACATTGCGAAGGAAAGAGGGGGGGGGAGGGGGGGAGGGGGGGTGCGCCCCAGAGGTCACTAGATAGGATACATTTCTTGTAAAAGATTATAGTCCCATCAAGGGTAAATAGAATAATTGACAAAAAAAAAAATATATATATATATATATATATATATATATATATATATATATATATATATATATATATATATATTATGTACTCACATGTACTCACATGTAGCAGGCTTTAGACAAGGAGAAATTAGTAAATGGAATAGAAAATGTGATTTAGTTGTTTTAACGACTCAACTAAGAGGCTGGATAATTACGTCAGTCTTAATGATCAGTGTTGAGTAATGGATAATGAATCTAATAGATGATAAATAGATATAATCAATAATTAAAGTAATATCAAACCATGAAAGTTTTAAAATTTAGCGATGTCATAGGGGTAGTGACACTCACCATAATAGTAATGATATGATGATGCGGAGGGAGGGGGAAAAAGGAGAGGTGCCCCTCCAGAAGAAATAGTTGAAGGCATACACTGTGGTAAATAGTACTAGAAAAAACTGGCAACATACATTGCCAAGAGGATAACTGGACAAAAAGAAGCTATGTAGGTATCAATATAAAGCCAGTTTATGTGTGGGGTAAGCAGCGGTCACCATAGCTCATATGCGGTCAAAAAATTAAGCATCCCAGGTTGTAAGTATAAGACCTGGTAGGGTGCAAACAGAATTAAAGAATTATAAGAGAGGTTGGTGGATGCCAGTTGGTAACAACCTCTTTTATAATTCTTTTTGTCTGTTTGCACCCTACCAGGTCTCATACTTACAACCTGGGATGCTTAATTTTTAACCAATAATCATTACTATTATGGTAAGTGTCACTACCCCTATGATATCGCTAAATTATAACTTTCATGGTTTGATATTACTTTAAAGCGGTTGTATAGTCAAATTTTTAACTTTTACCTACAGGTAAGCCTATAATAAGGCTTACCTGTAGGTAAAAAAAATATCTCCTAAACCTGTACGGTTTAGGAGATATTCCGCTTGCAATGAGCCGCTGACTGCAGCGGCGCATGCGCACAGGGGATTCTCGGCTGAAAGCCCGGCAGATGCCGGACCTTGCCGGAAAGAAGTCTCCCACGCGCATGCGCGGGAGTGACGACATCGCGGCTCCAGCCACTCACAGCGCTGGAGCCACGATACCCGGAAGACATGCCGAGGCAACATTTCAGCTACCTCGGCGTGGACCAGGTGAGATACCGATGCCTCGTTCTAAGGTAAGTATTTCATAATGAGCTAGTATGCGGTGCATACTAGCTCATTATGCCTTTTACCTTACAGGTGTATGTAGCGCTGGTAGATTTGCGATCTACCATCTGATAGGTAAATTTAGTAACTTGTTCGTTAGGGAAGTTAGATTTGCCTCTGTTTCAGCTTGGCTGACGTTGCGGGTGTTTCCATACTGAGCCGGTGGGTGTCGCTGTTACCACTGGCTAGTGTTGGAAAGGCAACGTGTCAAAGCGTATAGGTGCTCCTCTGTCCCGGAGACGACTCTGTGGAGGTGGTCCTCCGAGTTGCATTCTGGGAGAGGGTATTTATGGGACAGACGCCATATTTTGGGGTTCGTTTTACAGCCACCTGCTGGCCCTCCTGGCCCACAGGTATGCGTTAGAGTGCTACCTCGTGGTCCTCCGTTCCGGAGGCCCGCGTCGCTGCGGCACATGGGTGGGCCCAGAAGCTTGTCTGGGGCCTACCACAGCAGCCGAGGAATGGTCCTGAGCTGTCTATCCAGAGTGAAGAAGCTGGACAACCGAGAAGATCCCAGGGGAGGACCCGTCATGGAAGGATCATGCAGAGTGCTGGTCTGGAGAGGGGCCTGGTGACTCGGTTGGAGGACGTATCCTAAAATAACTTCACAGCATAGTGTTGCCGGGTGTGGCTTAAAGGTTCGAGCACTGTGACTGACATTCACCACAAAACCAATACATCCTGTGGCAGAGGATCGTACGAGTTCATCCCAAACAAGTCTGTGGCAGAGACTTTTGTTCGTGCTACGTACTGGCTGCTAGGCAAGTGAGAGAGGCTTATCGGGCGAGCAAAGAGTGTGTCCCATGAGGGGAGCGCATTCTACTGTAATATTCAACTCTAAAGGACATTTGTCAAGAATCCTACAGAGGGGTATTTGAGCTTTCCCTGCAGTTTCCCTTCTGCCTCTTTCCTGCTACTTCCTTCTTTAATTGTTCAATAAAGCATTGAAAACGTACTCAAGTGTTGGTGCTTGTATCGTCCAGAGGTAAACTCAATGGAACCCTAGACCCGGTGCCGGTGAAACAGAGGGAAGGAGAGTGAAGGTAAAAAGCCCGCTTAAACCAGCAGCTCCACCGAGAGTTAGTGCTACATGTATAAAAAAAAAAGTGTCAGCGGGTTTACTACCACTTTAATTATTGATTATATCTATTTATCATCTATTAGATTCATTATCCATCACTCAACACTGATCATTAAGACTGACGTAATTATCCAGCCTCTTAGTTGAGCCGTTAAAACAACTAAATCACATTTTCTATTCTATTTACGAATTTCTCCTTGTCTAAAGCCTGCTCCATGTGAGTACATATTAAAATATATATATATATATATATATATATATATATATATATATATATATATATATATATATATATATACAGTGGCTTGCAAAAGTATTCGGCCCCCTTGAACTTTTCAACCTTTTGCCACATTTCAGGCTTCAAACATAAAGATATAAAATTTTAATTTTTTGTGAAGAATCACCAACAAGTGGGACACAATTGTGAAGTGGAACGAAATCTATTGGATATTTTAAACTTTTTTAGCAATTAAAAAACTGAAAAGTGGTGCGTGCAAAATTATTCGGCCCCTTTACTTTCAGTGCAGCAAACTCACTCCAGAAGTTCAGCGAGGATCTCTGAATAATCCAATGTTGTCCTAAATGACTGATGGTGATAAATAGAATCCACCTGTGTGTAATCAAGTCTCTGTATAAATGCACCTGCTCTGTGATAGTCTCAGGGTTCTGTTGAAAGCGCAGAGAGCATCATGAAGACCAAGGAACACACCAGGCAGGTCCGTAATACTGTTGTGGAGAAGTTTAAAGCTGGATTTGGATACAAAAAGATTTCCCAAGCTTTAAACATCCCAAGGAGCACTGTGCAAGCGATCATTTTGAAATGGAAGGAGTATCAGACCACTGCAGATCTACCAAGACCTGGCTGTCCCTCTAAACTTTCAGCTCAGACAAGGAGAAGACTGATCAGAGATGCAGCCAAGAGGCCCATGATCACTCTGGATGAACTGCAGAGAACTACAGCTGAGGTGGGAGAGTCTGTCCATAGGACAACAATCAGTCGTACACTGCACAAATCTGGCCTTTATGGAAGAGTGGCAAGAAGAAAGCCATTTCTCAAAGATATCCATAAAAAGTCTCGTCTAAAGTTTGCCACAAGCCACCTGGGAGACACACCAAACACGTGGAAGAAGGTGCTCTGGTCCGATGAAACCAAAATCGAACTTTTTGGCCACAATGCAAAACGATATGTTTGGCGTAAAAGCAACACAGCTCATCACACTCAACACACCATCCCCACTGTCAAACATGGTGGTGGCAGCATCATGGTTTGGGCCTGCTTTTCTTCAGCAGGGACAGGGAAGATGGTTAAAATTGAGGAGAAGATGGATGCAGCCAAATACAGGACCATTCTGGATGAAAACCTGTTGGAGTCTGCAAAAGACCTGAAACTGGGACGGAGATTTATCTTCCAACAAGACAATGATCCCAAACATACAGCAAAATCTACAAAGGAATGGTTCACAAATAAACGCATCCAGGTGTTAGAATGGCCAAGTCAAAGTCCAGACCTGAATCCAATCGAGAATCTGTGGAAAGAGCTGAAAACTGCTGTTCACAAACGCTCTCCATCCAACCTCACTGAGCTCGAGCTGTTTTGCAAGGAAGAATGGGCAAGAATTTCAGTCTCTCGATGTGCAAAACTGATAGAGACATACCCCAAGCGACTTGCAGCTGTAATCGCAGCAAAAGGTGGCTCTACAAAGTATTAACGCAAGGGGGCCGAATAATTTTGCACGCCCCACTTTTCATTTTTTTATTAGTTAAAAAAGTTTCAAAAATCCAAAAGATTTCGTTCCACTTCACAATTGTGTCCCACTTGTTGGTGATTCTTCACAAAAAATAAAAACTTTATATCTTTATGTTTGAAGCCTGAAATGTGGCAAAAGGTTGAAAAGTTCAAGGGGGCCGAATACTTTCGCAAGCCACTGTGTATATATATATATATATATATATATATATATATATATATATATATATATATATATTATATATATATATTTTTAGTCAATTATTCTATTTACCCTTGATAGGACTATAATCTTTTACAAGAAATGTATCCTATCTAGTGACCTCTGGGACGCACCCCCTCCCCCCCTCTCCCTTTCCCCCCCCTCTATCCATCTTTCCATCCCCCCTCCCCCCCCCCCTCCTCCTTTACTACCATTCGATACCCCAGCAAAATTCCTTTGGCATTTATCTTGACACGTATATATGATTAACAACAATGTGAGCTTATACAAAATACTCCTTTGCTATTCTGTTACATACGTCCCCATAGTTGGCGAATACTGTCCAGGCCCTGCCTGAACAGGACTGGTTTGTTTTTGGGTTTCCATCTCAGCATCTCCAATTCGCAATGTTTATGTCTGCACATTATTATTATTTTTTTCATTTCTCAGATGTATACTATATTTGTTATGCTTATTTGATGTTTTGTATTTTATCTAGTAAATCTGTCCCACGCTCCTGAAGAAGCGCTATGCGCGTAACATGTTGAGCCCTAGACATCAACACCATCTTTATATATCAATTACATAGCTCTCTTCTGGAGTAAAATCAGCCCTATGATGGAATGATTGGTATCTCATCCTCGAATTGTTTATGTTACTTCATTGAGCTATGTATGGATTATATTATTGTAACTGTATTTTTATGGACTGATTTTTTTACAGATATTGTATCTGTTCTATTTTAAAATAATATGTTTCATGTTTAATACATTTTAGTTTTTAACTCTATATTGATTGTTACCGTGCCTATAAAGTCCAAGCCCACAATTTCCCTTTTTCAGAATTTAATCCCGGGACGTGGCACATAGTACCTTATATGTATCCACAGCACCACTCTGTGTTGATACAAAAATTCCTTAATTTTTCCAAAACCATGTTCCAGGGAAGAAAAGTCACTACATTGTCTTGATGTGGTGAGAGCAGTGAAAATCTGTTTAAAGGCAACTGCTCAGATTCGTAAGACTGATGTCTTATTTATTCTGCCAGAGAGTCCTAAGAAGGGACAGGCAGCGTCAAAATCCACTGTCGCTAAGTGGATTCGACAAGTGATAATTCAAACTTATGATTTAAGGGGTAAGATTCCCTTGTTTCAAGTTAAGGCGCACTCTACCAGGTCGGTTAGTGCTTCTTGGGCAGTACGTGATCAGGCCTCCATGGCTCAGATCTGCAAGGCCGCAACTTGGTCTTCAGTGTATACATTCACAAAGTTTTATCAGGTGGGTGTAAGGAGGTATGAGGATATCGCCTTCTGGCGCAGTGTGCTGCAGGCAACAGTATAGATCCTCAAGTCTGGGGGTACCCTCCGAGTTGTGTCTCCCTCCCCTCAAGTAGTATTGCTATGGGACGCCCCATTAAGTAATTACTTAAGGCTCTGTGTCCCATGATGTACGATAAAGAAAATAGGATTTTTATAACAGCTTACTTGTAAAATCCTTTTCTTGTTGCTGTTGGGCACCCTTTAAATCTATACTAGACCGTTTGGGTCTGGTTTGGATTTTAGGGGTTCCTATGCCATTTTATGAGCTACATTTTAGCCTGTGTTTCTTTTTAAAAATCCATTCTACACCCTCTTTCAGGTTAAGAATCTTGGATGGAGTTTGGGGGCAATAAGACTGCAAAATGCTCATTAAAAGATGAACATTAAAATGCATGCCAACACACATACAGTAAATACAATGCAACATTAAAAAAAAAAGCATGCAAATGCTTATTACTACTGTAGCTCCCTCTAGTGTAGAGTGCTGGGTATTGTACATAGGGTTTTTGTAGTGTAGGTCAATTTAGGCTTGGCTGTGTTTTGAATCTGGGTCACGGTGAGTGACTCAGGGAGGCTGAATGACTCATCAGGCAGCAAATCTATTACCTCCCCCTACTTACTGGAACTTTGGAGAAACTTCTAGAAGAATGGGAGGGAGGTTAGGAGGAGTTGCCTGGAGTATTGATTAGGGCCCCAATCAATCCCTGGGCCAAATGGGCTGGCAGGGGAAGGGCACTTCTTAAATACTCTGGGTCAGCCCAGCAGGGGCAGTGTGAGTTTGGGTGGAAGCCTTAGATGGAGTGCTGAGCCTTGAGGGTAACGCCCTAGTCTGGGGGGGGGGGGGTGAGCTTGGGGCTGGGTGCTGGAGGGATACTCTGAAAACACAAGGAGGAGTCCCTTCCAGAGGCACGGGACCAGGTGTGAGGACAGCGGGAAACAGCGAGCATGTCCGGGATATCTCCAGGGAGAAGACAGTCAGGTGGCTGGTGAGTAAGACAGTCCAGGAGGACTGAGAAACAGTCTGAGAGGACTGAGGAGTGGCAGTTTGGGATGGCTGTAGAGTCAGTCTGGGAGAACTGTGGAAGATTAGCCAAGAGGGCAAATGAAAAGGTCAGCTGCAGCCAGGTGGGCTGGCAGTGCCTGAAGACATGGTGTTCAGATCAGTAGCCACAGGAAGATAGCTGGACATTGGGGACTTTTCTACACATCAAAGGGGCTCGCGGTCCCTGCCTGTAAGGGGCTTTTGCTGGATCTGACATAGTGCCCTGTCAGATCCCACCTAAACAGTGTTCCAGCTGGGCCTGAGTGTTTCTGCAAGCAAGTGATGTGCTGGAGGAAGAGGAGTGCACATAGAAATGTACAGTATATAGTTGAGTGTCCTTGGAGAGACTTTGTTCCAGTCAAGTGGGCATCCCATAATACCCCTATGCCCAACCAAGTTATTAACCCCTACATAAAAAACTAAATAAAGCTGCAAGGACTGTTTCCTGTCTCAGTGAGCCTGTAGGAAAATATAGTGTGCCTGGCTGCTCAGGGTGGGGGATCAATATCCACCAGTGGCTCCTACAGGGGATGCGCTACACTACACATGTATTTTTTACGATGTTGCAATGCATTTTTATGTAGAGTAAATTATGAAAGGACCAAAAATATGTTTCACAATGTGTTTACCTACTTTTAGGTGAATTCAGTTTCGCTGCATCTAGAGAAAATAGAATTATGTGTGTTCTTCATGCAGATAGATAATCTGAACACATGTAAACATGTCTAAACACACAAAGGCAAGCACTGTATATCTAAACGAAGGAGAACCTGACCCTGAAAGCATAATGTTTGTTTGCACTTCCCAGATAATTTCTCCTGTGTTTAAACATTCTAAACGCAGGAGTGCTACTGCTATTGTGTGCAACTGCTCTGCTTCAAGGGAAACATCAAGAAGTTGTACAGAGACTGTTGTGTCACTAGGTGGCAGTCAGAGCCAAGGTAAGGACTTGAGACTTCCCGTACTGTTTGCAGCATGATTCTGTATTAAGATGAATGCTTCTGTATTATTTTGGGCCGGTACACAACAAAATGTGTGCGTTCCTCGCACGTTTCCACGCAGTCCATTTTGACGGCCCATGAATGGGCTGCCAAACATACTGGAACAAGGAAAAAGGAGTGCATGCACTTTTAAAAATGGGGCGTGCAAAACCGCATGGTACTGCGGTACCGTGCCATTTGGTGGCTGACAAAATGCACTGCATTTGCTAGATACGTTTGGGGTGCCATTACCAAATCATTGGCCCCCGCACACCCTCACAGGGGTTCACCTGGGGTGCAGAACGCTCACATGGAACGCGCCACATTTTGGTGTGAACCGGCCCTCATTTCTTACATGGAGCAATCCAAAATAAAATAATCAGCAAATAATAAAGGACCCATTTATAAAGTAGCAGAATGTACTGACCATGGCCATAACTTGTTTGCTTTTTGTTTAAAATCTCCTTCAACATATTTGGAGGGGTGTATGTTTTTTTAAATGTTTGGACCCCAAAGCAAGCAAAGCCCCATACATTCTAATGAGTTGAAAAGTTTCAAAGGGTGTGTTGGGAGGAGGAGAAAACTTGACACATGTCAGCACTTTCCTCCTATCCCCAGGACATCACCGACATCCATGGGTTACTGCAGTCGGCATTTTATAAATGATAAAATGTAGAATGCCAACGCAATGTGCAGTGTTTACAGCGATGTCCTGTGGTGTTCAGAAAGTGAAAGAGAGGAGAGTGTGGTTCAGCCTCCCTGCACAGGTGGTGCTGTCCTGGCAGCCACCATGCAGGGGGAATAGAGGTAAGTGGAGCTCTTGTTTCTCTGAGGCCTCTGTAGGCATCATCAGTGGAGCAGCAGTCTAATTGGAATATTAAAATTATATTTGAAATAAAAAAACACTAAAATCATTACTAGCGGGCAGCAGGGGGAATTGAATCCTGGACAGGGAAGGGGATCAGTGAAGTGTGTGGCGGGGTTGGAGGGGGCAGGCAATTACAGGAACCAAGCCCCTGTGTGTCTATCCCTGCAGCAGCTGAAAGCCATAGGAGGGAGAGAAGGAGAAGCCAGCTTTTAGCTGCTGTAGGGAGAGATACCCAGGGGATCAGTTCCTCAAATTGCCCCCCCCCCCCTGCTTTACCGATCTCCCCCTCTACTGCCCATATTCAATTTCCCTGCTGCCCCCGCCCCCTCCCCTGCTGGTGTGCGGATGGGTATTGTAAGCGTGCTCCCTAGTTTTCTACAGCATAGAAACTGTGTTCTATAACTCTTATAGGGCGTACACACGGTCGGACTTTGTTCGGACATTCCGACAACAAAATCCTAGGATTTTTTCAGACGGATGTTGGCTCAAACTTGTTTTGTCTACACACGGTCGCACAAAGTTGTCGGAAAATCCGATCGTTCTAAACGCGGTGACGTAAAACACGTACGTCGGGACTATAAACAGGGCAGTGGCCAATAGCTTTCATCTCTTTATTTATTCTGAGCATGCGTGGCACTTTGTCCGTCGGATTTGTGTACACACGATCGGAATTTCCGACAACGGATTTTGTTGTCGGAAAATTTTATCTCCTGCTCTCCAACTTTGTATGTCGGAAAATCCGATGGAAAATGTCCGATGGAGCCCACACACGGTCGGAATTTCTGACAACACGCTCCGATCGGACATTTTCCTTCGGAAAATCCGACCGTGTGTACGGGGCATTACTGTAAGAAACTGTTATACTTGGTTTGGATATTCAGGCCCTGTTGCCACCTTGTTGGATCCTGCTGTAGTATAATATGGTCTCTGTGCATTTACTCCACGGTGGGGTACCAAACATCTGGCCCCGCCTAAACTGGGCCCATTCATATAATAGTATTGATTCATAAAAGAATACAACTTGTGCTTATGGGAAAAGAAAAGTAAATAGGTAAAAGGAAACCTGGGAAAACTTCAAAACTTCCATTGCTGACCTTCACTCTGACAATGCTGAAAATATAATGCTGATCCGCTGATGCTGATCATGGTTTTGGTAATTTCTTGACCTGTAATTTATAAGTAGATCAGGAGTTCTGACTTAACTCTAAAGGGTCCTGATCCGTGTACGGTACTTGTTTCAGGTCTGGGAATCAAAAAAGACAGCCTGGCAACTAGCATTTTCGATGCAACTTACCTGGCTGCCAGGCTGACCCCCTGAGTGCCGGTTCACACTACCGCGACTTGGGATCCGACTTGTCAGACCTCAAGTCGCCCCAAGTCGCTTGACATCTGAAAGTCCATGTAAGTGAATGAGAGCCGTCTATATGTACACTACTGAAGTCGCTCCGACTTCAGAAAAGGTCCCTGTACTACTTCAAGGCGACTTGTAGGCGACTTGTACCCATTGATTTCAATGTAAGTCGCCTACAAGTCGGATTGTGATCTATACTGAAGCGACTTCACAGGAAGAGAAGATGTTTTTTTCAAGCAAACCCCTCCCTCCCCCAGAGCGGATTGTAGTTTGATTGGCCACTGGAAAGTCGCCTGTCCTGGAGGCGACTTGAAGTCGCCTTGTAAGTCGCCCCAAGTCGCGCTGTGGTGTCGCCCTCAGGTCGCGTCCAAGTCGCCTCGCAAAGTCGCGGCCAGAGTCGTGTTGCCCCTGTGTGAACCGGCACTGACTTTAGCTTTTTTAATGCTTCACCTGGAATATGTATGCTTCTAAGGGTTTCCTTAAGAAGTTATTTTTTAGAGAAATACATAGGCTGCCATTGTTATGCAGACTCCATGGCTTGATAACGGTCTGAGATGCTGACCTTGAACAGGCATGCAACAAATAGAGGAATAGCACACATTACCATGCTAAACATTTCTGTTTATTCCATCACGGCCAGCAGGAACAAACACTGCCACATTTCTCGCTAAGAAAAAGTGCATCTTTTCTTTTCTGAATAAAAGGAAATTATTTACATCTGGTGTGCATTGTATTGCTTCAATTGTAAGTCTATCCAGTATTCTGGAAGATGTATGCCGGCACCAGCACCTGGAGTTCTGTAGTGGAGTCTGGAATGTGAGTTCATTTGAAGCAGCACCAGCACATTGATGCAGCTAATGAAGTCAGATCCTACTTGCTCTATTATGGTAAGCCCTTGAAGTAGCCATAGTACACACTGAACCTGTCTCAGGTACAGCTTGCTTAGATCCAGTGCTAAGTAAGGTCCATTAGAATTATACTGGCATCTGCAAGCTCAGTCTTGTTGTAGTCAGGTAATTCCTCTCTCTGCAGTGAAGATGGTATCACTGAAAGCCATCACATTGCAGTGTGTGTTGGGTTACACCTTGGGGATAGCAAACTGTACAAGCCAAGGGAGCTGTGAAGGTTGTGATGAACACCGAAAGCAAAAAATGGGTAAAACAGAAGAAAAAAATGCACTGTAAAAAGTGCTCACCATACAAGCCAACTTTGGCTAGGCAAGGAAAGCGAGGCAGAAGCGGGGTGTAAGGTATTTTTAACTTTTTTCTCCAGTGGTTAATAATTTTTAAAATTTTTGCTTTAACTTGGCATTTTATATTTAGTTAATGGGAAGCTAGCTAATAAGCACACCTTGTATTGTCATGCAAGGTCTGCTTGAAGGAGAGTACAGTTTTGACCTTTCATACCTATGTACAAGCTGTGGCATATATTTTGAGTCAAATAACTTTTTATTCAGACAAATACCAGGGTACAAACATACATAAGGACATGGATGTGAAAGATTTTCTATAAAATGTCTTACAGTCAATGAGGACCATACACGAAAAAGAGATCAAAGCAGTGCAATGGAAATATAATGTATACGGTACCCAAAAACACAGTACAAAATAATGAACTGAATCAGGGTGGGAGGTAACAGACGCTTTTTATATGATTCTGCAATGAAAAACAGGACAGGGGAAGCTGCTTCCCATGGGGACACTTGTGCATGCTCGCTCCCTGCTCGGCTAAGCCCCCCTCTCCCTCATCACTGGTTTTGATTGACAACAGCAGGAGCCAATGGCTCCCGGTGTCCCAGCAAAGCCAGTGAGACCTGGAAGTGAGGGGAGAGAAGAGCTGCAGACGTGCAGAGCACTGGATTGAATGAGGGCTAAGTAAAAAGGGGGGTGTAGCACCCTCTACATAGGTAGGTGCTATATTATTTTTTTGTGAGTGCAGGCAAATTTAGGCAGGCCTAGCTGGAAAGTAGGCCTGTTTGTTTTGGTTTGTGTGGGCTGGGAGTGGCTCAGGGTTAGCAGCTGATGATTCACAGGCAGCATCAATAAGACCTCCCTCTTCTTTCTAGAGCCTTCTGGAAGGTACTAGAAAAAGAGGAGGAGAGGAGAGGTGGAGCTGCCTGGGGTGTGTTAAGGAGCCCCAACCAATCCCCAACTTGGATTGGCAGGGGGTGGGCCTCCTTAAATACCTAGAGTCAGCCCAGCTGGGGAGGAGTTGTCGGGTGAAAGAACTGCGGATGAAATATTGGGCTGTCGGCGCCTTTGAGGGAGCTCCCCAGTCTGGGGGGGGTTACCTTGGGCTTGGGTGCAGGATGGAGCCCTCCAGGAAATCGTGGAGGCTCAGAACAGAAGGCACAGGAGCAGCAAGAGTGGACAGTAGGAGCTAGTACTGTCAGTACTGTCAGGCAAGTCTTCAGGGGGTTGCAGCCAGGAGGATTGGTGAGTGACATTTGCAGTCAGGAGGACTGGAGAGGCATGCCAGGGAGACTTAGAGGAAACAGTCAGAGCTGGGTGCGGAGCCAGTAGGGAGGATTGCAATGTCATAGGCAGTGAAGTCGGGCAGCTGCAGTCAGGAGGGCTGGCAGGGCCTGAAGAAGACTGACTGGGAGCAGTAGTCCGCCTATAGGACAGCTAGCACAAAAAGGCTTTCTATTTTCTGCTACACCATAGGGGCCTGCGGTCCCTGCCTGCAAAGGGCAAGTTACTTAGGCCTGGCTGAGCCAGTGCCAGGCCTAAACATGTGTTAGCTGCTCCTATGAGATTAAGAGTTGTGCAGGAGATTGGAGAAGTGTTGTGTAAAAAGTTGTCCTCTAAATTGATTGATATACAATCCACCTACTGACTAATAGACAATTTGATGGGAATCTCATAATCCCTTTACCCCATCCAAGTTAAATTCCCTAATAAAAATAACAAAAACAAGCTCATGGACTGTCTACAGCCTGAGAGTGACTGAGGAGTGAACGCCGGGCTGGGCAGGGTGACAGATGGACCACATCACTTAGCAGCCCCTATGGGGGTACCTCTACATTTGGGGGCTTGTTCTGCCAGTCATTGTTCCTAGCAACCGACGTTGAGCGAGCCGAGGAACTGTGCTTGGTTCCACCATTGAGGAATTGAACCTTGAGGAAGGACTTGTGTGCTCTGCCTGCTATTCATTACTGCAAAATAAGTGCAGAATCATTCCCTAAAGGCGGAGTGGAGTCGCGGCCTGGTGACTTCCCTGCAAAAAGAGAGGACAGTGGGAGAGAGGAGTTTGTCGTGGCCTGCGGCCTAGCCGGGGACCTGGAGACTGTAAGTACTGCCCAGCAGGAACCAGATAAAGTCCCTTAAATGCCGGCCAACTCTAAGCCCCTTGCCATCCTAGTCCAGAGGGAGCCAGTGTCAGAGGAAGGTCTGCCTTCAGGTGAGCTGGACGGGGAGAGCGAGGGCCGGGTTATTGATTGGGATTTCCCCAGACTACAAGCTGAATTTGGATCCCTGGAGAGACTGGCAGAGTGGTCATCCCCTAGTGAGAGCTCAGAGGAGCAATGTGAGACAGGAGGTTCCCAGGTCCTGGAAGTCCAGCCTGAGAGTGGAGATGGACCAGAGCCAGTGGTGGGACCCACAGAAGCAGCAAGATGTCTGATCGGCAGCAGGCAGCTCTTCCTAAACAGACCCTCCACCACCCAGGCCAGAGCACCTGCATACAGGCAATGGGTTGTGAGGACCTTAGATGCTTGTGTCCTCCCTGGAAAAGGAAATCCCAAAGAACTGCCCAGGTTTTTCAGATTCCAACGGGAGATGCAGAGGAAAATTGCTTTGCAAAGACAGAATGGCCTACAAAGAGCCATTTGGTCGCTATTCAGGAAGAGGGGGGGGGGGGGGGCAGGAAGAGATTGCCTGATCCTTGTTTTTTATGCCTGATGAGACTGTGAGGAGCCTCAGTGTGCATAAAGATGATCCACATGAACTGCTAGAAGGTAGCAGAATGTGCCCTTTTCTTCCCTCATTTTTCTGCAGGATCAGACTGGCCTGCCACCCTGCATGTGCCCAAATAATGGAGTTTCCCTTGTTGCAATAACACTGTAGGGTGAGGTCTGATTGCTATCTCAACTCTTTCAAGGAGCCTGCTAGTTTGGGGAAAGGCCCCTCCTATCAGGAACTCCAAAAGAGAACTATTCCCTTTTGATGCTGTTGTGTTTTTTTTTCCCAGTTGCTTCTGTCAGCAGGCTATAACCCCCTCCTGACAGAAAAACAGAATGAAAATGTGTTAAAAATGGATATTTCGCTATTTCTGTCAGCAGGATGCTAACCCCTTCCGACAGAAACGGTACAGTGTATAGATAGGTGTATGAATAGGATGTTATATTATCGTATTTATCGGCGTATAACACGTACTTTTTTCCCCTTAAAATCGAGGGAATCCCGCTGTCTGCGAGGGCAAGAGGAGCGCCGCCGACATTGACCGAGCCAAGCCGAGTGTACTGTGTACTCGGCTAGGCTCAGCTCCGCTCGCAGTCACACCCAGTCCCGCCATTGGACCATTGTTTTGTCGATCATAGGAGGCGGGACGAGGGCGTGACTGCGAGCGGAGCTGAGTACACGAGTACACAGTACACTCGGCTCGGCTCGGTCTATGTCGGCGGCGCTCCTCTTGCCCTCAGAGACAGTGGGGAGGAGCTAAATTTAAAAACCAAACTTGCTGCAATTTTGGGCAAGGCTGCTGTTGGACACTGGGGAAGGCTGAAGATGGACAATGCAAGGCTGCAGATGGACACTGGGGAAGGATGCAGATGGACACTGTGCAAGGCTGCATTAATGGGCATTTAAAATGTAAGTTTTTTTCCTTAACCGCTTCAGCCCTGGAAGATTTTACCCCCTTCCTGACCAGAGCATTTTTTGCGATTCGGCACTGCGTCGCTTTAACTGACAATTGCGCGGTCGTGCGACGTGGCTCCCAAACAAAATTGATGTCTTTTTTTTAGCACAAATAGAGCTTTCTTTTGGTGGTATTTGATCGCCTCTGCGATTTTTATTTTTTGCGCTATAAACAAAATAAGAGCGACAATTTTGAAAAGAACGCATTATTTTTTACATTTTGCTATAATAAATATCCCCCAAAAATATATAAAAAAACATTTTTTTTCCTCAGTTTAGGCCGATCGTATTCTTCTACATATTTTTGGTTAAAAAAAATTGCAATCAGCGTTTATTGGTTGGTTTGCGCAAAAGTTATAGCGTTTACTAAATAGGGGATAGTTTTATGGCATTTTTATTAATAATTTTTTTTTTATTAGTAATGGCGGCGATCAGCTATTTTTATTGTGACTGCGACGTTATGGCGGACATGTCGGACGTTTTTGACACATTTTTGGGACCATTGTCATTTATACAGCGATCAGTGCGATTAAAAATGCACTGATTACTGTGTAAATGACACTGGCAGTGAAGGGGTTAACCACTAGGGGGCGGGGAAGGGTTAAGTGTGTCCTAGGGGAGTGATTACTAACTGTAGGGGGATGGGCTAGCAGTGTCATTACTCTGATCACAGCTCCCGATGACACGGAGCTGTGATCAATGACACTTGTCACTAGGCAGAACGGGGAGATGCTGTTTACATCAGCATCTCCCCGTTCGTCCTCTCCGTGAGGTGATTGCGGGTATCCCCACGGCGATCGAGTCCGCGGGACCCGCGACCCGACTCACGGAGCTCCCAGCCGGCGTGCGCACGCAATGGCACGGTGGGGAATTCAAATTGACGTACAGGTACGCCCATTTGCCCAGCCGTGCCATTCTGCCGACGTACATCAGCGTGCGCCGGTCGGGAACTGGTTAAACTTCCCTCCTAAAAGTTTTTTCCTTAAACTTCCCTCCTAAACTCGGGGTGCGTGTTATACGCCTGCGCGTGTTATACGCCGATAAATACGGTATTTTTTTTGTCTTATTTTAGGAACTTCTGTGTTGGGATGGCTGTCCATCCCCTCCGGTTGGAGTCAAGAATTTCTGCGGGCAGAGTATCTTTTTCGAGGGAGAGATGCTCTGGCTCAAATGTGTATATTAATGTGTTACTGTTAGCTGCAGGGACCTGTAGCTAGGTGTGTGTTATAGTATCTGTACAGATGTAAATACTTACCAGAGATTTCTATATATGTACGTAATTTATTTGTATATTTCCCCATCCAGGTTGTTTTCATTCCCCAATCCAATTTATCTTATGGGATGCCCTTGCTCATGGGCCCAGGAGACATTTTTCAATGTTTCCCAACTGAGGGACCAGCTGGATTTTGGTGGGGGGTAAGTGTAGCACCCTCTACATAGGTAGGTGCTAGATTTGTTTTTTTGTGAGTGCAGGCAAATTTAGGCAGTTTGTTTTGGTTTGTGTGGGCTGGGAGTGGTTCAGGGTTAGCAGCTGATGATTCACAGGCAGCATCCCTAAGATCTCCCTCTTCTTTCTAGAGCTGTCTGGAAGGTACTAGAAAGAGAGGAGGAGAGGTGGAGCTGCCTGGGGTGTGTTAAGAAGCCCTAATCAATCGCCAACCTGGATTAGCAGGGGGCAGGCCTCCTTAAATACCTAGAGTCAGCCCAGCTGGGGAGGAGTTGTCGGGTGGAAGAACTGAGAATGGAGTATTGGGCTGTCGGGGCCTTTGAGGGAGCTCCCCAGTCTTGGGGGGTGACCTTGGGCCTGGGGCTTGGGTTCAGGACAGAGCCCTCCAGGAAATCATAGAGGCTCTGAACAGCAGGCACAGGAGGAGCAAGAGAGGACAGCAGGAGCTAGTACTGCCAGGCAAGTCTTCAGGAGGGAACCACCGGTTGCAGCCAGGAGGGCTAGTGATTGACATGTGCAGTCAGAAGGACTTGAGAGGCATGCCAGAGAGGACTGAGAGGAAACAGTCAGAGCTGGGTGCAGAGCCAGTAGGGAGGATTGCAATGTCATGGGCAGTGAAGTCGGGTAGCTGCAGCCAGGAGGGCTGGCAGGGCCTGAAGAGGACTGACTGGGAGCAGTAGTCCGCCTATAGGACAGCTAGCACAAAAAGACTTTCTACTTTCTACTACACCATAGGGACCCACGGTCTCTGCCTGCAAAGGGCAAGTTGCTTAGGTCTGGCTGAGCCAGTGTCAGGCCTAAACGTATGCTAGCTGCTCCTGGGGGTTCAAGAGTTGTGTAGGAGGAGATTGGAAAAGTGTTGTGTACATAGTTGTCCTCCTAAATTGACTGATATACAATCCACCTACTGACTGATAGACAATTTGCTGGGCATCTCATAATCCCCTTACCCCATCCAAGTTAAATTCCCTAATAAAAATAACAAAAAAAAAGCACATGGACTGTTTTCTGCCTGAGAGTGACTGAGGAGTGAACACCGGGCTGGTGTCACTAGAGTGACAGGTGGGCCACATCACTTAGCAGCCCCTACGGGGGTACCGCTACAGGGGTCAAAACTGATGCTTAAACATTTTTTACCTTAAAGTGTAAGTCCAGGCAAAAACTAACCAACTCTAAACCTGCTCTCTGCCACATTCTAAACCTAATCTATCTAACCCTGTAAAGCAAAAATTGCTGTACTTGCCTATTCTGCAGCAAATCCGGTCCGGTTTTCAACGTTGAAAGCTATATGCAGGAGAGGACCGACAACAGCTGTTAAATGGCTGGGAAGTGACATTACCCAGAGACTTACTATGGGGCTTCCGTTGTCTGCTGCCTCTCCTGCACACTCCCGCACATTGATGCCGCCACTGACAGCTAATGCTGGGACCAAGATCCAATATACAACATCTTATATTAAGTACAGTGGTTTTTGCTTTACAGGGTTAGATAGATTAGATTTGGAATGTGGCAGAGAGCAAGTTTAGAGTTAATTAGTTATTGCCTGAACTTACACTTTAACCACTTGAGCCCCGGACCATTATGCTGCCTAAGGACCAGAGGTCTTTTTCCAATTTGGCACTGCGTCGCTTTAACTGCTAATTGCGCGGTCATGCAATGCTGTACCCAAACGAAATTTGCGTCCTTTTCTTCCCACAAATAGAGCTTTCTTTTGATGGTATTTGATCACCTCTGCGGTTTTTATTTTTTGCGCTATAAACGGAAAAAGACCGAAAATTTTGAAAAAAAATGATATTTTCTACTTTTTGTTATAAAAAAAATCCAATAAACTAAATTTTAGTCATACATTTAGGCCAAAATGTATTCGGCCACATGTCTTTGGTAAAAAAAATGTCAATAAGCGTATATTTATTGGTTTGCGCAAAAGTTATAGCGTCTACAAACTAGGGTACATTTTCTGTAATTTACACAGCTTTTAGTTTATGACTGCCTATGTCATTTCTTGAGGTGCTAAAATGGCAGGGCAGTACAAAACCCCCCCAAATGACCCCATTTTGGAAAGTAGACACCCCAAGGAAATTGCTGAGAGGCATGTTGAACCCATTGAATATTTATTTTTTTTGTCCCAAGTGATTGAAAAATGACAAAAAAAAAAAAAATATTTACAAAAAGTTGTCACTAAATGATATATTGCTCACACAGGCCATGGGCCTATGTGGAATTGCACCCCAAAATACATTCAGCTGCTTCTCCTGAGTATGGGGATACCACATGTGTGGGACTTTTTGGGAGCCTAGCCGCGTACGGGGCCCCGAAAACCAATCACTGCCTTCAGGATTTCTAAGAGTGTAAATTTATGATTTCACTCTTCTCTGCCTATCACAGTTTCGGAGGCCATGGAATGCCCAGGTGGCACAAAACCCCCCAAAATGACCCCATTTTGGAAAGTAGACACCCCAAGCTATTTGCTGAGAGGCATATTGAGTCCATGGAATATTTTATATTTTGACACAAGTTGCGGGAAAGTGACACTTTTTTTTTTTTTTTTTTCATAAAGTTGTCACTAAATGATATATTGCTCACACAGGCCATGGGCATATGTGGAATTGCACCCCAAAATACATTCAGCTGCTTCTCCTGAGTATGGGGATACCACATGTGTGGGACTTTTTGGGAGCCTAGCCGCGTACGGGACCCCGAAAACCAATCACTGCCTTCAGGATTTCTAAGGGTGAAAATTTTTGATTTCACTCTTTACTGCCTATCACAGGTTCGGAGGCCATGGAATGCCCAGGTGGCACAAACCCCCCCAAATGACCCCATTTTGGAAAGTAGACACCCCAAGCTATTTGCTGAGAGGCATGGTGAGTATTTTGCAGCTCTCATTTGTTTTTGAAAATGAAGAAAGACAAGAAAAAACATTTTTTTTTTTCTTTTTTCAATTTTCAAAACTTTGTGACAAAAAGTGAGGTCTGCAAAATACTCACTATACCTCTCAGCAAATAGCTTGGGGTGTCTACTTTCCAAAATGGGGTCATTTGGGGGGGTTTTGTGCCACCTGGGCATTCCATGGCCTCCGAAACTGTGATAGGCAGTGAAGAGTGAAATCAAAAATTCACGCCCTTAGAAAGCCTGAAGGCGGTGCTTGGTTTTCGGGGTCTCGTACGCGGCTAGGCTCCCAAAAAGTCCCACACATGTGGTATCCCCGTACTCAGGAGAAGCAGCAGAATGTATTTTGGGGTGTAATTTCACATATTTCCATGGCATGTTTGAGCAATATATCATTTAGTGACAACTTTGTGCAAAAAAAAAAAAAAATTTGTCTCTTTCCCGCAACTTGTGTCGCAATATAAAATATTCCATGGACTCGACATGACTCTCAGCAAATAGCTTGGGGTGTCTACTTTCCAAAATGGGGTCATTTAGGGGTGTTTTGAACTGTCCTGGCATTTTATGCACAACATTTAGAAGCTTATGTCACACATCACCCACTCTTCTAACCACTTGAAGACAAAGCCCTTTCTGACACTTATTGTTTACATGAAAAAGTTATTTTTTTTTGCAAAAAAATTACTTTGAACCCCCAAACATTATATATTTTTTTAAAGCAAATGCCCTACAGATTAAAATGGTGGGTGTTTCATTTTTTTTTTTCACACAGTAATTGCGCAGCGATTTTTCAAACGCATTTTTTGGGGAAAAAACACACTTTTTTAAATTTTAATGCACTAAAACACACTATATTGCCCAAATGTTTGATGAAATAAAAAAGATGATCTTAGGCGGAGTACATGGATACCAAACATGACATGCTTTAAAATTGCGCACAAACGTGCAGTGGCAACAAAATCAATACATGTTTAAAAGCCTTTAAAAGCCTTTACAGGTTACCACTTTAGATTTACAGAGGAGGTCTACTGGAAAAATTACTGCACTCGATCTGGCCTTCGCGGTGATACCTCACATGCATGGTGCAATTGCTGTTTACGTTTGACGACAGACCGCCGCTTGTGTTCGCCTTAGCGCGAGAGCAGGGGGCGACAGGGGTGCTTTTTTTTTTTTTTTTTTTTTTTCTTAATTATTTTTTTGCTTTTTTAATCTTACTTTTAAACTGTTCCTTTCATATTTTTTTTTTTTAATCATTTTTATTGTTATCTCGGGGAATGTAAATATCCCCTATGATAGCAATAGGTAGTGACAGGTACTCTTTTTTGAAAAAATTGGGGTCTATTAGACCCTAGATCTCTCCTCTGCCCTCAAAGCATCTGACCACACCAAGATCGGTGTGATAAAATGCTTCCCCAATTTCCCAATGGCGCTATTTACATCCGGCGAAATCTAAGCCATGAAATGCTCGCAGCTTCCGGTTTCTTAGGCCATAGAGATGTTTGGCGCCACTCTGGTCTCTGATCAGCTCTATGGTCAGCAGGCTGAATCACCGGCTGCATTCTCAGGTTCCCTGTTGAGACAGGAGAGCCAGAGAAAAACACGGAAGACGGTGGGGGGGGCATTCCCTCCCGCGGCTTGTAAAAGCAGTCTAGAGGCTAATTAGCCGCTAGGATTGCTTTTACATGAAAGCCGACCGCTGGCTGAAAAGAATGATACCAAGATGATACCTAAACCTGCAGGCATCATTCTGGTATAACCACTCAAAGTCATGCATGGCGTACCTGAAGACAAAAAAATGGTTAACAATGGTTAACAATAAAGCACAGTAAACAGTAAAGTATAAATAATTACATACCTGAAAAACAAACATGATAAAACATAATAACAATAACAATAACAATAAAACATTGCAGAATAGAATACAGTAAAAAAAAGAGCAGAACAATAGAGAGAGAATAGAGAGAGAGAGAACAATAAAACGACAACTATTTTTTTTTATTTTATATATATTTTTTTTTTTACACTTTTTTTGTAACTAACTTTTCTAACTGTAACCGGTTCCAGGTTCGGGTCTCTCAAAATGCGATGGCATCTTGGGAGACCCTGTGAAAGTGTGCCTAGTCTGTGGAATGCTGTACCCTACGCTAATACTCAACTAGTGCATGGTAGCGTTCAAAACATTCACCAATGCAAAGACCAGGATTGTCAGGACAGGAGGGACAATAATAGCGGGTGTCACGCCTATATCCGCGCTTGCTGCAGACACAACATCTTTTTTGGGGGGTTCGCTGGGTAGGGGTACTCGGGAGGACATAAAAATGCCTCTCATGCAGCCGACTGCATTTGGTTGGGGATGTGAATGGGGGAAGTACGGGCGCTGCAGAAGTGGTGGGTTCCCAATTAGGATTGGCGAATGCAGCAGGAACGGCATTATGGGCACGACGGGCCTGTGTTTGTCTTCTTGGTGGCAGCGGGACACTACTTGTGCTTGCCACCTCACCAGCTTGAACTGCACTTATGGGACTCGCCACATCACCAAGTGTTACTGCAGTGCTGGTTTGACTATGACCGGGGTGTACTAGGCCGCTGGTGCTTGCCAGTTCCCCAAAACGCTACCAAAAAAACTGTTAGCGATCGCAGGGATCAGGCCTGACTCTGCGAACGCTGCAGTTATGCGTTTAGAGTTTTGTAAGTGACAGTGATCGATCGATACTGCACTTGGGTGGGCTGGGCCGGGCCGGGCGGAGGGGCAAAACGCAGGTGCTAGCAGGTATCTGGGCTGATCCCGCTAACACTGCGTTTTTGGGAACCCTAAACTGCTGGGGACGCTAGTATAGATCTGATCGGATCAGATATTGATCCGTTCAGATACTATACCACTAAGGGAGGTGTACGCTGCGTGCGTGGGTGTTAGCGGTACTGGCGCTAACCTGATGCTGCCTGGGGCTGGTGCTTGCCAGTTCACCAAAACGCTACCAAAAAAACTGTTAGCGATCGCAGGGATCAGGCCTGACTCTGTGAACGCTGCAGTTATGCGTTTAGTGTTCTGTAAGTGACAGTGATCGATCGATACTGCACTTGGGTGGTCTGGGCTGGGCCGGGCAGAGGGGCAAAACGCAGGTGCTAGCAGGTATCTGGGCTGATCCCGCTAACACTGCGTTTTTGGGAACCCTAAACTGCTGGGGACGCTAGTATAGATCTGATCGGATCAGATATTGATCCGATCAGATACTATACCACTAAGGGAGGTGTACGGTGCGTGCGTGGGTGTTAGTGGTACTGGCGCTAACCTGACGCTGCCTGGGGCTGGTGCTTGCCAGTTCACCAAAATGCTACCAAAAAAACTGTTAGCGATCGCAGGGATCAGGCCTGACTCTGCGAACGCTGCAGTTATGCGGTTAGTGTTTTGTAAGTGTCAGTGATCGATCGATACTGCACTTGGGTGGGCTGGGCTGGGCCGGGCGGAGGCGCAAAACGCAGGTGCTAGCAGGTATCTAGGCTGATCCCGCTAACACTGCGTTTTTGGGAACCCTAAACTGCTGGGGACGCTAGTATAGATCTGATCGGATCAGATATTGATGCGTTCAGATACTATACCACTAAGGGAGGCGTATGCTGCGTGCGTGGGTGTTAGCGGTACTGGCGCTAATCTGACGCTGCCTGGGGCAACGCATATCACCGCCGGGTGATCAGGGGGCTAAACCTTTATTCGGTAATAAACGGCGGGTGCCCTGACACTATAAAAAATAAACAAACTAACCAGCGTCAACCGTAACAGTTATACGGTGATCAGTGGTGAAAGGGTTAACTAGGGGGCAATCAAGGGGTTAAAACATTTATTAGATAGTATATGGGGGTCCCTGACGCTATAAAACGCTGACGGCGAACCTAAATATTTACGTCCCTAACTAGCGTCACCAGCGACACTAATACAGCGATCAGAAAAATGATCGCTTAGTGACACTGGTGACGGGGGGTGATCAAGGGGTTAAAACTTTATTAGGGGGGTACCCTAGACCTACAGGGGGCTAACCCTAATTGTCCCAACACTGTAACTGTCACAAACTGACACTATGCAGTAATCAGAAAAAAAAAAAAAACTGCTGGTGTCAGTTTGTGACAGGGGGGGGGGGGTGATTGGGGGGGGATCGGGGGGCGATCGGGGGGGGGATCGGGGTGTAATGTGTGCCTGGCATGTTCTACTGTGTGTGTGTGTGTTGGTGCAGTCACTCACTTGTCGTCTCTCCTCGGGCCGGAACGGAAACTACCGACCCGAGGGGAGATGACATCATTTCCTTTGCTGCTGTTTAGCATACAGCAGCAAAGGAGTGTTCCCATTGGCCGGCGGCGATCGCGAGGGGGGGGCCACGAACGGATGGCCTCCCCCTCGTCTCCGATCGCCGGGGGACAAAACGGGACCGCCTCGGGCGGCGGGGGGGGGTCCGATCGGACCCCCCACCCGCGGAAGGCAAATCACGTACCCTGTACGTGATTTTGCCTGTCCGTGCCGCCTTGCCGACGTACATCGGCGTGAGGCGGTCGTCAAGTGGTTAAGGAATGCATTAAAGGCAAAAAATGTTTAGGCTTTAGAACCACTTTAACCACTTCAGCCCGGAAGGATTTACCCCCTTTCTGACCAAGCCCTTTTTTGCGATACGGCACTGCGTCGCTTTAACTGACAATTGCGCGGTTGTGCGATGTTGTACCTCAACAAAATTGATGTCCTTTTTTTTCCCACAAAGAGTTTTCTTTTGAAGGTATTTGATCACCTCTGCGGTTTTTATTTTCTGCGCTATAAGCATAAAAAGAGCAAACATTTTGAAAAAAAGCAATATTTTTTACTTTTTGCTATAATAAATATCCCCCAAAAATATATAAAAAAAATTTCTTCCTCAGTTTAGACAGATATGTATTCTTCTACATATTTTTGGTAAAAAAAAAAAAAATCGCAATAAGCGTATATTGATTGGTTTGTGCAAAAGTTATCACGTCTACAAAATAGGGGATAGATTTATGGCATTTTTTTTTTTTATTAGTAATGGCGGTGATCTGTGTTTTTTTATCGTGACTGCGACAGATCTGACACTCCCTGTGTCCCCGCTCGCACCATACGTCCATATTGCATTGTATTAAAGGATCCACATACATTTAAAATCTCTCAACACTGCAAATACCTCGATATACAGCTATAAGGAGACAATGGCTAATTACTAGTCACACATTCTACCCATAGAGAGCGCAAATGCCCCATCCAATTTACAGATATTATATATTGCAAATATAGAATGACGCTTATAAAGTGTATAAAAATCCTATTTGTAGATACTATAAATTGCACATATAAAATGGCAATAATAAAATATATAAAAAATATGTATATAAAAACTAAGTGAAATACAAATAAAAATTAATGGTTGGACATCTAGACGGTGCTTCACTTATTAAGATATACATAAAAAAAAAAAAAAAATCCATCATGTTAGAGCCCTCAATACACCTAACAAAATACACTAAATAAGGTCAGTTAAACCACATCATTCCCCTTCCTTTCTGTTCCTAACCTTAGGTGACTACTACGTCTCTCAATATTACTAACACCCCATAGGTGATCTCATCATTGCGTTGGTGTTACAGAGTGTTTCTCAACCTATCAGCCTTTCAGGGTCAGGGTGATAATAAAAAAATATATAAAAATGAAATATACAAATGAAATGAAAATGGACCTCAACTGCTCCCTCAATAATTGTTAATAAAACAGTTGAGGTCCAGTTCTATATTCAAACCCCCGGGAAAAAGACATTTTAAAAGGTATATCCATCGAGTTTCTCGTTGGGATAGATCTCTTATCCTGTTTGAGCCCCTCCAAGATGGATATACAATGTCTATACCACAGAACTGGAGCAGACTTGGGTCCTGATTATGCTGTTCTTTAAAATGGAGGCACACACTATGATACTTAAAACCATTTTTAATATTTGTCAGATGCTCAGAAATACAGACCCTCAATAATCTTTTCGTGCGTCCTACATAGAACAGGCCGCATGGGCACCACATCAAGTACAGGGGGTCCCCTACTTACAAACATCCGACTTAAAAACGACTCCTACTTACAAACGAAGGGAGACAACAGGAAGTGAGAGGAAATCTACCCCTAGGAAGGGAAATTCACTCCTGTAAGAGTTAATATGGGAAAAAGGTGTCTCCACTGATGCTTTATCACCAACCCTTATTTCCCTAATAACCACAAATTTTAAAAATCCAATTGTCATTGGGACAGAAAGTGAGGAGAAATCTTTTGAACAGGGGCACAGACAGCAAAACAAATGTTACAGGGGTGATAACCCTTCCCTATGCTATCTACAAAACTTAAAAATAGATTTTTCGGCTGGAGCTACACTTAAAAAATTTACCTGTTCCGACTTACAAACAGATTCAACTTAAGAACAAACCTAAAGTCCCTATCTTGTTTGTAACCCGGGGACCCCCTGTACACCACATATGATGAATTACATGTGATGAACTCCTTTATTTCAAATGTTTCATTTTCTCCTTATAGCTGTATATCGAGGTATTTGCAGTGTTGAGAGATTTTAAATGCATGTGGATCCTTTAATACAATGCAATATGGACGTATGGTGCGAGCGGGGACACAGGGAGCGCGCAAGCGCAGTGTCATCAGCGCAGCTTGCTATACGATCTGAGGGTATAAAAGAAAGATTGCCAGACCGTTTAGCCAATCCCATGAATAAGTCCTCCGTGACGAAACCTGTCGGGGCGTGGCTATACGGCAATCAAACGTGCTTGACGTAGGACACTGTGACAGGAAGCTCCATACGAGGAAGCGGGGGATCAGCTCCAAGAGACTCCAGGGAACGGGTGAGAGTGTCACCGGTTATTGAGCTACCTGGGTCCGCCGTGACCACCATACGTTTGTCTCATCGATTGGAGTGTTTTTTTGGTGATGACCATGGTTGCTGTGCCTTTTTGCTTGGTTTAAATTTGTGAAATGTGAGTTCAATGGTGGAGGAGAGTGTTGTTTTAATAAAAGCTTTATTGCGTTACTGCACTATTAGATCGCTTTTCTTTTTTACATGTGGAGAGAGTTTTGCATATATACTCTGGATATCAAACGGGGACTGATTGGAGGTCATCATATTGCCCCCTTCTGTGTGGGAAAAAGCCTTTAAGCCGAACACGAGAGAAAAGGCAAAAGGAGCTGGTGAGTTTTTTCGCTGACGGGGAGTGGAATTCACAAGTCACAGCGGTGTGGTGGAAGATTTTGTTATTGAAGATCTACACTTTATTATGGTCTACCACTAATATCACTACGTTTCACCGATTATTGGACTGTATATGCTTGCAACAAAATTTTTTGATACATTTTCTTTATAATCTTTTATCATACAAATTTTACACACATTGTATGTTGATTATAAGCACAGGTCACATTGTGTTGAGAGAGGGTGGTGCCAATTATTTTGTCACTTCTAATTTTCACATATATATTTTTTAGGGAATATAAATTAGCGCTGCTATTTGATTTCACTATTTGTTAGGGCGAAGTTTATAGTGAATCATTTATTATTTTGCACTGTTTTGATTATTTAAGCGGCTGCTTAGAGTGAGGCTTTAGTCCCTTGAGCGCAGCGTTTGGCACATAGGAGGGGGCGGATAACCTGTGTACCATACTAGTGATAAATATATATATTTGCGAAAACCAATCAATATACGCTTATTGCGATTTTTTTTTTTTACCAAAAATATGTAGAATACATATCGGCCTAAACTGAGGAAAAAAATAGCTTTTTTATATATTTTTGGGGGATATTTATTATAGCAAAAAGTAAAAAATACAGCTTTTTTCAAAATTGTCACTCTTTTTTTTTTCTTTTTTTTTTTAGCGCAAAAAACTGAAAATTTATATCAAATACTTACCGTAATCTTCCTTTCCTGATAGGCTCCATGGCAGCATACGTGTGGGTTGACCCCGCCTCCATAACTACCCAATAGGACCCCTCCCTTATAAATTTCAGCTGTGGGCTCTCAGCCGTGTTTCGTAACTAGCCTACTCCAAGCATTGGGAGGGACTCCTGCTGCCATGGAGCCTATCAGGAAAGGAAAATTACGGTAAGTATTTGATATAAATTTTCCGTTTTCCTGACAGGCTCCATGGCAGCATACGTGTGGGAAATAACTCGCCAAACACACCCGGGTGGGCACAATGCTGAGCAAGAAAATACATTTATTTAACACTGTCCACTGACAGCACTTTCAAACCAAAATTAATGGATGACAAAGCGGCTGGTTCAACGCAATAGTGGGAAACAAACGTATTGATAGATGACCAAGAAGCCGCTCTGCATATGACTTTGGGTGCGACATGAAGAGAAGCCGCCCACGAGGTTGAAATACTCCGAGTTGAGTGTGCAGTCACTGCCTCTGGAGGAGCCAAGCCCTTCGCTTTATAAGCCCTTTGAATGGTCTGTACTATCCAAGCAGAGATGGATCTAATTGAAGCCCGTTTTCCTCTATTTTTTCCCTGTAGAAGAATGAAAAGAAAATCCGTCTGTCTAAACGATTTTGTAGCTTCCAAGTATTGACTCAAAGTATGTCCCACATCAAGGGGATGGACATCTTGACCTTCTGTTGTGCTAAAGGTAGACAATACAATTTCCTGATTTTCGTGAAAAATAGATGTCACTTTAGGGTTTGAGCCCAACATGGGAATTAATACTGCTCTATCCGGAAAAAAGGTCAGGAAAGGCTCTTTGGAACCTAAGTTCCTGATTTCAGACACTCTTTTGGCTGAAGTTACTGCCACCAGGAAGACGGTCTTGAGTGTGAGGTCTTTAACTGATAGAGGATTATCAGGATCTGTTCCAAGCGTGGAAAGAAAATCTAGAACAAGGGAAAGATCCCATTTAGGGAATCTCGGTTTCCTTTGAGGTCTTAGCCTGATAGCACCCTTGAAGAATTGGCGAACCAGGGCGTGGTTAGCCCATGAAATTCCTGTAAATGCCGAGATGGCTGATATTTGCACACGAAGGGAACTTACTGCTAGAGGCAAATCCAACCCTTCAGATTTTGGTGTAAAGGGGAACTCTGATGTAAGGGGGGGGGCTCTGGTGACCAGAGATCACCTTATATCAGAGTGCACAGCATTCCCCTTTACATCAGGGTCTTGCATTTAAAATGGGAACTCTAATGTGGGGGGGGACTCTGGTGACCACAGAGCACCTTCCGTAGAGTGAATGCACGGTAAGGGGGATTTACTGATATAAGCGGGAACCATTTATATTAGTGCCCCGCCCCCCTTACCTTTCTGTATTCATTCCCCCTTACATCAGTGATCCCCCTCAGACTGGCCTTGCAACGCTGTCACTGACCTCATCTCACGTGCAGGGCTCAGTCTGAGGGTCCTCTCTGGGCTCCAGCTTGGCGGTTTTGGTTTTATCCTATATTACCCTCTCCACAGTCCACACATGTCTGACTACTCCTGTGACCCCCGTCCTAGAAGTGCTCCCGCTCTTGACTGCACTGTAGGCTACCCCCCAGAGAGAGAAGACATGATACAGGAGATGGTGAGAGACTGTGCGGCCATAATACAAGAGATGGTCAAAGACTGTGCAGACATGATTGGTTGCTAGAGGTTACTGCAAATTATTACTGCTCACTGATTGGTTGCTATGGGTTACTGCTTATCACTTACTGATTGGTTGCTAGAGGTTACTGCACATTATTGAAAAATATAAACCTTTGCGCCTTTGGATAAAAGAACTGATCATCAAACTCCAGCTGCAGTAAAAAACTCGCTAATAGGGATGAGCCGAACACCCCCCGGTTCGGTTCGCACCAGAACATGTGAACAGGCAAAAAATTTGGAAGAACACACGAACACAGTTAAAGTCTATGGGACACGAACATTAAAAATCAAAAGTGCTAATTTTAAAGGCTTATTTGCAAGTTATTGTCATAAAAAGTGTTTGGGGACCTGGGTCCTGCCCCAGGGAACATGTATCAATGCAAAATTTTGCAGTGATTTTTTTTTAATGCTTAAAGTGAAACAAAAAAAATGAAATATTCCTTTAAATATCGTGCCTGGGGGGTGTCTATAGTATTCCTGTAAAGTGGCGCATTTTTCCCGTGTTTAGAACAGTACCACAGCAAAATGACATTTCTAAAGGAAAAATTGTCATTTAAAACTGATCACGGTTGTAATGAATTGTCGGGTCTCGGCAATATAGATAAAACTAATTGAAAAAAGAGCATGCCCCCCCCCCCCCCAGTCCCTTACCAGGCCCTCTGGGTCTGGAATGAATATTAAGGGGAACCCCAAACCAACATTTAAAAAAAAAAATTGCGTGGGGGTCCCCCTAAAATCCATACCAAGCCCTTCAGATCTGATATGGAAATTAAGGGGAACCCTGTGCCAAATTTAAAAAAAAGATGGCGTAGGGGTCCCCCTCAAAATCCATACCAGACCCTTATCTGAGCATGCAACCTGGCAGGCCGAAGGAAAAGAGGGGGGCGAGAGAGCGCCCCCCCCTCCTAAACCGTACCAGGTCACATGCCCTCAACATGGGGTGGGTGCTTTGGGGTCTGACACCAAAGCAACTTATTCCCATGTTGATGGGGACAAGGGCCTCATCGCCACAACCCTTTCCCGGTGGTTGTGGGGGTATGTGCGTGGGGGGCTTATCGGAATCTGGAAGCCCCCTTTAACAAGGGGACCCCCAGATCCCGGCCTCCCCCCTATGTGAATTGATAATGGGGTACATTGTACCCCTACCATTTCACAAAAAAGTGTCAAAAATGGTAAAAAATTAGACAAGAGACAGCTTGGAACAAGTCCTTTATTAAAAAATAAAAATGTCTTGTGATGTAAATTCACGCCGCCCGTTGGACCGAAAAAAAAAAAGCCGCAACCGTTCCACCTCCATGGGAGGCTCCCGCCGACTGATGCTTCTTCTCTGTGACAGTTCTTATATAGCTGAGGGCGGGGCCACCCGGTGACGTAAACGGGTGACCCCGGCCCCCTCTGATGCCACGGGGAAGCCCCCGTGGCATCAGAGGGGGCGGGGTCACCTGTTTACGCCATTATTTTTTATTTTGGCGCAGGGTTTCCCTTAAAATCCATATCAGACCTGAAGGGCCTGGTATGGATTTTAGGGGGACCCCCACGCAATTTTTTTTTCATTTTGGTTCGGGGTTCCCCTTAATGTTCATCTCTTAGATTGTAAGCTCTAAGGAGCAGGGCCCTCTGATTCCTACTGTATCAAAGTGTATTGTATTTGTACTGTCTACCCTCAAGTTGTAAAGCGCTACGTAAACTGTTGGCGCTATATAAATACTGTATAATAATAATAATACCAGACCCAAAGCGCCTGGTAATGGACTGGGGGGAAGCATGCTCTTTTTGATGAGTTTTATCTATATTGCCGAGACCCCACAATTCATTACAGCCGCGATCAGTTTTAAATGACAATTTTTCCTTTAGAAATGTCATTTTGTTCTAAACAAGGGAAAAATGCATATTGTTTTTCTATGCATTGTTTTCTATGGAACCATGCACACAGTAGAGTAAAGATCAATAATACAACGTTGAGTACAGAACCGTAAAACAGAAATAGAAAATTTGACATTTGAGTGCAGTCATTTATATGCATATACACATCAGGAATGTGCGGTGAGGTCAGTGGCTGGTGAGGAACTGGCTAGTATCAGAGCCAAATACACACAGGTTACATACGCCATGACCGTAGTATCAGAGCCAAATACACACAGGTTACATACCCCATGATCGTTAGAGCGAGAGCAATAATTCTAGTACTAGACCTCCTCTGTAACTTTAAACATGTAACCTGCAAAACATTTAAAAGCGTCGCCTATGGAGATTTTTAAGTACCCAAGTTTGGCACCATATCACAAGTATTGTTTAAAGCATGACATGTTAGGTATCTAATTACTTGGTGTAACATCATCTTTCACATTATACAAAAAATCGGACTAACTTTAGTGTTTTTATATATATATATATATATATATATATATATATATATATATATATATATATATTCATGAAACTGTTTTTTTTCCAAAAAAAAATGCATTTGAAAGATTGCTGCGCAAATACCATGTAACATGAAAAATTGCAACAACCCCCATTTTATTCCCTAGGGTGTCTGGTAATATATATATATATATATATATATATATATATATATATATATATATATATATATATATATATATATATATATATATATATAATGTTTAGGGCTTCTGAGAAGTTTTCTAGCAAAAAAAAAAAAATTTTTACATGTAGGAGAGAAGTTTCAGAATTGGCCTGGATGGCAAACAAGTGGTTAATTATCCTAAGTAAGTAATATCCAAAAAATTATTATATATTGTTTTTAAGGTAATTTACTACATTTTCAAAAACTGTACTCAAGCAGGAGGCTTCAAACCAGTAATTTCACAGTTAATAGATAAATGATTATCTTATAACATGTAGCATAATAATATATGATTTAGTTTGATTAAAACAGTACTTTTTCAGCAGGCAGCAGATTCTCATTCTGCCCCTTAACTGTGTGAGGAAAACATGGGATTGTGGGTAAATCTTATACTTATAAGCCTATGCTTTTTCCATGGGTGGAAGTATAGGGGTCGCAGAAGTCGCCATTGCGACTGGGCCCCATGCTGCAGGGGGCCCGTGTGCCTACCCCCCCCCCCCTCCCTGAGCGGTGGCTGCATATGGGACCGAGCTCCCCGATCCTCAGCCGATGCGTAAATCAGCAGTGCAGGAGCTCGGTCACGCTGTGATTACTGTAAAAGTGAAAGCAAGGTAGAGGTGTCTAGCACAGTGTGTGCTGTACTCTCTGCCTCCCCCTACAGTGCAGTACCTGGCATGGAGAGTGAAGGTATAGTGCTGAAGCTGCCGATTTTTAAAAAGGCGATCTATATATGTTTGTATGCATGTGTGTGTGTTTATATGTGTGTGTCTGCATGTGTGTGTGCCTTTATTTGTGTGCATGTGTATATGTTTGTGTGTGTGTGCATGTGTTTATGTATGTGTATATGTGCGTGTGTGCATGTGTATATGTTTATATATGTGTGTGTGCATTTAGGTGTGTGCATGTGTATATGTTTATATGTGTGTGTGTGTGTGTGCATTTAGGTGTGTGCATGTGTATATGTTTATATGTGTGTGTGTGCGTTTATATGTGTGCATGTGTGTATGTTTATATGTGTGCATGTATTTATATGTGTATGTATATGTGTGTGTGTATGTGCGTACGTGTGTGTTTACATGCGTGTGTATGTATACACATTACTTTTAATCCTGACCCCCTTTTTCTTTACGATCAGAACTGATTTTTTTAGTGCGGGTTCATAATACCAACAAGAAAATACCATTCCTCTGAAAAGCGACGCAGGCTCAGATCGCTTTTCAGAGGCATTTGACAGGCAGTGAAGAGGCAATATGTTGGGCCTTGACTGGTAAAATGTTGAGAAACACTGATACAGAGAAACTGATCTCTCCATTTTCCTCCTGCAGCTGCTGAAAGCCTGCAGGAGGGAGATGAGAAGTGGGGGAAATGGAAAGATCAGTTCCTCTATATGCAGCCGCACCCACCACGCCTCCTATGCAGCTTTTTTTCTGCTGCCCTCCTGTGTTCTCTCCAGCCCCCTTGTACTTTTTCCTGGCTCTCTCCTGGCCCCTTCCCTTGTCCCCACAGCTCAGCAGAGTTCCCCCCTCCCCTCCCCTCTCCTGCTGGCTGCTGTAGGGTATCTGCATGGAGAGTCAGTGATCCATACCGATCACAGACTCAGTCCATTCATAACTGAAACATAGTAAACTGTATTTACTATGCTTCAGTTTGCAAAGAAAGGGGTGGCTCTGTACAGAGCTGTACCTGTCCATTCATTCTGTGCAGCTGAGGCTGTGTTCTCAATCTCCTTTCTCGGTCTCAAAGGTGAAACATCAGAGGTCTGCTTAGACCCCTGATATCTCACCAAAGCCCCCCAACTCTTAAAAAAAAATTAAAATATTTAAAAAAAATAATATTGTAAAACAATAAATAAATAAATGGTAGAAAAATACAATAAAAATAAAAAAACAGACGCCAGTGGCAGAACTACCAGGGTCACAAACGCCACACTTGAGACCGGGCCTTGGCGTTTACGCCACCGGGCTCGGAGGGAAGGGCCCCAGCTGGGGGTCAGGGGGGCCCTTCATGGTTGCTTGCACCGGGGCCCTGAAGGTTCTAGTTAGACCACTGGCCGCTGCTTTTAAAATTCAACATCTAAACAGTCCGTCGGATTTCTAAATACTGTATTTCACCTTATAAGCTCCGTTTACTGTTAAAAATAACTGTGAAATGCAAAACTTCGGTGGGTGTTACAAGATGTCCGCTTGCCCCCTTCTCCATGTATCTTTACTGTGGAGGAGTGCGGGGTGTAGCAAGATGGCGGCAAGGAAACCTCACTTCCGTTACCAATTCTGACGGGTCGTCATATCTGACGGAACACCTGCAACTGTCAGCCTTGCAATGCCTCATGGGTCCTGTAGTTCCACATTAGCTGGAGGGCCACAGGTTGGACACCCATGGGTTAAAGCAGGGATCTCCAAACTACGGCCCTTCAGCTACACGTCCCATGAGGCATTGTAAAACTCTGAGATTCATAGACATAATGGGAATTGCAGTTCCTGAACAACTGGAGGGCCATAGTTTGGAGACCCATGGGTTAAAGTATAAGTTCACCTTCGGGAACATGTTACATTGTTCTACCAGTAAGGTTTGTTAGCTGCCTCCTAGATTCAAAGCAAGCCCTGGTCAATAATTTTACAAGCATCCTCACCATTTTACGTATGTCAGCTCATTGACTCTGGAAGGGTAACTTCTGGATTTGGACCAAACCCAAGCCTGATCACAAGCTCATCACCACTGGTAGCCCTCCTGCATTGATTCTTCCTTCATGTTATGTTTCTGATTGCTAATCCCACTTTGTTGAATGTACGAGGGGGCTTCAAAATGTTTCCGCACTTTTATTATATATAGTCGAGTTAAAAAAAGTGCAGAAACTTTTTGAAGAACCCTCGTATGTTGCTGTGATTTTTTTTTTTTGCATGCAACTTTTCTAAAACATATTTGTGTAATCCCCAGACAAAAAGAGAGAAAGAGCTGCAAAAGAACAGCCGGCAAAGGCTGAGGATGCGGCTGGTCAAGGTGAACATGGGTCCCAAGAACCTTCGGTAGACATTAAAGTTGAGTGTGAAGAAAGTTCATATCCAACAGAGGACATCCCTGTGACAACGATGGAGGATATACCTGTATGTCTGCAAGAGATTTCAGGCACAGGTACAGTTGCAATAAAAAGTATGTGAACCCTTTTGGAATGATATGGATTTCTGCACAAATTGGTCATAAAATGTGATCTGATCTTGATCTAAGTCACAAAAATAAACAATCACAGTCTGCTTAAACTAATAACACACAAAGAATTAAATGCCAAATTACCATGTTTTTATTGAACACACAATGTAAACATTCACAGTGCAGGTGGAAAAAGTATGTGAACCCCTAGACTAATGAGATCTCCAAGAGCTAATTGGAGTGAGGTGTCAGCCAACTGGAGTCCAATCAATGAGATGGGATTGGAGGTGTTGGTTACAGCTGCCCTGCCCTATAAAAACACACACACCAGTTCTGGGTTTGCTTTTCACAAGAAGCATTGCCTGATGTGAATGATGCCTCGCACAAAAGAGCTCTCAGAAGACCTACGATTAAGAATTGTTGACTTGCATAAAGCTGGAAAGGGTTATAAAAGTATCTCCAAAAGCCTTGCTGTTCATCAGTCCATGGTAAGACAAATTGTCTATAAATGGAGAAAGTTCAGCACTGCTGCTACTCTCCCTAGGAGTGGGTGTCCTGTAAAGATGACTGCAAGAGCACAGCGCAGACTGCTCAATGAGGTGAAGAAGAATCCTAGAGTGTCAGCTAAAGACTTACAAAAGTCTCTGGCATATGCTAACATCCCTGTTAGCGAATCTACGATACGTAAAACACTAAACAAGAATGGATTTCATGGGAGGATACCACAGAGGAAGCCACTGCTGTCCAAAAAAAACATTGCTGCATGTTTACAGTTTGCACAAGAGCACCTGGATGTTCCACAGCAGTACTGGCAAAATAGTCTGTGGACAGGTGAAACCAAAGTTGAGTTGTTTGGAAGAAACACACAACACTAAAGCCCCGTACACACGGTCGGATTTTCCGATGGAAAATGTCCGATCGGAGTGTGTTGTCGGAAATTCCGACCGTGTGTGGGCTCCATCGGACATTTTCCATCGGATTTTCCGACACACAAAGTTTGAGAGCAGGATATAAAATTTTCCGACAACAAAATCCGTTGTCGGAAATTCCGATTGTGTGTACACAAATCCGACGGACAAAGTGCCACGCATGCTCAGAATAAATAAAGAGATGAAAGCTATTGGCCACTGCCCCATTTATAGTCCCGACGTAGGTGTTTTATGTCACCGCGTTCAGAACGATCGGATTTTCCGACAACTTTGTGTGACCGTGTGTATGCAAGTCAAGTTTGAGCCAACATCCGTCTGAAAAAATCCATGGATTTTGTTGTCGGAATGTCCGAACAAAGTCCGACCGTGTGTACGGGGCATATGTGTGGAGAAAAAGAGGCACAGCACACCAACATCAAAACCTCATCCCAACTGTGAAGTATGGTGGTGGGGGCATCATGGTTTGTGGCTGCTTTGCTGCGTCAGGGCCTGGACGGATTGCTATCATCGAAGGAAAAATGAATTCCCAAGTTTATCAAGACATTTTGTAGGAGAACTTAAGGCCATCTGTCCACCAGCTGAAGCTCAACAGAAGATGGGTGTTGCAACAGGACAACGACCCAAAGCATAGAAGTAAATCAACAACAGAATGGCTTCAACAGAAGAAAATACGCCTTCTGGAGTGGCCCAGTCAGAGTCCTGACCTCAACCCTATTGTGATGAAGTGGCATGACCTCAAGAAAGCGATTCACACCAGACATCTCAAGAATATTGCTGAATTGAAACAGTTCTGTAAAGAGGAATGGTCAAGAATATCTCCTGACCGTTGTGCACGTCTGATCTGCAACTACAGGAAACGTTTGGTTGAAGTTATTGCTGCCAAAGGAGGTTCAACCAGTTATTAAATCCAAGGGTTCACATACTTTTTCCACCTGCACTGTGAATGTTTACATAGTGTGTTCAATAAAAACATGGTAACATTTAATTCCAAAAGGGTTCACATACTTTTTATTGCAACTGTATGTGATGAGTAGTGGTAAACGTTCTGGTTCAGTCTGAATTTGAGTTCAACCAAATTTAGGAGGCAGCTGTCATTGCTGGGCCAATGAGCTGCGGGTGGCGGGGGTTTCACCACCTCACAGCTGCATGTACAAAGGGCAATGGTCATAACTCCATTGACCTAACATGGCGGAATGGCTTCCGTTGACCTAACATGACGACATGGCCTCTGTTGACCTAACATGGCGGCATGGCCTCCGTTGACCGAACATCGCTGGCGTGACATGGCCCCAAGGCCATCGCTGACCTAACATGGCCCCAGGGCCATCACAAACCTAGTATGGCCCCATGGTTATCACTGATGGAACATGGCCATCACTGACGGAACATGGCCCCATGGCCATCCCTGACGTAACATGGCCATCGCTGACGTAACATGGCCATCGCTGAAGTAACATGACCTTTGCTGACCTAAGATGGCCCCATGGCCATCGCTGACCTAACATGGCCCCATGGCCATCGCTGACCATGGTAGGTCAGTGATGCCACAAGCAACCCAACTCCTTTTGTGTACATACAGCTACAGGATGGGGAATCCCCCCGCCCACAGCTCATTGACCCGGTACTGAACGTTATCTTCTGTGGCACCATTTGACCTAATGTGTCAATCATTGAGCTAATAAGGCCACATATTGTAGTGATGAGCTTTGGTTCGATCTGAGTTCAACCAGACCTAGGAGGGAGCTGTTATTGCTGGGCTATTGAACTGTGGAGTGGGGGGGGGGATTTCTCACCCCTCCTCACCGCTGCATGAAGGGCAAGGATGCTCATGACTTCACTGACTTTATATAGCCCCATGGCCATTGCTGACCCAATATGGCCTTAGCTGAGCTAACACGACCCCATGGCCTTATTAGGTGAATGACATTGACCTTGACTTTGTATACTTGCTAATGCGAGATGGGAAATCCCTCGCCCACAGCTGATGCTTGTGACATCATTGACCTAATATGGACATTGCTGACCATAATACAATATGACTTATAAGGTCAATGATGTCATCCCCGGCTCTTTTGTGTACGTGCAGCTGCAAGGCGGGGAGTCCCTCACCTGTAGCTCATTAGCCCAGCACAGACATGTTTCTATTCCTAATAGTGCAAATCACACCAGAGACCACCATGAATAACATCACGGTGCACCAATTCAGCGCTGAGCTGAGGCAATGCAACGCAGAACTGAAATACTTGAGACAGCTCATACCTGAGATACAAAGCAGAATTTGTGTCGTTTTACAGACTCTTGAGAAAATGTAATATGTTTATTATGTTTTTTTTTTTTAGCTTATGTTGGCTCTTTAAAAAAAATTGTTCCAAAAAAAAAAAAAAAATGTTTGAAATAAAACTATAACTGGAGCAAAGCCTGGTCTAATATTGCGAAAGGCTCCTTTAACACGGCTACCCTAGAGGCAGCCTAGGGTAGCCATGTTAAAGGTACTCCTTCGTTGGTACTGGGTTCCATCCCGTATTGCAAAATCAAACCCATCCTGTAGCATTCTCCATACATCCCCCCCGCAAGGATTCCAAATTGGCCTTACTCCATTGCCCGATCCCAGGCCTCTTTTCTTATCAGCAAAAGCTGACCACCTACTTGTTTATTGCTGCGAAACGTACAATAGCTAGGGCCTGGAAGAAACCGGCTGTCTCGTTTGCGGAGGTGAAGAGCACCCTAACATCTCTCATGATTAATAAGAAGATGTCTAGTATTCTCCAAGATTCCCACGCCAAGTTCCTTAAGGTGTGGGGCCCGTGGTGGTCCTACGCTCTTCCCACTTTGCAACCGACCAGCTTAGGCTTCGCTAGTTGACCTCCTCTACCCTCCCAACCTGGGGGAACCTTTTTCCTACCCAACCTTCCTGCTTACCTCCTTTTACTTCTCCGTCTTTCCTTCTTATTTCTTGTGTCCCTCTTCACCATATATTCTCTCTCTCTCTCTCTCTCTCTCTCTCTCTCTCTCTCTCTCTCTTTCACTTTCTCTTTCTCTTTCTCTTTCTTTTTCTCTTTTTCTCCCTTTCTCTTTCTCTTTCTCTTTCTCTCTTTCTCTTCTCTTGGTGTTTTTTTCTATTTTTGTTCTTTGTCCGTAAGACCCCGATTTTAGTCTTATTTTCCAAAATTTTTGTGGACTACCCCTGCCTTAACCCCTGAGCAATTTAGCTCATTTACCCTATGTTGACCCCCGGCCTTGGCCGAAGGGCTGTTGATGTTTGACAACTTCTACAATCAAATACGCTTTTAATGTGCATTATTAAGCTGTGCCATGATATGCTTTATGTTTATATCCCCTGCGTGGGATCATTACAGTTGTACTTATCTCTCAAATATTTCAATAAAAAAAGATTTTACCGAAAAAAAACTATAAATAGAAATTTGGTGTCTGTGTTCTTTATTTGATGTCCTGCTATAACTTTGATGGGGAAAAAGTAATATAGTGACCAAAAAAAAAAGTATGTTTTTCCTAAATTGCTGTTTATACCTGCTACTTAAACACAAGCCACTGGCGCCGGCTGTCAGAATGTAATAGTCGAAGTCCGAGATTCATCAGTCTGTGCTGTTTAGCATGTTTGGGAGAATCTGTTAGTTTTTTTAAAGTTTAGTTAAAAAAAAGAAAATCTGTGTGTATGGCCAGCATAACCCACTATATACAAAAAAAAAAAAAAAAACTTTTGTACCTTTTGCATCAGTAGTGGTCAACTCTCCTGAGACAAGGGGTTTCAAAAGTGGCTGCACCAAAGGGTCATACGTAATTGTGAATGTAATACTACATAAACCTTTCAGAGACTGCATACACATGCTACAGGAAATGATCAAAAACTACAGGCATGCTACAAGAGATGGTCAGAGAGTGTAGACTTGCAATGGGAGATAATCAAAGACTATAGGCATGCCATGATAAGAGAGTGTAGAAGACTATAGGAGATGGTTGAAGGTTTTATACCTGCCACATGAGATGGCCAGAGTGTAGAAGGCCAAAGGAGATGGTCAAAGACAATAGAAATGCTACAGGAGATGGATGTAGAAGGCTACCGGAGGCTACATAGTATGTAGAAGGCTACAGGAGAGGGACAGAGTGTAGACATGCAACGGGAGATGGTCAAAGGCTATAGAAATGCTGCAGGAGAGAAGGTTATAGACCTGCTACAGGAGATGGTCCGAGAATGTAAAAGGCTACAGGAGATGGCCAAAGACTATAGGCATGGCGCAGTAGATGGAAAGACAGTGTAGAAGGCTATAGGAGATGGTCAAAGGTTATATATCTGCTACAGGAGATGGTCAAAGGTTATAGATCTGCTACAGGAGATGGTCAGAGAGTGTAGACCTGCAACGGGAGATGGTCAAAGACTATAGGCATGCTACAGGAGATAGTCAGCGGATTATCTCTTCAAATGCAGAAAATGGTTGCCTCCATTCCTCGTATATAGATTCCGTACAAAACCTCCTTTTGGGATTTTGTAGGCAACCAAAAAAGGAAGAAATAAACATATATATTTAAAGTTTTTTTTAATATTTTTTATTGTCATTACACATAATAAAAAACCCTATAAAAATCATATATTATAGAGTCTGGAAGGCATATGTCTCCTGGTGTGAATCCAGGGGTTGGCACCCCAGGAAGTATGTCATAGGTAGAATCCTTGACTTTCTGCAGATGGGGTTAGAATTGAACCTGGCCTTGAGTACATTCAAAGGCCAGGTCCCGGCCTTATTGGTATTATTTCAACAACCACGTGCTTCGCATTCATTGGTTCATATCTTTATTCAGGGGGTAACGCCATTTAATCCTCCAGTTAGGTCACCCTTGAACCCTTGGGACTTGAATTTAGTTCTGTCGGCATTACAGAAACAGCCTTTTGAGCCGATACAACATATTCCCTTGGTCCTTTTGACAAGGAAACTAGTTTTTCTGGTAACCATATCTTCTGCAAAAAGGGTATCAGAGTTGGCTGCTCTTTCTTGTAAAAAGCCATATTATTATTCACAAGGATAAGGTAGTATTGCATCCCCATCCTAACTTTCTACCAAAGGTAGTGTCAGGTTTTTATCTAAACCAGGATATTGTTCTACCTTCATTTTTTTCCATAACCCTGTTCTATGGAAGAAAAGTCACTACATTCTCTTGTTGTGGTGAGAACAGTCAAGGTCTACTTAAAGGCGACTGCTAAGATTAAAAAAACACATGTTTTGTTTGTGTTGCCTAAAGGTCCTAAAAGAGGGCAGGATAGAAATCTACTGTTTCTAAATGGATTCGACAAGTAATCTTTCAAGCTTATGGTTTAAAGAGGTAGATTCCACCCTCTCAAATCAGAGCGCACTCCACCAGGGCTGTTAGTGCTTTGTGGACAGTGCATCACCAAGTCTCCATGGCTCAAATCTGCAAGGCCGCAACTTGGTCATCAGTCCATACATTTACCAGATTCTATCAGGTGGATTTAAAAAAGACATGAGGATATCGCCTTTGGGCACAGTGTGCTGCAGGCAATAGTATAAGTCTTCTGATCTCATGATGCCCTACTTTTTGTTGTGTCTCCCTCCCCTCAGTTGGCATTGCTCTGGGACTTCCCACATAGTAATTACTATGGCTCTGTGTCCCGTGATGTACGATTAAGAAAATAGTATTTTTATAACAGCATACCTGTAAAATTATTTTCTTTGAAGTACATCACGGGACTCAGAGGCCCCTCCCCTCTTTCTGGTATTCCACTGTATTGCTTTGCTACAAAACTGAGGTACTCCTGGTATGGGAGGGGTTATATAGGGAGGCAACTTCCTGTTTAGGGTGTGCCAGTGTCCATCACCAGAAGTTGGCCTATAACCCACATAGTAATTACTATGGCTCTGTGTCCCGTCATGTACTTCAAAGAAAAGGATTTTAAAGGTAAGCTGTTATAAAAATCCTATTTTTTTTCCTGTAAAGGTGAACTAACACTGAAAGGGATTGTAAACTCCTAGTTTTTTCTAAAATAACAAACCTGTCATACATACTTTTGCACAGAGCAGCCCAAATCCTCCTCTTCCCGGGTCCTTCTTCGGTTTTCCTGGTCCCACCTCCTGTCGAGTGCTCCCACAGCAAGCAGCTTGCTATGGGGGCAAATGAGCCAAGCTGTAGCTCTGTGTGTCTATTCAGACACAAAGCTACCGTTCGGCCCCACCCCCTCTCTTTTCTGATTGGCTATCTGACTTTGATTAACAGAAGCAGGAACCAATGGCGCCACTGCTGTGGCTTAAATAATCAGGGGATGGCCGAGGGACTTGTGGACATCGCTGGACAGAGAGAGGGCTCAGGTAAGTATTAGGGGTGCTGGGGAGGATGCTGCACACAGAAGGCTTTTCATCTTAATGCAAAGAATGCACCTTTTGCCTTTACAATCACTTTAAAGGATAAGTTCTATATAAAATCATAAATGCACATCTTGTAGGCAACCTTTCAGAGGTTGGGATCTACCCAGGCAACGAGGAGGAAATCAAAGATCCCCGGGTAAGGCGGGAAATCTCACTCTAAAAAACAAAAGAAAACCTCCTCCCACCTGTAATCCCCCTTCCCCCACTGTAGTGTCCTCTCTAGCTGCCCCCCCATATCGGTGTCCTCTGCCACCCTCCCACTGTAGTGTCCTCTCTCCCCGCTCCTCCCATATCAGTGTCCTCTGTCGCCCCCCCCCAATATTGTGTCCTCTGCCCCCCCCCCACTGTAGTGTCCTCTCTCTCCTTCCCCATATCAGTGTCCTCTGCCCCCCCACTGTAGTGTCCCCTCTGCCCCCGCACTGTAGTGTCCCCCCCCATATCAGTGTCCTCTGCCCCCCCACTCTAGTGTCCTCTGCCCCCTCCCCCACTCTAGTGTACTCTGTCCCCACTATAGTGTCCTCTGCCCCCCCACCTTTAGTGTCCTCTGCCCCCCCACCTTTCATGTCCTCTCCCCCCTATAGTGTCCTCTCTCCCTCCCCCCGACTATAGTGTCCTCTCTCCCTGCCCCCATATCGGTGTCCTTTGTCCCCCCTTCACATCACCCCTCCCAACTGTAGTGTCCTCTTCCCCTCTGCCCCTTCACATTACCCCTCCCTATAGTGGCATCTGCCCTGTGCCCCCATAGCAGTGTCCTGTGCCCTCTGACCCCTTCATATTACCCCTCCCTATAGTGTCCTGTGCCCCCCTTCACCCCCCCCCCCCCATTGTAGTTTTCTCTGCCCCTCCCAACAACAAACACACTGTAGGTAGTAGTCTCCTACCTTACACTGGTGTACACTGTGCAGCAGAGCGAAGAGAGAGAGAGAGAGAGAAAGAGAGAGAGGCGTCACAGTACTGGATGGAAGGCGGGAATTAACTTTTCACATGAACAAGTTGGTGATTGGCAATGCAGGGCAGTGTTCCCAATCTACCTGTCGGCTGCCCGTGGTTGACTGGTAGATCGGGATCGACTGCTTGCCGATCTCCGCTGTAAAGCATTGCACCCGTAATCAGTAGGTTGCAAGTGCAATGTCAGGCTCCTGTAGACTCTCCTATGGGCAGACAGATACTGAACTCCAGAAGGACAATGAACGATGAGAGTGCTCATTGGAGAACTACAATCCACCTGCCGCAATGGCCGACAGTACTCGTAGTTCATTCATTTACAGAACTCTGTGAACAAATGACGCGACTGTGTGGGGGCGGAGTATTTGATTTGTGCACAAAGTGCAATAAAAATGCAATTGGCAGGGTCCTGATGACCAATATCATTGGTCATTTCAGGTGGCAGGTCACCGACTCACCTAATCCAGTGGAGTTCCTTATCAGGACAGGAGATGCAGTCAAAATAAAAGGTTTGACCAAATGGTTTAACCTGATATATCTGTAATTGATTTGTGACAGAGGGTGTGGGGAGAAGACCCTCCAACCGTTGTCACATTAAGGGATATGGTTGGGGTGCCAGAAGGTGCATAGTAACATGTTACACCCGGAATATGGATGTAGCATGTAACATGTTACTAAAGGTGAACTTATCCTTTTAAATTATGTTATCACTGCCTGGAGTTGGGCTTTTAAATCCTTTTGCATTTGAAGTGTATGTTTGGTGTATTTGGAGGTCTTAAAACTAACCATGCTTGTGTCATGTATCTCTGTAGGTGAGTCGGATATTGTACAGTTTCGCAACGGCTTTTCGGCGTTCTTTGAAGCAGATGCCTCTCGCTGCCTCCATCCCACCCCAAACCCCCGATAGTGACATCTTCACCTCCTCCGTGTCCCTGGAAATCAAGGAGGATGCTGGGAAGGGGTATTTCAGGTCTGTATTTTATTTGTCGTATCCATTTAACTTTTTTTTTTTCTATATTGCTGATTAACCCCTTGTCGACCAGTGCACGACGATATACGTCGGCACAATGGCACGGCTGGGCAAATGGTCGTACAGGTACATCCCCTTTAAATCGCGGCATTGTGGGCACGCGCGCCCACTGCATACTACATGAGCGTGCCTGCGGGTCCCGCAAACTTGATGTCTGCTGGGGGCCCGCGAACGTGTCACGGAGCGGCAGAACGGGGTGATGCCTATGTATATAAGGCATTTCCCTGTTCTGCCTAGCAACATGACAGAGATCTACTTCTCCCTGTCATCAGGAGCAGTGATCTCTGTCATGTTCTAGTAAAACAATCCCCCCTACAGTTAGAATCACTCCCTAGGACACACTTAACCCCTTGATCGCCCCCTAGTGTTTAACCCCTTCCCTGCCAGTGTCATTTACACAGTAATCAGTGCATTTTTATAGCACTGATCGCTGGATACGGGAGAATGGTCCCAAAATAGTGTCAAAAGTGTCCGATGTGTCTGCCATAATGTCGCAGTCAAGATAAAAATTGCAGATAACCGCCATTACTAATAAAAAAAAATTAATAATAAAAATGCCATAAATTTATCTCCTATTTTTTAGAAGCTATAACTTTTGTGCAAACCAATCAATATACGCTTATTGCGATTTTTTTTTTTTTTTACCAAAAATATGTGGAAGAATACATATCGGCCAAAAATGAGAAAGAAATTTTGTTTTTTTTATATATTTTTTGGGGATATTTATTATAGCAAAAAGTATAAAATATTGCTTTTTTTCTTCAAAATTGTCGCTCTTTTTTTGTCCTTATAGCGCAAAAAATAAAAACCGCAGAGGTGATTAAATACCACCAAAAGAAAGCTCCATTTGTGGGGAAAAAAGCATGTAAATTTTGTTTGGGTGCAATTGTCCGCGCAATTGTCAGTTAAAGCGACGCAGTGCCGTACCGCAAAAAGTGCTCTGGTCGGGAAGGGGGTAAATCCTTCTGGGGATGCAGTGGTTAAGACTTTTAAATGTAAGCACGCATGAGGTATTGATGAGGTATGACCGTAACCAGTTTAGCTCTCTGGACATACGTCCCAAAGAGTGAGCCTATAACCACTTGAAGACCAGGCCTTTTTCTGACACTTGTTGCTTACAAGTTAAAATCAGTATTTTTTGCTAGAAAATTACTTAGAACCCCCAAACATTAAATATATATATGTTTTAGTAGAGACCCTAGAGAATAAAATGGCGGTCGTTGCAATATTTTATGTCACACGGTATTTGCGCAGCGGTCTTTCAAACGCAATTTTTTTGGGGAAAAAATACACTTAAATGAATTGAAAAAAAAAACTAAACAGTAAAGTTAGCCCAATGTTTTGTATAATGTGAAAGATGATTACGCAGAGTAAATAGATGCATAACATGTCACGCTTTAAAATTGCACACACTCATGGAATGGCGACAAACTACGGTACCTAAAAAATCTCCATAGACGACGGTTTAAAACTTTAACAGGTTTCCTGTTTAGAGTTACAGAGGAGCTCTAGTGCTGGGAATATTTCTCTCGTTCCAACAATCGCAGCAATATCTCACATGTGGTTTGAACGCCGTTTACATATGCGGGCACGACTTACGTATGCGTTCGCTTCTGCGCACAAGCACGGAGGGATGGGAGCGCTGTACATTTTCTTATTTGTTTTACTTTTTTTTTTTACGTTGTCCCTTTTATTTTTTTATTTTCATTTTTTTGATCACTTTTATTCCTATTACAAGGAATGTAAACATCCCCTGTAATAAAAATAGGGATAACAGGTCCTCTTTATTGAGAGATCTGGGGGTCAAAAAGACCCCAGATCTCTCATTTACCTTTAAAAGCAAAAGTCATTTTGACTTTAAGAAAAAATCTATCTTTAGCGGTGCTTTACCAACGTTTTTGCAGAGCTTTTCAGCCGCTGTGAAAGCACTCGGGCTTTCACACTGGAGGGAGAGGAGAGGCTCTTTACAGGCGCTTTGCAGGCGCTATTTTTAGTGCCTCAGTGTGAAAGCAGCCGAAGTGACGTCGGAGTTCGCTCTGGTCCTTCAAGGGCATAGAGCCGAGTGGGGGCAATCCCATCCGGTTTCCACTGATCGTCCTTGAGATGTTTCTACAACTTGATTGGAGTCCACCAGTGGTAAATTCAATTGATTGGACATGATTTGGAAAGGCACACGCCTGTCTATATACGGTCCCACAGGTAACAGTGCATGTCAGAGCACAAACCAAGCCCTGAAGTCCAAGGAATTGTCTGTAGACCTCCGAGACAGGATTGTAGACAGGAGACAGGATTGTATGGAGGCACAGATCTGGGGAAGGGTACAGAAAAAATTCTGTAGCATTGAAGGTCCAAATGAGCACAGTGGCCTCCATCATCTGTAAATGGAAGAAGTTTGTAACCACTAGGACTCTTCCTAGAGTAGGCTGCCTGGCCAAACTGAGCAATCGGGGGAGAAGGGCCTTAGTCAGGGTGGTGACCAAGAACCCAATGGTCACTCTGACAGAGCTCCAGCGTTTCTCTGTGGAGAGAGGAGAACCTTCCAGAAGAACATCCATCTCTGCAGCACTCCACTAATGAGGCCTCTATGGTGGAGTGGCCAGACGGAAGCCACTCCTCAGTAAAAGGCACATAACAGCCTGCCTTGGGTTTGCACCTGAAGGACTCTCAGACCATGAGAAACAACATTTTCTGGTCTGATGGAACAAAGATTGACCTCTTTGGCCTGAATGGCAATCGTCATGTCTGGAGGAAACCAGGCACCACTCATCACCTGGCCAATACCATCCCTACAGTGAAATGGTGGTGGCAGCATCATGCTGTGGGGATGTTTTTCAGCATCAGTAACTGGGAGATTAGTCAGGATCGAGGTAAAGATGACTGCAGCAATGTACAGAGACATCCTGGATGAAAACCTGCTCCAGACAGCTCTGGACCTCAGATTGGGGCAAAGGTTCATCTTCCAACAGGACAATGACCCTAAGAACACAGCCAAGATAGCAAAGGAGTGGCTACGGGGACAACTCTATGAATGTCCTTAAGTGGCCCAGCCAGAGCCCAGACTTGAACCCGATTGAACATCTCTGGAGAGATGTGATAATGGCTATGCACCGACGCTCTTCATCCAACCTAATGGAGCTTGAAGAGGTCCTGCAAAGAAGAATGGGAGAAACTGCCCAAAAATAGGTGTGCCAAGCTTGTAGCATCATACTCAAAAAGACTTGAGGCTGTGATTAGTGCCAAATTGCTTCACCAAAGTATTGAGCAAAGGCTTTAGCAAAGTGATACTTATGTACATGGGAGGAGTCTGTGATACTTATGTACATGGGAGGAGTCTGTGATACTTATGTACATGGGAGGAGCCTGTGATACTTATGTCCATGGGAGGAGCCTGTAATACTTATGTACATGGGAGGAGTCTGTGATACTTATGTGCAGGGCTTTTTTTCTCAGACAATAGGTGCAGGAACTCCCCCTTTCCTAGTCACCCCTTTTTCTCCGCCCCTACCCACCTCCCAGTACCGTCCCTTTTAGACAATATAGAACCAAGTATCATTTTGAGGTGCTAAGTAATTTGTATGGAATTTGGTAATGATATCAAGAAAAGCAGTAAAATAGATCCCCTGCAGCCAGCAACAATAGATCCCCCTAACAACAATGGCTCAACCACAACAAAATTTCCCCGCCAGCAACAATAGACTCCCCGCAGCATCAACAGATCTCTGCACAGCCAGCATTAATAGTCTGTCTGGCTGCCATCAACAATAGACCCCTCCCCCAACAGTAGATCTCTTTCAACAACAACCCCAGCAACATAAGACCCCCCCAGCAACAATAGGTCCCCCACCAGCAACAATAGACCTCCCCAGCAACAATAGACCCCCCTTGCAAAAATAAATCACCAGCAGTGAGCATCAATACCCCGCAGCACACCCCAGCACCCCTTGCCATTACATACAGTCAGTCCAAGATGTTCCGGAACTGCGTTCCCCCGCGTTCCCGCTGAAAAAAATCCCTGCTTATGTGCATGGGAGGAGTCTGTGATGCTTATGTACATGGGAGGAGTCTGTGATACTTATGTGCATGGGAGGAGTCTGTGATACTTATGTGCATGGGAGGAGTCTGTGATACTTATGTGCATGGGAGGAGTCTGTGATACTTATGTGCATGGGAGGAGGCTGTGATGCTTATGTACATGAGAAGAGTCTGTGATGCTTATGTACATGGGAGGAGTCTGTGATACTTATGTGCATGGGAGGAGTCTGTGATACTTATGTGCATGGGAGGAGGCTGTGATGCTTATGTACATGAGAAGAGTCTGTGATGCTTATGTACATGGGAGGAGTCTGTGATTTTATTTTATTATTTTATTTATTTCAGGTACTTATATAGTGCCGTCAATTTACGCAGCGCTTTACATATATGTGATTCTTGTGTACATGGGAGGAGGCTGTGATACTTATGTACATGGGAGGAGTCTGTGATACTTATGTACATGAGAGGAGTCTGTGATACTTATGTTCATGGGAGGAGTCTGTGATACTTATGTACATGGGAGGAGTCTGTGATACTTATGTACATGGGAGGAGCCTGTCATACTTATGTACATGGGAGGAGCCTGTGATACTTATGTACATGGGAGGAGTCTGTGATACTTATGTACATGGGAGTTTTTCTTCTGTTTGTTTTATTTTTAATACATTTGCAAAGAATTCAAACAAACTTCTTTCACGTTGTCATTATGGGGGATTGTTTGTAGAATTTTGAGGAAAATAATGAATTTAATCCATTTTGGAATAAGGCTGTAACATAACAAAATGTGGAAAAAGTGAAGCGCTGTGAATACTTTCTGGATGCTCTGTACGTTTATAGTTAGGCAGTCGGCAAGACAACACACTTTTTATTTTAATTTTTTTTGTTTAACCACTTGCCGACCGCCTAACGCAGATATACTGCGGCAGAATGGCACGGGCAGGCAGAATCACGTTCCCATACGTGATTTGCCTCCCGCGGGCGGGGGGTCCGATCGGACCCCCCCCCGGTGCCAGCGGCGGTCGGCATTTGACTGGGAGCGTCGGGAGGCAAGGGGGAGACCATCCGATCGTGGCCCCCCCCTCGCGATCGCTCCCAGCCAATGGGAATCCTCCTCTGCCTGTGTGTAGTTTCACACAGGCAGAGGATGTGATGTCATCTCTCCTCGGTCTGGCAGTTTCCGTCCCAGCGCCGAGGAGAGAAGACAAGTAAGTGCACAAAACACAAACACACACAGTAGAACATGCCAGGCATACTTTACACCCCCGATCCCCCCCCGATCGCCCCCCAATCACCCCCCCCCCCCCCCTGTCACAAACTGACACCAGCAGTATTTTTTTTTTTTCTGATTACTGCATGGTGTCAGTTTGTGACAGTTACAGTGTTAGGGCAGTGAGTATTACCCCCCTTTAGGTCTAGGGTACCCCCCTAACCCCCCCTAATAAAGTTTTAACCCCTTGATCACCCCCTGTCACCAGTGTCACTAAGCGATCATTTTTCTGATTGCTGTATTAGTGTCGCTGGTGACGCTAGTTAGGGACGTAAATATTTAGGTTCGCCGTCAGCGTTTTATAGCGACAGGGACCCCCATATACTACCTAATAAATGTTTTAACCCCTTGCTTGCCCCCTAGTTAACCCTTTCACCACTGATCACCGTATAACCGTTACGGGTGACGCTGGTTAGTTCGTTTATTTTTTATAGTGTCAGGGCACCCGCCGTTTATTACCGAATAAAGGTTTAGCCCCCTGATCGCCCGGCGGTGATATGCGTCGCCCCAGGCAGCGTCAGATTAGCGCCAGTACCGCTAACACCCACGCACGCAGCATACGCCTCCCTTAGTGGTATAGTATCTGTACGGATCAATATCTGATCCGATCAGATCTATACTAGCGTCCCCAGCAGTTTAGAGTTCCCGAAAACGCAGTGTTAGCGGGATCAGCCCAGATACCCGCTAGCACCTGCGTTTTGCCCCTCCGCCCGGCCCAGCCCACCCAAGTGCAGTATCGATCGATCACTGTCACTTACAAAACACTAAACGCATAACTGCAGCGTTCGCAGAGTCAGGCCTGATCCCTGCAATCGCTAACAGTTTTCTTGGTAGCGTTTTGGTGAACTGGCAAGCACCAGCCCCAGGCAGCGTCAGGTTAGCGCCAGTACCGCTAACACCCACGCACGCACCGTACACCTCCCTTAGTGGTATAGTATCTGAACGGATCAATATCTGATCCGATCAGATCTATACTAGCATCCCCAGCAGTTTAGGGTTCCCAAACACGCAGTGTTAGCGGGATCAGCCCAGATACCTGCTAGCACCTGCGTTTTTCCCCTCCGCCCAGCCCAGCCCAGCCCACCCAAGTGCAGTATCGATCGATCACTGACACTTACAAAACACTAAACACATAACTGCAGCGTTCGGAGAGTCAGGCCTGATCCCTGCGATCGCTAACAGTTTTTTTCGTAGTGTTTTGGTGAACTGGCAAGCACCAGCGGCCTAGTACACCCCGGTCGTAGTCAAACCAGCACTGCAGTAACACGTGGTGACGTTGCGAGTCCCATAAGTGCAGTTCAAGCTGGTGAGGTGGCAAGCACAAGTAGTGTCCCGCTGCCACCAAAAAGACAAACACAGGCCCGTCGTGCCCATAGTGCCCTTCCTGCTGCATTCGCCAATCCTAATTGGGAACCCACCGCTTCTGCAGCGCCCGTACTTCCCCCATTCACATCCCCAACCAAATGCAGTCGGCTGCATGAGAGGCATTTTCTTTATGTCCTCCCGAGTACCCCTACCCAACGAACCCCCCAAAAAAGATGTCGTGTCTGCAGCAAGCGCGGATATAGGCGTGACACCCGCTATTATTGTCCCTCCTGTCCTGACAATCCTGGTCTTTGCATTGGTGAATGTTTTGAACGCTACCATTCACTAGTTGAGTATTAGCGTAGGGTACAGCATTCCACAGACTAGGCACACTTTCACAGGGTCTCCCAAGATGCCATCGCATTTTGAGAGACCCGAACCTGGAACCGGTTACAGTTATAAAAGTTAGTTACAAAAAAAAGTGTAAAAAAAAAAAAAAAACACATACAAAAATATAAAAAAAAAAAAAAATAGTTGTCGTTTTATTGTTCTCTCTCTCTCTCTATTCTCTCTCTATTGTTCTGCTCTTTTTTACTGTATTCTATTCTGCAATGTTTTATTGTTGTTATGTTTTATCATGTTTGCTTTTCAGGTATGCAATTTTTTATACCTTACCGTTTACTGTGCTTTATTGTTAAACATTTTTTTGTCTTCAGGTACGCCATTCACGACTTTGAGTGGTTATACCAGAATGATGCCTGCAGGTTTAGGTATCATCTTGGTATCATTCTTTTCAGCCAGCGGTCGGCTTTCATGTAAAAGCAATCCTAGCGGCTAATTAGCCTCTAGACTGCTTTTACAAGCAGTGGGAGGGAATGCCCCCCCCCCCCCCCCAACGTCTTCTGTGTTTTTCTCTGGCTCTCCTGTCTCAACAGGGAACCTGAAAATGCAGCCGGTGATTCAGCCAGCTGACCATAGAGCTGATCAGAGACCAGAGTGGCTCCAAACATCTCTATGGCCTAAGAAACCGGAAGCTACGAGCATTTTATGACTTAGATTTCACCGGATGTAAACAGCGCCATTGGGAAATTGGGAAAGCATTTTATCACACCGATCTTGGTGTGGTCAGATGCTTTGAGGGCAGAGGAGAAATCTAGGGTCTAATAGACCCCAATTTTTGCAAAAAAGAGTACCTGTCACTACCTATTGCTATGATAGGGGATATTTACATTCCCTGAGATAACAATAAAAATGATTTAAAAAAAAAAATGAAAGGAACAGTTTAAAAATAAGATAAAAAAATAATAATAATAAAGAAAAAAAAAAAAAGCACCCCTGTCCCCCCTGCTCTCACGCTAAGGCGAACGCAAGCGTCGGTCTGGCGCCAAATGTAAACAGCAATTGCACCATGCATGTGAGGTATCACCGCGAACGTCAGATTGAGGGCAGTAATTTTAGCAGTAGACCTCCTCTGTAAATCTAAAGTGGTAACCTGTAAAGGCTTTTAAAGGCTTTTAAAAATGTATTTAGTTTGTCGCCACTGCACGTTTGTGCGCAATTTTAAAGCATGTCATGTTTGGTATCCATGTACTCGGCCTAAGATCATCTTTTTTATTTCATCAAACATTTGGGCAATATAGTGTGTTTTAGTGCATTAAAATGTAAAAAAGTGTGTTTTTTCCCCAAAAAATGCGTTTGAAAAATCGCTGCGCAAATACTGTGTGAAAAAAAAAATGAAACACCCACCATTTTAATCTGTAGGGCATTTGCTTTAAAAAAAATATAATGTTTGGGGGTTCAAAGTAATTTTCTTGCAAAAAAAAATTATTTTTTTATGTAAACAATAAGTGTCAGAAAGGGCTTTGTCTTCAAGTGGTTAGAAGAGTGGGTGATGTGTGACATAAGCTTCTAGATGTTGTGCATAAAATGCCAGGACAGTTCAAAACCCCCCCCAAATGACCCCATTTTGGAAAGTAGACACCCCAAGCTATTTGCTGAGAGGCATGTCGAGTCCATGGAATATTTTATATTGTGACACAAGTTGCGGGAAAGAGACAATTTTTAATTTTTTTTAATTTTTTTTGCGCAAAGTTGTCACTAAATGATATATTGCTCAAACATGCCATGGGAATATGTGAAATTACACCCCAAAATACATTCTGTTGCTTCTCCTGAGTACGGGGATACCACATGTGTGAGACTTTTTGGGAGCCTAGCCGCGTACGGGACCCCGAAAACCAAGCACCGCCTTCAGGCTTTCTAAGGGCGTAAATTTTTGATTTCACTCTTCACTGCCTATCACAGTTTCGGAGGCCATGGAATGCCCAGGTGGCAAAAAAACCCCCCAAATGACCCCATTTTGGAAAGTAGACACCCCAAGCTATTTGATGAGAGGTATAGTGAGTATTTTGCAGACCTCACTTTTTGTCACAAAGTTTTGAAAATTGAAAAAAGAAAAAAAACATTTTTTTTCTCGTCTTTCTTTATTTTCAAAAACAAATGAGAGCTGCAAAATACTCACCATGCCTCTCAGCAAATAGCTTGGGGTGTCTACTTTCCAAAATGGGGTCATTTGGGGGGGGGGTTGTGCCACCTGGGCATTCCATGGCCTCCGAAACTGTGATAGGCAGTGAGGAGTAAAATCAAAAATGTACGCCCTTAGAAATCCTGAAGGCAGTGATTGGTTTTCGGGGCCCCGTACGCGGCTAGGCTCCCAAAAAGTCCCACACATGTGGTATCCCCATACTCAGGAGAAGCAGCTAAATGTATTTTGGGGTGCAATTCCACATATGCCCATGGCCTGTGTGAGCAATATATCATTTAGTGCCAACTTTGTGCAAAAAAAATAAATAAATAAATAAATTTGTCACTTTCCCGCAACTTGTGTCAAAATATAAAACATTCCATGGACTCAAAATGCCACAAAGCTAATAGCTTGGGGTGTCTACTTTCCAAAATGGGGTCATTTGGGGGGGTTTTATGCCATCTGGGCATTTTATGGCCTTCAAAACTGTGATAGGTAGTGAGGAGTAAAATCAAAAATGTACGCCCTTAGAAATCCTGATGGCAGTGATTGGTTTTCGGGGCCCCGTACGCGGCTAGGCTCCCAAAAAGTCCCACACATGTGGTATCCCCATACTCAGGAGAAGCAGCTAAATGTATTTTGGGGTGCAATTCCACATATGCCCATGGCCTGTGTGAGCAATATATCATTTAGTGACAACTTTTTGTAATTTTTTTTTTTGTCATTATTCAATCACTTGGGACAAAAAAAATGAATATTCAATGGGCTCAACATGCCTCTCAGCAAATTCCTTGGGGTGTCTACTTTCCAAAATGGGGTCATTTGTGGGGGTTTTGTACTGCCCTGCCATTTTAGCACCTCAAGAAACGACATAGGCAGTCATAAATTAAAGGCTGTGTAAATTCCAGAAAATGTACCCTAGTTTGGAGGCGCTATAACTTTTGCGCAAACCAATAAATATACACTTATTGACATTTTTTTTACCAAAGACATGTGGCCGAATACATTTTGGCCTAAATGTATGACTAAAATTGAGTTTATTGGATTTTTTTTAGAACAAAAAGTAGAAAATATCATTTTTTTTCAAAATTTTCGGTCTTTTTCCGTGTATAGCGCAAAAAATAAAAATGGCAGAGGTGATCAAATACCATCAAAAGAAAGCTCTATTTGTGGGAAGAAAAGGACGCAAATTTCGTTTGGGTACAGCATTGCATGACCGCGCAATTAGCAGTTAAAGCGACGCAGTGCCGAATTGTAAAAAGTGCTCTGGTCAGGAAGGGGGTAAAACCTTCCGGGGCTGAAGTGGTTAATGTAGCATTTTTTTCTTCATGTGGATTTCAGCATTACAATGTTGTCCATCTGTTAAATAATCATAGAATTGCTTTGTCTTTATTTTTTTTCATTGCATTTATTTATTTTTTCTTTTCTTTTTTTTTTTCCCTTAGTGCTGTTTCTAAAGATAAGGACAAGCAGTGCTTCAGGCTGCGTCAGGGCATTACCAAGAAGATTGTTATTTATGTCCAGCAAACTTCCAACAAAGAACTCACCATTGAGAGGTAACTTTAATTATAGAAAGAAGTGCGCTAGTCATTATAAATATCGTGAAGACAACACGCTGTTCCCATGACTCTAGCCTAGTTTGATTATACTGTATTTATTTGTTTACTACTTTCCGCCCACCCATAGTAGTTCATACAGCGGACCAGTGGCACAGCCCCACTGAATCACATACTTGTGTGTCGCCAGTGATTTATGGGTTTGCAGGCACACGCCCCCCCTGCTCACCCGCACTGTGGTTGGACACAACAAGATTTTGTCGGCAGGTCCCGGGCCAATGATCTATGTCTGAGACCTTGGCTGCAACCAATCACAGCACAGAGCTCTGTGTTTACAAACACACAGGGCGAGGTACACTGATCAGCAATCTGGCTGTTTCTTCTCCCTGCAGATAGAAAAGTAAAAGTAGCACACACTATACACATTGTGCACGAATCCGCTGCAGAGACCACTTTTATCTGAAAGCGGACCGCCCGCTGAAGAAGAGGATACCGGGGTTATGGTAGCTAGCTGCTGCCATAACAACGATATCCCTCTTCAAAGTACCGACATATAACGTTTGTTTGCGGTCCGTAAGTGGTTAGTGGGACAACTGGTGATGCGGCAGTGACACAATAAGGTGAGGGACGTGGCGGCAGCAGGTGAGTGGGTGCCCATTAACAGGCACTGCCATGATGGATCTGAAATGACAGGTGCTCTTCAAATGTAAGACTATGACTTATTCTTGCTGGTAGTTAGAATCTTTAATATTTGCAAACAAAATGAAGGTTTCCTATTTAGAATAATAAGCTGTCAGGTTAGTAAAACAGCTATATCAGAACTGATTTATTCATACAGTTTGTAGTGTACATAGATTTGCAAAACAATGGGATAAAGGAATATTCCTGAACTTTGTTTTATCTCATGGTTACTGTGATATTGTGTGAATGCGTCAATGCAGTGCATGTTATCTCAGCTTGCCGAGCTTGGATTCATTGAATGAGTTTACCAAAAATGTAAATATTGCAGAACATACAGCCTCATGCTACATAACTAAGCTCCATTTCATGCTGAATAAACTAAGTTAATAATGTATCTTAAAAAGAAAACTATCTTTAGATAGATTTTTACTCCAAAAGCATTTTATTAAAATAAATTTGATAAAAATAAAAATAAAATTGAGTTAAATCACAAAAATCTGATTTTTTTAAAATTTATTTAAAAAAAATCATTGTTTTATATCCACCCTGACAAAACACCATTATTCTTGAAATTTTTATTATTGTAATTTTTTTTTTATTAAATCATTTTTGACAGCGCAGCATAATTCCACATTTTTCACATAAGTTGCTCTGCCCATTTTTCTCTTTCATAGTAATCATTGTTTGTTTTCAGGTGTTTTGGGCTTCTTCTCAGTCCAGTCAGAGACGTACGGAACAGTGACATGCATCTATTAGAACTGCTAAGAAAAACTAAGCTGATACTTATAATGGTTACAGTGCCTTGAAATTTTCCACATTTTGTCATATAAGAACGATCTATAATTTAATATACAGTGCCTTGAAAAAGTATTCGTACCCCTTGAAATTTTCCACACTTTGTCATGTTACAATCAAAAACGTAAATGTATTTTATTGGGATTTTATGTGATAGACCAACACAAAGTGGGACATAATTGTGAAGTGGAAGGAAAATGATAAATGATACAAATAAAAATGTGAAAAGTGTGGGGGGCATTTGTATTCAGCCCCCCTGAGTCAATACTTTGTTTTTTCTTTCAATAGATTTTTATTGAAGTTTCAACCATGGAAAATTATCATGGTACAGCAAAAACAGTTTTCAACCAGGTAGGAAATAGACAGTGTGTTTCACAGGTGCAACAAAGCCTTAACATACATGGTCCTACCAACAGAGTAATAACCTCAAGTACCCTTCATTATTATCCGAGAGAGGAGGAAACATCTCAGTCTCAACACCCCTAACAGGAACTAACTGTGTTGGGGTCCGAGGAGTGTCGCTCCTACTGGGTGCCAATCCATCATTCCTTACTCGTTTACAGGCTGACCAGCAAGGGCTGCTTGTTTGGAGAAGTCCTATTTTATTAGCTCATTGATGTAGAATTGGGTACAATCCCCTATTTTCGTATATAGTTTTGCTGCACATAACATCTAAAACCTCGTCTAGAACCAAGCTGTACCTAATGGGCTCACAAAAGCAATAAAGGGAAAGAGAGAACAGAAAAGAAAATAGGTAGGAAAAAGAGAAAGAGAAAGAGAGGTGTTGATGAAGCGACATAAGACAGAGTGGTACTCGCTCCTCCGCATCCAACCAGAAGAGGAAGCATGGACCAGCTATCCGGAAATGTATTTGGTCCTGGGTTCCCATACGGCGTCATTCTTTTTTACTGTGTCCAGAAGGATGCTGACTGTTTTTTCCTGGGCCATGATCCAGGATATCTTTCTTTTGACTAACATAAATGAGACTGTGGGCTGTTTCCAGGCTCGAGCTATTGTTAATTTAGTTCTGAGAAGGATGAACCTAATAAGATCTTGGGCTAATTTCGGTACCCCAGGATTGGAGAAGTTTAATAATGCATACTGTGGAGTTTTAGGGACCAGTAAATTTGTAATTTTTCTAATAATATGGAATATTTTGTTCCATAAATCCCTGATCTTGGAACACTCCCACCAGATATGGATCATGGAACCAATATGTCCGCAGTTACGAAAGCATAAGGGGGGTGCGTTCGGGTAGATCTTAGCTTTCCGCAAGGGAACCATGTACCATCTCATTAAGATTTTCAAGTTAGCTTCAACTAATGCAATGTTGAGGATGCCCTTTGAAGCAGCGACAGAGGCTCTGTGCTACTCAGTTAGGGTCCAATGTTGTTGTAGATCAGTCTCCCAGTCTCACATGAAAAGCATTTTAGAGTCAACCCTAGCAAGTGCTCGGTAAATGACCGTTATCCCCCCCCCTCTGCTCCATGGCCTGACCACACCAAAGTTCATATTCCGTGACAGATAGAGGCTTGTGTATGGAGGGCCCTAGAGATCTGATAAAATGGGATATTTGTTGGAGTCTAAACCTTTCCGTCCTTGGCATGTCAAGTTTACTGGTACAGTGGGCGAAGGTAAGAGGACCCATCGGGTTTACAAAGTGACCAGTCCTATAAAGTCCCTTATCTAGCCACCATTGGAAGGCTTTGATGTCCTGTCCAGGTGGGAACAGGGGATTTCTGAAGATGTGGGATAGAGGGTGCCAGTGGGAGATCAAGTGTGAATTGTTTTTAAGGGAATCCCAAAGTGTTAAGGAATGAGAAAGCGTGGGTGCTAGGATGGCCGGTTTGGTCTTGGTTGGACACCAAAGTATATAATCTAGAGTGTGGTGGGGGATAGCCCGTCTTTCCACATGCACCCAATCAGGGTGAGCGATTTTAGAGTATATAGTCGATAGTTGGGATAATTGTGCTGCTTGATAGTACCAGAGTATATTTGGCACACCCACCCCACCCTGTTCTCTGCTGCGGAAGAGAGTCCCCTTGGCAATTCTATGCCCTTTGGGTTCGGGGGTCCTCTTCCGACTTCGGGGGTCCTCTTCCGACTTCGGGGGTCTTCTTCCGACTTCGGGGGTCTCTCTGGTTCTTCTCAGCGCTCTCCGGGTCTTCTACCGGGCTCCTCCGCTATCTTCTGCTCTTTTTGTGATGGCGTGGTCATCACCCAATGACCACGCCCCCTAAAACGTCACAGTCCCAGCATGCCCAGGGACTGTGACGGCATAAGGGGGCGGGGTCACCGCCTATATAAGTCAGAGCGGAGCGCCCAGAGTGCATTCCAGCCGGAGAGAGCGTTGTGTCAACATCAGAAGAAGAGAAGAGGGAAGAAGGCAGAAGGCAGCAGACCGGGCTCCTCCGCTATAGCAAAAGAACGGCAAAAGAGCAGAAGATAGCGGAGGAGCCCGGCAGAAGACCCGGAGAGCGCAGAGAAGAACCGGAGAGACCCCCTGTAAGGAGATTCCATAATACATTTCATTATTGATTGATTGTTGATTTCACCCTGTTCATGAGATATGTTCAGGGTTTGCTTATTTGCTTAATGATTAGAAAAATATCTTGGTACATTTTAGTGAATGTGACAGACTGTCTTATGACAAGTATTAATTAATGACTGAATTATCTCATTCCAATATCACCCTGTCTGTCTATTCCTGTCTGATGTCTTCATCTTAGGAAACATCTGTCTGTGGTTTTTATCTCTGTACACTGTTGCTGGGTATGAGAAGGCCAACAACGGCTAGAATTAGTTTTTTTTAGGAAGTTGTGGTTGGACATCTCATGGTCCGGCAGACGATGACAGAAAGTAAGGAATCTTTTGACCTATTAACTTGAACTATAGGGGTTAACATTTAAGATCACAAGATGAAGGCATTATTAATATATGGAAAATCACAAGATTAAGAAATTACTAAATATGCTAATATGTATCATTTTGATTGGCCCCCAAATTGGGGCAGAGTCTTGTAAAAACAGCATAAAACAGCGAATCCTGGAATAAACTATTGTAATCATTCAGCATACCTGATGTGTGTATGTGTAATTGATTAACCGCCGGCGAGGACCTCCACTGAGCCATCTCAAGAGCCTAGGCCACAAGGGGAAGACGGGCGCCTAACAGTTTTGGTACCAGAAGTGGGGTTGTGGTGGGGGTGGTTGGGGTTGTGGTGGGTGAGGATACCTGATATCCTGAAGGCGACGGGGGGTGGTGTTAAGATTCCTACCTCTCCCTCTCTGGGCGTTTGTTCTAATTCTGTAGGGACATTGGGACTTCCAGTGCCCCAGTTCCCCACAGTTAAAGCACCCCTGGTCTGGTGGGTAACCCTGGTCTGGGGGATAAGATTGCATTGGTGGATAAGGTTGCATTGTCATTATGTGGGTGGGCGGAGTCCCACCAGTTGGCAGAGTCTGGGTTGGTGTCAGGGAGGGAAAAATGCCACCCTTCTGCTCAAATACCCCTGATGTTTCTCGTGACCTAGCATCTTTCATAAATTCATCTGGGGGTTGTTCTGCCCACTTTGGATTAGTGAATTTAAGCAACTGTGTCACCTTCGTATCGCCACCAGCCATAATGGTGGTGGTGAACAATTGGGGGTTGGCGTTATCTACTGCTTTCCACAGACCATATACCCGGGTACAAAATTCATAGAACTTTTCCTTCGGTCCCTGTTTTGCTAGGACAAGTTCCTGAAGTGCAGATGAACCCTTGTATATAGCAGACCAATGATTCCCCATACCTTTCCAAAAAGACACCCAATCTTTATTTTCTTCTATGTGGGCTGTCCATAAGGCATCTACGGGATGCCCTTCTGGACTGTCAGGGTCAACTATACTAAGAATCCCTGCTATATCTTCTTTATCCAGGCTTGTCCCTGCACTGTATTTTGCAAGGAAAGCGCCAGCCTCCCTAGGGCTTTTCTTTGGGTTGGGGCATAACTCCTTTATTTTTGACAGTGTGCCTAGGGGTAGGGGAATATGCACTACCGTCTCCCCTATATGCATAAGTGGTGCTTTAAAGGTGGCACCTAGAGTTTCCTGTTCCATTTCTATTTCTCTTTCCTCAGTAGAGGATTCACCCTGCTCCCTTTCCTCCTGTGGGGGTTTCTGGCTTATGGCCGGTTTAGTTTGGCTTCTGAGTGTAGTGGATGGCTGTGAAATTATCTTTTCCTTCCTTAATCCTTCTTGCCTCTTTCTCTAGTTTCTTATTAAATTCTTTCTGTTTCTCCTCCCATTCCTTTTCCCTGGGGCTTAACTTCCTGACTCCTTCCTCTTTTCCCTTTTCTAGGGACATTCCATCCCTTTCTTCCTTAGTTATCGCAGAATACTCTCTTATCTCACCTTCCCTCTTATCTAGCTCTCTTTTGTAATGGTCTAGCTCTTCCTCCCTCCTAGACATTTTCTCCTCTAATTCCTCCTTTCTCTTCTTAAGCTCTTTTAACTTCTCTTCTAATTCCCTTTCCTTCAGATCCAACCTCCTAATCCTCTCTTCTTCCCTCCTACGTATACCTTCTGCCCGGACTTCCTCTTCCCTGTATCTACTTTCGTTTTCCCATCGTGTAACTTGTGCCTGATCAGCTGCCCCATATACCATGGTAGCCAATACTGCTGGATCCAGAGATGGATACAGCTGAAGACATGGACCCAATGTTCCATCCTCCTGTTTAACCATCACATAAGGGGGGGGTGCTTCGGGTTGCTGAGATAGGGCGGGTGAATTTACAGGTTTTTGGTGTGGGGGCTTTAGTTACATACTTTGTTTTATATTTGGCTAAGCATTTATTCCATATTTTGTAACAATCTTTCATATACTGGGTGTCTTCCCATTTCCCAGGTGGGTAGGAGTGCTTGTGTACCTGACACACCTTGCTCACTTCCTTCCACTTGTCTTCAGAACAGGGACCCACTGGCCCTGGGTCATGTATCCCCAATTGTTGGCACCTCTCTCTGACCTGTGTCCAAAACGGTTCTACCTGTGACCCCGGCAGTGTGTTTTTAACATACTCATATGGGAGATGGATTGGCCATGGTCTGGGTTGCCGCAGAATTCCCCATCTAATAACCTTGGTAGTGTGTGTCTAGTACAGGGACAGAGATGAAAGCAACCTGTTTGTGCTATAATCTGTTCCCTGACTTGGGAGTAAGTCCCTTGGTCTCTTATGGCAGTGGGGCTGAAATAGCTATGAAGGTTAACTCTTAGTACTCGGTATAGAGTGCCCCTTCTTGTGGCAGGAAAAACCCCCCTTGCACCAAGTCGGTATGAAAATCCGGTTGGTTTAGTGGTAAGCAGGATCCACGTCCTGTCAACACTAAGGAACAGTAAACCAAAGGTGCAATGTGGGCAGGCGGGCGCTATCTCACTACAGTCAGGCTTTTGCCCTATGTGGTTCATTTAGTGCATATATGTGTGTAATGCTTTAACAAAAAAATCCTCTAAATCAATACAGTACTTTACATTCAGTTGTCATACACATATATATCATACACTTATCTCTAATTCTCTAATACTCTATACACTCTAAATACTTACGGTGGTACCTAAAAGAAAACAAGCAAAATCTTATATATACAGTGGCCAAATAAAGTTACATTATATGAACATGTTATAATAAGTGCACTTTTCAATATTTTCCCCAAAAATTGGGCGTCCACTTAGCCACTCCTTATACTACGGGCGTATTCTATACTTCCCGAGTTTTAAACACACATATATCTACCTAACACAGTCAGACCAACCTAGTCAGACTATTTAAAAAAAAAAACAAAAAACCTGCGAGCCCTTCTTTAACCCTCCAAGGGACCAGCCTAGTCCGTTGCGAAGGCACAGTTATGTAAGTGGGTGGACATACAAGGTCATTTGAACATGGCAAGCATCAACACCAGTTACCAAAAATAGGTAAAAAGGAGTAAAATGACTTACCTGTTCAAATACACCCCACCACTTCTGGTACCAAAACTGTTAGGCGCCCGTCTTCCCCTTGTGGCCTAGGCTCTTGAGATGGCTCAGTGGAGGTCCTCGCCGGCGGGTAATCATTCAGCATACCTGATGTGTGTATGTGTAATTGATTAACCGCCGGCGAGGACCTCCACTGAGCCATCTCAAGAGCCTAGGCCACAAGGGGAAGACGGGTACCCGGTTCCATGTTGCTGTGTCAATACTGCAGCAAAAGAATTTCCCGATACCACACAGTATATGACAGCACAAAGGCTTAGTGGGTATGAGATCACACTTCTGAATACTGATAACCTCACCCTCAAACACGCACCACCAAGTAATCCCACTGTCCGTCTTTTACATTCTTTGCTCAAGCTGCCACGAGACCCTGATCAGAAGCACAATTGTGTTGAACAGGTTGCAGCAATAACCAGCCCTCGCCCAGATCTCACTGACATTCCCCTACCAGGAGTACAGGACGTCTTCATAGACGGCAGTTGTTCTCGCCCCTCTGATGCAACATTCCTGACAGGGTATGCCATTGTCCAACTACCTGATGTGGTGTTGGAAGCAAAAGCCTTACCACCCTCCTCGGCACAGGTAGCAGAATTGGAGGCGCTCACAAGAGCTTGCATACTTTTCTCTGATGAGGAGGTAAACATCTACACAGATAGTAGATACGCTTTTGGTGTCACACATGACTATGGCGTAATCTGGGCGAATAGAGGATTTAAAACCGCTGACAACAAGCCAATCGCTAACTCTACGCAAATTAAAACACTCCTGCAAGCGATTCTTCTCCCAAAGAGGATAGCGGTCATCAAGGTAAAGGCACATTCATCAGATAACAGCAGAGTTTCCAAAGGAAACGCTCTGGCAGACAGAGAAGCAAAAAAAGCCGCTGCCCTATACATTGGTCAGCCAGCCCCCACAACAATGTTCTTCAAGGAACATTTTACATCACCCAACTTTAAAACCGTTGTGGCACAAATACAGGGATTAGCTACAGAGGAGGATGTTTCTTTTTGGGTCAAGGATGGCTTGACCAAGGACCAAGAAGGTCTTTGGTCAAAAGAGGGGAAGATATTGGGCATACCAGAATCAAGCAGTGTTCTCATACTTTCCTATCTCCATGGTCCAGGACATATAGGTACCACCGCCCTAACAAACATATACACAAAGTCTTTCTGTACAAACAACTTAAGTAAACAGGCAAAACTCGGCAAAACTCCTCACCAGCAGTTGTCTGACCTGTGCACAAAACAATGTCCAAGGGAAAAATCATGGATTACATGGCCACCTGCCCTCACCCCTGGGTCCCCTAACAGATTTGCAAATAGACTTCACACACATGCCCAAACAAAAAGGCAATTTGAAATGCCTTTGCGTGATCGTATGCAAATGGTCAGGTTGGGTTGAAGGTATTCCGTGTACAGGTGAGACTGCTAAAATTGCTGCCAAATGCCTACTGAACCATTGGGTTTGTAGGTTCGGAATACCAACGGCCATATGGTCAGACAGAGGGCCTGCCTTCAGCTCCTCTGTTACACAGACTTTAGCTAAGCTACTAGGCTTACAGTGGAAACTGCACATCCCTTACCACCCACAAAGTGCAGGAGTAGTGGAAAGAATGAATAGGAACATTAAAGACAAGTTAAAAAAGGCTACGGGGGGCACCATGAAAGGATGGTTGGATTACCTTCCTTCTGTCCTATTCCAGATCAGAACAACACCACATGCTAGAACAAAACTCTCGCCCTTTGAGATTTTGATGGGAGTTCCTGCAAACATAGAGCTGCCCCTCTTAGATCAAAACACTGACATTAACATCTATTCTCAACAGGAAATGTACGTGAAAAATCTGGTAAGTATGCTACAGGATATGAACGAACAAGTCTCTGTCACCTTTTCTCCTCTTTCAACAGAACCTACTCATCCCTTCATCCCAGGAGACAAAGTACTGGTGAAACAACTGGCACACAAAAAGAAGGTTGGACCCATTTTCTCTGGACCTTGGAAAATAGAGAAGGTTTCCAGAACTGCTGTACTGACCGATCTAGGAAACACCTGGATCCACGCCAGCCGGTTAAAGAAGTGTCCACAGCAACCCCAGACCCCTGACCCTCCACCAGCATCCCAAGACTTCTCTATTCAGGAACAGCGACCAGATTTGGAGGACATTCAAGAAGGCATAAAACAAATCTCTCTGGACGACGAGACGAATCCCCCACCAACGGGAAGAAACGAGTAACAGAACTTTGCACACAGTACCTGACAAAATGATTTCTACCTTTGTGTCAGGAAAAACATTATGCTTCTGGACATGTCTGATTCTGATAGTATTCATACCTACTTGGTTAATAACAAATTGTGTGTACCATCCAGAAGATTTAGGGTCACTAGAAGGGATACGTGGAAATGCACAGACAGCCAATACATCTAGTTTAAAATATAAAAGAAGTATGTCCCCCACTGAACCCCCTTCAGGTTTCACTGACAAGATGTTGTTGTTGAAGTTTAAGTACAGTTATGCACAAAAGTCTGGTTTTGAGAAATGTTGGATATGCAGCAAACTCCACCCCAGTACAGCCAGAATCCCATTGATGGCCATTCCCTTAAACATCACTCCTTTTTTGAATGGAACCCCCCCCATAATTCTTGCCAAAGTCATAAGAAAAAGTCCCAATAAGCCCCTCAGATTTCAAATTGTGGGCAGGAGCCACGCTCCAGATTGGTGCTTCATACTGGGAAACATTTCCAGGGGAGCTGAGGTGTGCAAACATGGGACCCTTTCTCTACCGGGTTCAGTTTGGGAGGTCTCACTTCATGGTTTAAGAACACTGCAATGACAATTTTTACCATACTGCTTTTCATATTGTTCTTGTATGCATGCTTCATGTTACTTAAATGCCTCTACAAAAAGGGTAGCGAAGCACATTCCGAAACCATGAAGCTGACTTCCATTTCCAGAGATCCCACGGTATGGTACGAGAACCAGGAAAATGAGGCCGAGGGATATGAATCCTTGAGGCGTGACGAAAAGGTAGAATGACCATTTCGATAATATCGAATGGTCAAAGGGAGGATTGTAAGGAGATTCCATAATACATTTCATTATTGATTGATTGTTGATTTCACCCTGTTCATGAGATATGTTCAGGGTTTGCTTATTTGCTTAATGATTAGAAAAATATCTTGGTACATTTTAGTGAATGTGACAGACTGTCTTATGACAAGTATTAATTAATGACTGAATTATCTCATTCCAATATCACCCTGTCTGTCTATTCCTGTCTGATGTCTTCATCTTAGGAAACATCTGTCTGTGGTTTTTATCTCTGTACACTGTTGCTGGGTATGAGAAGGCCAACAACGGCTAGAATTAGTTTTTTTTAGGAAGTTGTGGTTGGACATCTCATGGTCCGGCAGACGATGACAGAAAGTAAGGAATCTTTTGACCTATTAACTTGAACTATAGGGGTTAACATTTAAGATCACAAGATGAAGGCATTATTAATATATGGAAAATCACAAGATTAAGAAATTACTAAATATGCTAATATGTATCATTTTGATTGGCCCCCAAATTGGGGCAGAGTCTTGTAAAAACAGCATAAAACAGCGAATCCTGGAATAAACTATTGTAATCATTCAGCATACCTGATGTGCGTATGTGTAATTGATTAACCGCCGGCGAGGACCTCCACTGAGCCATCTCAAGAGCCTAGGCCACAAGGGGAAGACGGGCGCCTAACACCCCCGAAGTCGGAAGAAGACCCCTGAAGCCAGAAGAAGACCCCCAAAGTCGGAAGAGGACCCCCGAAGTCGGAAGAGGACCACCGAAGTCGGTAGAAGACCCCCGGAGCTGTCTAATAAATTAGTTTAAAAATCTGTGTACTGTGTTTTTTTTATTGACACTTTTTCCCTAGGTGAATGGCTAGGGGTACCATGTACCCCATACTCATTTACATAGGGTGGGGGGCCGGGATCTGGGGCCCCCTTATTAGAGGGGGCTCCCGGATTCCGATAAGCCCGCAGACCCCGACAACCAATGGCCAGGGTTGTCGGGAAGAGGCCCTTGTCCTCATCAACATGGGGGCAAGGTGCTTTGGGGTGGGGGGGCCTCAGGGCGCCCCCTCCCCCAAAGCACCCACCCCCCATGTTGAGGGCATGCGGCCTGGTACGGCTCAGGAGAGGGGGGCGCTCGCCCATCCCCACCCCCATTCCTGACCGACCGTACTGTGTGCTCGGTTAGGAGTCTGGTATGGATTTGGGGGGGACCCCACGCCGTTTTTTCGGCGTAGGGGTTCCTCTTAAAATCCATACCAGACCAAAGGGCCTGGTATGCCCCTCGGGGGGAACCCACGCCATTTTTTAATTTAAAATTTGGCGTGGAGTTCCCCCTCAAGATTCATACCAAACAGTGCGAGTCGGCACCCTGTCGGGTTGCCATGGAAATGGCAAACCGCAGCGAAACGCGACTGCAGCTAATCGCACTGTGCAAATGCAGCTGATCGCAGTGCCTGGAGTCTTGAACTCGACAGGAAAAAAAACATGCTTTTAACTGCGGCAGAATAGCCGTCCGTGTGAAAGGCACCTTAGCGCCCGCCTTTTCTGGATAGTGAAGGGTGAGATGTCCGCGTAGATTTAAATCTGGTGTCCCATCAGCTGGATCTGTGGGGTGGTGCGGGCTCATCTCATGACCTCCTCCTTGACACTATAGTAGTGTGGTTTGACCACATTGGGGACATCCCAAACGCCCGCCGGCTGTAATTTGCAAAAAATGTTTGCTCTTTGCTTATTTTTTTAAGAAGTGTTTATTTAAAGCTGAAATCCAGGATTACAAAAAAAAATACGGTACTCTTGCAGTGGGGCCTCCCTGCATGGTAAGAGTTAAACGCATTTTTGAGAGTTTTTTCAGGCGTTTGTATGGGCGTTTATGAGCGTTTTTATACAGCAGTTTTTTATTAGCCACTAGAGAAAAATATCATCCCTTTCATCATTTTGTTGCTCTGTTTTTCAGCTTTTCAACTTCTTATTATTCATTTATTATTATTTTATATTTGTTAGGGATTAAAGGTCAGGGGTTAATTTATTTATTATATACATTTTATTTATTTTGTTAGGTTAGGGGTTAGGATTAGGGGTCAATATTAGGGTTAGCAGTTGGGGTTAGGGATATTTTATTTAGGTTAGGATTAACGATTAATATTAGGGGTTGGGGAAATGATTATTTATATTTTTTTATTTATTTATGTTCATGTATTTTATTTAATTTATTAATTATATACATTTTATTTATTTTGTTAGGTTTGCTAGGATAGGATTAGGAGTCAATATTAGGGTTAGGGGTGAGAATTAGGGCTAGAGGTTAATATTAGGGTTAGCGGTTGGGGTTAGGCATATTTTATTTGGGTTAGGATTAAGGGTTAATATTAGGGGTTATGGTTATTTTTATTTTTTTATTTATTTATGTTTATGTATTTTATTTAATGTATTTATTAATTTATATACATTTTATTTTGTTGGGTTAGGGGTTAGGATTAGGGGTCAATATTAGGGTTAGGGGTGAGGATTAGGGCTAGAGGTTAATATTGGGGTTAGCGGTTTGGGATAATTTTTTTAGGTTAGGATTAAGGGTTAATATCAGGGGTTGGGGTTATGGTTATTTATTTGTATTATTTATGTTTATTTATGTATTTTATTTTTATTAATACATTTTTTTTAAGTTAGGATTAGGGGTTAATATTAGGGGTTGGGGTTATGGTTATTTATTTTTATTATTTATTTATTTATTAATTATTTTTAAAATTTTTATTTAATTATTGCATTTGAGCAGGAAAGCGTTCAGAAACGCACAACCAACTGCGTTAAAACACTTAAAAATGCTTGAATCAACTGTTTCCATGCATTTCTATGGAACAATAAAAAAAAGGGTTAATAAAGCACCAATCTGCATAGCTTTCCATCCATGGAAGGCAGGCCTGGTGGCAGGTGGCTGCTTGAACCCAGAAAGAAGAGACAGCTGCCTCCTGATGTAACGGGGGGGGGGGGGGGGGGGGGTAGCTGGCACTAGCAGCCCAAAACCCAAGTAATGGCAGCAGAGAAGCGGATCGCAGCAGGACAACACTAATTCCGCTGAGTGGGTAAGTATCTACGGTAAATTTACGCACAGCCCAGCATGAAGTAAGCAGGGATTAAAAAAAGAAAAAAAGAAATTGGGGGGAGAGAGTGATTTTCCACTTAACCATTTACCCCTTTCAGAACAAGGAGGCCACACTGCAAGGGTCTCTATTTTTATTGTTTGGTGCCCCGCGTGGGGCTTTAATTTGCTAATGTAAAGTTTTTGAAAGTTGCTCAAAAAAGTTTTGTAAATGAAAATATTCAGCTCATTTAAAAGATGATCTTAATTCTTTAGGAATCCATGGGGAAAAGCTCCAATGGGAAGTCTTATATAATCACAGGGAGTTGGAACACCAAATCCCCACATTTCCAGGTGGTCTATGAAGAAACTCCAAAAGGTACTTGCTTGTTGTTACACAACACATTATGCTGCCTTTCTTTTATCACAGAGGATGGTGTACTGCCATATAAAAGAGTACGTCAAGAACTTGAAAACTTTCACTATCTTTAACCCCTTTCCGCCTAAGGGTAAAACAAATGTTCATGCCTAAGCACCATTTTGCAACTTTGACATGTGTTAGTAAAAACATACATATCATCACAACTACTTTGTGCATCCAGGTGGATTATACCGCGATTTTTAATTTTTTTTCCAGGAAAGATTGGGCTTTCGTTTGGTGGTAAATAGTTGTGGATACCTCAAGATTTTATTTATTTTTTTAATCAAAGGAAAACTAGCCCAAAATAGTAAAAAAAAGAAAAACGTATTTAAAAAAAAAAAAATTAGCTGTATATTTTTTATTACAGTGGAACCTTGGATTACGAGCATAATCCATTCCAGGAGAATGCTTGTAATCCAAAGCACTAGCATATCAAAGTGAGTTTCCCCATAGAAGTCAATGGAAAGGAAGATAATTCGTTCCACATTGACTTCTATTGCATGCAATACCGCATGTGGCCAGAGGTGGGGGGGGCACCGGAGAGATTTGGAAATACTCGGAGACTGCTCAGATACACTCAGAAACTCTCGGAAAGGCTCGGAAACACTCGGGAACTGAGTTTTTCTGAGTATTTCCAAGCGGCTCAGAGCGGCTCTGGCCAAATGCAGTACTTCACACCGCAGAGGCTTGAATCCTGCTCGTTTTGCGAGACAACACTCGCAAACCGAGTCAGGATTTAAAAAAAATAATAACTCTTATTGCGAAACGCTTGTTACTCGCAATCCGAGGTTCCACTGTACTACCCTAACCTACCACCAAACAACAACCCAAAATAAATTCTACTGCTCTGGACGATCGCAGCGATACCACATCTGAGTATATTAGTTGCTGTTTGTACCCGTAGTACAGCCACAAACAATAGTGCGCATTTTGCTTTTTTTTTTTTTTTTTTAGTCCTACCTAAAACACACTGATACCGACACTAATCTAAAAATTAACCCTGGCCCTGAGCTAGATCAAAACCTTGATGTAGGTATTTTTTCTTTATTTTTTATTTTATTTTTTTATTATTATTATTATTTTTTTACATTTTTTTTTCTCTTTGCAAAGAGAGAGAGATATATTTATCTTGCCTCTCCATTCATAGAGAGAGAGAAACACAGGGGCGGACTTCACAGTGACTGATCACTATGGTAGCCAATCAGAGGCTTCCAAAGCGATCAGGTGAAGCGAAATCAGGAATTCCCGGGACCCACCGCTCTCGGTTGGACTCCCGGTCTCTGTGCTGGGAGCGTGCTGTGCGGCGCTCTCCCAGCACAAACACAGATACACAAAAAATGCCCAGTCCAGTGAGGTCACATACATGTGTTATGTCAGCGTCAAGGGGATAAAATACTTCAATAACATAAAGTAAGACCCCTTTTACACTGAAAGTGTTTTTCAGGCACTAAAGGGCTAAAAATAGCGCCTGTAAAGCCCCGGAAAAACGCCTCCCCTGCAGCCCCAGTGTGAAAGCCCGAGTGCTTTCACACTGGGGGCGGTGCGCTTGCAGGACGTTAGAAAAAGTCCTGCAAGCAGCATCTTTGAGGCACTTTAGGAGTGGTGGATGCACCGCTCCTCCACTGCCCCTGCCATTGAAATGAATGGGCAGCGCTGCTGAAGTGCCTGCAAAGCGCTTCGGTAGCGGAGCTTTTTGGGCGCATTTAACCCCTTCTTCAGGCCTCTAGCGGGGGTTAAAAGCGTCGCTAAAATGACGGTAAAGCGCCACTAGTTTTAGCTAACGCAGCCTGTTGGCAGTGTGAAAGGGGTCTTACTGCATTAAAGTGCAACTAATGCCAAAACTGTTTTGTGTTAGAACCTTTAAAAAAAAAAAAAAAAAAATCATTTGAGGCCTTCTTTGTAAGCATTTCTTTGTAAGCAATTAAAATGTTTTGTTTTTGTTTTGAATACAGTTCTAAAGGAAGGGTTAAAACATATATATATATATTTTTTAATACATTGGAATCTTGGATTACGAGCATAATCCCTTCCAGAAGAATGCTTGTAATCCAAAGCACTCGCATATCAAAGCGAGTTTCCCCATAGAATTCAATGGAAACAAAGATAACTGGTTCCACATTGACTTCTATTGCATGCAATACCGCATGTGGCCAGAGAAGGGGGGGCGCCAGAGAGATTCAGACATACTTGAAAACTTTTTTTACTTCTCTTTTAAACTGGCCGCTCTGTAGTGTAGCTGGTCAGAAGCTACACAAGAAGCCCCGTATCCCGGAACAGGTGGCAGGAGGCCCAAATTTTGACCAGCGATAGAGGAGGACTTTAGCTACCTGGGGTCTCTGTGACCCCAGGTCATCGAGCTACGACCTTCAAAGCTCAATCATTTTTTTTTGGTATTTTTATGTTCATGTGGTTAAAATATTACACCTGTGTGCAACTAGCCTTAAAAATGTGGCCATATGGAGCTGGATGGTGCTTTGGCACCTTTTGGTTTCACGCACCCAAAAACGTGCCACATTTTACAATGTGTGGAGGTGTCATTAAAGCGGAACTTCAGTCATTTTTTCAACTTTCCATCTATTAAAGTGGTGTTCCGGACGAAATTATACTTTTTAAATAAAAATACCCCTATAATACACAAGGTTAATGTATTCTAGTAAAGTTAGTCTGTAAACTAAGGTCTGTTTTGTTAGTTTATAGCAGTAGTTTGGTATTTTATAAACTTACAGCAGGCCGTGGCCATCTTAAGTGTGGGCATCTGAAGCCAGACTGTATTTCTTCCTGGATCTCATCCTTGCAGATCTCGCACATGCTCAGTGCAGCACAAGCAGTGTAATAGGTTTCAGGTCAGGTTTCCATAGCAACGGCAGTGTCAGAGGAAGTTGCAGCCCCTTCCCAGAAGGCATTGCAAACAGGAAATGATGCGATGGGCCGCGGCCAGGGAGGAGGAAGTGAAAAATGAATACAGCAGATATACAGTAGGTGCTGAGAAAAAAAATTAAAAAATATCCAATTCGTTTACAGTGCACAGTTTAGTGAGGGATGCTGAAGAGTTGTAAAAGTGGGTGGAACTCCACTTTAAATATTCTGCCCTTGTTTAAACTTTGGATAACAAAACATTTTTTTTCTGCCAGTAAATACCTTATACAGCCCACTTCCTGTTTCTTGTCTGGTCATTAGCCTAGGCTGGTGATGGTGAACCTTGGCACCCCAGATGTTTTGGAACTACATTTCCCATGATGCTCCAGTGCACTGCAGAGTGCATGAGCTTAATGGGAAATGTAGTTCCAAAACATCTGGGGTGCCAATGTTCACCATCACTGGCTTATGACATCATGCGCAGCTCTCTCACTCTCGTGTTTGCCAGGAAGTGAGGGGGGAGGGATGAGTCATTAGAGGGTCAATGAGAGCTGCAGAGCTGGAGGTGTGTCTGTGTAAATCCAGGAAGTGAACAGGCAGCAGCTTCAGCTGCCCACAGTTAAAATGGATGCAGCCAGACTCAGTGGAGCGAGATTTCTGCAGCATATTTGGCAAATACAGAATCACAGTATATATGTATAAATAATATGCAAAGTGGTTGGAGGGAAGCTTCAGAATGGCAAAGATCTTTTTTTTTTTTTCCAACAAGGTTTTTATTGAATTTTTTCACATTAACAGAAGCAAAAATGAAAAGTTAACAGGTAACATGAAACAGAATTTTGCGGCATGAGAAGAATGTAAAATACAATCATATTACAAGTATGCAAAGATGTTTTATTACAAATTATGTGAGCAGACTGCAGTTCCTGTATAAGAATTACTAGCACCTCCACCTCCATTGCAAAAGAGCAATGCGTTTTGCCTGCGGGTGCGATTAGCACGCGTTTCCAGACTGGCATACGTGTGAACCTAGGCCGGTATTGGGGGGACACAGAGGAATGTCTGCAGGGGGCCCTGAGGGCCCAACAAAAACCGCCAAGGGGCTGCATGCGGCCTGTGGGTTGCAGGTCGGGCATCGAAGTTTTACACCATGAATCGTTATTTTATCTCATGAATAATGAAATAATCATTCCATATTTTACACCATAAATTGTTATTTTACCTCATAATAAAAACATTTTTGTAACTGTTCTCCTCATGATCCCCATTGTACACAATACATTGCTATTTCAAATTGGGAGTTGTTCTTTTTTACCTCAGGAATTGTTCTCACACATTGTTAGTGTCACACAGGTATTGCCACATCATCCCTTTAATGATAACCTGTGTGATATGTTTTGGTAAGAATGTATGATTTTACAGGACAATATGTGATAATGAACCCAGAAGAAGTGGATTATTCTCTATCTCTCTGTGTTGTGAGGGGGGTGAAATCATCATTGGATGTCATCACATTATAGTGAGGTGTGTATGTGATTAGCAGCCACTGACATCATCACTGTACACACACAGGGACGCGCGCTCCCGATGTCACACCGCTCTCCCTCCCCGTGCGCGCCCCCCTCTCCCCCTGCAGGCGCGCGCCTCCTCTTGCAGTCGCGCGCATCCCTGGCTGCGCTGTCAGTGATTGCTCGGAGCCGGGAACGCGATGCAGCCTCTCCCCGGATCAGCCTGAGCCATGGGGGGATCGCGGAGATCGGGGATCCCTACGGGGGCCGCACTGTGCTGCTGGGTGACGCTCCTCCTCCTCCTTCTTCTCCGGCTGGGGGCTGCGAGTCCAGGTGAGGGGGAGACCATTGTATGGATGGGGGGGGGGGGGGGACCTGTCACTGTCTGCACCACACCTCATCCCTCCGACACCTTACAGGGGGGGAGATATATACAATGTGTGTGTATATATATATATATATATATATATATATATATATATATATATATATATATATATATATATATGTGTATATTTCCTATATAAAATATTAGTGTGTATGTATATATAATGTATATTGTTAGTATGTATATATATTAGTGTGTGTATTGCACATGCAGTGTGCGGTATGATTCCATTGATCGACATGCGATCGGAGAGGTCGCTGTGCATACATACAATCACACGGCCTTCCTCCATATGTTATGGTGGCGGACGGTTTGTTTACATTGGCCGGTGAGGGGCCCCGCAGGTGTCAGCCCCGGGATCTGTACAGAAGGAAATGATTTCGGGACAATTCAAATTCCCTTTCCAGATTGTTTATTTATTTATTTATTTATTTTTTTTGGCCGATCGTTCTGTCTACCTGGACTAATATACCATTGGAAGTATTTTCTATCTGTTCAATGAGTAAAAACAAATCTGATCCTGAAATCTTATCAGCTTAAAGCGTTCCTGTACGCTGTGCCTTTACTGCAGTTATCCGGCTATCTCTGTGGACTACAGAACCCCTCCCCTCTATGTTATGGAGAAGAGATGGGGGGGTGCTATATAGTCCTGCTCTTGGATGACCGCTCCTCCATAGATACAGTACGATGAGTAATGTAAGTATGATCTTGGATCTGCATCTGTGGTCAGCTGGGTCTCAAAGGAAGGTGTCCGTAGTACTGGACCAATCACCTGCAGGATGCCGTGGCTGCATGTAAACAAAGGGGCGGGATACATGTAGCATTATTGGCTTAAAGCAGAGTTCTGCCCCCCCCCCCCCCCAGCAAATAATTAATAGTCAGCAGCTACACGTCCTTTAGCTGCTGACTTTTAGACTCCTTTCACACTGAAGGCATTTTTCAGGCGTTTTAGCGCTAAAAATAGCGCCTGAAAAATGCCACCCCAGTGTGAGAGCCTGAGTACTTTCTCACTGGGGGCGGTGCTCTTGCGGGACGTTAGAAAAAGTCCTGCAAGCGGCATCTTTGGGGCGGCATCTGTGAAGCCACAGCCGGGCGCCCACAGTTAAAATGCCAGCGCCGCCGAGCGGAGGGGGGGTGAGCTGGGCTTCGATCCCTCGCATCGCTGGACCCTAGGACAGGTAAGTGTCCGATTAAAAGTCAGCAGCTGCAGTATTTGTAGCTAAGGTTGTCCCGGTACCGATACTAGTATCGGTATCGGCACCAATACCGAGCATTTGCCCAAGTACTTGTACTCGGGCAAATGCTCCCGATGCCTCCCCCGATACCTGGAAGACAGCTGTGATGGGGGAGTTACAAGATTCTCCCCCAGCCACTTTCAGCGGCTTTAGTGACATACAGCGGTGATCGCTCACCGCTGACTGTCACTGCATCCTCCTCCGTGCCCCCTCCGTTCCTCTGTGCCACTCCGCTGTCCCCCTCTGTTCCTCTGTCCCCCTCTGTTCCTCTGTCCCCCTCCGTTCCTCTGTCCCCCTCCGTTCCTCTGTCCCCCTCCGTTCCTCTGTCCCCCTCCGTTCCTCTGTCCCCCTCCGTTCCTCTGTCCCCCTCCGTTCCTCTGTCCCCCTCCGTTCCTCTGTCCTTCTCTGTGCCTCTCCGCTGTCCCCTCCGTTCCTCTCTCCTTTTCTGTCCCCCTCCGCTGTCCCCTCCATTCTGCTGTGCCGCTCCGCTGTCACCTCCGTTCCCCTCTCCTTCTCTGTCCCCCTCCGTTCTCCCCCTCCGTTCCGCCGTCCCCCTCCTCCTTCCTTTGTGTATGGATAAAGTCAGCTGACTCTGTCCATTCACATAACTGAAACATTGTAATCTTCTGTGATTACGATGTGTCAGTTTATGAATGGAGAGAAGCTGCTGTCTTCTCTCAATTCATTCTCAGTGCAGCTGACGCTGCAGGGAAAGGGACTGGGGAATCTCTATCCTCTGTCTCTTTCTCTGTCTCAAGGGGGAGATATCAGAGGTCTGTTAAGACCCCTGATATCTCACCAAAGCCCCCCAACAGGGCTGATTAAAAAACAAACAAAAAAAAAAACACATATTGCAATAAAGAATGAAAAAAATATTATTGTAAAAAATAAAAATTGTAAAAAAAAACCAAAAAACACACACATACACCGTTCACCCCCTCGCCCCCCCCCCCCCCCCCCAAAAAAAAAGAAAGCACTGTTAAAAAAAATAAAAAACACTGTCACGTGACATTAAAAAAAAAGTATCGGTAATCGGTGGTATCGGGACAACCCTATTTGTAGCTGCTGACTTTTTTTTTTTTTTTTAAATGGGAACCCCGCTTTAAGGTTTGACCTCATATTATATGTTTTTTGTAAATCTGAAGAAAAAATCTGCAGAAAATGTAATAGTGTCTATGGGGTCTTAGGCTAGGTTCACATCTATGCAGGTTGCAGTTGATGCGTTTTTTTTCCCAGCGTCTTTTTTGGCATGTTTTGCATTTTTGATGCGTTTTGCTCTTTTTATTTTTTGCTAATAGGAAAGTACGACAGTTCTGTTCATGTAGTGCGCAATCAAAGTCGCATTATATGAACAGAACTGTTTCCTATTAGGAAAAAAAATTATATAGCAAAACACATTAAAAACACAACAGTTGCATTTTTGCTGCGGATCCATTGAAGTCTATTACACGCAAAAAGCAACCTGCTGCAGGAAAAAAAAAGTCAAAAGTCCCTGACCCTTTCCAAAAACGCACAGATGTAAACGTGCCCCATAGGAAACCATGTTAAATGGACTGTAGTGTGTTTCTGCAAAACGCACAGGTGTGAACCAGGCCTAAGAGGCTGCGAAGGATAGGAAGGCTTAGTTCTGCTATATGGGGCCGTATTAGGTCTGTGATGTCACAAGCATCCCTGCCCCTTTGTTTATGTACAACTCTGGGAGGGGAATCCTCTGCCAGTAGCTGGCCCAATACTGAGAGCTTCCTCCAGGGTTCCGATCAAACCCAAATTCATCGTTCAGTCTCAATCAGATGGGTGATCAGGCCGGTCTTCCGATCTGAGCCGCTGTGTGTGGGTCCACCTTGGAGCTGCATGTAGGCAGCCCATAGAAGTGGGTGTAGATGGTTCTGACCGCTCTTCTGAATGAGCCTTTAGTTGTCACCCAAGGACAGGAAATGTGTTACTGGCAGGATCACCAGGTGAGAATAAAAGAAAAATAACAAAGCTAATGCAGCCACTGCATCTAAGGACTGATAGGCAATATATTACATTTTTGTTTTAAGAGTTAGATACATAAGTACGTTATATAGAATATCTGGTGAAGTGAGCTATCAGGGGTCATATAGAACATTCCAGATTTCTTGTTGGGTACTGTGTCCCCTGTGAATACTTTACATAACAGCTGGTTTAGGTCCAGTCACATTTTTGGTGCATTAAAAAAAAATCCCGCTTGTGGTATCGTTGGTGCAGTTTCAACTCTATAGTGGCCTTTTTCATCTTTTGTTACATCGGAGGAACCCCTGCAATCATTTTGAGCTCCTAGGGGAGCCCCTATGATGACCTGGATCTACAGTCAATGATCTGCTAATGTGAAATGAGTAGAATTGTAGCTACAGAAAGACACAAGATCATTGACACTAATGACACCCAGAGTGGATCACACCCTCTTGCTGTACATGGCAACAATATTTTCAACAATAATCATGACAGGAAAAGAATACCGAAGAGGAAGCCCCCGGGGGCATTAAACTGAAAAAATGCGTGAAGTTGCTCGCCAGAAAAAAAAATTAGGCAGTAAAATTGTATTGTCCCCTTACTCTAGGGATCGTTAGAGAAGTGCCCCTTACATTGGTGGCTCGTTGAAAGATGCCCTCTTACGTTGGTGGTGCATTGAAAGATGCCCTCTTACGTTGGTGGTGCATTGAAAGATGCCCTCTTACGTTGGTGGTTCATTAAAAGATGCCCTCTTACGTTGGTAGTGCATTGAAAGGTGCTTTCTTACATTGGTGGTCATTTGAAGGGTGCCCTCTTACGTTGGTGGTCAATTGAAAGATGCCCTCTTACGTCAGGGCTTGACAAATTTGCTTGGAATCTAGGAGCCAGCTAAAAAAGTTAGGAGCCAGGTTTTTTTAAACGACCGACAAAGCTTTATTTTCAATATAAAAAATAACTAATCTTAAATTTACACAGAAAAAGACCGCCCCGCTAGAGGCCCGAATAGCGTCACTAAAACTACGGTAAAGCAGCGCTAAAAATAGCGCCGCTTTACCGCCAACGCCCCCCGCGGCTCGGTGTGAAAGGGCTCTAAGGGTCCGATCAGGTCCGCCTGAAAAACAGACAGGCGAACCTGATCAGACAGCCCGTGTGAAAGGGGCCAAGCAGGGAAATAACAAATAAATTAATTTTAATTAGGAAAAAAATAAATAAACAGTTTTTATATAAATATAAATAAATAAAATCTATTACGAAAAAAAAAAAAAGGCTATCCCCACATTCACTTCCTTCTCTTCTCCACTTTGGGAAGGAGATGGGCAGTGAAAACAGGCAGGTATTTCGCATTAGCATTGCATTAGCATTGCTGGTTGCAATACCAACGGCCACCACAAGATGGCGCCAGATTTCAGAAGGACTCCAGAACTACCGAAGAAGGCCGCAAAGCCGGGGCCTCAATTACCGGCCGGCGCGGCCCGACGCGATCGCACGGGGGGGTCTATGTCCGCACAGAGACAGGACACCCCCAGCTGTGCTGCCCCAGGCGCCAGGTCGCTAATTCTAGTCGCAAATGTGACCTGGCGCCCGGGTTTTGTCGAGCCCTGTCTTACGTTGGTAATCCATTAAAGGGTGCCCTCTTATGTTGGTGGTCCTTTGAAAGATGCCCTCTTACGTTGGTGGTCCTTTGAAAGATACCCTCTTACGTTGGTGGTCCTTTGAAAGATGCCCTCTTACGTTGGTGGTCCTTTGAAAGATGCCCTCTTACGTTGGTGGTCCTTTTGAAAGATGCCCTTATACATTGATGGTCCTTTGAAAGATGTCCTCTTACGTTGATGGTCCTTTAAAAGTTGCCCTTTTACGTTGGTGGTCCTTTGAAAGATGCCCTCTTACCTTGGTGGTCCTTTGAAAAATGCCTTCTTACGTTTGTGGTTCATTGACGGGTGCCCTCCTTGGTTGGTGGTTAATTGAAAGGTGCTTTCTTATGTTGGTGGTTAATTGAAAGGTGCCCTCTTATGTTGGTGGTCCATTGCAAGGTGCCCTCTTACATTACTGGTTCAGTGAAAAGTACCCCTGTGCGGTCTATGTCCGCACAGAGACAGGACACCCCCAGCTGTGCTGCCCCAGGCGCCAGGTCGCTAATTCTAGTCGCAAATGTGACCTGGCGCCCGGGTTTTGTCGAGCCCTGTCTTACGTTGGTAATCCATTAAAGGGTGCCCTCTTATGTTGGTGGTCCTTTGAAAGATGCCCTCTTACGTTGGTGGTCCTTTGAAAGATACCCTCTTACGTTGGTGGTCCTTTGAAAGATGCCCTCTTACGTTGGTGGTCCTTTGAAAGATGCCCTCTTACGTTGGTGGTCCTTTTGAAAGATGCCCTTATACATTGATGGTCCTTTGAAAGATGTCCTCTTACGTTGATGGTCCTTTAAAAGTTGCCCTTTTACGTTGGTGGTCCTTTGAAAGATGCCCTCTTACCTTGGTGGTCCTTTGAAAAATGCCTTCTTACGTTTGTGGTTCATTGACGGGTGCCCTCCTTGGTTGGTGGTTAATTGAAAGGTGCTTTCTTATGTTGGTGGTTAATTGAAAGGTGCCCTCTTATGTTGGTGGTCCATTGCAAGGTGCCCTCTTACATTACTGGTTCAGTGAAAAGTACCCCTGTTACATTGTTGACAATCGTAGAATGGTAGTGGGAACTTGCCCCCCCAAAATTAATAGCCAGTGTAGGTGGAAGATCAAGGTCCACCAATGGTCTCAGCTCAAGGAACCCCTAGCAACCTCTGGAGAAATTAGTAGAATTGTAGATACAGAAAGACAAAAGATCATTGACACTAATGACACCCAGAGTGGATCACACCCTCTTGCTGTACATGACAACAATATTTTCAACAATAATCATGACAGGAAAAGAATACAGATGAGGAAGCCTCGGGGGGCATTGAACTGAAAAAATTCCTGAAGTTACTCGCCAGAAAAGGAACTCGGACAGTAAAATTGTATTGTCCCCTTACTCTAGGGATCGTTAGAGAAGTGCCCCTTACATTGGTGGCTATTGAAAGATGCCCTGTTACATTGGTGGTGCATTGAAAGATGCCCTCTTACGTTGGTGGTGGATTGAAAGATGCCCTCTTACGTTGGTGGTGCATTGAAAGATGCCCTCTTACGTTGGTGGTGCATTGAAAGATGCCCTCTTACGTTGGTGGTGCATTGAAAGATGCCCTCTTACGTTGGTGGTACATTGAAAGATGCCCTCTTACGTTGGTGGTGCATTGAAAGATGCCCTCTTACGTTGGTGGTGCATTGAAAGATGCCCTCTTATGTTGGTGGTGCATTGAAAGATGCCCTCTTACGTTGGTGGTGCATTGAAAGATCCCCTCTTACGTTGGTAGTGCATTGAAAGGTGCTTTCTTACATTGGTGGTCCTTTGAAGGGTGCCCTCTTACGTTGGTGGTCAATTGAAAGATGCCCTCTTACGTTGGTAATCCATTAAAGGGTGCCCTCTTACGTTGGTGGTCCTTTGAAAGAGGCCCTCTTACGTTGGTGGTCCTTTGAAAAATGCCCTCTTACCTTGGTGGTCCTTTGAAAAATGCCCTCTTATGTTGGTGGTACATTGAAAGGTGCTTTCTTACATTGGTGGTCCTTTTGAAGGGTGCCCTCTTACGTTGGTGGTCATTTGAAAGATGCTCTCTTACGTTGGTAATCCAATAAAGGGTGCCCTCTTACGTTGGTGGTCCTTTGAAAGAGGCCCTCTTACCTTGGTGGTCCTTTGAAAAATGCCCTCTTACGTTGGTGCATTGAAAGGTGCTTTCTTACATTGGTGGTCCTTTGAAGGGTGCCCTCTTACATTGGTGGTCATTTGAAAGATGCCCTCTTACGTTGGCAATCCAATAAAGGGTGCCCTCTTACGTTGGTGGTCCTTTGAAAGATGCCCTCTTACGTTGGTGGTCCTTTGAATGATGCCCTCCTACGTTTGTGGTCTTTTGAATAATGCCCTCTTACGTTGGTGGTCCTTTGAAAGATGCCCCCTTACGTTGGTGTTTTTTTTTGAAAGATGCCCTTTTATGTTGATGGTCCTTTGAAAGATGCCCTCTTACGTTGATGGTCATTTGAAAGATGCCCTCTTACCTTGGTGGTACTTTGAAAAATGCCCTCTTACTTTGGTGGTTCATTGACGGGTGCCCTCCTTGGTTGGTGGTTAATTGAAAGGTGCTTTCTTATGTTGGTGGTCCATTGCAAGGTGCCCTCTTACATTACTGGTTCAATGAAAAATACCCCTGCTACATTGTTGACCATCGTAGAAGTGACCCCCCTTACATTGAATGGTAGTGGGAATTTGCCGCCCAAAACTAATAGCCAGTGTAGGTGGAAGATCAAGGTCCACCAATGGTCACAGCTCAAGGAACCCCTAGCAATCTCTGAAGGAACCCTGGTTGAGAAAGTTTGCTATATAGGCATGGATGTAAAAACGCACCTGAACCACAGTACACTGCTAGAACTGCGAATGAATGAAACGAAAATTCTTTGTACATTTGATGACAAATATCGTTTGAAAGTACGCTGAAATGTTGTTTTCTTTTAACATTTGATTTTGGAATGAATGTAATTTCCAGAGCAATAGCTACACACTGCTAAAAATGTGTTAGGGAAAACTTTTCCATCCTGCACCTTTTGAATTTTCTCATCACTGCGGTGGAAAACAAATGTTGGTTTGACCCAAATAATAATTAGAAAATTGAACAAATGTTTTTTAAATACATTCTTTACTCAAAAGACTAGAGTATAGCCAGTTTTAGGCCAGAGATGTCTGTGGGCTCTCATTAGGTTGTATTGTGCAATTTCATTGCATTGTATTTATATGTGTGTACAATAATTTTATATAGTGTTAGCAGATTATATAGTCATTTGGCTTACTGTTAGAAAATAATTTTAAAGTTAGGATGTTCGATTTTACGAAGGGATTGTAATGCATATGACTAGCTTTATATTATTGAGTATGATCAATGTATATGAAAATTCAGCATCACCCCCATGAATGTGCAATCCATGGCTCAGCCAAGTGGGAGGACCAGACCAGTTCAGTTCCTAAAACCGGGGACTGGACATTGTACAGGAGTGAAGTTATAGTTAGTATAGTTACGGTATGTATGGTAATATATAACACAACGGTTGGCTAGTACTTGTTTCACCATGTTTAGAAAAGGTAAGTCTAGATAGAGGACATTGTCAACTTTTACGGTGATTTTCCCAGGATGCTGAGAGTAATTTAGGACTGCAATTGAAGTTGGTTGGTCTGTGTTATGATTGCCGCTTGTGAGTCTGGGTTTAGTTGTATCAGTAAAAAGTTTCAGATTGACTAGCCAGCCCGGGAACAGATGTTTACATGACTAGAATAGGTTTCTTGCATCTCATTTTTCCAATCTTATAGATTCTCCCATCCACACTTTCTCTCTCCAGCGATGTCCACAATCCCCTCAGCCACTCAGGACACTCCTCCTGATTGGCTGAGACAGAGCATTGGCCCCCATGGCTGTCAATCAAAGTCAGCCATCCAATCAGGGGAGAGAGGGGGTGTGGCTAGGTCGGGGCTCCGTGTCTGAATGGATACATGGAGCTCTGACTTGGCTCGGGTGCCCCCTGTAGCAAGCTGCTGGCTGAGGGGGCACTCGATAGGAGGGAGAGGCCAGGATCAGCCAAGAGGGACCTGAGAAGAGGAGGATCCTGACTGCTCTGTGCAAAACCAACTGCACAGAGGAGGTAAGTATAACATGTTTGTTATTTAAAAAAATAAAAAAAATTAGCCTTTACAATCATTTTAAGGCCTTATACACATTGGATGTTTTTAATGTGGCTGTTAGAGGGTTTGGCATTTTTTTTCTGCCCTTAAATGCTCCTGTATGTTAGCCTATGTGTCCATGCATACATAGGCATTCAGAGGCAGGAAAAAAATAAAACACTGACAGTGTGTCCAGGAGCAGCAGCGATTTGGCGCGTGTTGACACTAGGCACGTTAAGTGCTTGAGCCTTAATTCATTTCATTGGCCAGAAAAAAATATTTTTCTGGCCAATAAAATAAGGCCCAAGCGCATGAGGTGCCTGAACGCAGCGTCAAACGCTTTTTTTTTTATGCCAAAACTGCAGCCAGGAGGAAAGGCGTCTAGGAGAGAAGCCCAAACATCAGTGTGCATGAGGCCTAATAGCGAGTAAGGAGGAAGCTCTCACTGCCAGCTATTGAATGTACACAGCATGGCTGCAGATGATTGGATGCAGTCACTGTCTGGACCAAAAATTCTCCAATCAGCTCCTTTGATTTTTCAATTGATGGCTGTTGAGCTGGTTGGTGCTTACAAAATGTGTGTATGATTGGCAGACAAATCTTGTGGTCCGATGACACCTGTCAGTCTGTGGTTTGATGGCATTGGACCACACTTATTACATTGTATTGTATAACCTCAGAGCAATTTTCTTCAGATTTACAAATGACCATGTAATGCAAGGGCCTATCTAAACAATCTATTGGAATCAATCAATCAATCAATTACAATCAGGTTGGCCCTTCAAACTTGACATATTTGTAGATAAATCTAAAGATTATTGAAGAATATAATTATTACTTGTGTAGCCAGATGAACACAAGCTGACAATTCACTTAGCAATTTGATCGTGCCCATCTGATTGCACACGTTTATCTAGAACTGTGTAGTGAGTTGGTCTTCCATATTGGGTTTAAATTGAATGTATTGTTTGAGTTAGATCTTGCACAACAGTTGCTGGTAAGCTTAATGCCGTGTACACACAAGCGGACTTTCGGTGGACTGAACTCCGAACGACTTTTTGACGGACTTTCGACGGAGTTCCGACGCAACGGACTTGCCTACACACGATCACACCAAAGTCCGACTGATTCGAACGTGATGACGTACGACCGGACTAGAATGAGGAAGTTCATAGCCAGTAGCCAATGGCTGCCCTTGCGTCCCTTTTTGTCCGTCGGACTAGCATACAGACGAAATGTTTTCTCGACCGGACTCGAGTTCTATTGCTCTATTTCTAAAGTCTGTCTGATTTTTCAACAGCAAAGGTCCGATGAAGCCCACACACGATCATATTGGCCGGTGGATTTGTTCCGTCGGACCTTTGCTGTCGAAAAGTCCGCTCGTGTGTACACGGCATTAGGCTGGGTTCACACCTATGCGAATTGGATGCAGCTTGCACTGCATCTAGTTTGCATGACATTTTAAAATACGTTCATTTGAATGAGGCTGGTTCACATATGTGGGTTGTATTCGCACTCCTGCGTTTTCTGGGCAATGGGGTGCGAATTGCAAACACATTATCTTCTATGGGAACGCATCTGATTCGCAGATGCATTCTGTTGTGAACAGGATAAAATCCTGACCTGATCCTGATGTAAACCTGACCTGATCCTGATGTAAACCTGACCTGATCCTGATCAAAAACTGACGTGAAACGCTGAAAACTACTTTGTCAATTAGCTGCAAAAATGGAGCTTCGATTTGCACCGCACATGTGTGAACCCAGCCTTAAAATGATTTTTTAAAGAAAAAAAAACAGATTTCTATATTCTTACCAGCTCTGTGCAATGGGGGTTGTGGTTAGTGGTAATGGGACTGGGTGATATTGTTGCCACTCACTGATAGGGTTTTAACAGGAATCTCTGTGCAGTCAAACCTCTTTGCTAATTATATGTATTTACAGATCATTAGGAGAGATGTTTGACTGCACAGAGACTCCTATGGAAACACTATCATTGAGTGGATCACTGCACAGAGCTCACAGAGCACCTCAGATCACCAAGTTTCTGCATCCATTTATCTCTCCTGACCTTACTCCTTGGGTTTTTCCAAGTCCTTCATGTGTTTGTTGTGCCCGGGGAAGCAGAAGGAGGAGAGCAGCTGCCACTTATTGACTTCACTTGTTCACCCACCACTTACCCCCTGCTGTGCGGCTGCAATGCAGGGCTATTATATTCAATTGCTGCACAGCAGGGGTTTGAGCGAGTGAAGCTTCACCCCCTGTCAGTAAGTGGGGGCTGCTCTTTTCCTTCTGATGCCCTGGGGTCTCTGCCTGCTGCCGACCAACAAGAGGCAGAGCCCAGGTGGCAATACAAGCGGCCGCCATAAGAGATCAAGCTACCACCAACCACCCGCCACACAGCCCAGCCCCCAACAGGTCAGAGACTGGCACCTGTCCGCAGCCCGGGGGTTGGGCACCACTGCATTAAGGTAAAAAATGATTAAGCTTTAGAACCACTTTAAACTTACTACACATGTTTCAGTCGGACTGTAGACTCCTGTAAACCAACCAACAATTTATGTAGATCCTGCTTGGATCCAGGAGTACTCTGGGTGCAGGGGCATACTGCCTAATGAGAGGAAATGGGTTGACTGTCTCAGGTGGTGCACTAAGGATGAAGTGTCCATACCAAACACCCTGTCCTCACTGCAGCTCAGTGACACTGCTCTGTATACACAGGGCGTTGTTACTAAGCTGGTTGCTAGGATGCTGGTGGCTGGGTCGCACCATGTCATTGGCAGTTATGCACCCACCTTGTAACAAGAAAATAATGCTGTCCTAGCAACCAATGACACACAGCTTCATTGGTTGCTAAGATGCTAGCGGCCAGGCCACAGTGGCGTTGATTGTTCTACCAGTATTCAAAGGGGGGGGAGGTGACATCTGGGGGAGGTTGGACACCTGAGGTGACAATCAACTCAGGCATGCTCCTGTTTGTGTGGCATTACACTTGGCTTTTAACTGCTATGTTAGCAGGGGGGCAATGAAAATCAATGGGCTTCCAGCAAAGGCCAGATATAGTAGACATAGTTAGGTGCTGTGCTGAGCCTGGGAAGTGCAGTACAGACTTTCACCTGTGAAGTCAGAGGATGAATGGGAATATGTTACAAGCACACTTTTTAGTGATTGGATCCCTCACAATGAACTGCTCTTATTGTCTCCTTATGGTCTGAAAGTATTCAGTTATATCTATTTGAAAAGTGCAAAAAAAGAATCCTGATGATTAAAAAAAAAAATATATATAGAGCTTGCAACATAAAAGACCAGCATATCAGGAGATTGTGGTCCTCAGTTTTACTGGAGTCATAATTTCAGAAACAAAATCAAACAGCGAAAAAAAGAACATAAAAAACATTGTTTCCGAGACACAGGTCCCCTTTCTCAAAGGGACAGATGACCTGCGCTGGCCTTTTTGTTGCTGTATCCTGGTTGGCTGTGCAGACCCTGAAATGTGTGACACGGCCTACACACAGGACATAGTGAGAACGCGTCGCAGAATTCAAGGAAGCAAATATGTGGGATTCTTCACAAAGTTTACAAACTTCAAGATTTTTCTTGTAAAATGTGATCAGCACAGGGCCAATCGGCACTGTCCAGACAGAGGGTCAGGGGTCCTGCAGCCTCTTAGGACAGTCAGAGTAGAATGAAAACTCCTCCTACAAGATTTAGCCAGACACTGATAGATGTCACAAGTCTGCTATATACTGCTGATGAGGAAAGGTATTTAGCATTTCCATGTTCTGTGTACTGTGGGAGAACAGATATAGTGAATGCAGAGTCCTGGGATTAGTAACTACTTAAAGGAGATTGTGCATCCAAATTGCAATGTGTTTCCCTAGCTTTGCACAGCAATAATGTGATTTATAACCATAAGATCGTATCTATTTGCATTTGTAATCTAATAATTAACAAATATGGATTCCCTTTCATCCTAATCTCTTGATTTCTAGTTATAGTTCAGTGTGTGTGTGTGTGTGTGTGTGTGTGTGTGTGTGTGTGTATATAATATATATACAGGAAGCGATTCTAACATCCGATATACTGTAGGCGTACAATGCCTGTCACTTTTATTGCAGAAACCCGACTGTTCTCAGATCTAAAAATGAAAGTATTCCTCTAACTGATTGATATCTGATCTGCCTATAATATTTCCTTGTACATAATTTCCCTCTCCTTCTGGGTATTTTGGGCACTGATAGTCACGATCACCGGGCTGTCCTTATCCATAGCCATTTATTCCCCTTTGGGACTGCGGACTGTAATTATCCTAATAAGCAGAAAGTCGTTCCTTGCTGAGCACGCTCTTGTGTTTCTTGGGTAGATTTCGTATACTATGTTCATTTCCTATTTGCAGGAGATCAGATAAATAACACATTGTTGTGAATGGTTTGGTGTGCGGTACTAGACAGTCTGTTATATGATGAGCCGTTTTATCCTAAAATGGATTTTGCACCTTGGTGTTGATTAGATATCCTGCGCTGAAAGGTAGGGTTGGCAGATCCTCCCCTCACAATACCATAAATTATAACCTGACCACTCATATTAACACGTGACCCTGTCACCAAACCATCCGTTTCAACCAAATTGTTACCATAAGATGTGTGCATTCAGCATATTTCCACACCTTGATTGTACGGATGGAGGAGTCCTTTTTTTTTTGTTCAACCTGCTGGCTGAACAAAAAACAAAAAAAACAATCGATCTATGGCCAGCCTTAGAAGAGAAGTATAGATGCAGTGTTGAAAGTATTTTGACCCCAATTCACACTTGTGCGACTTAAAATCGTGTGATTTCCATTGCTTGTTTGTGCGCTACAGAGTAGCTAGACATGTGCAGAATGGAAAAAATTGTTAGTTCCATTTTGGTTTCTTCATTTTCTAACGAATTCCAAATTTTCAGAACCATTTAAATTCAGATTGATCCACCGATCTGAATTCTATGTGAAGAATAGCTGGTTGTTAAGGAGGGGGACGAGAAGCTGGTCGCTGCGTCCTTAAGCAATGACTCATCAGCTGTCAGTGGGTTTTACCCGCTGACAGCTGAATGTAAACAAAAGAATGCTGGCAATGAAAAATAAATGTAAAAAAATAGCATGCCCCCCCCCCAATCCCTACCATACTAGGCCCTTCAGGTCTGGTATGAATTTTAAGGGTAACCACGCTAAAATGAAAAAAAAAAATGGCGTGGCCCCCCCCCCCCCAAATCCATACCAGACCCTTATCCGAGCATGCAGCCTGGCAGGTCAGGAAAGGGGGGATGCGCGACCGCCGCCTCCTGAACCATACAGGCCACATGCCCTCAACATGGGGAGGGTGCTTTGGGGTCCAACATAGCATGACGAGCGTGCATGGGGTCTAAATGGGGAGTGGGACACTGCGAGTCAGTCCTGTCTCTTAGTTATGTATAAGCTCTTCTCCATAGAGTACCCTATCCATATTGCCCATGGATTGCTGATCAAAACCCTTACAGTCTTCCAGCACTCAGACCATCCATATTTTAAAGGACCTGACAGAGCAGCCAAGTTGCTGAGCATTATTTCCAAGAAAAAAATTTGCATTTGCCCCAGAAATAAAACGGGGTATTCAGGAATTGGAAGGTTCATCTTCTGAATGTTTGGAAGCCGCTGCTGTATTGCCCTATGAAAAGTGATCCGCCGCAGATCGCGGTGAACTTGCCCTTAGAGTGGCTTTGACATCTCTCCAGCCCCTGTCACACATGGCAGCCTGCCTATGGTATGGGAGGCAGGTATTGGCGCTGAGTGCGGGTGAGTCAGATGGGAAAGGTGTAGAACTTGTTTTCTGCGTGTTTTCTTAAACCATGTGTGTCTGCGTCTGTTTGTTTAATTTGTACAGCAATACCGTGTCGGCCTTTCCTCTCCCCAGATCAGCTTGCTCCATCAGGAAAGGGTTTTTTTTTTTTTTTCCCCATCTCGTTTCCTGCTATTCAGCCATCATTGTTCTTTCCTTTCTGTTTTCTGCTCTTTATAATCAGATGATAATGAACAGGACTGCCAATGTTAGGGATATACTCAGGGACAATGGAAGTGTTTTTAAAGCTGAAATGAAAGACAAATAGATGTGTTTTCAACAACCAATCTGCACTAGAAATATGGCTGCTAAAACCTGATTGGTTCTGGCTTAGAGCCAGACTTCCATTGTGCCTAAAAACGTGCATTGGCTGCCAATTTTGTTTGGACCTTGGCTAAAAAAAAAATCTGTTACTTGGGTTTTTCTAAAGGATAAGTTCACCTTTTAAAGAAATAAATAAATGCACGTCGTTTCGCAGGTAAAAAAGAATTGCAATTTTTCTAAGGAGCCTGCAGAGAATTGCATCCAATCAGCAGATCACGGGTGCAATGCCAGGCTCTTGCAGACTCTCAGGATTAGGGTTGTCCCGATACCACTTTTTTAGGACCGAGTACAAGTACCGATACTTTTTTTCAAGTACTCGCCGATACAGATTACCGATACTTTTTTTAATGTCATGTGACACTGTTTTTTTTGTTTTTTTTTTGTTTTTTTTTGGGGGGGGGGGGAGTGAACGATGTGTGTGTGTTTTTTGTTTTTTTTTTTCATTTACATTTATTATTTTTTGCATTTTTTTTTTTTTTATTCTTTATTGCACTATGTGTGTATTTTTTTTTTTAATCAGCCCTGTTGGGGGGCTTTGGTGAGATATCAGGGGTCTTAACAGACCTCTGATATCTCCCCTTTGAGACAGAGAAAGAGACCGAGGATAGAGATTCCCCAGTCCCTTTCTCTGCAGCCTCAGCTGCACTGACAATGAATGGAGAGAAGACAGCGGCTCCTCTCCATTCATAAACGGACACATCGTAATCACAGGAGATTACAATGTTTCAGTTATGTGAATAGACAGAGTCAGCTGACTCTGTCCATTCACACAGCGGAGAGAGACAGCAGAACGGAGGGGACAGAGAAGGAGAGGGGGACAGCGGAAAGCCGGAACGGATGGGGACAGCGGAGGGGGACAAAGGAACGGAGGGGGACAGAGCAAAGAAGCAGGACAGCGGAGGGGGACAAAGGAACGGAGGGGGACAGAGCAAAGAAGCAGGACAGCGGAGGGGGACAAAGGAACGGAGGGGGACAGAGCAAAGAAGCAGGACAGCGGAGGGGGACAAAGGAACGGAGGGGGACAGAGCAAAGAAGCAGGACAGCGGAGGGGGACAGAGGAACGGAGGGGGACACAGCAACGGAGCAGGACAGCGGAGGGGGACAGAGGAACGGAGGGGGACACAGCAACGGAGCAGGACAGCGGAGGGGGACAGAGGAACGGAGGGGGACTAAGGGGGATGAGGTGACAGTCAGCGGTGATCGCGTGTGGGGGAGTTACAAGCACCGATCACCGCTGTATGTCACTAAGCAGCTGAAAGCCGCGGGGGGAGAAGCTTGTAACTCCCCCAGGCGCCGATCACCGCTGACAGTCAAGGTATCGGGGGAAGCATCGGGAGCATTTGCCCGAGTACAAGTACTTGGGCAAATGCTCGGTATCGGTGCCGATACCGATACTAGTATCGGTATCGGGAAAACCCTACTCAGGATAGCTGCCTACCTGTACCCCCTGTATGGGTAGGCAGTTACTTGAGAGCAGGAAGATCAATAAACCCACCAGTGCCCTCTTAGTTCATTGAGAACTACAAGCTGTCAGCCACAATGGTTGACTGTACTTGTAGTCTATCCATTCAAAGGAATCTGAATGAATGACGCGACCGTGTGAGCAGAGCTGTTTTCAAATTGTGACAGTGAGGTCAGGGAGCAGAAACCCTCCCCCGCTGCTATAGGTGGGGGGGGGGGGGGGTCAGGGGGATAGGGGGTGGACGCTGAACATGTTACACGTTCCACCCTAAATAATGGGTGTAACATGTTCCGAAAGGTTAAATGGGATTTTTTATTAAAAATAAAATCTAATTCAAACTTCCCATGAACCAGCAGGATGTCTGTAGGCAATATAAAATCGTAATTTTATTTTTTTTTAACTTAAAAAGTAGTTTTTTGTCAATATAAAAAAAAACCTTGCCATCCCTGAGCTCCCTAGATTGAAATCGGTCTGCCAAGAGCATTGTGGGTGTTTTACTTTGTTGGAGGCTGCAGAGAGTCTATTGCTTTCAATCAGACAGATCCGGTCTGGTAGACTTGCTTGGGGCAAAGTAAGCTGATCAAGTTGTAGGCGGGGAGCAATGATGACTTCTCCCATGTACAAAGATAATTCTAATCTGTAGGTTTGGCACACTGATGAGATTATTTTGCAATAAAATGAGATGTATAGCTAAAAATGGTAAAAAGACTCCTTGTAAACCCCGGGATCAGTGTTATCTTTGATGACCTTCCTTCCTCATTTGGCTGTTCTGGTCACTTTCTCTGATTTGATCAGTTTGGATGTATAATCCATTCAGACAGGAAAGTCATATTTGCAGAGGACACAATGGCTGCAGAATTGAATCCAATTTTCTAGTCACACATAGTAAAGCACATTGCAGGTCACAGCATACCATGGAGAAAATGTAAATCCATATTGTTCTTTCAGAAATGACATCCTGGACACCCATGGTGAGGAGAAATATGGCATTGTTACCTCCTTCTGAACATGCTAGCTGCCTGGCTATTGTTAGGATTTTCTGACAATAGAGTCACTGATGCAGCCAAAGAAGAATTTTCAGAAGGAGAGTGCAGCCATGGAAATAAATCTACCTAATTTTCTCACTATGTGTTTCCTGTAATACTGGAAAGGAGTTCTCGCCATACCATGGTTCCTTAAAGTGTTTGTAGATGCAAAAACCAGTCAAACAGGGTAGGACACACAATGTTATATTATAGATGCTATAATGGGCCTTATTTGGGGTTTACTGAGACTTTAATGGCATAGCCCCCCTCCCCCATCAGACTTTTTGCCTTGCCACCCAGTCAGAGCTGACAACATGGCAGTGCATGATGTGATAGAGCTGCCCCATGGGAAGGAGACAGGACTATGAATCTCGGCCAAGAGTCAGGAAAATTGCATTGCTGGGGGTAACATTATAGCCTCTAGTTTTCCGTCAGATATCCTTTGGGTATCCTCTTTTAATAGAATCATTATAGTTAGTGGTTGCTTACCCGTTAAAGGACGTGTGTGCCTGTTGCCAAAAGGCCTTCATGAGTGGCAATGGCTAGTAGAATACTTAGGCTCCATGCAGACTGAAGCGCATAAACGGCCGTTTTTGGGAGTTTGGGTGTTTTTTTTTAACAGCCCATAAACTCCCCTCTATGTTATCTTATGTGTCTATGCACACATGGATGTTTTTGGACTTTTAACATCAGTGGAGTTTATGGGCTGTTTTCTGAACGCCAGAAAATCACGTCCAGGAGTCGTTTTTCTGACCACACAAAACGCCAACTGCTCAAAAAACGTGGCTCACCAGCGTTTTTTAACGTTTTCGATCCATTGAAAAAAAAAAAAGCGCTAAAAAACGCTGACGTGGAAAAAAGCTAATAAATGCTATTGCAAAAAATGTTAAAAACGTTGAAAGACTCACTGCAAAGTAGTTTTATTTTAACGTCCAGTGTGCATGGAGCCAAAAAGTATAACTAAACGCAAAATGTTTTGTTTTTTTTGGATAGAGGGGAGAGGGATTAGAACATCTGTCAGTTATTATTGATGTCTGTGTCCCCGTTGGGGAGATGCACTCTCTTCATTTGTCCTGTTTACCATTATCTTTGAAAGTAAAAGAAAATTCCAAATTTTGGGTTGTCCCAGCAAGCAATAGAGGGGGGAATTGTACACTATACAAAATGGGGAAAAAAAGTTTTGCCCATAGTTCTACTTTAACCTCCAATTAGCCAATGCTTAGGTCCTGGTGCTGCCGCCTCTCATCTGTTCCTGCGACAGCCATTCTACACGTCTGATGTACCTCAGACTTCTACGGACTGTTGTCCTGATGTTGTACCCCAGATTTCTACTGAGTGTTGTCCTGATGTTGTACCCCAGACTTCTACTGAGTGTTGTCCTGATGTTGTACCCCAGACTTCTACCGAGTGTTGTCCTGATGTTGTACCCCAGACTTCTACGGACTGTTGTCCTGATGTTGCACCCCAGACTTCTACTGAGTGTTGTCCTGATGTTGTACCCCAGACTTCTACCGAGTGTTGTCTTGATGTGGTACCCCAGACTTCTACGCAATGTTGAGTACTACAGAAGCAAATACTCTTGCGCACAGGTGTGTAAGCTAGATGATCCCAAGGGTTCAGAAAGGTGCTCCCCAGACTTCTACTGAGTGTTGTCCTGATGGTGCACCTCAGACTTCTACGGACTGTTGTCCTGATGTTGTACCCCAGACTTCTACTGAGTGTTGTCCTGATGTTGTACCCCAGACTTCTACCGAGTGTTGTCCTGATGTTGTACCCCAGACTTCTTCCGAGTGTTGTCTTGATGTGGTACCCCAGACTTCTACGCAATGTTGAGTACTACAGAAGCAAATACTCTTGCGCACAGGTGTGTAAGCTAGATGATCCCAAGGGTTCAGAAAGGTGCTCCCCAGACTTCTACTGAGTGTTGTCCTGATGGTGCACCTCAGACTTCTACGGACTGTTGTCCTGATGTTGTACCCCAGACTTCTACTGAGTGTTGTCCTGATGTTGTACCCCAGACTTCTACCGAGTGTTGTCCTGATGTTGTACCCCAGACTTCTACGGACTGTTGTCCTGATGTTGCACCCCAGACTTCTACTGAGTGTTGTCCTGATGTTGCACCCCAGACTTCTACTGAGTGTTGTCCTGATGTTGCACCCCAGACTTCTACCGAGTGTTGTCTTGATGTGGTACCCCAGACTTCTACGGAATGTTGAGTACTACAGAAGCAAATACTCTTGCGAACAGGTGTGTAAGCTAGATGATCCCAAGGGTTCAGAAAGGACAATGAATTTCGGCCTTGCTGCTCTCCAGGATGGGATTATCCTAGTAGTAAACGATAAGAAAAAAAGAGAGCGCACCAGCCTAGTGCATTATCATAAGGTAAATTTATTAAAACCAAGATTAAAATCTACTCACAAAGGTAGGAAGAAAAAAAATCGCACTATATACAATCACAAGGCAATTGGTCCACTGGTAGCAGTTTCCAGGTCCTAGGAAGAGGACATACGAACCGCTGCTGGCTAACGCGTTTCGAAGGTGTCCCTTCTTCATTAGAGCCTTATCAGTGCTAATCTCTTGCAACTATTTATACATGTGTCTATCTGAGAATCACATCTCAGATCGGTACTGAAACCCCTCCCCTAATTAGTGGGAGGTCCTACAAAGGGGGGTGGACCTTTAGCCACATTGTTATATAATGATAATTTGTTAAATTATTATATTTTACTTGATTACAATTCGTTTCACTCCACTCCACATGCGTACGTAGACTGGGAGTGCATGCACCCAGCAGCGAGCCGACCAGGATCTGCCGGAAAACACCGCACATCCAGGCATCCTGGGCATTCCAAACAGCAATTGGGAACCACCAAATATCACAGAAAACATACCGAGTAGCACAAAAGGAAAGCCACAGCTCTCACCCTCTCAAAAGACCCTCCTGCGGGAACCACAGCTGCTCCGGCGTCCATAGCTGTCAGCTTCCATCCAGTCCTATGTCCCGATGTGCTGTCTCGGCGGGTGGAACGCACGTCGCGCCATCACTTCCTGGTTGCGGTCCACTGGGCGGAAGTGCGGTCATGACGTCACTTCCTGTGCGCCCATTGGCGCACGGGATTGACGTCCAGTAGTAAACAATAGCTGCCATTTTGTCAAAGAAAAAGGTAGAGTGCAAAGCCAGACAAAAGCGTCAAGGCATAGTATTAGGGGAATAGCATAAGGAGCACTTAGCTCGCAGTGGAGCCTCTGAGGGGGGCAAAAAAATTGGTTAAATAATTAATTAATTGCCTAATATTAAACGTACATAATATTATAAAAAAGAGAGAGAAAGAGCATGGACAAACCGATTTGCAAATGTTATGTATACATAGCAGAAGCATGTATACATGTGCATGTACGACTATGTGCCGTTATGTAATATGGTTTATAGCAGTTAGTTAGAACTTGTACTATAACACTAAAGCTATAACCTGTACTTATATGGCACAAGATATATATGTACACAGAGTGTGCGCGCACATGTTGGTGGATATGGGCACATAACAAATTGATTGAATTAAATTAAGTTGGATTGGGTGTTTGAATGAATATACTCTATTAACGATAGTGGCTAGCAATAGGAATATACCTATAGCTAGAAAGACTAATGTACACATGTATAAAAAGATGAGCAAGAGTTGCACTATAATTATATAATAAAACATATTTAGTAATAAAAACTTAGTAGTAAAAATGTCCGTATATATGTGCAAAGGTGTGCACACTTAGACTCCCGTGTAGTATCAGGACCAGTCCTTGTGTACACAACCGATACATCATACAAGGTTATTAAAAACCACATATATTATTATGCACATTATTTCAGTTGTTGCTATAGCTGGAGTACCCCTATGTGTACACACAGAGGCTAATACATATACACCAAGGAAAGAGAATAAAAATAAAAAGACAAATGCTAGTTTTAATATACTTTCTTAGTGAGAAAAGTGTATAGAATAAAATGGAGCCACAGAATATATACACATATGCATGCTTTGATCTAGTCGTACAATAGGTGCATACTTTGCATATTTTTAAGGGGCTGTCTTGTATACAGGGCATTATACTAATACTATCTTTAAAATATAGATCTCATAATTTGCCTAAAATCTTAATTTGATGATAAATGATGACCTAAATGCTATAAATGAAGGAGTTCAAAGGAAAATAATAGTGGTAATAACAATAATGAATAGTTGATAATGGTCTGACTAAAAATGGTAAATGGACATGGAGCTGGCTCACTACATTGATCCTATGTTATTGTTATACTATTTTATGTATTTCCGGGTCTTCGTTTAGGCCTCTGGGGGCGAGACTGCCAAGGGTGAAGATCCAGAAGGCCTCTCGCTTACATAGCCTCTGGTGTCTTCTTCCTGTATCCAGCTCGCCTCCAATGGACTCGATTCCAAAGACTTTCATGCCTGCAGGATCCCCTTCATGGGCCTCTAAAAAGTGTCGGGGGACTGGATATTTGTCTCTTAAATTAATGATACTGCATTTATGTTCCCCTATTCTGACTCGCATTGGACGTTGAGTCTTATCTTCTACGGAATGTTCTACGGAATGTTGTCCTGATGTAGTACCCCAGACTTCTACTTAGTTGTCCTGATGTAGTACCCCAGACTTCTACTTAGTTGTCCTGATGTAGTACCCCAGACTTCTACTTAGTTGTCCTGATGTAGTACCCTAGATTTCTACGGAATGTTGTCCTGATGTAGTACCCCAGACTTCTACTTACCGTATATACTCGAGTATAAGTCGAATTTTTCAGCACATTTTTTTGTGCTGAAAGTGCCCCCCTCGACTTATACTCGAGTCAAGCACTTTTCTGCAGCAAAAAATTTCATTTTCCGAACCGACTTTGGGGCCCCATATCTCAGGGCCACTTAGTGCTAGGAACCCCAAATTTGGTGTGCAAACCCAGTGGAACTGGTACCATAACATATCCAAAGATGGGGTTCCTAGCACCAAGTGGCCCTGAGATATGGGGCCCCAAAACCGGTTCGGAAAATGTCATTCTCTGCTGAAGAAAAGTGCTTGACATTTTCTGAACTGATTTTTGGGGCCCTGTATCTCGGAGCCACTTGGTGCTAGAAGCCCCAGCTTTGGAAATTGTATGGTGCTAGTTCCACTGGGTTTGCACACCAAATTTGGGGTTACTAGCACTAAGTGGCCCCGAGATACGGGGCCCCAAATTTGGTCAACTGTGTCCATCTGCAGCAATGTCATTTCGGGACCCTTTGGGTTCAGAGACCCCAAATTTTGGCTGCAGCTAGGGGGCATCTAGGAACCCTTAACTATTGAGTTTGAAGTTCAGGGGACCTATGGCTGCAAATGGGCACAGTGAGGCATGCAAATGGGAACAGTGATGCTGCAAATTGGCATTGTTTGACCCTCTTTTCCACTTACAGTAGCTGTGCATTTCTCACCCTCGTCTTATACTCGGGTCAATAAGTTTTTCCCATTTTTTTGTGGTAAATTAGGGCCTCGACTTATACTCGGAACGACTTATACTCGAGTATATACTGTAGTTGTCCTGATGTAGTACCCCAGACTTCTACTTAGTTGTCCTGATGTAGTACCCCAGACTTCTACTTAGTTGTCCTGATGTAGTACCCCAGACTTCTACTTAGTTGTCCTGATGTAGTACCCCAGACTTCTACTTAGTTGTCCTGATGTAGTACCCCAGACTTCTACTTAGTTGTCCTGATGTAGTACCCCAGACTTCTACTTAGTTGTCCTGATGTAGTACCCCAGACTTCTACTTAGTTGTCCTGATGTAGTACCCCAGACTTCTACTTAGTTGTCCTGATGTAGTACCCCAGACTTCTACTTAGTTGTCCTGATGTAGTACCCCAGACTTCTACTTAGTTGTCCTGATGTAGTACCCCAGACTTCTACTTAGTTGTCCTGATGTAGTACCCTAGATTTCTACGGAATGTTGTCCTGATGTAGTACCCCAGACTTCTACCGAGTATTCTCCAACCAGTAGAACTACAGATCATATCAACTGTGTACAACGTTGATTATCTCCCCATCTTACATAACATTATAGGATTGAGCTGGATGACACAGTTATCCTTTAATAGGTACACTGGAGTAATTCTTGCTCATCTGCTATTTTTTTCTTGTTCTGTATATGGCACAGCATTCTCTGCAGCAGACAAATACTGAAGCTTACAATCTAATGTCTCCAGCACAGTAAGTCTAGTGTTGGTGGATACCAGTATTTTTGTGGACTGTCAGTGGAAACCCGTGTACAGTCTGCATGGATGGTGTCCCTGGAGGGAAGTGAGCCCAGAACACCAATGCTAAGCATTGCTAACATAGCCTTTATGAGTTATTCCTGACATATTGCTGGAGTGCCAGGACCATCTCCTGTCATTGTAAACTGTATAGTGAGATCTTTAGTCATGGCTCATCAAGTCTGAATGAGATTTTACTGAGAAATAAACACTCCAGCTCTCTCAAGCTGCCAGTTCCTTCCTGTAAAACATTACTCTATTGTCTTGACCCAATTTCCCACTTTTATTTTGCATTAAGTTGAAGCATTGCTTTTTCCTGAGATTCTGGCATATGCGGTTGCTGTTAAAGTCGACCTTCCGCCATATATATATATATTAGGAGCATGCATGCTAAGTAATATGGAAGTGTAAAAGGTGTTTATTACTTCTCCCCTTACAATGCTTTCTTCTTCTCTGGACAGCACCATCTTTGGTCAGGCATCATCCTAAGTCGGTATCTATGTTCTGCAGTGAGATGGTGGCGTATGGATGACACAGGCATGTAAATCATGTGTGCACAGTCTGTGTTCTTGACTGAGTGTGCACAGGTTGTCCCCTGCTGTTGCTTCTTAGTGTGTTGCCACAAAATTACAATGTGTAGTCAAAGTGATCACTAGGGAGACTCTCAGAGATTGAGAGACTGTACTTTGGCACAGTCAGTTGGTTGGAGGGCAAGAACTAATAATATTCACAATACAAGATGTTTAAAAAACTAACATGACACTATATATAACGAATATATTTCTGCACACTTACTGATAGGTTTCAGTTTCACTGCTGCACAATGGCACCTGTGTGCCAGATACATGATCCTGCCCTTCTGGGTAGAGGGCACGCATGTGCGCTGCCGACAGCTCGCTTCCGCTGTGATTACACACAGCTGGAGCCAATTAGCGGGTGCCCAGTACTTGATGTCTTCTGGCACCCACCGATCATCAGGCATACACACAGAACTGCAATATGCCTATGTAAACAAGGCAGATTGCCGTTATGACAGGAAGGAAGGGATGGAGTTTGTGTCCCTGTGAAGCAGGGAATAAATTCCATCTCTTCCCCTAGTAAAAGCACCTCACACGGTATAGTAAAACACTGGCTAGGTACACATTTAACCCTTTGATTGCCCCTGATGTTATCCCCTTCCCAGCCAGTGTCATTAGTACAGTGACAGTGCATATTTTTAGCACTGATCACTGTATTAGGCTTCATGTACAAAGGATGTTTTACAACCTCTCCTGAATGTTTTAATTTGACAGATAGGAACCGATGTTTAAAATGTCCGTTTTGCCGCATTTGCGTTTAGGAGCGTTTAAAAAAAAATATATATTTTTTCAAATAGTCAAAAATTTAAAATGCCTGTAAATGAAACGTGGCTAAACACAAGTTACCGCGTTTACAAGCTGTTACAGGCATTTGGCGTTTTAAATGCCTCTGAACATCCGTACAGAACACATTTTTTTTGCTTTCCAAAAAATGCTTCTGAACTCAACTGCCTAGAAATGACTATAAACGCCCCTGTGTACATGTACTGATAAGATAACATAGAGGAGAGTTCAGGGGCAGCTGAAAAAAATGCCCAACTGCTCCTAAATGTCCCTTTACCAGCAGCAGTGAACAATGAGGCCTTAGCCCCGGTTCACACAGGGGCGGCACGACTTGCAGGTCGCCTCACCGAGGCGACCTGCACACGACTTCCACGGCGACTTGCAAAACGACTTCTGTAGTACAGGAACCTTTTTCTAAGTCGGAGCGACTTGCGTCGCTCCTATTAGAACGGTTCCATTGTACAGAACGGGAGGCGACTTGTCAGGCGGCTTGGTCGCCTGACAAGTCGCCCCTGTGTGAACCGGCACTTAGTGTCACTGGTTCCCATAAAGTGTCAGTTAGTGTCAAAATGTCCGCTGCAATATTGCAGTCCCGCTATAAGTCGCTGCTCGCTGCCATTACTAGTAAAAAATAACTAAAAATATCCTGTAGTTTGTAGACACTAACTTTTGCGCAAACCAATCGATATACATTTATTGGGATTTTCTTTTACCAAAAATATGTAGCAGAGTACATATTGGCCTAAATTTATGAAGAAATTAGATTTTTTTTCAATATTTTATTGAATATGTTTCATAGCAGAAATGAACAAAATATTGTTTTTTTTTTTTCTAAAGTGGTGATCAAATACCACCAAAAGAAAGCTCTATTTGTGGGGGGGGGACATATGTTTTATGTGGGTACAGTGTTGCATGACCACGCAATTGTCAGTTAAAGTGACGCAGTGCCGTATCACGAAAAATGGCCTGGTCATAAGGGGGGGGGGGTTAAATCTTCCGGAGGTCAAATGGTTAAGGGTGTATGAAGGACTGGCCTTCAAAATGCTTTAAGGTATATGGAGGCCGCTGTTGTTGTCCTAGTATCCTGGCTGTTGTGTGTCTCAGGCTTAATGCTTTGTGAGTCAATCAATGACTCTGAATTGAAGACGGAGGGTCAGCATGACAGCCAGAGGAAAAGTCATATAGGCCCCACCGAGACAAACACTATAGTCTCATTTGGGTAAAGATATTTGCAGTATACCAATTCAAAAAATGTCAGACCCTTAAGGGGAGACTAGAGGCTGTGCTGGACTGGTTCAAACAGTTACTGATGGGTATTAGGTGGCTCCACGGGTAAGTGGTTGTGCCATTCTCTCTTTGGAGGTTTGGCCTGCTACCTTACTGGTACGATGGAGCTGAGGCTTCAGTAGAAGCAATGCTTGACTGAGAAGAAAGGAGCGCCCAATCTCCAAAATATTGCAGCTCTTGGTGGAAGAATACAAACATATATTGACAAAGTACAGATCGTGCCAATGCGTTTTAGAGGAATTGCCTCCACCTTCTTCAGACTATTGGATGGATTCCGTGGCAGTTTCAGAATATTTTGTGATGACAAATGCCGACTTGTGTAATGCAGAGGCAAAAGCCCTGCTCACCAAACACCAGTCGTTAATTTCTCTCCTAGTGTAATGGGGGGTATAAAAGAGTAGTAGTTTATCATGTTTCTGAAAAGGGAGAGCATCATAAATACCCAGCAACAAAACAGAAAGGGTCAAGTGGCACAGGTAGGTGGACAGTCTAGTTGTAATTTGGCCCCAATGAGCAAAAATGTGGGTGCAGCCCCATACCATATGATAGAAGATTCCAGAGCTTTTAGTTAAAGTAACCATTTATGTGTTCAGCAGCTACCAAATGCTAAAGTACCCTAAACAAGTCCACGTCTGCCGGATGTATTGCTAGGATTTGTTTGCTTTGAAGTTGGATGATCAGTTTCTTTGCAATGAGGTGGAGTTGCTTGTTGGAAAGGAACATTCCCCATCGGTGGCAGCATTGTCACCGGACACCAATCATCAGAATGAAGTCTGTTGAACACATTGTGGACAAATAAACACACATGATACAGATCTGTTTGAGAAGCTGTCAATAATGGGCAAGCTGTGGATGGAACAATGTGAACTGGTTTATCTCTTGATCTAGAAGGTAATTAAAGTGACACTAAACTTAATAAAATTAAATAAAAGCAATATGTTTTAGACCCCTTTCACACTGAGGCATTTTTCAAGCGATTTTGGGCTAAAAATAGCGCCTGGGAAATGCCTGAAAAACGGCTTCCCTGCAGTCTCGGGCTTTCACATTGAAGCGGTGCGCTGGCAGGACATTAAAAAAGCTCCTGCAAGCAGCATCTTAGGAGTGGTGTATACACCGCTCCTGCCCATTGAAATGAATGGACAGCGCCGGCAAAGCGCCGCTTTGCGGGTCATTTTAACCCTTTTTCGGCCGCTAGCAGGGGTTAAAAGAGCCCTGCTAGCGGACGAAAACCTCCCCAAAAACTATGGTATAGCGGCGCTTTACTGCCGACACCGTCGATGCCCCAGTGTGAAAGCAGCCTAATTAGAAGTAGAATGTATCTTCTGTCTCTTTCCTTTCAACTCTCAAATGCAAGCATTTTTCTGCTATTCTCAGACTTCCTGTTCTAGGGTGGCTACGGTTGATTTCCATGCCTCTTTTGTGTATGTGAACCCCTTGTCTGGTCACCCCAGAGATGAAATACACACAGGGCCGCTGATAAGGGGGTACCAGTGGCCCTCCTGTAGGGGGCCTGGAGAGCAGGGGGATGTGGGCAGGACAGGAAGGGGGATTGGTGCTGCGAGGGGCAATTACAGGAACGATGCCTAGTGTCTCTCTCTGCAGCAGCTGAAAGCCACTTTGCTCTCTCCCACCGGCTTTCAACTGCTGCAGGGAGACGCACATAGGTCATCGTCCCTGTAATTGAACCCCCCCAAAATCCCCCTCTCTGTCCTGCCCAAATTTGATTCCCCATACTCTCTGGGCCCCCCTGTGTGCTTGCCTCTCTCTCCTACTGGCTGCTGCGAGCACATGGGGGGGGGGGAGTGCAGGACGGAGAGTGGGGGAAGGGGCCAGTAAGTATGTCATTAACCAATCCCTTCCTTTAGTGAATGAACACAGTGAGTGATCGGTACTGATCACTCCTGTGTCTATTCATAACGGAAGCATAGTAAGCTGTTTGCGATGCTTCAGTTTATGAATGAACAATAGCTTCTGTCTCCTGTTCATTCATCTGCAGTGCAGCTGAGACTGCGGAGAAAGGAATTGTTGAATCTGTGTCCTCAAATACTTTCTCTGTCTCAAAGGAGAGATGTCAAGGCTATTTTTAGACCACTGATATTTCACCCAATACCTCCCCCCCCCCCCCCCCCCCAACAGCATTGTAAAAAATAATACATTAAAAAAAAATGTAAAAAAATGAAGGGCTCATTTACAGGTTGAGAATGAGTATTTTGTGCGTCTGGAGCCGTCTGTTACTCCATCACCATGAGGACCACCTTGGATATTAATTTAATGGGTATGAGGGATTCCCACCGTCCCTTTTTGGATTTCTATCTGTAATATATTATGAGTAGTATAATGCCGCGTACACACGAGCGGACTTTACGGCGGACTTTGCCCGGCGGACTTTTCGACGTACTTTCCGACGGACTTTCTGAATGAACGGACTTGCCTACACACAATCCACCAAAGTCCGTCGAATTCGTACGTGATGACGTACGACCGGACTAAAACAAGGAAGTTCATAGCCAGTAGCCAATAGCTGCCCTAGCGTGGCTTTTTGTCCGTCGAACTAGCATACAGACGGCGGACTTTTCGACCGGACTCGATTTCAACGGATAAATTTTAAACAAGTTTCAAATCTAAGTCCGTCCAACTTTTGAGAAAACAAAGTCCGCTGGAGCCCACACACGATCGAATTGTCCGACGAAATCCAGTCCGCCGGGCAAAGTCCGCCGTAAAGTCCGCTCGTGTGTACGTGGCATAACAGGAGGAGCAGGAACACCCAATGACCAGAGATCTCAGCATTGGAATATCCGATACATCCGGGTCTGACTCGGCTCACCAGGCTCCACCTATAACTACAATATAACTTTGTGGTAAACCCTGCATCGTAGAGCCAGGCATTGTACCGGCATATTTTGGAGGAGAACTGTGTTAACTGGTCAGAAAAAATCTAGCTCAGCCAATTGACTCCCCTCTGAGAAAGCGCTAAAACAAGATCCTGCCATGGTAAGGCATAGCCTACAAGCCATTTACCTTAAGCAGCGTTCTTTTGCAGTGCCCGTGCATTGAAAGAATTGTTCATTTGGTGGTATTATCCATCACTACACATGTCTAGGGATACCTGAGACCACCTTTTCTTTTAGACAGGTTAGTAGCTTTATAAAACAAGACGAGTGCAATTTCGTTAATTTAGACCTGCGTGTGACATTGAAGCATGGCCCTTCTAGCCTTGTATATCTCTTCTATATCCTGTACCGGACAGCTGACCTCCATGAAAGTAATACATGTTTTTCTCTGACCTCTCCCATGTGGGATTCTGGTTTGTCATGCATGTCCCCAACCAGTAAAACCTGTCCGTCCCCCTGTGTCACACAGAGATGTTTATGATTACTGCTGTGTGTTTGTTCAGTTTACACAGAATCTCCAAGGACACTTTCTACACTCGGATATGATTGGTGACATTTTTGCCATTCTTTGCAGTTGCTCACTGTTTCTGGTTAGCTATGTCATTGTGTATTGAAATCTAGGTGGGTAACCCCTTGTAAACGCATTCCATTTCTTTTATAGTTCCAGTAATTTTACCTTTAAACCCTAGCTCCACCCAGACTACGGTTTCAGTTTTGGTAAATATGGTTATGCTGAATCATTCACCGACTTTTTCCCTCTCTCGAAAAATTAAACTCCTTATTTCCCATCTCTAGCTAGCTGTCGCTAAAAGTGAATCTTTCTCTTACTGCCAATTATTCTCTCTCTTTTTAATTTTTTTTTTTTATTTATTTTCTAGAAAATACAACATAAAAACTGAGACCACCACCTTTGGGTGGCTTTGTAATGGCTGTAGCCTTAGGGCAGGGCTGAGAATTCCAGTGCAGACTCTGTGGGGTTGATTCACTAAAACTGGAGAGTGCAAGACCTGGTGCAGCTGTTCATGGTAGCCAATCAGCTTGTTCAGTTAAGCCCCATTCACACAGGTGCCTCTGTGAAGCGGGATCTTCTTGCTCAATGGAGGATCTCTTTACTGATCCCCACTGAGCAGGTGGATGACGGGTCCGAGTCTGCTCTACTATGCAGAGTGGACAGGTATAGGGAGGTTTTATAGGATTTTTAAGGTGCAAGTAAGGTACAGTGATCTCAAAAGGTAATATATAAAAAATATTTGTTTTATTTAAACACAGATAAAAATTGTTTAAAAACAATTATCGCAGTACATGGAATACAGCTTTTATGGATACAGCACTTTTAGATGGAATTCCCAACATGTTTCGCCCACATCCTGGGCTTCCTTTGGGGATGCTGTCTATGTGAAGTACAAGCCTTCTCAGTCTCTTGAAATGTAGTATGCTATAATCAAAGAATAGCTCAGGATGTCTGCAAACATCACAGAGACCAAGAGCTACAGGTGACCATAGAGGGTGTTCAAGGACCAGAAAACAAAGTTTTGCAGTAGAACTCAATAAACAGGGACACAGATTCTCCACAGCAGGATACTTGTGTCTAATGTCCTGCGGTGGCGCATATGTCCCTGCGGTTCTGACACTGCCTGATCTTCTCTTTGGGGCAGTCAGATGGAAAGAGACTGCCTGTCCGTTTCCATCTAATGCCATTGGAATAGTTCCCCCATCTGTCTGTTTTTGGTGGACAGAATCGGATCAGATGGCGGCAGGTGTCAGTGGACATGTGTCCGCTGACATCCGCTGCTCCATAGAGAAGACTGCAGGGTCCGATCAGGTTCACTTGAAAAACTGACAGGAAGACTGATCACTTCAGCCCCGGAAGATTTGGCTGCTCAATGACCAGGCCATTTTTTGCAATCCGGCACTGCGTCGCTTTAACTGACAATTGCACGGTTGTGCGACGTTGTATCCAAACAAAATTGACGTCCTTTTTTTTTTACCACAAATAGAGCTTTTTTTTTTGGTGGTATTTGATCATCTCTGCGTTTTTTTTATTTTTTTGCGATATAAACAAAAATAAGCGCCAATTTTGAAAAAAACACAATATTTTGTACTTTTTGCTATAATAAATATCCCAATTTTTTTAATAAAAAAACAATTTTTCTCCTCAGCTTAGGCAAATATGTATTCTTCTACATGTTTTTGGTAATAAAAATTGCAATAAGCGTATATTGATTGGTTTGCGCAAAAGTTATAGCATCTACAAAATAGGGGAAAGATTTATGGCATTTTTATTATTATTATTTTTTTTTTACTAGTAATGGTGGTGATCAGCGATTTTTATTGGGACTGTGACATTATGGCAGACAGATCGGACACTTTTGACACATTTTTGGGACCACTGGCATTTTATACAGTGATCAGTGCTATAAAAATGCACCGATTACTGTGTAAATGTCACTGGCAGGGAAGGGGTTAACACTAGGGGGCAATCAAGGGATTAACTGTGTTCCCTAGGGAGTGATTCTAACTGGGGGGGGGGACTGACTGGGTGAGGAGAGCGATCGTTGTTCATACTTAGTATGAACAACGATTGCTCTCCTCACCCCTGACAGCACGGATATCTGTCAATTTACATTGACAGATCTCCGTTCTGTCTGTGTGGAGCGATCGCGGGTGCCCGGCGGTCGTGATGACCGCCGGGCACCCACGATCGCTCCACACGCGCATTGGCTCCGGCGGCACGCATGCGCCCCCTAGTGGTCAAAAGGACCAGGGGAGCCAGCCTGCTGCAGTACAACTACGGTGGCTGGTCGGGAAGAAATTAAGCTTTGACAAAAACCTGGAAACTGGTTGGTTTCTATGTAGAGCCGCACCAGATTTTGCCCGCTCCAGTTTTAGTAAACCAGCACCATGCAGTCCTGGAGATACAGTATATAACTGTATGTATAACTGTTATGACTAAGGCCTTATAGGCTGAAACTCGTCAACTGACTTAATCGGCGTTTGTTCACTGTGGCTATTCAATAAAATGAAGAAATTTTAAGAGCAAAAACCGGAGTACGGATAATTTTTTTCACATTACCCTACTCAGCCAGCGACTGTGGATCGAGCACCTGGGAGCTCTGCTATCTATGTGGTGTATGGGTACTAGCACTGACTTTTCTGTTTATACAGTATATAACAAGCCAGTGATTCAGCCTTGGTCTCTACCAAAAAGTTAAAGTGGTTCCAAAAGCAAAAAGTTCATTTTGTAAAAATAGCATACTAGGTATGCGATCTGCCGCAGTATATGTGTGTGGGGTGGTCGCTAAGAGGTTAAAGGAGAAGCATGGCCAAAGCTAGTTTTGGCTTTACTTCTCCCAGGGGACACAGGAGTGCAGTTCGTTCTGCACTCCTGTTACCTGGTATTAGCCAACTAAAGCCCGCTGTTGACTGATGTCACAGAACTGGTCCAGGCTCTGAAAGGATTTTGATTATATGGTCGGGATCCACCCACATACTTGAACCGGCAGCTGGCTCAGCTTCTCAGCATGCCGATCAGAGCCTGAGCCAGCCCCTCCCGCCCTATCCAGAGAGGTGGTTAAAGGGGAAGTGAAGTGAAATTTACCAAGTGGGACACAGACAACAAAAAATAACTTGATAGGAGTTGTAAGCCTTCGGTGCTACAAATAAAAATAAAAAAAGTTTTGGCTATGCATACACTTTAATGCATTACTGTTTGATTTTAAAGGGGTTGTAAACCAGTCTTAATTTTGGCAGCAAATTTTGATTTAGTATATATATCTATATCATTTATATGGAGTGAAAAATCGAATGTTATTATTTATGGTATTGAGGTATGAACATGCACTACAGACCGGTGTTAATTTTGAAGTCAAATTTCAATTTAGTAGTCCTTTGACTAAAATGGCATTTTAGCTTTAGCCGTATTTTAGTCATCTCATTTGTTTTAGTCGTATTTTAGTCGACTAAAATAGTATTCATTTAGTCGACTAAAGTGTTTCAGTCATTTTAGTCGACGAAATTAACACTGTTGTAAACTCTTGTTTTTTCACCTTAACGCATCCTATTTGTTAAGGTGAAAAGACACCTGGCAGTCACCGGCCCCCCAGCCCCCCCCGTTTTACTTACCTGAGCCCCTTCATCTCTTTGCCGGGGGCGTGATGTCCCTCTCTCCACGGGGTCCCGACTCTTGATTGGATAGATTGATAGCAGCACAGCCATTGGCTCCCGCTGCTGTCAATCAAATCCAATGACGCGGGCGCCGGCATTCGTGTATGGACGCAAATGCTGGACTCAGAAGCGTGCCTACAAGGTAACCCCCTCGGGAGAGCGCTTCTCCTAGGGGGTTATCTGATGCGGGAGAGCCTCCGGGGGACCCCAGAAGACCAGGTTCGGGGCCACTCTGTGCATGTATGACATGTTTGTTATTTAAAAAAAAAAAAAAGATCCTTTACAATCACTTTAAATCTAAAAAGGCTAATCTAGCTACCAAAGAGAACCTGTAAGAATATGAAGGATGGCACTGTTGACCTTTTGAGAATGCTACAATCCTGGCTGTCTTTGACATTAATACTTTCTGAGCCCCCAACAAGCATGCAACAAAGTGAGGTCAAACCATCAGAAAGTATTTGGAGGTATTGGTTACCCCTCTAGGCCTAATCCTTGCCCAGTTACAGGCAATACTTGCAAAGATCGGACTGTATGGCCGTGATAAGTAGCCCTCTCTTTTCTGCGGCTGGTGTTTATAATAATCTTTTTCTTGCAGTATTTCATTGTCTCCCTCTTGATCTGTATACAGTTCCATAAGCCCATAAACACAACACCTCCTTCGTCATGCCTCTGTGGACACGAAATGCTTTGACAGCAGCCCACAGTATAGTGGATGTGCTCGATTACACAGGGTACATCGGAGGGTCATGTTACATAAAACCATTAATGTGTACTAATCAGGCGCCACGTGAAAGTCTCTGCACTGCAGTCTCCAGTTTGGTTGCGGTGTTGTTACTAAGCACCCGGCATTGACTATAAAATCCAGAGCAATAGGCTGTGGACTGCTTTCATATTTGATGCAGGAAATTAAAACAGAGTTCCAGCCTCTAAGAGAAAAAAAATGTAAAAGTAAAACCAATACTGTAACTGCAGACTTTTATTATAAGGACACTTACCTGTCCAGGGATCCCGTGATGTTCACCCCCCCCCCCCCCCGAAGCCAATTCGTCCGTCGGCTCGGGTGCAGCGCCGGCATTACAACTAAGGGAAACTGGCAGTGAAGGTTTCAAGCTTCAAGCTGGTTTCCTACCAGGCATTCGCGAGTTGCGCTGCAATATATTAATGGTCTCGTCCCCTCATGGGACACACACAGGTCCTGGAAGGCAGGGGGGACTGATGCGAACGCGGAAATGACGTACTTTGCAGCGGCGAGGTAGGACGGATGTCAAGATGGAAAACATCATAAAAGGTACAAAACAACTAAAAAGTGTATATCCAAAAAGGAGTGGGGGTGGGGTGGTCTATTCTTCAAGACATAGTTGCATTTTAGCCTAGAACTCCGCTTTAACAGGGAGCCTTATTCTCCACATAGGCAAGCTTTACTATTGAACCATATTCTTACTATTAAAAATGTTTTTAACCCTTGGGGTGGAATGAGGACAATTGTAATGTGTATGGCTATCCTTAGCATCCTTAGGTGGAAAGTGGCGTCAATGAGCCTCTTTCCACGAATCTTGCCAGACTAACAATCCCGTCGCTTGTCCAAGTTCCAAGTGAAGCTATCTGCTCCCCTGGAGGAAACCACGGGTATCCGCCTACTGGTGTCAGTGGAGATGTCCGCGGTGCCAAAGCTAAGCGTACATTCATTCTGTCCCACATTTTCTGTGAGTGTACCGTCAATGGAGAGACCCAGTCAGAGAGCCCCCTAATCCTCTGTGGGGACCCAGGATGCATAGGATAGATCCCGGCCTGCCATTCTTTTCTCTAGGGGAACCCACAACTTAAAGGGTGTGTGGACCTTCCAGTTCAAAATACACTGCAGGGCGATCGCCTGGTAGTATTGAAATATGTTGGGTATGCCCAATCCCCCCTTTAGCTTAGATCTTTGTAGCGTCGCCATACCGAGACGTGGCTTCTTACCGCCCCATATAAACTTAATAAAGAGGCTGTGCAGGTCCATAAAGAAGCGCTTTGGTAAATGCATTGGTATCATTTGCAGGAGGAAAAGGATGTGGGGCAGTATAATCATTTTTAAAATGTTCGCCCGGCCAACCCATGTAAATAGCGCCTTGTCCCGTGTCTAAATCTTGGGAGATCTTGTTGAGTAAAGGAATGTAGTTGTGTGAATATAGGGAGTCTGGTTGGTCTGTGAGCTGGACACCTAGATATTTCATAGAGGAGGTGGACTACAGCTAAAACATTGTAATATAAAATGTTATCTATTATAAATGATTGGATTTGTGGTAAGAAGGTGCAATGAATATGTACTGCATATATTGTGGGATGAACAGTACAGCAATCTTCCAGCACAGGACTGTTATGGACATTTGACGATCTTTTATACTGATAAAGTACCACTTTCCATCTACACTTTTCTGGAGGTATTGAAGCCAGAGGTTCAGCATGACATCCCGGTAGTTAGCATTTTCAGATGGAGATGAACAGTTTTCCTTTAATTCTCCTCATTGCAGAGCCCAGTGATGGTGCGTCCCAATTCTGCTCTTTATAAGTCTTTCTATGTGTTATAGCGCTGTGTAATTATTTTTACAGAGGGCGTTGTGTTGCTGGATGCTTTGGTTTTGCTTCCAGTAGTTGCTGCTCCTATGGAAGGATATGCACATTCAGAATGTACCTAATATCTTTGTGAGTCAGCATTGTATCCTTCTGGGAAAATACGTTTTGTTAAAGTGTTACCAAACCGACAACAGTAAAATCAGTCTGTTTATGCAGTAAAGCATGCTTCTTATACTCACTGTGGAACCTAAAGCATTAATCCTCTGCATTGTGTAAAAAGGCTGTTTGATCCTGTTTTCTCTGTTCCTCCCCTTCTTCCACAGTCCCCAATCCATCTGCTGATAGTACAGAGCCTTGGGGGCGCTCTGCACATGCTCATTTTGGTGTGTTGCTAGAGACTTTTTTTTTTTTTTCTTGGGAAGAGTGCATGTGATCAGCACAGGGCCAATCAGCACTGTCCAGACAAAGGTTTGGGCCAGGTCCTGCAGCCTCATAGGACAGTCAGAGGAGAATGAAAACGCCTCCTACAAGCGTTAACCAGTGCTCGGCCAGACACTGATGAAAGTCACAAGACTGCCATTTACTGCTGATGAGAAAAGGTATTTAGCAGTTTATATTTACTAAAATAATTGCATTCCCATGTTCTGTGTACTGTGGGAGACCAGATATAGTGAATGCAGGGTCCTGGGTTTAGTAACACTTTAAAGACCAACATCAGCCATATATTTATATTTTTGAAAAGAGTGGGGAAGGGTTAGACCCAATGTCACGTACTTAACCTTGTCTCTGCCCCTTGAGAGAGACTTAGACCCCTTTCACACTTGGGGTCGCGCAAATTTACCACGATTTCGCTGCGATTTTACCGTGATTTTGCAGCGGTTTGGGATCAATACTACTTTGTACGACATTACAGGGTTGGGGTTTACAAATGCTTTGACCCTCAGCTTGTGCTTACAAAGTCGTACTGAAATAGTGTCTATATTATTCAGGTACGATTTGCATGCTACTTGAGGGTTTAACATTGAGGTCTATGGAGTACAACTCGCATAGAAGTTGGACCAAAGTAGTGCAGGGACTACTTTCAAGTCGGCAGGACTTAAAGTCGTGCCAATATGAATGGTAGTCATTGAAAATCATGGAGAATGACTTGTCATGCGATTTTGCAGTATAAAATCGTGGGACAAGTCGCATAATACCAATCTAGTTGTACATGAATAGCATACAGTCAAGTTCACTGTTCCACAAACTGCTTTTTGACCATACATTGTTTTATCAAAACTGATTTCCAGGACAGAGATATACAATTATGAATGTCACTCGCAGAATCCTAGGCTAATGACATGTAACTTAGCAAACTTTAAAGCGGAGTTGCACCCAAAAGTGGAACTTCCGCTCATCGGATTCCTCCCCCCCTCCGGTGTCAGTTGGCACCTTTCAGGGGGGAGGGGGGTGCAGATACCTGTCTAAGACAGGTATCTGCACCCACTTCCGGGAATAGACTCCCATGGGAGTCACGCCCCCTCCCGCACTCCCCCCGCTGTCTCCTAGGAAAGACACAGGTCCCAGGAGATAGCGGGGACCATTGAGAAAGCGCAGCGTGACTCGCGCATGCTTAGTAGGGAATCGGGAAGTGAAGCTGCAACGCTTCACTTCCTGATTCCCTCACTGAGAATGGCGGCGGCAGCACCCGAGGATCGAGGGACGGTTCGGTCTCGGGTGCCGACATCGCTGGACCCCGGGACAGGTGAGTGTCCTTATTTTAAAAGTCAGCAGCTGCAGTATTTGCAGCTGCTGACATCCAAAAAAAATTTTTTTCGCAGGACTCCCGCTTTAAATCGGACATTCACCCATTCTAAATTACATCCTCTTTCCTTCCTCTACCCTATTGTGGATTTTTTAAGTAGATAACTTTATTTTTTCTATCCCCAGTCCCTTCATCCTCACCTAGGTGAGCATTGAAAAAGTATTCATACCCCTTGAAATTTTCCACATTTTGTCATGTTACAACCAAACAACGTAAATGTATTTTATTGGGATTTTATGTGATAGACCAACACAAGTGGCACATAATTGTGAAGTGGAAGGAAAATGATAAATGGTTCTCCAATTTTTTTTACAAATAAATGTGAAAAGTGTGGAGTGCATTTGTATTCAGCCCCCTGAGTCAATACTTTGTAGAACCACCTTTCACTGCAATTACAGCTACTAGTCTTTTTGGGGATGTCTCTACCAGCTTTGCACATCTACAGAGTGACATCTTTGCCCTTTCTTCTCTGCAAAATAGCTCAAACTCTGTCAGATTGTATGGAGAGCGTCTGTGAACAGCAATTTTCAAGTCTTGCCACAGATTCTCAATTGGATTTAAGTCTGGACCTTGACTGGGCCATTCTAACACATGAATATGCTTTGATCTAATCCATTCCATTGTAGCTCTGGCTGTATGTTTAGGGTCGTTGTCCTGCTAGAAGGTGAACCTCTACCCCAGTCTCAAGTCTTTTGCAGACTCTGACAGGTTTTCTTCTAAGATTGCCCTGTATTTGGCTCCATCCATCTTCCCATCAACTCTGACCAGCTTTCCTGTCCTACTGAAGAAAAGCATCCCCACAACATGATGATGCCACCACCATGTTTCATGGTGGGGATGGTGTGTTCAGGGTGTTGTGCAGTGTTATGTTCATTCACATAGTGTTTTGCTTTTAGACAAAAAAGTTTAATTTTGGTCTCATCTGACCAGAGCACCTTCCACATGTTTGCTGTGTCCTCCACATGGCTTTTCACAAACTGCAAATGGGACTTCTTATGGCTTTCATTCAATAATGGCTTTCTTCTTGCCACTCTTCCATAAAGGCCAGATTTTTGGAGTGCATGACTAATAGTTGTCCTGTGGACAGATTCTCCCACCTGAGCTGTGGATCTCTGCAGCTCCTCCAGACTTACCATGGGCCTCTTGGCTGCTTCTCTGATTAATGCTCTCCTTGCCCAGCCTGTCAGTTTAGGTGGTCGGCCATGTCTTGGTAGGTTTGCAGTTGTGCCATACTCTTTCCATTTTCAGATGATGGATTGAACAGTGCTCCGTGAGATGTTTAAAGCTTGGGATATTTTTTTATAACCTAACCCTGCTTTAAACTTCCCAACAACTTTTCCTAAATGGCCTTCATGATGCTGTTTGTTCACTAAGGTTCTCTAACAAACCTCTAAGGGCTTCACAGAACAGCTGTATTTATAGTGAGATTAAATTACACACAGGTGGAATCTATTTACTAATTAGGTGACTTCTGAAGGCAATTGGTTCCACTAAATTTTAGTCAGGGGTATCAGAGTAAAGGGGGCCGAATACAAATGCACGCCACACTTTTCACATATTTATTTGTAAAACATTTTGAAAACCATTTATCATTTTCCTTCCACTTCACAATTATGTGCCACTTTGTGTTGGTCTATCACATAAAATCCCAAAAATACATATTTACGTTTTTGATTGTAACAAAATGTGGAAAATTTCAAGGGTTATAAATACTTTTTCAAGGCACTGTATCTGGCCACCCACAGGTCTATGGGACCTGACAGAGACCTGCAGTGTGTCTGCGCATGTGCCAAGTCTAGTCTCAAGATGGTGGGCCAAGAGCAGAGCAGTGGATAGAGAACTTTACTTGCAAGGAAGACAACACTGGACTCCATTGACTGGTTAGTATGTGGGGCTTTTTCCATACAGGGCAAGTGTTGGGAATATTAAATCTCATTTTGGGTACATGGGGTCAAATTTCTTTTTTAAATACAATGGTTTTGTATGGGAACAGAGCTGTGTAGGTGAAGCTCAGATTACACACACAGCTAAATAATAAGAAATGACTCGCCCTCTCTGTACTGCTCTATTAAAGCTAGGATGGTTAGCAGGAAAACTGCTGCTTCTTTAGAAAACCTGTAACACTCTACTTTCATGAGTAAACCCTGTTTTAGATGTTGGTAAAATAATGATTTGATATAAATAGTAATTAAAAAAATATATCTATCTATCTATCTATCTATCTATCTATCTATCTATCTATCTATCTATCTCTATATTAAATAATATAGTGTTTGGCTGAAGCCATTTATTATCAGCCAACTGTGTTTACTCTTTTAAAATCGTAATGGCAACAGAAACTACCCAAATGACCCTGATCAAAAGTTTACATACCCTGGTGATATTGGCCTGATAACATGCACACAAGTTGACACAAAAGGGTTTGAATGGCTATTAGATCCCTTTTACACTGAGGCGTTTTTCAGGCGCTACAGTGCTAAAAATAGCGCCTGAAAAATGCCTCAGCTGCAAACCCAGTGTGAAAGCCCGAGTGCTTTCACACTGGGGCGCTGCGCTAGCAGGGCGTCACAAAAAGTCCTGCCAGCAGCTTCTCTGCAGCGGTGTAGGAGCGGTGAATACATCACTCCTACACCGCTCCTCTACCACTCTTGCCTATTGAAAACAATGGGGCAGCGCTGCTATACTGCCGGCAAAGCACCGCTGCAGCAGCGTTTTGCGGGCGGATTTAACCCCTTTTCAGCCGCTAGTGGGGGGTTAAAACCGCCCCACTAGCGGCTGAATAGCGCCGGTAAAGCTGCACTAAAATAGTTGATGCCCGGGGTCTTAAATGTCCTTACCTGTGATCTGTTTGCTTGTAATTAGTGTGCGTTTATAAAAGGTCAATGAGTTTCTGGACTCCTGACAGACCCTTGCATCTTTCATCCAGTGCTGCACTGCCATTTCTGGATTCTGAGTTATGGGGAAAGCAAAAGAATTGTCAAAGGATCTGTGGGAAAAGGTAGTTGAACTGTATAAAACAGGAAAGGGATATAAAAAGATATCCAAGGAATTGAGAATGACAATCAGCAGTGTTCAAACTCTAATCAAGAAGTGGAAAATGAGGGGTTCTGTTGAAACCAAACCATGGTCAGGTAGACCAACTAAAATTTCAGCCACAACTACCAGGAAAATTTGTTTGGGATGCAAAGAAAAACCCACAAATAACTTTAGGTGAAATTCAGGACTCTCTGAAAACATGTGGTGTGACTGTTTCAAGATGCACAATAAGGAGGCACTTGAAGAAAGATGGGCTGCAGGTCAAGTCGCCAGAAGAAAGTCATTACTACACAAATGCCACAAATTATCCCACTTATAATACGCCAAACAGCACAGAGACAAGCCTCAAACCATCTGGCACAAAGTCATTTGGAGTGATGAGACCAAAATTTAGCTTTTTGGCCACAACCATAAACACTACATTTGGAGAGGAGTCAGCAAGGCCTATGATGAAAGGTACGGAGGTGGATCGCTGATGTTTTGGGGATGTGTGAGCTACAAAGGCACAGGAAAATTTGGTCAGAATTGTTGGCAATATAAATGCAGTATGTTATCAAAAAATACTGGAGGAACATTTGCATTCATCAGCCAGGAAGCTGCGCATGGGAGGTACTTGGGCATTCCAGCATGACAATGATCCAAACACAAGGCCAAGTTGACCTGTCATTGGCTACAGCAGAATAAAGTGAAGGTTCTGGAGTGGCCATCCCAGTCTCCTGACCTCAATATCATTGAGCCACTCTGGGGAGATCTCAAACGCGCAGTTCACGCAAGACAGCCCAAGAATTTACAGGAACTGGAGGCTTTTTGCCAAGAGGAATGGGCAGCTTTACCATCTGAGAAGATAAAGAGCCTCATCCACAAATATTACAAAAGACTTCAAGCTGTCATTGATGTTAAAGGGGGCAATACACGGTATTAAGAACTGGGGTATGTAAACTTTTGATCAGGGTCATTTGGGTAGTTTCTGTTGCCATTATGATTTAAAAAGAGTAAACACAGTTGATTGATAATAAATGGCTTCAGCCAAACACTAACCATGAGTGAAAGAAAAGTTTTTGTGTTATTTATATTCTCTGAATAATGGCCAAGAAATCATAAATTCTGCCAGGGTATGTAAACTTATGAGCACAACTGTATGTATGTATGTGTGTGTGTGTGTGTGTGTGTGTGTGTGTGTGTGTGTGTGTGTGTGTGTGTGTGTGTGTGTGTGTGTATGTGTGTTGTAATATATATTACATTTACAAAAAAACCCCAAAAAACTGCTATTATAGTTTAGCTTTAAAGGGCAGTTCACACAAGAACGCGGCCGCGATTTTGCCACAATTTCAGGGAATGCCTGTGTAACTCGCATCAAAGTCGGACCAAAGAAGTGCAGGGACTACTTTTGAAGTCGGCACAACTTGAAAGTCGTACTAACATGAATGGTTGTCATTGGAAATCATGGGGAATGACTTGTCAAGCGACTTTGCAGTCCCAAATCGTAGGACAAGTCATACAAGTGTGAAAGGGGCCTTAGTTTCTCCTGACAAGTAGTTATTGTCTATCTATACAGTACAAGATAAGCTTTGCGATGGGAGTGGCTGCTCAGTACTTGGGTGTACCTGACAAGTCTATAACACACAAGCTGACAGCTCTCTTATTTTCTCTCTGTGGACTCCTTAGACTTGTCTGGTTTTGTTTTCAAAATCATTCCATGTAAGAAATAAGGTCAGTCGGTAAAGGTCTGCTGCTATACAGCCCATTATGTAGTGTAAGTTTAAAAAATACACTTTATCCTATAGGAAACCATGCAGAGCAAAGAAACCAGTTCAAGCTGGCCATAGATGGATGGAAATTCAGGTAGTTCATCGGGGACTGGCTGAATTTCAATCCAGGTGTGGCTGCTCCCACTTGACAGAAGTCGATCAAACAATTAACTTCTGTCGTACAGGCTGGTTAGAAACATTTTCTGGATCGGCTGCAGCTGCTTATAATTGTGATCAAAAGGAGGCAGAGAAACAGCAGAACACTGATCTTCCCAGTGAAGAGCTGTGTAGGGAAGCATGTCGGCACAAGTCTTGGCCATTGGAGTAGAGGCATGCTGTGCTCCCTGCACAGCCCGAAAACTGACTACGCTGGGATGAATGTGCTCTCATGCCTAGTGTGGTCAGTTGGTAATGAGAAAGCAGGGGGACTAACAGGAACACCAGGCATTTCACACAAAGGAAGCAATAGAACATATCATAGTGAAGAAATAGTTAAAGTATATGTGAACCCTACCTGTTAGGGGAAAAAAAAGGCATTCAGTTTAAAATAGAAATACAAGGCAAAATATTTGTATGTATGTATGTTTATATACACACACATTCTAAATACCTTTTTTTTTTTTTTTTTTTTTTTTTTTTAGTTTCTTCTTTTATAAGTGATCACATGACCACTGTTCAAAGCTGCTTAGATATTGGAGACCTACATGGGGGGGTTGTGTCACCAGTAGTCAGACATTGAAGGACAGGCAGGCTGTCTGTCCTTCCTGCTCCCAGCACAGCCCAGAAACCTCCCCATGCTGGGAAAGAGGTGCTTCTATGCATGGTGTGGTCAGTTTGAAATAAGGAAACCGGGAATTTCACACAAAGGAAGCAATACAAAGAAATCAGGATACTTTCTAACACAAGTACAACAGGCACATATCAGGAATATGAAATGTTCGGGTAACATACACTTTGAATCTCTACATGCAAATACAATTCTTTCATTTTTTATGCAGAACGTGATATGCAAATGATCAGATTTAGTGTCTGCGCTGCCCTGTCCATGCATTTACACCACGTTTTCTGCATTCAATGTGTAGTTCCACATACACTTTCACATGCATTTGCATCACGCTTGTGATGCATTTGTGGTGCACTTTTTATTCACTGCGTAGCATTTCCGTGCGCCATGGAACGTTTGTGTGCATGCCAGTACTTTTGCGTGCAAAAAAATGAAGCACGCTGTCCTTTTTTTTTTTTTTTTTTTTTTTTTTTTTTTTATAGCGCAAGTGAAAGCACTTCAATGGTGTAAAGTATATACACACACAGAACAGGTGCACTACCAGATAAATAATTAAGTGCTAAAAGATAATAAATAAAAATAAAATAAATCAGAACAATCCAACATTTTTGTTCATCTTTGTATTTGGATGTGAAATAGGTGCGGCTCTAAAAGAATCACACCGAGTGCAAAAAAAAGTTTTTTTTTTGTTTTTTTTTTTTAATTTAATGGTGTAAAGTAGGCTCATTGAAATGCATGCGTTTTTCTTGCACATGCTTTCATAGTAGATATACATTTGACTGTATCTGGTGTAAATGAGCCCTGGATCTGATTGGTGACTGCGAGAGACATCTTGCCAATAACTCTTCGATGCATCAGACATTCTCTGTTTGTGAAATACAGAAGGAAGCTTGCAAGCGGGTGTGTTTAGGAACGCCTCTCATATACTACAACCTGGCAAGCTAAGGCATGAGAAGCCTATTGCATTAGGGTGTGCACCCCAAAGCTCAAACACACTATATATATATATATGTACGCACACACTTTATATTGTCAAAAGTATTGGGACGCCTGCCTTTACACACACATGAACTTTAATAACGTCTTAGTCTGTAGAGTTCAATACTGAGTTGGCCCACCCTTTGCAGCTATAACAGCTTCAACTCTTCTGGGAAGGCTGTCCACAAGGTTTAGGAGTGTGTCTATGGGAATGTTTGACCATTCTTCCAGAAGCATGTGAGGTCAGGCACTGATGTTGGACGAGAAGGACTGGCTCGCAGTCTCCGCTCTAATCCCAATGCTGGCAAGCAAAGGGGTGCCAGCATTACTTGCATGATCTCATGTGGAGTGCAGTGGACTGGTATGCTCTGCCTATACCTGGATCAAAGGGAGGAACTCTGAACAAGGCTGTTTTATACATCTCACAGCTTGACTTTCAGTTCTGCCTAGAGCGCCCCTTGCAGGGCAAAGAAATAGGTTTGTTTTTTACATTCTCCCTCCCCAGCCTTACATACTCGCCTTCCTTTCTCTCCCCCTTCAATGGGCAGGTTCAGTTTCCGCCATCTACTTGTTATACCAGAAGAGATTTCTGGATTGGGTTATATTCTGCAGAAGATAGAAATGTACACACGCCTTTTCTTGTAATTTTGTACTGTAGCCTATTGTTTATAAGGAAATGAAGCCATAACCTGAATGTCTTCTGTGAGGCATAGCATTGTCTGTACTTTGGGAGATGTACAGCAGGTTACATAAGCCCCATAATAGCAGCTATTTTCCACCCGCTCAGACCTTTGTCTTCTAATCCAAGTGTAATCTCAGGGACCTCTGAAATATTTATTGTCCCAGCTGCCTCTGCTTTCTGGCTTATTATTCAGCGACAGTGACAGTGGCATCATGATCCGCTAATAACAGAGCTAAGCACTCCGCTAATTGTTATCTTTGGTTTGTTGTATATATTTTCCCATTAACTGCTCGGCCTCATGTAGTAAACTGGAGACAGCTATATTTCTGAATGGGTCCAATCTGGTTTCTTAAAGGGAACGTGTATTGATAAAGTATGGATTCTGCTATTGATGACGTCTCCTTCTACAAATGCTAGTATCCTGGCTGCCATGATGATCCAGCAGCTTCAGTATTTTCTATAAGCTCTCTGAATGCCAGTCAAAGCCCCTGGCACTAAATAAAATGGTTAGCGTACAGTCCTGTTTACACCTTGCGTTTGCTTTGCTTCTCCTTTGCTCCAAAAATTATACCACGTCGCTTTAGTGGTGCTTCAGAGTGTCTTCAAAGCCTCCATAGAAGTCTGTGACAAAGCACACTTGAAGCACCTGCAGCATTTGAGAGGCTTTAGCTTCGCTTAGTTTTGGAGAAATTGCAGGAATGAGATATCAGCACACACAGGGCATCTGCTAAGCTTCATTAACTACTTCAATACAGGGCACTTACACCCCCTTCCTGCCCAAGCCATTCTTCAGCTTTCAGCGCTGTCACACTTTGAATGACAATTGCGCGATCATGCTACACTGTAACCATGTGAAATTTTTATAATTTTCTTCACACAAATAGAGCTTTCTTTTGGTGGTATTTAATCACTTCTGGGTTTTTTTTTTTCCTTAAAAAAAAAAAAAAGATTGAAAATTTTGAAAAGAATAAAAATTCCTGTCAGTAAATTTTGTAAATAAGTATTTTTTCCCCTTCACTGATGGGCGCTGATGAGGCGGCACTGATGGGCACTGATGAGGTGGCACTTATGGGCATGGATTAGGTGGCACTGATGAGGAGGCACGAATATGCCGCACTGATAGGTGGCACTGATGGGTGGCACTGGTGGCCACAGATGGGCAGCATTGATGGGCAGCAGTGATGGGTTGTGATGGGCAGTAGTGATGGGCAGCAGTGATAGCCAGCACTGACTGGCATCACTAATGGGCACTGTTTGCTGGCACTTGTGGGCACTGTTGCTGGCACTGGTGGGCACTCACTTCTGGCACTGGTGGGTACTCACTTCTGGTACTGTGGGAGCTTTATTGTAATTAGGGCACTGATTATCAGTGCCCTGATTACATGGCTAGATGTCCTCTGTGAGATGCTGCTGATCAGCTCTCCTATCCTCACACTCTGTCAGTGTGAGATGAGGAGAGCCGATTACCGGCATCGCTGTGTTTACATGTGACCGGATGCGATTGGACATAGCCGATCACATGGTTAAAGAGCTGCTGCCCCAGCTCTTTACAGAGATCGGGGTCATGGCGTGTTTTAGCACGGGGGCGCGCACGAGAGTATCCATTCTGGGCGCCGTCATATGACGTCCACCCAGAACGAGAGCCGCACTGCCGTCATTTGATGGTGGGCGGCATGCGGTTAAATCTGTTAAAAAGCATCACTGAAGCACCACTAAGGCATCAAAAACACATCACAAAGCATGTTGAAGCAGTAGGCGCTTTAATGTGTGTTGAAGTCGAAGCAAGTGTAAACGAGCCCTTAGTCACTTGGCCTTTTTTAGCCTGCTGATTGGACAATCAGGGAGCAGCATAAAAGTAATTAAATCATTCCTGTTGTCTATTTTGTAAGCCCCTTAACAACGTTCGAGTATACTACATCCAAGAAAAAGTAGACTTGAGGACCTCCAGTCTTCCATCCAAAGGAATGAGGTGGTAAAATTAGCTCTACAACAAGGCAAGGGCTGCCCGAATCCACATGAAAACCTAAGGCAAGCCATACATTTATCCATTTTCTTTCCCTCAACCACAGGTTGAGGGAAAGAAAATCGCTCGATTTCCCCATCAACACGGTGACAGTCCAGTGACTATTGTTTTCTCATAGTGGGAGGTCCCCCCCCCCCCAAAATCCATACCAGACCCTTATTCGTGCAAGCAGCCCGACAGGTCAGGAAACCATACCAGGCAAGATTCCCTCAACATGGGGGGGTGCTTTGGGGTAGGGGGGCCCCCTCACCCCACAGCACCTTGTCCCCATGTTGATGAGGACAAGGGCGTCTTCCCGACAACGCTGACCATTGGTTGTTGGGGTCTACGGGCGGGGGGGCTTATCAGAATCTGGAGGGCTTCACAGAACAGCTGTATTTATACTGAGATAACATACACACAGGTAGACTCTATTTACTAATTAGGTGACTTCTGAAGGCAATTGGTTCCACTAGATTTTATTTAGGGGTATCAGAGTAAAGGGGTCTGAATATAAATGCACGCCACACTTTTCAGATATTTATTTGTAAAACATTTTGAAAACAATTTATCATTTTCCTTCCACTTCAGAATCATGTGCCACTTTGTGTTGGCCTATCATATAAAATCCCAATAAAATACATTTATTCTTTTGGTTGTAACATGACAAAATGTGGAAAATTCCAGGGGTATGAATACTTTTTCAAGGCACTGTATGGTCCAGGAATTGGCCAAATCTTAATTTTCTTAGCCAGTTACTGGAAAAAGAGTTTAGATGATGACCATGTATAAAGATAAAGCAGTCTGATGCAATAATACGAAGTTCAAATAGGATTGTCCTTTGCTTTTAAAATGGATTTTTTTTTAAATACAATCTGGAAATAAATTGCTATTATAAAAAAACTTCCCAGTACTCACACTGCTCATCTCTGTGCATATCAACCATTGTCTGAGATCATTGTTCTTATTGATGGTTTTAATCAGTGATGAGTAGATCTTGTGTTGTGGATCACAGACACGCCACTCTCACTACCCAGCACATGGAAGGCACTGAGCGGGCACAGCTGGTCAGTGTACCCAATCCACGCGGGCTGCCGTGTGCGCCTGAACATAAGACCTTTAATCCGCTTACAGATCTGTCCTGGAAGATACAGCTAAATGACTGTCAACCAGCTGGAACTTTCTATGTTAATAAATAAATAATAATTAAAAAAAATATATATATATATATATATATATATATATATATATATATATATATATTATAGGCAGTCCCCGTGGTATGAACAAGATTTTCATACCTGTAGGTTTGTTCCCAAGTTAAATTTCTATGTAAGGTCAAACAGGTAAATTTCAAACTCCAGCCAAAAAAATATGTTTACATCTTGGATAGCATAGGGAAGGTTTACTTGGCGATGCAGTGATGTGGGATTGCTGACAGGTCCACCAAACAGTAGGTGGCATCATGTGATGAGCAACAATATGGCCACCCGGTGGGTTCCAGGACCAGCGTGACGTCACGCTGCCTCCTATGCAAGTATTAGTCCTATGTAAGTTGGATTGTTTGTAAGTCGGGGACTGCCTATATATAAAATATTTACTACAGGTACATATATAGCGCCGACAATTCACGCAGCACACATCAGTCCATGCCCTCAAGGAGCTTACAATCTAAGGTATAGAAATATTTATTTAAATACGACATACCTTTTCATGTATTGATGTATGTCGCATTAGGTAGCACAAGTTGCACTTTTACCAAACTTTCTAACCTCTTTTGAGATGAAAGGGGCAACACCTTTCGAGAAAATGTATGTAGACAGGGGACACACCCTTGCTGTATCTTCAGTTATATGTAGCAGGAAGAATTAATACACAATAATTACTGGTTAAACCTACAGATGCTTATTTCCACATTACATTTCCTTTGTTCTGTCTTTTCAAAATAACAAATGCAATCATTTAGCCCCTGTTCACACTGGTGCGACTTTGAAATCGGGCTATTGCAGCGCAATTTCAAAGCCAATTTCATCGCGGCTTTCAATTTAACAGAAGTCTATGGAAGTCGCAATGAAATCCTTAAAAAGTAGTGCAGGATCCTTTTTTCATAATCGCTGCGACATGAACGGTTCATTGCCGGAAATGGGATGCGACTTGTCATGCTTGATTTGGAACTTTCAAATTGCAGCGTTGTGAACAGGGACTTAGAGCAGTCTAAGGGCCGGTTCACACTGCTGCGGTGTGAATTTGGTCTGATTGCACTGCAAATTTTTATTGCGAATTCTTTGTGTTCTGGTGAATCTACTGCGATTCTACGGCAAATATTGCATTGAATTCGTATCGCACACGGATCAAACTCGCACAGGACCCTTTTTATTAGATTCACAACGCATTGATGTGAACGGCACTAATGCAAAACTATGTTATTTAAATGACTTGCAAATTTGAGAGATCGCAATGGAGATCTTCAGTCTTCTGCTCCCCGCGTTTTCTTCCTGGGAATGGGGTGCGGTGTGTTATGGGAACTGTGTGTGCCCCAGAACACATCGCATCCCAAACACAAAGCGCCGCTCGCGCGTGCGCAGTAGGAAACTGGCAGTGAAGCCGCAAGGCTCCACTGCCTGTTTCCCTTACTTAGGATGGCGGTGCCGGGACCTGAGAGCGGAGGGATGGGTCGGCCTCGGGCGGCCGACATCGCGGGCACCCAGAACAGGTAAGTCTACTTATTTAAAGTCAGCAGCTACAGTGTTTGTAGCTGCTGACTTAAAAAATTTTTTTTCACTGGCCGGAATCCCGCTTTAACCACTTCAGCCCCGGAAGGTTTTACCCCCTTCCTGACCAGAGCACTTTTTACAGTTTGGCTCTGCGACGCTTTAACTAGTAATTGCGTGGTCATGCAATGCTGTACCCAAGCTAAATTTGAATCCTTTTTCCCCACCAATAGAGCTTTCTTTTGGTGGTATTTGATCACCTTTGCGATTTTTATTTTTTTCGCTATACACAAAAAAAAAGTGCGACAAATTTGAAAAAAAAAATATTTTTTACTTTTTGCTATAATAAATATCCCCAAAAATGTTTTTAAAAAACAAATTTCTTCATCAGTTTAGGCCAATATATATTCCTCTACATATTTTTGGTAATAAAAATTGCAATAAGCGTATATTGATTGGTTTGTGCAAAAGTTATAGCGTCTACATACTATGGGAAAGATTTATGGCATTTTTAGTATTTTTTTTTTACTAGTAATGGCGATGATCTGCGATTTTTAGCAGTATTGCGGCAGACAGATCAGACACTTTTGACACATTTTTGGGACCATTGACATTTATACAGCGATCAGTGCTATAAAAATGCACTGATTACTGTGTAAATGTCACTGGCAGGGAAGGGGTTATCAATAGTCGATCAAGGGGTTAAATGTGTGTTCCCTGGATGTGTTCTAACTGTATGAGGGATAGGACTGAGTAGGAGAGAAGACATTTCGCTGTTCCTACTTACTAGGAACAAACGACATGTCTCCTCTCCTCTGACAGCACAGGTATTTGTGTGTTTACAATATGTTAAATAACATGTGTCAGTGCCATTTTGCTTGGAGAGAGAGCGAGGAGAGAGCATTTAAGAGTAGCTGTGAGTTTGTTGGTGTTTTTTTGAAGTTTTGTGGAGTTTTTCTGAGTTTTTCAGAGTATTATTATGGATCCTGTCAATCATTCAGAAGATAGATGAGGCAATCTTGGTCACAGTGAAGGACAGTGACATGCCATAAACAGCTTAGGGGGTTTATGCAGTCATCTATATTTATAACCCGCTTTTGCTGCCGGGGGTGAATAGGAAGGCTGCCAGGGAATAGATGAGATATTTTCGGTTGCCAGACAATAACTTCCTTTGCAACTATTTTAAATGTCAGCTGTTTGTAAACACGTCATACCTACAAGCTGATCCCTGTGAGGATTGTATAATTGCAACATGTAAAGGTTCAAAGTTATACAGTATAATATTCCCCCAAAACAAAGGCATTCAGCATGTGATGTATTAATTGAATTTACACCTCCACCTTTTGTAGACATTTGGCATCTCATCCTGGTTGCGGCTGTGTGTTGGCTGAACAGGCCAGAGCTGGGAACCCTGCTTGTTGAATAACGGCTTTTTTTTGTTTCTTGGATACACTCCTCTGTCCCCTGAGAGCTTTGGGGGTCCCGCTCATCTTTGTGTGTTCCAACTTCCTGCCCTTCATAATAAAAAATGAAAAAAAGACCAGCTGGGACCCCAGGACACCGGGATCCCCTTATAATGGTCAAAGGAAGTGTACAGAGTCGGGAGTCACTTAGATGCTGACGTTTTGAGTTTATTATTGTTATTTATTACAGGTATTTATATAGCGCCGTCAATGTACGCAGCACTTTACATATGTATTGTACATTCACATCAGTCCCTGCCCTCATGGAGCTTACAATCTAAGGTCCCTAACTCACATTCATACATACACATACTAGGAGCAATTTATACATGAGCCAATTAAAGTGGAGGGCCACCCTGAAAAAACAAAATTACACCAAAAATCCTAAAAAAAAATGTAAAAAAAAAATGTGCAAAAATTTTTTTTTTAAACTTACCTAAACCCTTGTTGCTAGGCAGTCTTCCTAATCTTCCTCTTCCTTTTCCACGGCGTCTTCTGCTCCTCGGTGAGCGGCCCCGTTGTCTTCTGGGAACTGTGTGTGTTCCCAGAACACCATGGGGCCATTCACAGAGCGCCGTGCCGCTCGCGCGTGCGCAGTAGGAAACTGGCAGTGAAGCCGCAAGGCTCCACTGCCTGTTTCCCTTACCTAGGATGGCGGTGCCGGGACCCGAGAGCGAGGGACGGGTCGGCCTCGGGCAGCCGACATCGCGGGCACCAAGGACAGGTAAGTACTTATTTAAAGTCAGCAGCTACAGTGTTTGTAGCTGCTGCCTTTTAATTTTTTTTTTTTTTTTTTACGGCCGGAATCCCGCTTTAACCTACCATCATTTCTTTGTGTATGTCGGAGGAAACCGGAGTACCCAGAGGAAACCTACACAGGCACATGGAAAACATGCAAACTCCAGGTACGTAGTGCTTTGGTTGTGAATGGCCTTAGTGCTGCCAGGTGGAAGTACTAACCACTTAGCTACTGTGCTGTTTTAAGTGGCGGGACGCTCTAAGACAGGGGCACTGAATTAAAATTCACGTAGGTCGGATCAGTGAAAATTTCTTCCAGTAGAGGGCCAAATCACATTTTTGTGCGATAACTCGGGTCTATCGCATCATACCACCCCCCCCCCTCCCTCTCATATCACAAACCCCATGCCATTATAGTATGCTCTACCCTCTTCACTGCCTCCCTTCACGTCACCCCCTCCCTTTACATCAACCTCCTACAGCACTGCCCCTTCACATCACCCCCCACCACCACCACAATAGTGTGCTCTGCCCTCTTGACATCCCCCCAAACACACAGCCCTGCCCCCTTCCATAAACTACAACACCCCCCGCCCCCCACACACACACACGTGTCATCTGTCCCCCTTTACTCTCCTACCTTAGACAGAGAGGAGAGCGAGAGTCAGGACAACCGTGGACTGAGTGCAGGAGGCACAGCATTGGGCAGAGGGCGGGAGCTGCCAGGGTTAACTTTTGAAGTTAACTTGTATATGATTGGTTGCTAGGATGCAGAGCGGTCCTAGCAACCAATCATTTGCTGACTACTATGAAATGTTCTCTTGCACTTAGTCCACAATTGTCCTGCCTCTCGATCTCTGCTGTGATAAGGATAGTGGCGGAGGCTGGGGGAAGGAAACTGCTCCTGAATGGCGCAACCAGGGGTCTGGATGAAACAGTGGCGCGGGCCACCATTTAGTGATGCCTGCTCTAAGAGATGACTCCAAATCATTGGAAGCTGTAGTGAACAAATGGTTCAAAAATATATGTGAAAAAAATAAAATTAAGGAATGCAAGGCAAAACGTGTGTGTACATTTTTTGTTCCTTTTTTTATAAGTGATCACATGACCATTGTTCAAATTGCATAAAGGGCTTAGATATTTGGGTGGAGATCTACATGATAAGGGGGTGCCGTGTCAGCAGGATGCAGCCATTGAAGGACAGGCAGGCTGCCACAGCCATAAAACTGACCATGCTGGGAAAGATGTGCTTCTATGCCTGGTGTGGTCAGTTTGAAATAGGAAAGCAGGGGGACTAGCAGGAACACCAGGTATTTCACAGAAAGGAAGCAATACAAAGCGAACAGGATAATTCCTAACACAAGTACTTGGTACAGCAGGCACATATCAGGAATATGAAATATTTGGGTAACATAAACTTTAAATCTCTAAATGCAAATCAGTGCTTTCATTGTTTATGCAGCACCTGATATTATGCAAATGATCTAATTTAGTGTCTGCGCTGCCCTGTCTATGTGCTGGGATGATGGACAGCAGAACAACAGAAAGCGGGGAAGCGTTTCATTCTACCAGCATCCCCTGTTACATAACTAATATCTAACGGAGTTTAATGTCCTTTTCACCTTCCTAGTGCTCCCATTGCTGATCCCCTGCTATAATTGCTGGTTGTCATGCTGAACCTCTCTCTACCTGTTAATATTTGGTATCATTAACCAACAGCAATTATGCAGGTAAGGACCTCCTGACATATGCTCTTCCTATTTGTCCCAGGTCGGTGACTCAATACTGCTTTGACGTCCTGAGATCAGCATAACAGCCAGACAGCTAGCATTTTCAAAAGGAGCTCTGCTAGGTTAACCATTTAAACTGATTGTTTACCCCAACATTTCATATTCCTGATATGTGTCTGCTGTATTATATACTTGTATGAGAAAGTCTCCTGTTCTCTTTGTATTGCTTCCTTTATGTGAAATTCCTGATGTTCCTGCCAGTCCTTTGCTTTCCTATTAAAACTGACCACATTAAGCAGGAGAGCACAACGTGGTCAGTTCTCTAGCTATGCTATGAACTCAGTCTGCTCTCCTCCAGTGATCAGACTTGTCCTGACGCAATCCTCTGCAAAGCCATTCACTCAGTGTACTGCTGTTTCTCCTCCCCCAGCTCTTATGTAACTGAGAACAGATGGAATGTGAGCACTTATACAAAATGGGAAACTATATATATATATATTTCAATATTTATACACATATGTTTTCCCTTTCATTTCTATTTTAAACTGAATGTTTTACAATCACTTTAAGTGTAGGAGAGTCTCCTAGATATATAACAGGAAGTAGGAGTAAATCTAGACAGTTGTCACCAATACAAGTGTCCCCATTGCAATCTCCTGTTCCAGACAAGTGTAAAATGTTGCATTTCCCAGAGAGTAACTTCTCTCCCACTTACATTGGCCACCAGGACAAACAGAAAGGGTTAGGATCTGTTCATACCTTCATGTTCAGGGAATAAACATGCATTTTCCTCAAAGCGCATAATGCAGCTTTTAGTGTGTTTTTATTGCATTGCATTAAAATGTGCTCCAAGGAGGGTCTGGGCCTCCTGTGCTCTCACTCCATGCACATACACTAGGGATTACATTTGTTGCCACCATGCCATCCTTTGAGCTGCAGTCTCCCCTATCCCTTGTGGCTACAGCTCCAAGGAGAGTCATTCTGTGTATGCCGGCACTTCTTGCTCTCTGAAGGAGGAAAGTGCCTGTGATGACGCTGATCATATGTCACAGACGGAGATGAGGCACAGCACATATAGTCAACCCAAGGAGTTACTCACCTTGCTGCATGTGCATCAGAAACGTAAGTGCCACTTACCAAATGTAAGAGACACAGAGGCCTGAGACAGTGGGTACAGGCGGAGGTCAAATGTAAGCAGTCTGGTAAGATTGCTTCAAAGACTGCTATGCAATCTGTTACTGGACAGTCACAAGAGTGATGACATTTGTATTAATGACAGCCTCTCCAATAACATATTATACCACTTTACAATTACTCAGCCCTATGAATTAAGAGACTGTGGAGAAATAGAATGGTAGAGGGAAGGATAAATAATTGAATCTTCTACCCTGTAATCATTCTATTTTACCGTCACAGTAATAACAGGGTTGGATTACTCTCTGCTGGCTGACTGGTGGTCCACATTATTTAACCTACAGGGGGTCATTTCCATCACAATGCATGTTTTAACACTGTGCTGTGCATTCCCTATTCCACACCACCTCATTCTATACCCTGTGCTGTATGATCCGCATTCCACACTGCCTCATTCTGTAGGCTTTACTGTGTGTTTCCTATTCCACACTGTCTCATTGTGTACACTATGTTGTACATCCATATTCCACACGGCCTCGTTCTGTTCGCTGTGCTGTACGATTCACAATGCACATTGCCTCATTCTGCACGATACGCTGTGCAGTACGTCTGTATTCTACATCTCCTCATTCTGTAGCTTGTGCTGTATGTTCCATATTCCACACCACCTTGTTCTTTACGTTGTGCTGTACATTCCATATATGCCACACTACCTCATTCTGTACGCTGTGCTGTGCAGTACGTTTGTATTCTACATATTCTCCTCATTCTGTAGCTTGTCCTGCATGTTCCATATTCCACACCGCCTCATTCTTTAAGTTATGCTGTACACTCCGTATTCCACACCAGCTCATTCTGTACACTGTATTGTACATTCATATTCCACACGGCCTCATACTGTTTGCTGTGCTGTATGATCCATAGTGCACATTGCCTCATTGTGTAGGCTACACTGTGCAGTACATATGTATTCTACGTCTCATTCTGTAAGTTTTCCTGTATGTTCCATATTCCACACCTCCTTATTCTGTACACTGCTGTACAGTCCATATTCTTCACCACCTCATTCTGTACACTGTGCTGAAAGTTCCATATTCTGTACGCTGTGCCGCAGGTTCCATATTCCACACCGCCTCATTCTGTAATTTATGCTGTACGCTCCATATTCCACATTGCCTCATTATGTACACTGCTGTACATTTCATATTCAGTACCACCTCATTCTGTACTCTGTGCCGCAGGTTCCATATTCCACACCGCTTCATTCTGTACTCTGTGCCGCAGGTTCCATATTCCACACCGCTTCATTCTGTACTCTGTGCCGCAGGTTCCATATTCCACACCGCCTCATTCTGTACTCTGTGCCGCAGGTTCCATATTCCACACCGCCTCATTCTGTACTCTGTGCTGCAGGTTCCATATTCCACACCGCCTCATTCTGTACTCTGTGCCGCAGGTTCCATATTCCACACCGCCTCATTCTGTACTCTGTGCCGCAGGTTCCATATTCCACACCGCTTCATTCTGTACTCTGTGCTGCAGGTTCCATATTCCACACCGCCTCATTCTGTACTCTGTGCCGCAGGTTCCATATTCCACACCGCCTCATTCTGTACTCTGTGCTGCAGGTCCCATATTCCACACCGCCTCATTCTGTACTCTGTGCTGCAGGTTCCATATTCCACACCGCCTCATTCTGTACTCTGTGCCGCAGGTTCCATATTCCACACAGCCTCATTCTGTAAGTTATGCTGTACACTCCATATTCCACAGCACCTCATTCTGTACGCTATGCTTTCTATCCACAACTCGTTCTGTACCCTGCGCTGTTTGTACTGTAATTCCACGCCGCCTCCTTTTGTACACTGCACTGTACATTCCCTTTTCTGCACCAACTCATTCTGTACTATGCAAGTCATCTTAGACTATAACCATGCCTATTTAGGCCATGTCCAGTATTATGTTGCACATAGGCCCACTGCATTAAGAAAAGGTCCCTGGCTGAGTCCCATATGTAAAAGCATCTTAAACCAAAAACCAAAAAGCCAGCGGAAAGCTGTTTTTTTTTTTCTTACTGAAGGAAACTTCAGTTTGGTTGCGGTGGGTGTCCCGGGCAATGTGTTATGTACGTGGATTATAAGGTGCGGCCTCTGCGTCTTCAGGCAATGGGAGATTCTTACCTTTAATTGATCACAGTACCTTTTGGAAAGATGTTTTCACATGAAATTACATTTACTAGCACAAGGACACACCACTTCAGCCCAGGGCCTGGTACATACTGTAGCTAGCAAGCCAAAAGAAAGGGCAGCGTGTACAGTCTTAATTGCAAGGTTAGAAGGGTGAATAAGTTAGATTTTTTTTAAAATCAATTTTCCATTAAAATGCCATAAGACAGTAACCCTCAATTTTTACGTATCTGAGATTTAACAGAAATGTATCGGACAGCCTGTTTTGACCAATCAAAATATTTTATCTGGTCCAGCACTGGAAAATGAGGAGAAGACTTCACCAGGTTCTTAGGGACAACACTGTCTAAGCCAGCCTTTCTCAGCCTTTTTTTCCTCAAGAAGGGAACCCCTTCTAAAAAGGATTGTATCTGCAGCTCATGGTACATTAGTGTGATCAGTAAGTTGACGAATGTTTTAAATAAAAAGAATAAATAATGTGGTATCATATTTGACACCCAAGGAAGACCAATTTGTTACCAACCCCTAACAAAATAACCTTTGATGTCTTAAAATCAATAATAATGGCAGAAAAGAAAGGCAGACAGTAAAAATAGTTGTGGATGGTATAGTCCTTTTACTTTGGTGGTCAGTATAGGAAGGACCCTTTGACATTGGTAGTTGGTAAAAAATGTCATCCTTGCATTGTTGGTCAATGTAACTTTGAGATCAATTCATCATTGATCACTGGAATCTGGAGCAACCCCAGGAAGAACCCAATTGAGAAACACTGGTTTAAGCCAATTCTATACATTCCAATGTCTTAAAGCCCCATACACACTGTTAGATTTTCTGCAGATTTTTGTCTTCAGATTTACCAAAACCATATAATATGAGGTCAAATCTTAAGAGTTTCAGAAAATCTAATAGTGTGTATGGAGCTTTAGATTGCTGAAGCTTGACAGTTAGTAAAACAGTGTCCTTAAATATACTAGTAAAGCTGAACTTTATCTGGTGCGGCCCTTGGAGCTTTTGTTGTAATAGCAGAATCAATTGGGTTTTTTTTTTTTGCAGTAGAGAACTTTAAAGTCTATCAATTTTTGTTATTTTTGCTTTAGTTCTCCTTTGTGTACTTGTACTGTAGAAATAAAAACAAATGCTTTTATTTAGGAAGTGGAATATTTAAAGATAAAGGCCATCCAGCGCTTTGGTTAGATTACTTGTTACAAAGTAAGCCTATCGGTGTTGTATTATCTCTTGTTTTGCATGATTTATTGTGAATTTCATGTATTTCCATATTTTATAGCCCTGATGAAGGGGTCCCTATAGCCTCCGGAACACGTTGGCTTGCTATTGGATCTTTGGACTTCCTTATTTGGACTTTATCATTGGTCTGGTGCTCTATTTGTCTATATTTCTATAATAATTGGGGCAGTGCTAGTAACTGCAATGAGGATATTGTTTACTAGAATGTCCAGTAGTAGTTCAGGTAATTCAGATTCACCACTAACTAAATCCCATCTTTTGGCTGCATCGATTTATAATGTGGAACTGACCTGTGAAAGCTGTGGGCCCAATAAGACAGGCAGAGGTCAAAGACCTAATTACCAGTAGGGATGAGCTCAAGTGTGTTCAGATCCTAGTCCCAACCCACCTTACCAGTCCCGCCAGGAAGCCTTCACTGCACACCACCAATCATGAGCAGCGTGTGTATGTGCAGCTGCGGGCTTCACTGCTTATGATTGGCGGTGTGCAGTGACGCCTTCCTGGCGGGATTGCTTAGGGGGGGTTGAGACTAGGATCCAAACACGCCTGAGCCTATCCCTAATAACCAGTATTTTATGGTGGAAATTCAGGGCAAGATCGCACTGCTCTAGTCTCTGTGTATAATTCTCAGGTTTACTGTCCCAGCTGCCAGCTTCCAGACATAGTCTCCTCCCAAAGCCACTCCCCTCTGACAGTTTCACTCTGATTTGGGTTTTGCTCATAGAGGTCAACATCTATAAAGTTGGGATTATAGATAAAGGCATCAAGAAAGGTGCAGAAAGAACAGATTCTCAGAATGGATGAGTCCGGAGCAGGGAGATTCCTGTACAGCAGATTTCTCTCCAGCAAGGAAAACAGTCAGCACAATAGTGACATCACTAAATCTCTAGACATCAGAGACAGCAGTGCTTCTCATATTGCAAATATACAACTAGAAGCCTGTAAGTGCAAGAGTGCCCAGGCACAGGAAGTGCACTACTGCTTCGCAGGTGCAAATTAAGAATAAAAGTCACATTTTCTGTGTACAATGTAGGCATAGACAACATTTCTAGATGTTCCCTATATGGGTGTAAGATGGTCTTAAAGGGGGAGTTAGCCTTTAAAGCAGGCATACTCAACCCGTGGTCCGCTGAGCCGTCTGATGTGGTTTGCGACCTCAAATCTACGGCAACCTCAAATCTACGGCAACCCACACAGCCTCCCTTGGATGCACACCGTTCTACTGAATGATTACTGGTCCTCCATAATCCTGATGGTTGTCATACACAAGCCACTATTGTGGCTGGCTCCCCGCTCTTCTCTTTCTTTCCTAACACACAAACACAGGAGAGGAGCCTTTAGCCAAGTGGATTGCATCTAGTGGCATCCATACAGTGGTTCTGATGGTGGATTCTCACAGTTGTGTGATGAGCTCGGTGTCATTCCGAGAGCATGTGAGTGCATTTTATCTTTACTTAATAAAGAAGTTTATTGCACTACTAGGGTATGCGTTTACCTGGTCTGTTGGTTTTTGTTTAAATTGTCCACAGTCCTTGTTTTGGCAATTCAAGGGATAGCTGCAGAGACGCTGATATAGTGAAGGCTGTAACGCTGGTCCTGACCTTCTTTTTGTCCGGTCACCCCTGAGCACGAGAGTGGGATTATTGGTGATCTGGTTATTTAAATACAGTATCTCACAAAAAGTGAGTACACCCCTCACATTTTTGTAAATATTTTATTATATCTTTTCATGTGACAACACTGAAGAAATGACACTTTGCTACAATGTAAAGTAGTGAGTGTACAGCTTGTATAACAGTGTAAATTTGCTGTCCCATCAAAATAACTCAACACACAGCCATTGATGTCTAAACCGCTGGCAACAAAAGTGAGTACACCCCTAAGTGAAAATGTCCAAATTAGGCCCAAAGTGTCAATATTTTTTGTGGCCACCATTATTTTCCAGCACTGCCTTAACCCTCTTGGGCATGGAGTTCACCAGAGCTTCACAAGTTGCCACTGGAGTCCTCTTCAACTCCTCCAAGACGACATCACGGAGCTGGTGGAGGTTAGAGACCTTGTGCTCCTCCACCTTCGGTATGAGGATGCCCTACAGATGCTCAATAGGGTTTAGGTCTAGAGACATGCTTGGTCAGTCCATCACCTTTACCCTCAGCTTCTTTAGCAAGGCAGTGGTTGTCTTGGGAGGTGTGTTTGGGGTCGTTATCATGTTGGAATTCTGCCCTGCGGCCCAGTCTCCAAAGGGATCGGATCATGCTCTGCTTCAGTATGTCACAGTACATGTTGTCATTTGTGGTTCCTTCAATGAACTGTAGATCCCCAGTTCCGGCAGCACTCATGCAGCCCCAGACCATGACACTCCCATCACCATGCTTGACTGTAGGCAAGACACACTTGTCTTTGTACTCCTCACCTGGTTGCCACCACACGCTTAACACCATCTGAACCAAATAAGTTTATCTTGGTCTCATCAGACCACAGGACATGGTTCCAGTAATCCATGTCCTTAGTCTGCTTGTCTTCAGCAAACTGTTTGCGGGCTTTCTTGTGTATCATATTTAGAAGAGGCTTCTTTCTGGGACAACAGCCATGCAGAGCAATTTGATGCAGTGTGCAGCGTATGGTCTGAGCACTGACCCCCCCACCCCTTCAACCTTTGCAGCAATGCAGGCAGCACTCATACGTCTATTTCCCAAAGACAACCTCTGAATATGACGCTGAGCGTGTGCACTCAGCTTCTTTGGTCAACCATAGGGAGGCCGATTCTGAGTGGAACCTGTCCTGTTAAACCGCTGTATGGTCTTGGCCACCTTGCTGCAGCTCAGTTTCAGGGTCCTGTGAATCTTCTTATAGCCTAGGCCATCTTTATGTAGAGCAACATTTTTTTTTTTTTCAGAACCCCAGAGAGTTCTTTGCCATGAGGTAAACTTCCAGTGACCAGTATGAGAGAGTAAGAGCCGGTTCACACTGGGACGACTTTTCAGGCGACTTAGCCGCCTGACAAGTAGCGTCCCGTTCCATACAATGGAACTGTTCTAATCGGAGCGACGCAAGTCGCTCCGACTTAGAAAAAGGTTCCGGTACTACTTTGGGGGCAACTTGAGGTGACTTGCATAGACTTCTATATAGGAGTCGTTTTGCAAGTCGCTGCTGCAGTCGTGTTCAAGTCGTCTGAGGCAGTCGCGCTGGAAGTCGTGCTGCCTCAGTGTGAACCGAGAGTAATAGCGATAACCCCAAATTTAACACACCTGCTCCCCATTCACACCTGGGTCCTTGTAACACTAATGAGTCACATGACACCGGGGAGGAAAAATGGCTAATTGGGCCCAATTTGGACATTTTTACTTAGAGGTGTACTCACTTTTGTTGCCAGCGGTTTAGACATTAATGGCTGTGTGTTGAGTTATTTTGAGGGGACAGCAAATTTCCACTGTTCTACAAACTGAACACTCATTACTTTACATTGTAGCAAAGTGTCATTTCTTCAATGTTGTCACATGAAAAGATATAATAAAAAATTTACAAAAATGCGAGGGGTGTACTCACTTTTGTGAGATACTATATGTGATTTTTGTGATTAAACATCCAACAGGATTGGTCCCATGGAAAATGATGATCCTGATTGTTGTTTAAAATCTTGATTATGCGAGTCAAAACAAAATAAAATAAAAATTCGGAACCATTTCGTTTCATTGGGACCCACAACCAATGACACGTGCTCTTCAGATTGAGCACCCCTGATTTAAAGCCTGCTCTGTTCTTGAATTCCTCTATATTCTATATTATTTACTTGTTACTATGGAAGGACTAGAAGATTAACCTTTCGTAAATCTAAGGATGTTCTGCACATTAAAACAATATTGTGACCTATAAATCTATAAAAAGCCATCTTTTCCTCCTTGCAGTTGCTGTATTTGAACAAGGCCTGTTAGGCTCCGTTCACACATCGCGCGCAGCAGGTCGCCCAAAAGAAGATTCTGGAAAGAAGTTCCGATTTTTCACGCAACAATTACGGCAAAATCTCACCATGTTTAGGGCGCCATTAAGAAATAATTGCATCGCAAACGAATCCTGCAAAAACAAATTCAAATCGGATATGTGTGAACGGAGCCTCAGCGTTTGTATAGAACTTTTATCTATTTCCTTACCTATGTAGTTCTATTAAACAGTTTGTTTTTGCATTGCAGGTTTTGTCATTTATACATCGTGTATCTAAGAAAGTATATAGACCGCAGGTCATGGCCTGCAGTCCCAGTACTTGGCAGAGGTAACCTCTAATTATTCTTATTATTCCTTTGAAGGACCAGTAAACATCAAAACCTTTCTTTATATGAAAGCACCATTAATAACATTCCATAGAATGTGAAAGTGGGTGTGCCTCTTGTGTTACCACAAATGAGAAGTTTGACATTTATAAATCTTACTTTTGAAGCTGGTCTTCTCTGTTCTTTGATATTTTATGGTAAATGTATTTTTGTTTCCTTTTTTCTTTTATTTTTAACCACTTAAGGACCGAGCCTCTTTCTGAGATTTGTTGTTTACAAGTTAAAAGCTGTTTTTTTTTGCTAGAAAATTACTTAGAACCCCCAAGGTCCCCTCAAGAAAATGTGACTTGCTTTAGAGTTCCTTCTGTTTGAATTGCAGATTTAACCTGTGGGGACCGGAGCGTGCTGCACTTACCAAAATGGAAAAATGATAGTACTAATACCTAAAATCTCATATACCTTCTAATGTCTAATGTAAATTTTATTATTATTTTCTTTTACAAAAGGTTTATTAAAGTTAAAATTTTTCAAATTACAGAGGATACAATAAGCCTACCATCAGTTTGTATGTTGTACAAAATGAAAGCAAGCATGTAAATTGCAAAGGAAGGCTCACTAAATATAGGCTAACAGCCAAATACATAGAAAGAAACCAATAGTGACTGAAACAGTTAGCTGGTTTATTAATATGGTAATAGCAGGAATAGATAACAAAATGGGAGAAAGGGTAGGGGATATGTGATCAACCCAAGCATGAGCTTCAATATGCAGATCGCCTATGGCACCATTGTAAAATATCCATTATGAGTAAAGGGTGGTAACAGGTGGTAATGTATATCATGATGGTGATCCAGGTAGTATCATGAAGGATTGTTGGGGGGGGGGGATTATGGAACGTGTCAGGTATAGGGATGTGATGGGGGTCTCAAGGGTAGGGGATCGATGCCCATTTTTATTTTTAAATCCAAAGCTTTCATTAAAATAATGCCTGGAGCTCAAGAATGCTGGGATTCATCAAAGGAGGAAATGGTTAGAAAAAGTATTAAAAAAGGTAGTAATTGACTTGTACACAACTACAGCCCCCACCGAGACTCATTCTATGTCTCTCTTCCTTGAAAAGGTGATTTTCCCACAGCTAACAGAAGAACAGATAGAATTACTAGAAGCACCACTTACTATAGACGAAATATTAACTGCTATAGCTAGTTTTGCACGGTCCAAATCTCCCGGTTCGGATGGACTCCCAATTGAGTTCTATTCCCAATTCAGTGAAATACTAACCCCTAGACTATTAAAACTATATAATCACCTCTTTGAAACTGGGACCCTACCCCCATCTATGACAGAGGCCACAATAGTTCTCATCCCTAAACCCGGCAAAGATCTGGGCTTCCCAGAATCTTATCGTCCAATATCACTCCTACAGGTCGATATCAAAATACTTGCCAAAGTATTATCTATTAGGCTCAATCAAGTAATATTAACATTAATACACGCAGATCAGGCTGGTTTCATGCCTGGGCGCAACACCTCGTTTAACCTCCGTAAACTATACATTAACTTACAGGCTACACATGAGGATGTTGGTTCACGGGTTGTAGTGACCTTAGATACGGCGAAAGCCTTCGACTCGGTAGAGTGGCGATATCTCTGGAGATGCTTGGAGGGATATGGATTTGGCCCAAAATGTATTAAATGGGTCCAATTATTATATCAGGCGCCTAGGGCCAAGGTGGTGGCTAATGGGTGGTCGTCTCAGTTGTTCGACCTCAGCAGAGGCACGAGACAGGGCTGCCCCTTGTCCCCACTGTTGTATGCCCTGGCGGCTGAACCCTTGGCAATGTCCATTCGAGCAAATCCAGAGATTAGGGGACTTAGAATGGGTTCTCTGACTGAAAAAATTAGCATGTATGCAGATGACACGCTATTATACCTGGCAGACTCGGGCCCATCATTATGCAATGCACTCCGCACGATAGAAGAATTTGGAATATTCTCAGGACTGAAAATTAATTGGGACAAATGCCAAATTCTACCAATTGACAGCTTTCCACCCCCAGAATCCCAAACCAGGCTCCCGCTTCAGAGAGTAGCTATCATTAAATATCTGGGGATACACATAACCAGATCCCCTGCAGACTATGTATCCCTAAATATAGATCCCATCATTTCCCTAGTTAAAAATAAAATACGGGTTTGGTCCAAATTACCATTAGGAGTTTGGGGTCGTATAAATTTAATTAAAATGATTCTATTATCCAAAATACTTTATGTTTTATGGCACACCCCCATTTATTTACCCTTAAAACATTTTAAATCTCTAGAGGCCCTCCTAAAGTCATTTGTGTGGGGTAATAATAGGCACAAATTAGCATGGCAAGCCCTCAAAAACCCGACTGATCTGGGGGGCACTGCTCTGCCCGACTTTAACCTATATTACATCGCAGCACAGTTATCCCAGCTTTTTCATTTAGACAAAACTGATAGTGAGAGATTTCTCATGCTCCTATGTCCGAAGTGGGCGCAGTATACCAAAGACCCGATATACGCAATAGCGGCGGATTTAGGTGGGATGGAACTAGGAGAAAGAAGACACAACATGATATACCACTATAGGAAAATATGGAACTTAGCAGCTTCTAGACTTGACATATCACAGTATAACAACTACACGCCGCTATGGCATAACAAAAATCTTCAGGAGCTTAATAAAATACAAGACTCATTCATATGGTCCATACAGGGAATATTTTACCTGCACCATATATTAAAAGATGGACAGCTTAAAACATTTGATCTACTTAAAGAGGAATTTACAATCCAGGATCAGATGTTCTTCAGATTCCTACAAATTCGTCATGCGCTACAATCACAATTCCCTGATTCTTACCCTAGCCCTTCACCTAATGTTCTTATAGCTATAATCAAGAGCACAGACTCTCATAAATTGATCTCGGCTTTTTATAACTTGCTTTTAACACCTGTAGCCACTAAAATAGCATACGATCTTAAACCAAGATGGGAGAGAGAGGTGGGACCGGTGGAGGACGAGGAGTGGGGGGAGGCATTGGAGGCCTGCAAAACTGTATCTCCTAAACTTTCAGATCGATTGACACAGCTTTATATTCTCCACAGGGCATATCTCACACCACTCAGAGTGGCAAGATATAAGAGTTCACAAACCACCACATGTCAGATGTGTGGGAGAGAGACAGGCACTTTTTTTCATCTACTCTGGACATGCCCCAAGATAAAAGGATTCTGGGAACAAATTGTGGCATTTTTACATGATATAATGGGCTCACCTTTAGCTCTGGACCCTAAACAGTGCCTATTGAGTATAGTTGCAGACACAACTGACAAATATACAAAAACTTTTCTACACTAAACACTTTTTGCAGCAAGAAAGGTTATTGCCAAAAAATGGATGAGGCAGGAGTCCCCTAGAATAGTGGAATGGAAGGTGGAGATAAATAATACATTACCGTACAAGAAATGTATATATATTAACAGAGGTTGCCCAGCCAAGTACAACAAAATCTGGGATAGATGGCTTTAAGAATCTTCTACCTGTGTCTAATGTAATTATATGGTCATAGAGTGATTTCATAGTTATAAGTATAGATGGATAGTCTATTAAAGCCAAATATATGTATCGTGAATATCACTACACGCCAGATATGTTAGCACTTAATGTTTTTTCTTTTTTTTTTTATTATTCAAGTTATAACGATTGTCATACTGTTACAGCGTCAACATGCCACCGTAACCATTTTATGTATGCACCAATTATTCAATAAAACCTTGTTTGATTTTAAAAAAAAGGTAGTAATTGTTCATAAAACAGTCGGGATGGGCATTGTGCTTGATGTGATCATGCTGGAGCAGATAAGACCTGGGACTTAACTCAGGACTTACCAAAGTATGAGGATAGCCCCATGAGAGGAGGCAGTGCAGGATCCCCAAGGGCTCAAAGTATTATTCTGAGGCCAGTATTCACCAGGGACCCCTTGCAGCTGGTTCTGACCCCAGGTCACAACCCTCAAGCTTTAGCACCACAGACCATGAGTCGGAATGATGCTGGGTAGTAAGTCTGGAGCAGATAGGTGAACTGCAGTTAACAGTAGATGAAAATAGGCCACTAGGTGACAGTCCAAAGGACAGAACAGACAGCAGTCATGGACAGCCAGGATACAAGCCAGAGGTCAGAGCAGGTAACATAAAAGGATAACCAGGAACTAACCAGAGGTCAGAGCAGGTAACATAAAAGGATAACCAGGAACTAACCAGAGGTCAGAGCAGGTAGCAGACGTGGATAACCAGGAACTAGCCAGAGGTCAGAGCAGGTAGCAGACGTGGATAACCAGGAACTAGCCAGAGGTCAGAGCATGCAGGAGACATGGATAACCAGGAACTAGCCAGAGGTCAGAGCATGCAGGAGACATGGATAACCAGGAACTAGCCAGAGGTCAGAGCATGCAGGAGACATGGATAACCAGGAACTAGCCAGAGGTCAGAGAAGGTAGCAGATACGAATAACAAAGAACTAGCCAGTGGTCAGAGCAGGTAGCAGACGTGGATAACCAGGAACTAGCCAGAGGTCAGAGCAGGTAGCAGACACGAATAACAAAGAACTATCCAGTGGTCAGAGCAGGTAGCAGACGGGATAACCAGGAACTAGCCAGAGGTCAGAGAAGGTAGCAGATACGAATAACAAAGAACTAGCCAGAGGTGGGACAAAGGAATTAATGGACTAGAATGCAGGATGCATAACAAGAAAGCTCACTAGTAGCATGGCAGCAGCCAGTGATAATATTGATTGGACTGTGAGATGTGAACTGCTCTGAGTTTAAATAACCTGGGCAAAGAGACCAAGCCGCTGTGATAGAATGGAGGCTGTGCCACTCTGGCTGCGGTGATGGTGCTGACGGGGTGAAGGCTGCAATGAAAATGCAACGGACTAAACAAAAGAAATCTGTGTGTCAGCTTTAGGGTTTACATCCACTTTAAACACTGCATTCCAAATTCTTCCAAACTGCTTACTGTACATTAGTTAGCAAGTAATTATGAAATGTGTAATGTCAGTAAACCAGAGAAATATAGAACTAAAGAAAAAGTAGTTCTGAATTTGCTGCAACTTCAATAGCTGCAGGTCAAAGATTCAGAAAGTACTGACATGAGAGGGCCAATCTATTTTTAGGAGGTGATGGAAGATTCTGTATCTCTCTCTTAGCAAGGGTTTCCTTTAAAGCGGAGTTCCACCCTAAAGTGGAACTTCCGCTCATCGGATTCCTCCCCCCCTCCGGTGTCACAATTGGCACCTTTCAGGGGGGAGGGGGGTGCAGATACCTGTATAATACAGGTATCTGCACCCACTTCCGGGTACAGCTAGCCGCAGCTAGCCGCAGACTCCCCGCCCACCCCCGTTGTGTTGTGGGAAATACACAGTTCCCACAACACAACGGGGACCAGTGAAGACGCGCAGCGCGACTCGCGCATGCGCAGTAGGGAACCGGGCAGTGAAGCGGCAACGCTTCGCTTCCTGATTCCCTCAGTGTGAATGGCGGCGGCAGCACCCGAGGATCGAGGGACGGCTCGGTCTCGGGTGCCGACATCGCTGGACCCCGGGACAGGTAAGTGTCCTTATTTTAAAAGTCAGCAGCTGCAGTATTTGCAGCTGCTGACATCTAATTTTTTTTTTTTTGGTGAAACACCACTTTAAGGCCAGTTTTTCTTGAAGTCCATGCTGGCTATCTTTTAACCATGGCAGTGTTGGGAGATTAGACTGAAGGAGTTTGGTTTAACAGGTTCAGCTGGGATTTGGCATTACAGAACATTGTTTCCAGTGAGAACAAACTATTACACAACCCAACCTCCTTCAGCAGTATAAAATTGGGTGGAACTAGTGAACTGGTAGTTGAGATGTGGGGCTTCATTGGTGGACTTTAGTTTCCCCCTTTCTAAAGTTTTGAACCTTCATAACTGAAACAATGTCTACTACTGCCTTCAATCTTAGATGATGGCAGCAACTTATTGAGGGGAGAAGAAAAAAGATCAATGCATTTTACATCGTGAGAAAGGAATAGACTGATGCCAAAAGCTAAAGGTGTTCCTACTGATTAATCCCAGTGGGTGGGGCAATATACATTGTAGGTATGTGGCTTGGATGGAGCCCAGGCTGAGGCTGTTTTCGCTTTCCATACACAGGGTTTTGTTGTGATGTGCGGCTTTTGGGACTTTTCTTTGTTCGCAAAGGCATAGACCGACTTAGGGAGTTTCTGTTTTATCTGGAGTATTATATTATGTTAGCTTTGTCCTCTATAGCTGAGTTGTGTATTGGGTCTTAGTGATATGGCCAGTAATTCAATAGCTCATTCTACTCTGTTTGAATTCTCCCCAGCTTCTTACATCTTATGGCATCTTCAGCACTAGGACTTTCAGATATGGCTTCACCATGAGCTTATCCTAGGCAAGGCTGGGTAGTCAATGGAGACTAGGGGTATTGTACTCAATTTTGAGGCTAGCCAATCTAATGTCCAATTTTTAGACCTCAATATCACCATTCAGGACGGCCAGTTTATGACCTCTACGTTTTTTAAGAAAACGGATCGTAACTCCTATATCCCTCTAAGTAGTTGCCACCATAGGTCCTGGCTTCGGTCTATACCTAAGAGTCAATTTATGCGACTTAAACGCAACTGTTCTGACGATTCCCAGTTTTTACAACAGGCCGGAATTTTGACCAATAGGTTTATTGAAAAGGGGTACACTAGAGAATCTCTGACTCATGCTTTGGAGGGGGTTAAAGCTATAGATAGGAGACAACTATTGAGCGAGAGGGTGGGCCCTAGAGAGAATTCTGTCACCTTGCCCTTTATTACCACTTATTCTATCCAACATGATAACATTAAAGGCTTGTTTAATAAACACTGGCACTTATTGGGCAATGACCCCATTTTAAGAGGGGTTATCCCAGATAAGCCACAAGTGATCTTTAAGGGAGCACCATCCCTCAGGAATAGATTAGCCCCAAATGCTCTTGACCCCCCCGTTAGGGGGATTCAAGGCCTTTTTGATAATCTGAAGGGGTATTACAAATGTGGGAGGTGCCGGGTCTGTAAGCTAAATCTGTGCCATCCAGACGTACCCTCAAATTTACCTCCACCAGTACACAAGAGGAGCATGATATAAAACCCTTCATCACCTGTACCACAGAGGGGGTCGTCTACCTACTACAGTGCCCTTGTGGCCTACAGTATGTGGGTAGGACTAGACGACCCCTTTCTGTTCGCCTGAATGAGCATATTACCAACATTATCAATGGCTTTCCCAAACACTCTGTTTCAAAGCACTATCTGATTTCTCATAACAAAGATCCCTCTAAAACTTTGTTTTTAGGGATCGATAGGTACCGGCCCCACTGGAGGGGGAGTTCCCTGACCAGGAGCATTTCTAAACTTGAAATGCTGTGGATACATAAAATCAGGTGTTACGTCCCATATGGACTTAATGTCGATACTGACACCAATGCCTTTATCGACAACTCCTAACAATACTCTTTTGTTTAGTTCATTGGTTCTATTATCGATTAATAACTATTGCTGTTTTTATTCTTATGGGCTTATACTTCCCTTGAATGACTTTTTAGGTTGTTACTTATCCCAAGTAGGCAGGTTCTGGTGTTTGTGTACTCTCTCTATATACTTATATTTTTTCGACCCCCTATATTTTATGTGTGTGGTTCAAGCTCTCTTTGGGTTGGTTCACATCTCAATGGGCTGGTTCTGCTGTTTATGAATTTACCATAAGCTCTGTCCCCAATTCCAATTTTCAAGTGATGGGGGTTTTTTGCCATTTACTATGTTTATATATATTTTTATTCCTGCTTTTCATATGTATTCAATTAATATGTAATAATAGAGTTACTGTTTAATAGTACCCCAATTTTGAACTGTTTGGTATATGAGGTCGAGAAATCATCTTTCCCTCCGGCTGTACTATCTGAAATTTGTCCTTGATTATGCCATCATTGGGATTAATTAATATATCCACTGATCTTGACGTTGTAACTGTGCCCAGGTATGCCCCTCACTGGTGTAAGCTGGGCCCTCGTAAAACCAATACAATTGAATCCAATTTGTATTTAGCCTGACTTAATTTAAATTGGCATCTGTTTCCATATATGTTATCGATGAGCTTATTGTGTTTCTTTTTTGTCTGCTCCCGTTTCCCCTTCTACTCCCATTAATTTGCAACGTTTACTATATTAACTGAACGGTATCCGTTAGAATATGGGATCCCCTAACTAAGATGGCGTTTCTATATCTTCCGCCCTTACTTGGCGGAGCGCAAGGTGATTTCCGGCCTTTGTTGATTTCGAGGCTTGGTTGTATTTGTTTGGTATATATGTGCGACACGTCAGTGCGTCGCCCGTGCCCCAGACGACGTCAGAAGTGTGATGAAACGTACGTCGGGCGTGCTGACGTGCCGTATCCACCGTCTGTAGGACGGGTGTTCGTGCTAGCCGGCCGGCTTTCCATGCTGTTTTTTATCCAACACACTGTAAGTGTAATTTTAAGTCTTTTAATAAATATCCATCCAGGATTACGCTATGTTGCTCTTCCTTCTTTTTTTGGGGCATTGTTTGTGAGATTAACTCCAGGTTGTGGGCATAGCCTTCCCTGCATCCTGGTTTCCTTTGCGGAGGATAGTGAGCCATCCACGGTCTGAGGAAGTGTCCAAACGGTGTCCCCTTCTCAAGAAAGGCCCCGACCGGGTTAAGGTCACAAGCTCTTTAAGCTTGCCATTTGGTAAGCGCCCATTTTATACTTAACACTGTGGTGTGGTGAAGGTCCATCCAGTTCCACCTTATTTGCCTATCAAGGGGCTCAGTTGCCCGGTTTATCCATTGCACTTTGAAGATTTCCTTTCACCTATTGGACTTTATTTGGCACTTGATTGTTTTGGACTTTTATTTATCACTATTCACTATTTGTGATTTATTTATATATTTCAAATTACAGCGCTGCTTTCTTTTGTTTATTTACTGTTTAATGTGTGTATCTCACATATAAGCGGCTGCTCTTCTTTTCAATTGTCTGTCATTTGTTTATTTACTTGATTGCTCATTGTTTACATCATATAGCGCGGTGATTCCCTCTTTTATTTATTATATTATGTTAGCTTTGTCCTCTATAGCTGAGTTGTGTATTGGGTCTTACTGATATGGCCAGTAATTCAATAGCTCATTCTACTCTGTTTGAATTCTCCCCAGCTTCTTACATCTTATGGCATCTTCAGCACTAGGACTTTCAGATATGGCTTCACCATGAGCTTATCCTAGGCAAGGCTGGGTAGTCAATGGAGACTTTTTAGGGTATGGTTGGGAACTCTGAAGGGGAAACTCTTTCCTCTGCAGTTCTGAAATAGGCCTGTGGGCAAAATACTGGTTTTATGGGATGTGGTATTCTGGCCAGTGCAATGTAGTAGGGATTACAAAGTTTGAGACCATCACACATTATCCTGATTAAATGTTATGCGGTGGAGTCCCCCTTTAAGCCACATTAGCCAAGTTTTATTCTGAATTTGACTTTGTTTGCTCTAGATATTAATGCAGTAAGTGGTACATTTTCCCCAGAGTTGTCTCTACGTCTTATCGAGGACATTGCCACTTTCATCAGTCTTCTAGCACAGCCCGCAGGTCCTTCCTGGATTCTGAGTGCTAAACTAGCAAAACATCAAAGTCACTTGATGGAGAAATCAACAGATGAGATGTTTGTTATTTTTATGTGATCAGCCTGGGGAATCCCTGAGGAAAAGGCACTCTGTTTAGAGAGAGTTTGGAGGAATTCCATACTGAAGCGTGTATGATGATCACCTTCTTCTAAATGCTAGTTGCCCAGCTGTCTGACTGAATGCCTTGAGTCCGAGAACCAGAGCAAGTATGCAGCCAGTGAAGTCAGATCTCCTGATCTGTGTACTTGTTCTAGGCATTAAAACTATTACATCTGCTTGACAGCTAGACAATTGGCATTTTCAAAAAGAGATTTCAACCATATTCTCTCAGAGTATAGGTTTTCACAAAAGGTAATGTGTAGTCTTCTTGGTGTTTTTAGATAAGCATGTAACGGTAATGAACTATCAGTGTGTGTATGTAGAGTTTTTTAAACCTTGCTTACATATACACTCATCGGCCACTTTATTAGGTACACCTTGCTAGTACCGAGTTGGTCATTTTGCCTTCAGAACTGCCTTAATTCTTCTGGTCATAGCTTCAACAAGGTGTTGGAAACATTCCTCAGAGATTTTGGTGCATATTGACTTGATAGTATCACGCCGTTGCGGCAGATTTGTTGGCTGCATATCCAGGATGCGAATTTCCCATTCTTCCACATCCCAAAGGTGCTCTATTGGATTGAGATCTGGGGACTGTGGAGGCCATTGGAGTACAGTGATCTCATTGTCATGTTCAAGAAACCAGTGGTGAGAGGTAGAGCTGCACAATTAATCATTAAAAAAATCGTGATCTCGATTCAACCCCCCTGACAATCTCCAATGCAGACTTTGAAGATTCTTTCATATAACAAGTGAAGAGGCTTTATCTGCTTTCTCAGCTGTCAAAAGAAAATATCTGGGCAGTCTGCCAAGGTAACAGGAAACATTGTAACTAATGCTTCCTTCTTAGATCAAAGGGATAAACTTTTGTGTGTAAAGAAAATATCCACAGTCTGCCAAGTTTTTAACAACATGAAACATTGTAACTAATTTCCTTCTTAGGTCAAACTTCTGTGTGTAAATGCAGGAAGTTTAACCACTTAAAGTCCAAATCTTTTTCTGACACTTGTTTCTTAAAGTGGTTGTATACCCTTTTTGTTAACTTTTACCTACAGGTAAGCCTATAATAAGGCTTACCTGTAGGTAAAAAAAATATCTCCTAAACCTATACGGTTCCTATACGGTTCCCCTATACGGTTCCCCTCGCAATGAGCCGCTGACTCCAGCGGCGCATGCGCACAGGGGATTCTCGGCTGACATAGTATGCGGTGCATACTAGCTCATTATGCCTTTTCCCTTGCAGGTATAGGAAAAAAAAAACAAAAAACGCGGGTATACAACCGCTTTGAGTTAAAATCAATATTTTTTTGCTAGAAAATTACTTGGAACCCCCCAAACATTTTATATATTTTAGCAGAGACCCTAGGGAATAAAATGGCAATTGCTGCAATATTTTATGTCACACTGTATTTACCCAGCGGTCTTTCAAATGCAATTTTTTGGGAAAAATACACTTCAATGAATAAAAAAAAACAAAACCGTAAAGTTAGCCCAATTTTTTTTGTTTCAATGTGAAAGATGTTACGCCGCGAGAATCGTGAGAGAATCGCGATCTATCTTCTAAGCAAAAAAATCGTTATTCTCATTTTAGCCAGAATCGTGCAGCTCTAGTGAGAGTATTTGAGCTTTGTGACATGGTGCATTATCCTGCTGGAAGGAGCCATCAGAAGATGGGTACACTGTAGTAGTAATAAAGGGATGGACAAGGTCAACAACAATCAGGTAGGCCGTGGTGTTTAAACAATGCTCAGTTAGTACTAAGGGGCCAAAAGTGTGCCAAGAAAATATCTCCCACACCATTACACCACCACCAGCCTGAACCATTGATACAAGGCAGGATGGATCCATGCTTTCATCTTCTTTAGGCCGAATTCTGACCCTACTATCTGAATGTCGCAGCTGAAATCGAGACTCTGCAGACCAGGCAACGTTTTTCCAATCTTCTATTGTCCAATTTTGGTGAGCCTGTGCAAACTGTAGCCTCAGTTTCCTGTCCTTAGCTGACAGGAGTGGCACCCGGTGTGGTCTTCTGCTGCTGTAGCCCATCTGCTTCAAGGCTCGATGTGTTGTGCGTTCAGAGATGGTATTCTGCATACCTTGGTTGTAACAAGTGGTTATTTGAGTTACTGTTGTCTTTTTATCATCTCAAACCAGTCTGCCCATTCTCCTCTGACATCAACAAGGCTCATTAGATATTTTCTCTTTTTCTGACCATTCTTTGTAAACAATAGAGATGGTTTTGCGTGAAAATCCCAGTAGATAAGCAGTTTTTGAAATACTCAGAGCAGCCTGTCTGGCACCAACAACCATGCCATATTCAAAGTCACTTGAATCCCCTTTCTTCCCCATTCTGATACTCAGTTTGAACTTCAGCAAGTCATCTTCACCATGTCTAGATGTCTAAATGCATTCCTGCCATGTGATTGGCTGATTAGCAATTTGTGTTACCAAGCAATTGAACAGGTGTACCTAATAAAGTGGCAGGTAAGTGTAAATATATGATGTGTGATCATCTATGTACATGGAGACAGTCATATTTTCTAATTACATACGCAGGTACAACTTCCAGCTTTGCACTGCTAAAGAGTGGTTGTGCTTTATTGCTTTTTCTCACGGTGAAAAGATTATCAGCCGGTTCATTGAAAACAATGTGCACTCCCTGTATGGTTGACACCTACAAGAGACTATCATTCTAAAACAAACAATAATAAAATCATGCTCTCTGCAGTAGAAACCTCTGAATACTTACCTTTCCAGTGGGTGGCTGGCATATAGGAGTACTGCATGTGTTGGAAAAACAAAGGCCTCCGACACTCCAGGAAGTGTCAAAATCTAGAGATTCTGCTGGAGGCTTTAGCGCTTGAACACAGCACTCACCCCCTGCCTGGGAAGTAGCATTCAGAGGCTTCTATTGTATAAACTATTCTTTAGATTTTTTTTTTTAGGAAGCAACAGAGGTTCACCTAGAAATGACGCTGGGCTGTAGAGGGAAGCATTCCATTGGTTCCTAATTCTCTTGGAGACTTCCACCCAAATTTTGAACATTATCTCTATGCATTCTCTTCCTTGCCTAGATGCTGACATGCTGTGTAAAAAAAATTAAATCACCGTAATTACCTTTTTTTTTCTAATCTTAGCACTTCCTGGTTTTCCTCCCATGGGAGTAGGCGTGTTTCTAGCCTCTCCCAGACCTCCCACAGTCCCCTGGGAGCTAGTCTCAGGCTTCCCAGCATGCATTGTGCAACAGCGTCATCACAACATCTCTGTGAATGCTGGGAGCACAGCCTTCACCGCATCCAGGAAATACATGCTTGTGGGCTTCAAATGCCCACAATGAAGATGGAAACCGCCTTCAGTCAATTTTATAAGTTGTCCTTTACAACGAAATCGGACACAGGCGGACTTATTACACAGAACATGTGAGTAGATAATCATGAGAAGAAAAGTTTGTGAATGAACTCCAAAAAAGAAAAAAACGATAGATAGGTGGACCCCCACTTTAAGATGTATGCGTTTGAGGGAGATCCTACTGCTGGATTCCTCTAGAGATATAGTAAGCCATTTTTCTTAAAATAAACATCACAATTCCCTCATAATTCTCAGCGTAACCTAATTTTTCACATTATACAAAAAATTGGGACTAATGCCCTGTACACAGGAGTGCAATTTCCATCGGAAAAATCTTGGATGGTTTTTCCGACGGAATTCCGCTCAAGCTTGGCTTGCATACACACGGTCACACAAAAGTTCTCTGAACTTTCGACCGTCAAGAACGCGGTGACGTACAACACTACGACAAGCCGAGAAAATGAAGTTCAATGCTTCCGAGCATGCGTCTTTTTTTGCGCGTTAGAATTGCATACAGATAAATGGAATTTCCATCAAGAACTTTTTCCGTCGGAAAAATAGAGAACCAGCTCTCAATCTTTTGTTGGTGGAAATTCAGACAGGAAATGTTAGATGAAGCATACACACGGTCGGAATTTTCGACCAAAAGCTCCCATCACACTTTTTTTGGACGGAAATTTCGCTCTTGTGTACGGGGCATTACTTTACTGTTCTTTGGGGGTTTTTTTTAATTCATTGAAGTGTATTTTTCCCAATAAAATTGCACTTGAAAGACCGCTGGCAAATACAACCTGACATAACATATTGCAATGACCGCCATTTTATTCTCTAGGGTCTCTGCTTAAAAATATATATAAAGTTTGGGGTTCTAAGTAATTTTCTAGTAAAAAAATACTGATTTTACTTGTAAGCAACAAGTGTCAGAAAAAGGCTTATGAGCACCATAAACTGAAAACGCTTTATAAATAATTTTTTTAAGTACTGAAAGCAAACTCACCCATCCATCCGTGTCTCTGTTCCTTATTTTGTTGAGAAAACACCCTCCTAGCATTTCTGCAGCCATCTTGACTAAGGGCGGATATTTCATGCACCATTTACTTCCTGGAATCCATCTGTCCTTAGCTCAGGCACGCAGACAGGAGGGTGTGCTTAGCTGAGAAAGCCCCTCCCCTTTTTCAGATGAAAGAAAAACAAACTGCCAATGAAAACTCCTGGGATGTACGAGGGGGTGCTAATAAATATTGAGCCGCACTCAGAAAAAAATCGAGTGAGGAAGCTGTAAATTGCAGGGTGTACTGGCCAATTTGTCTATATTCAATAGTGCAAAAATAAGCTACCTATGATTTCAACTTATCTTTCTTTTTCAGGTCCAAACTGAACATGGCAGCACCTCCAGAAAAATGTGGAAGAGCATAGGACCATAATCAAGTTCCTGTTTCTCCAAGGGAAAGGTGCGAAGCAGATCCATGATGAAATGTCCCAAACTTTGGGTGACAGTGGCCCTTCATTTGCAACATTGGATCGTCAATTTTAAAACTGGCCATTTCGGTGTTGAAAGTGAGAAACCCAGTGGAAGGCCTGTTTCTGTCTCTGTGCCTGCAAAGGTCAAAAGTTTTGGGATCCACTTTGCTGCAAGCTTTCTCATTTCCAAGTCGTTGTGGATAATGGAGAATAATTGTCTCACTTGATATTCCCAGATATGTAGCAATACTTTTGGCTGATATTCAGCAGTCCTACATGATCATGTCATGGATGACTTTCACATTTGCAGGCACAGAGACAGAAACAGGCCTTCCACTGGCTTTCTCAATTTCTTTTCAAATAATTTATTGAGAATACAACAATACAATTTTACAGTACTGGTTTTAAATGTATGTAAGGTTACAAAATATGAGGAAAAGGAACTTCTCAATAATAACTTAGAATAATAATACTTAAGTTATTTTGTAGAAATCAGTAAGAAAATCTATTATCCAGTGTACATATCTGAATTATATGGTTATAATAATTAATAGAGCTTTTGTAATTGGAAAAATAAATAAATAAGTAAGTAGATAAATATATATATATAAAAAAAATACAATATGTCACAATAGTGAGACATAAAATGCAGGCTTTCTCAATTTCAACAGCGAAATGGCCAGTTTTAAAATTGGCAACCTAAAATTTAACTGTTGCATATGAAGGGTCACTGTCACCCAAAGTTTGTGACATTTCATCATGGATCTGCTTCGCGCCTTTCCCTTGGACATACAGGAACTTGATTATGGTTCTATACTCTTCCACATTGAATTTTTCTGGAGGTGCTGCCATGTTCAATCTGGACCTGAAAAAAAAAGTTAAAATCATAAGTAGTTGATTTTTGCACCTTTTGAATATAGAAAAATTGGACAGTACATCCTGCAATTTACAGCTTCCTCACTCAATTTTTTCTGGGTAAGGCTCAGTACTTATCAGCACCCCCTCGTATGACATCATTTTGGCCTAGGCCCAAAACCAGGAAAAGGTTAACACCTTTAATTTGTTAAGTAAATGTAATATACCTTTCTATCTACCGTATATACTCGAGTGTAAGTCGAGTTTTTAAGCACATTTTTTTGTGCTGAAAGTGCCCCCCTCGACTTATACTGGAGTCAAGCACTTTTCTGCAGCAAAAAATGTCATTTTCCGAACTGACTGGGGCCCCGTATCTCAGGGCCACTTTATGCTAGGAACCCCAAATTTGGTGTGCAAAACCAGTGAGACTGGTACCATAACATATCCAAAGCTGGGGTACCAAGTGGCCCCGAGATACGGGGCCCCAAAGCCGGTTCAGAAAATGTCATTCTCTGCTGCAGAAAAGTGCTTGACATTTTATGAACCGACTTTGGGGCCACGTATCTCAGGGCCACTAGGTGCTAGGAACCCCAAATTTGGTGTGCAAACCCAGTGAGACTGGTACCATAACATATCCAAAGCTGGGACCAAGTGGCCCCGAGATACAGGGCCCCAAAGCCGGTTCAGAAAAATGTCATTCTCTGCTGCAGAAAAGTGCTTGATATTTTCTGAACCGATATTTGGGGCCCTGTATCTCGGGGACACTTGGTGCTAGAAACCCCAGCTTTGGATATTTTATGGTGCTAGTTCCACTGAGTTTGCACACCAAATTTGGGGCTCCTAGCACTAAGTGGCCCCGAGATACGGGGCCCCAAACTCGGTCAACTGTGTCCATCTGCAGCAATGTCATTTCGGGACCATTTGGGTTCAGAGACCCCAAATTTTGGCTGCAGCTAGGGGGCATCTAGGAACCCTTAACTACCGAGTTTGAAGTTCGGGGGACCTATGGCTGCAAATGGGCACAATGAGGCATGCAAATGGGCACAGTGAGGCTGCAAATGGGCATTGTTGACCCTCTTTTCCACTTACAGTAGCTGTGCATTTCTCACCCTTGTCTTATACTCGGGTCACTAAGTTTTTCCCATTTTTTGTGGTAAATTAGGGCCTCGACTTATACTCGGAACGACTTATACTCGAGTATATACGGTATTTACTAATGCTAGCAGCATAAGGATTACAAATACTTGATTGAGAGAGTTTAGTTCCACTTTAAAGATAATCCACAAACATTTGTCATCATACAAGGGACTGCACAGGGAGGTCACAAGAGCATCGGAACAGAATTACAAATATTTTTGCAACTGGAACATTTTTCATGTGTGTGGGAACAGGTCAATTTCACAATCTTTGTACGTTGGGAGACTTTAAAATTGTATTTAAATGCCTCAATGAAATTCTTAGTGGCCTCCTAAGTGTCGTTTTAGGTAAATCAATAACAGTGCAATGCCCAGAGGATCTAGTAGAGTCTCTCTAGAAAGTCATTTGATCGTTTTTCAGAAGTGTCTGGCACCTCTGCCTAAAAAGACACACAAATTCCGGCGTTTTTCTCCGCCTGTGCGACAATGTGCTAAATAGACGCCATATTGATAGATAATTAACACATTGTATGATGCAGGCCCTGCTAATTGCTTGCTGGCAGTTATCGGTTTCGAGATGTGATAGAAGCCTTGGTGTGTCTTGGCTGTGCAGTCCTATTCCCTGGATATCGTAGCATGCTTTGCTGCTCTTTAGAGTCTTACATTTTCGCAACACAATGGCTGAAATTAGTCTTCCATTGACTAAACAATCATGGTGGAGATATACTGCTCTCTGCACTGATTCAGACCTTTCTGTGTATTGATGAAGGACCAAAGTGATCATTTCTTCCAACTCCTGAACTGGTTTGCAGTAAAAGATTTTTAGCCTGATGCTAATTACTTGGCTGTCAGTTAGATCCACCAGAGAAAAGTACGAAGGGGCAGAGCTGTGGGTGCAGGCGTCTCTGAACAGTATAGAAAACCAGTAGCTAAAGTGTATGGGTCACCATACAATCTTTTTGTACAGTCAACTTTAGATTTAGGCTCGGTTTACACTGCCACGACTTGGGATCCAACTTGTGAGAGCCCAAGTCGCATGCCATGTGAAATCCCATGTTAGCCAATCAGAGCTTGCACTCCTGAAGTCACTCTGACTTTAGAAAAGGTTACTGTACTACTTCTAGGCGACTTCTATGCAACTTGTGCCCATAGACTTTAATGGAAGTCGCCTCAAAGTCGGATCCTCATCTATATTGATGTGATTTGGTTCCGACATGGCAGAAAGATTACCCAGGGCAGTGCATGGCATCTTCCTGTATGCTGTTATCTCTGTATACCTGCTTAAGGCAAAGTCGCATCAAAGTAGTACTCAAGTCGCCAGGAAGTCACCTGGCAAAGTCGCACCGCAAGTCACGCAACTTTTGGGTCGCAGTAGTGTCAATTGAGCCTTACCAAACTATATAATATGAGGACCTGCCTAATCTGTCCAATTGGTTTGTATCCATTTGGGCAGGTGTTTGCACTACATAGTTGGAAGACCTAAAGGAGATTGCACAATCAGATTGTAACAAGTGTGGTGAGCTTATGTCAGTAATATTGCATTTTTTGACCTAAAGCTTCCCCACCAAAAATGGTCTATAATCCATGTGAACCAAACAAAAACATAAAAATCTGGCTAAGACGCTAACCACCATCGAAGTACAGCAAGTTCCCCTACTTATAAATGAGTTCCATTCCGGGAGCTTGTCCATAAATCCAAAAAAGGTCAGTGCTTGCAGACCATGGCAGGGAGCACTAATCAGTGTTAGAACACAATGGCACAGCGGGAGAGATCGGTGCTGTAGAGCTGTGCGATTAATCGGTAAAAAAACGCAATCTCAATTCAACCCCCCTCACAATCCTAATCCACCATTTCCACAATTCTATTTAACAAGTTATCTGCTCAGAGCTGTCAAAAAAAAAAAAAAAAGCCGGCAAATGTTTATCAACATTGCTCAGCGCTGAGAGATAAAAAATAAACATTGTATAATTTCTTTCTTTTTAGATCAAAGGGATGAACTTAGGTCTACAGTGAAGGGGATCACCAATAGAAAGACCCATACATAGATGGGAAATCCCGTTGTGGGTGTTTATGATCAAACAATAAATAACAATGTTTAGTCCTTTAAATAAAAAAATTTGAATAAATCCAGTATCCCAAAACAGCAGATCAGCTCACTACCACCGTGACTGCAGCCAGTTAGCTAGGGGAGCCGCATCATTCGCCTGTTCTCCGTCACGCCTACCTTGATGTCTTCCTAAAGCAACTCCTTTGACTGGTTTTGAGGGATCCATCCACGGAACACCTCATCCCCTCCCCCCTGGGATCTACAGAACCATCCATATTCTTGGGACTCCGCACACCTTCTATGACCCGGACACCAGTTGGAGGAATCCAGCAATCTGCGACACCACAGACATCCACAGCCTCCTACCACCCAAGCCTTATCTGACCCAATTCGGCGTATGGCCTGTCGGGTCCACCACATCTGGTAAGCCTTCCTTTCTCTCGGTGGTAGTGAGCTGATCTGCTGTTTTGGGATACTGGATTTATTCAAATTTTTTTATTCAAAGGACTAAACATTGTTATTTATTGTTTGATCATAAACACCCACAACAGGATTTCCCATCTATGTATGGGTCTTTCTATTGGTGATCCCCTTCACTGTATACCTACCCACTCAGGGTTATGTATGATAAGGTTTAGCGCTACACTTTTTGTTGTTTTTTGCATATATACTTTGTTGGTTGTGTTAGCTGCTTTTTCTTCCTTATGAGCAGCGCAGGATTATTTTGCATATAATGAACTTAGGTCTGTAAATGAGGGCACTTTAACCACTTAAAGACCTAAACCTTTTTCTGACACTTGTTGCTTACAAGTTAATATATGTTTTTTTTTGCTAGAAAATGACTTAGAACCCCCAAACATCATATATTTTTCTTTAGCAGAGACCCTAGGAGAATAAAATGACATGAGTTATAACCCTCCTTTGCTCTATCCAAAATAGAAAAAAACATTTTTTTGCCTATAGTTCTACGTTAACAGTTACTGAAACCATTGTGGGTATTTGCATGGCATCTGCATACTTCTAATAACCACTCAGCTATATTGCCCGTGACATTCCGTATGAGATAATGTCAGAATATCTTTGCAAATGGCCAGAATCTTGGATTTAATTTTTAAAGTATACAAGAGGGACAATAGAAAACCGGGCTCTTTAAAAAAAAATGATCTTCCCTTCTAAGGCTGCATTCACACTACAGCATCCGACCGCGGATCTGCCAACGATTTGACAGCGCTGATGTGTGAATGACGAAACGCAGAACTCGCATTTGAGATGTCATTCATTTGAATGAATGCCGCGATTTTCACGTGCTGCAATCGCGACAACCCACATCGCGGGACGCATGTCACCCAAAAATAGTTTAGAAGCTACTTTGGGGCGACCTGCATCCCCTGATTGCAGCACGTTTTATCGCGTGACAATCGCAGACCCACACTGCAATTTGAGGTGTCAGTCAAATAGCATCTCAAATATGAGTTCCGCGTTTTGCCAGTCACACATCGGCGCTTTCAAATCGCGGGCAGGTCCGCGGCAGATCTGCCCGCAATTCAAAATGCTGTAGTGCGAATGCAGCTTTAGTGTCTTAAAATTGCCATTCTAATTCAACTTTTTCAGGGTATGTATTGATTTTATCTCGGGCACAAGGATAGGCTCTCATGGCGCAGCAAAGAAATGAAGGGTTTCCTTCAATGTTTGACACAAGTTTTCTAAGAGGCTGTGAAAAAACAGCGCGTGCAGCGTGATAAAAAACATTTTAATATAGGACAGATGATTTTAAACTCAAGATTGTAGAGATTACAGCGCATGTGAAATGGTATAGGAAGTTCATCCACTCCTGGGGGGAAGGCGGTCGGCTCGCAGGTGGAAAGGCAGTCGGCTCGCAGGTGGAAAGGCGGTCGGCTCGCAGGTGGAAAGGCGGTCGGCTCGCAGGTGGAAAGGCGGTCGGCTCGCAGGTGGAAAGGCGGTCGGCTCGCAGGTGGAAAGGCGGTCGGCTCGCAGGTGGAAAGGCGGTCGGCTCGCAGGTGGAAAGGCGGTCGGCTCGCAGGTGGAAAGGCGGTCGGCTCGCAGGTGGAAAGGCGGTCGGCTCGCAGGTGGAAAGGCGGTCGGCTCGCAGGTGGAAAGGCGGTCGGCTCGCAGGTGGAAAGGCGGTCGGCTCGCAGGTGGAAAGGCGGTCGGCTCGCAGGTGGAAAGGCGGTTGGCTCGCAGGTAGAAAGGCAGCTGATGTTCCCGGCTGCACTGGTGGCTCCCAACGCTTCCTGGTTCCCTGATTGGGCTCAGAGGCGGCTGGACACGTCACTTCCGGATGGTGAGAGAGTGGGGAGGAGCATGCGTGCTCCTTCATTAGGCCCATATACCATTTCACATGCGCTGTAATTGCTACAATCTTGTGAGTTTAAAATCTCCGGTCCTATATTAAAATGTTTTTATCACGCTGCACTTAGATGGCTCTCTTCTTTGTTTTTTACTATCCACAGAGCCCCTTCTAGCTTGTTATGAGCTGACAACCATCCAAAGTCAGCCCATCTGTGACCATCTACACACCTCTTGCTGCATTTGAACTCTTATGCATGGACTCCCCACTATAGAGAGTAGATTAATCGCCCATTTCTCTCTATTTGAGCTGACAGAGCGCACACATGAACATATGTATACAATATTTCTAAGAGGTCGCATACTTCTTGGCGGTTCAAGTGCTGTTTTCTTCCTGGCAGCAATGTGTAGCATTTAAGTGAAGTAGATCTGAAGCCTCTCCACTTAGTTCATTTCTCTAAACACCTGGGATGAGTGCTTGGCTGCATGCTGGAAGAGTGAGTCTCACCATCCGAGACAACAAAAACACCTTCTATGCTTAAGCTGGCCATTTTCTGATGGAACGAATGAAATTTACTCCTTCCAGCTCGACATCCCTAGTCTGAAAAATCAAAGCAGGGTGGAAAATTGTTGGGTGAACAGCATCTGCATGCAATCAGATGCAGCCCCTGTCTTGGTATTTTGACAGCTGGCGGGGCTGCCTGTCAAAATACAATAGCCGTAGTGGGAGATTTGGCCACCTGCCCTGTTTGGCATGGATGGAGGGATCTGATTAATTTTTTCCTTTTCAGCCTGTATGTGTATGGGCAGCTTTAGGATGGCCATGTTGGCCTGATAGGAACAAGAAATGTGAACGATTCGAGACTTGCATTCATTAAAGAGAACCTGCCACCATTGGGCATCTGCATCATCTTCTTTCTTGAATGTTTACAATATTGTTGTATTTCAGTGCTTTTAAAACAGGACATCCCTGACCTCTATAGGTGCTGGTAATGTAAAGAAATTAATTATCAAAGATCATCAAATATTACAAAAAAGATTCTAAAAACAGGTTTGGGTTCACACTGGTGCGATGCGGGAAAGCCCTACCATTACTGTGCGAGTTCCCGCATCGCACCTGAATCACTGGCGGTTCACACTGACATCTGCGAACCGCTTCAGGTGTCAATGTAAAGTTAATGATACCCCCAAATCGGATCACAGTGCGAACTGTGAAATGGTACAGGAATCAAGATAAAAAAGAAAAAAGAAAAAAAAAATATATATATAAAAAAAAAAAAAAAAAAAGAAATGGTACAGGAATCAGATCTTATAGGTGTGAACAGCCATGCGATCCGATTCCAGTGCGCACCAAAAAAAGGGTCCTGTACCATTTTGGGGCGAATGTGATGTGATTTCAGCCATACAGTTTGTATGGCTGAATTTGCATCGCACAGACATTGCATGCGATGTGCACAGCAATGCGGTGCGAATCACACGTGATGTCTGAGATCACACCAGTGTGAACCCAGCCTTAGTGTGTTTGTAACATTTCACTGCCTGTGTTGTGCATTTTTCAATTTGTAAAGCTTCATTTTTTTTAATTAAAAATATAAACAATTCATACTTGCTCTGTGCAATGGTGGCGCACAGAGCAGCCCTGATCCTCTTCTTTTAGACCCCATTCACACAGGGACGACTTGTCAGGCGACCTAGTCGCCTGACAAGTCGCCTCCCGTTCTGTGCTATGGAACCGTTCTAAGGGGAGCGACGCAAGTCACTCCGACTTAGAAAAAGGTTCCTGTACGACTTCGGGGGGCGACTTGGGGCGACTTGCATAGACTTCTATACAGAAGTCGTTTTGCAAGTCGCCCGGGCAGTCGTTTGCAGGTCGCCTCGCTGAGGCGACCTGCAAGTCGTGTTGCCCCTGTGTGAATGGGCTCTTAGGGTCTGGTGCTTCTGGCTCCTTCTCCCTTACTGAGTGCCCACCTTAGAAAGCCGCTTTCCACAAGGGCACTTGTGCTGGCTCACTCCCGAGCCTTGCTGCCTGTGTCTATAGACACAGACAGCATGTCCCTGCTTTCCACATTATAGCATTTGATTGACAGCAGTGGGAGCTAATTGCTCCCGCTGCTAATAATCTGCCCAGTGAAGAAGAAGAGAGCCAAGAGAGCAGCTGGATGGAGATCAGGCTTAGGTAAGTATAAGACGAGACTGGGGGGATCCTGTGGCACACAAGTTTTTTTTTTTACCTTAATGCAGAGAATGCATTAAGGTAAAAAACCTTAAACTTTTAGAACCACTTTAATTTTCTCCACAATGCTTATAGGCACATAGATAAATGAGGGCTTGGCATATACAGTGATTTTACTGCTTTTGCACAAAATGTAAATACTTTAATGTGCTGATTTGAGCACAAGTTCACAGCTGTTAAAAGAGCTGTGGCTCCTTTTCGGACCTGGTCTCTGGCACTATCACCTACAGCAGGGTGCCTACCCCTGACCTACAGACTCACCGCTTTGGCCCCCAGCTGCTTCTCCTCTTCCAGATTTCATAAAAACCAGCATTATGCAACCCCCTTCCTGTCCACCCTGTCCAAGGGGGAAAGACCTAAGGATTCTTAAACCTTTCTTTATGGTAATGACCCATAATCCCTAGAACTCTGAGATAATTATTCTGTATTTACAGGAGGGTAGATATTGTTTCTGGGGGGTAGCGGTGAAATATAAGCTTTTTTATGCAATATGCAATATTTTTTGAAAGTTTGTACTATAAACCTGTATGTGTCACATGTGGCCTGTAGCAATTCTATCACATTTACGTCTATGGCTGCTCGGTGACTCATATCGCAGTCCACACTAATCCCATTCTGAACATTTTTTTATTCAATATGTGATATTTTAAAGGTTAGGGACAAGTAGTTGAGATTTTACACCTCTAAATCGCAGTAAAGGTGTGGGCTGTATATATACCTCACCCTGTGATGACAACACCTTGTGTTTGTAGCCTTACACCCTAATTGTTACACAAACTCTGTGCCGCAGGCCTTGTCTGTGTCATGGAAGCCATAATTGCTCATCTATGGCCAGGACAGGTTGAGGAAACAAGCTTATGCTAACTGATCTGGGATATTCATTAAATATTGGTATTTTTCAGCTCCCATAGACAAAAAAAATATTTCATAATGTTCAGATCAAGAGATAATCCGAACTACCAGCAACCCTGACAAAGGGCCTTGGCAGGAAGAAGATTGTTATTAATCCCCCAAGATAAGACCAGAGCTGGAGATATATGCACTGAGTAAAAACATACATGCTCAGCCTTTATGAGCAGGAATCTTCATAGGAAATTGCCAGGCTGTGTTTTATGGAATGTTAACATAAAGATATGTTGTGTTTTTTTTATGTTCCAGTTATCTAATCTTGCTGTGATGGATAAATCTAGAGCAACAGGAGGGCTGAGATACTCTTCTGGGTTACAAAGCTACTAATTCCTTCTTCCAGTGCTGCCATTTAGCCAAAAGCCTAGACATTGATTACGTGATCTCTGCGAATGGGACCATGCAAGTACGTTGGCAACTCCTGGCCTCCAGCAGAAGTTAAAGTGTTACTAAACCCAGGACCCTGCATTCACTATATCCGGTCTCCCACAGTACACAGAACATGGACATGTAATTATTTTTAGTAAATATTTCCTCCATGCAAAGTCCCAACAATTTCTTTCCTGTATATATCCTTTTAGTAAATATGAACTGCTAAATATCTTTTTTAATCCAGTATATAGCAGTCTTGTGACTTCTTCTAACAGTGTCCAGCCAAGCACTGGTTAAAGCTTGTAGGAGGAGTTTTCTGACTGTCCTATGAGACTGTAAGACCCCTTTGTCTGGACAATGCTGGTTGGCCCTGTGCTGATCACATGTATCCTCCCAAGAAAAAAAAAACAAACCTCTCTAGCAATACACACCAAACTGAACATGTGCAGCCTGACTCCATAGACTCTGTGTTATCAGAATAATATCAGGGGACAGTGGAAGGAGGGGGAGGTTCAGAGAATACAGGATCAAACAGCCTTTTTACGCAATGCGGAGGATTAACTCCTTAGGATCCACAGTGAGTATAATAAGCATGCTTTACTGCATATTCAGACTGATTTTACTGTAGTGGGGTTAGGAACACATTAAATAACTAAATACTTTTGACCTCATGGCAGCACTGGAGGGAGAATGAAATAGTGTTTTCTTGGGGGGAAAGTTAAATATTTCAGCTGTTCTATTATAATTTATTCATCTCTGCAGGACTATTAACATGTGTTTTTAGAATAACTTTGGCAATAAGTCCAGTTTGTATCAGGCAACAGAAGAATAGGAACAGGGGTCGATGTAAGTCCCATCCATAACTGAGTGTTGGTCTCCTCCATTCCCCCTTTACTGCCCAGGAATTAAACTCACATTTTTTTCAGAGGGCGCCAATGAAGAGAAATTTCCTAGTCATGGCGTAGTACAGAGACTGCTTCCTATATGTGTCCTGCGTTTGGTTAGACAATCTGATGTCACATGATCCAGCCTTTTTTCAGGAGGTCTGGAATGTCCCTGTGCAACTCTACAATTGATCTGCCTTCAGAAGACACTACTCCCTTCTCAGTGTAGGCCTCTTGCACATGGCAAACAAATGCCGCGTTTTGTAGTCCTGTAGCTTTTTTTTTTTAATATGGATCTGAATGCCGGCGCATTGCTATAGACCCAGTATATAGTAACAAGGCTTCATGCACAAGGCCATACTGTACAGTGTGCAGATCCCATGTAATAGCTTACATGCAGCCGCCCATTCAGATGAGGCTACACATGTTCTGCACACTGGCACACACATGGACGTATGCTTTGAACGCAGATGGTGTGCACTTGGAGCATACGTCCCTGTGGTCGCACATAACCAGTATAGCCACTTCTTCTAATTTATCTCAAAGGCAGCTGTACACGGCAGCTGCGGGTGCCAGGAGAGGGTTCTGTACCCTGCAGGGCTGTGCACATGAAGGCTAAAAAGGGTGCAGACATTTTTATCAAGCCACGACCCCACTGCTAGCCAAGCCAGTATAATACCGGCAAAGTGGAAACCACAGATAGTGGGAAACGGATGTGAAAGCCGTGTGATCCAGGATCCAAGAAAAGTAAATGCCTATTGTGTGGTGACAGATAAAGATAATCAGTTTTATAAACGGCATGAGAGCATGTTCTTTTCCACTCAAATAAATGTGGCGTTAAGCCATCTCTTATCGCTTTCTGACCAAGAATGCAATTTTTCTGAATCCTGTTCTAGAATCTTAGGAACATTTTTCTTTGCCAAATTGCAGTCTACAACCATGAACAAGACCAAATACTTTCTGAAGGCTTTACCAAATAATAGCGATTGTTGAGAATACTTATTTTAATTTAGTTGTAGGTGGAGTTAGATTGGCTGAGTCACCACCTGCCACCTCAAGGTGCTTCCAGACATGGTTCCGTAATCGGTTCTTGCCCACCCTGAAGGTTTGGCTGTTCCTGGCAACATTAGGGTGTTCATCAGCCCCGCCCCCTGATGAAGTCACGTGACGTAACGTGTAGGCCATGGCTGGGGATATCGCGGACCGAAAGTGATGTGATAAGCGCCTAACGCTGTTGTTTTACCTTACTGCGCTTTTTAAATGTCTTTGATGTAAGCATCCACTCGTCTTGAATAAATTATCACTTGTTTTAATGTACTTCACCATGGGAGGCAGTTTAATTTTATTTCTTATGTGAACTGGAGCCTTGGGTTGATATATTTAGAAAACATAATCTGGAGATTGGATTTCCTTATTTCCTGCATGTGTCCTAGAAAGCTGATCATTCACGGTATAGAGTCTGTAGTTTGGAGCCTAGAAGTTGGATACCGTCACCACTTTGGATCCTAAAGGCCATTTATTCACTACATAGAGGTGAGAGTTCTGTGATCATTGAGCAGTTGTGTGAAGGCATGGGATTTATTTTGTGGATGGAAGTTTTTTTAACAAGGACTTTTTTCATTCACTGACACTTGGACTATTGTTTTGGATTCAGTTTATTGAGTTAGCAATTGCACTTTATTACTTGATTTATTCATTCACAGATATTTGGACATTTGCATTTGAATCACTTATTATTGTTTTTTATTTTTTATCACATTGTGACTATTGAGGAACTGCACAGATCACCATTCATTTCAATTGTTACTACAGCAATCTTTTCACTGTATTTGGTCACATCACAATATATTTATTTCAATCTATTTTCTGGTAGCGCGGAGGATTACACATATAAAAATTAGGGTGTTCCCACTCTTCCTGGCAACATTAGGGTGTTCCCACTCTTCCTGCTGCATTCACCATAATTAAAACTTAAAGAGATTGTAAAGGTAAAAAAAAACAAAACATGTCTATACTTACCTGCTCTGTGCAATGGAATTGCACAGAGTGGCCACAAACTTCCTCTTCTCGGATCCACCGCCAGTGCTCCTGGCTCCTCTCTTTCCAGTGCCCCCACAGGAAGCCGCTTTCCATGGGGGCACTCGTGCATGCTCGCTTACGGGGCCCTGGTGCTGCGTCCATTAACACAGACAGCGGGACTTGGCCACGCCCCCCGCTCCCTCGTCAATGGCTTTGATTGACAGCAACAGGAGCCAACCCAGATAGCAAGGATAACTTGCCACAAATTTGTGGCAATGTTGATCTGTAAGTCTTGTTAACTTACTGCATATTTTCACTGGCAAGTTATACACTTAATGTAAAAAATCAGATGTATAGAAATCCGCCCACTCATACACCCAAAAACGATGCGCTGATGGTAAAAACCTAAATCTGAGCTGCTGCTTAAATAATAACAAGCATAAAATAAAAAATTGATTCACCACAAACTCGCCCCAAGTGAACTCAAAATAGCAGCGCTAAAAACAATCTCTAATCATAAAGTGAAATGTAGTGAAGAGTGATATAATAATGAATCAACCTGTGTAATGATTACATCAAGTCCTCACTCCTCATCATTAATGTGCATACAGTGATATGCTCAGAAATTCGCAAAAGAATGGTGCATATAAACCAATTAAGTGAATAACATATCTGTGCACACAAAAATATAATGTGAAAATTATATATATGTGAGAGTCAATGTAAATTAACTCGCAAAAATATAAAAATTATATCTATATATAAAATGTGTCCACAAACAATCCAAAAAGTAAATAGTCCAAAAAAATTCCGTGACGTGTTGTGGTGCAGATCTTCCACTTAAATGAATCTTCCACCGCACCTCTGTGACTGTGAATCCACTCCCCTTAGGTAAATAAACTCACCAGCTCCTTTTGCCCACACTCTCGTGTCAGGGCCAACAAGCCTTTATCCCACACTATCAGGGGAAATGATTGATCTTCAGTGGTACACCTATACACCTTTAAATCTCCAAAGTGTGATGTCCAAGAGCTCTCTCCACATGAAAAAAGAAAAATAATCCAATGGTGCAATAACGCAATGATATTTATTAAAATAACACACTCCTTCACCATTACACTCACATCTTTAAAATTCACTGCAAGCTCAAAGTTATACACTTGCAGAGCACTTGAGGCACAAGTTCTAGTTGACACTTTTCCAGTTTGTAGCAAATTTTCATGGCAAGTCTCTGGCAACAGCAAAGTTGCAGTGCTGAGTCTACAGCCAGAGCTCTACAAGTCACAGTGACCCCTGTGGTGGGAGGACTATTGTACAACATAACTGAACCAGAACTTGCAGCAGACTTGCAGAATGTTTGCAAAGCAAGTGGATTGCTGCAATTGTGCAACAAACTTGTGTAGCCTGGCAAGTCTAGCAATAGCTTAGCAAGTCATTTTAAAACTTGCAGTGTAATTTCTTGCTATCTGGGAATGGCTCCCGGTGTCCCAGCAAAGCTAGGGAGACATGGAAGTGGAGGGAGAGAAGAGCTGCAGACGTGCACGGTGCTGAAATGAAAGAGGACTCAGGTAAGTAAAGGGGAGGGGGGCAGGGGTAAGGTGGATGCTGATGCCTAAACATTTTTTACCTTAAAGCAAGGAATGCATTAAGGTAAAAAAATGTTTAGGCTTTAGAATCACTTTAAAGAGTAAAAAATTTAAAACAAAAAAAAATTAAAAGGTTAACAGACACCCTACCTCCTCCCTGCCGCCCAGTCTCTGCTGCACCTACCTCCATGGGAAATTAGCTGTCACTGCCCACCCAGCGGTCCAGGGATTTGAAAGCCCTGCTCTTCTTCCCATTTGTTTCTTAGGGCTTCTGGAACAGAAAAGAGAGATTCTGATTGGTCAAAGTGGTCACGAGCCAGCATGTGACCAATCCAAATAGCTCTAACGTATCCTGGAAGCCCTAAGTAAAGAATGGAAAGAAGAGCAAAGCTTTCAAATCCCCAGACTGCTGCAAAAGTTGTGTGACTGCTAATTGCCCGCAGAGGTAAGTGTGTAGAGGGTGTTCACTTTTTCATTTTTTGTGAAAAGGTAAATTCCACTTTAGAAACCCATGTAGGTGCTCTGACCTAGGAAGTCCAGTGCAAAGATCTCATTACTGGCATGCCAAGAGATTTAGGAAACCAATAGGTCTAACCGGAGGCAACAAGAACATCACTCGTCATTAAAATGGTTGGAGGGAGGAGAGATAGCATCATCATCACCCCTTCTCTCCACCTCATTCAATCAGAGAACGCTTTACATTCATTGAGAAAAATGCAAGGCATTCTCTGAATGGTGGCAGTGCAGAGGGGAGCGCCCCTCTGTGGTTACTGCACAGAAGGGCTGTCACTCTGCATGGCACTTGGCAGATCGTTCCCATCAATGTAGTAGGTCAGGTTACCACAGTGATTTACAGCTTCCACAGTGGCCCGATCAGTTGTCACATATGCTGGCCCAATGTAGGTATACAAAATATATCATCCCTTGAGTTCAATTTTGACAGTATCCTTCACCGGAGGGTGATGGTGAAAATGATCTGAGTATAGATACACAGTGGAACCTGCACACATGCTTGGGAAGGCTAGCAGCCACGTCAGCTAAACAAAGACAAGAGACTCAGACCGCCCTGCGCAAACATTGCAGGAACACCTGTAAAAGGTGAGACTACTGCTTTCACATCGAATGTCTCTGAGCTGTCCTGGGGTGACCACACTGTAAGGAGCTTACTAAAGTGGACCTGTTATTAATTTTCATGCTTGAATGATGTGGGCATTGGTCAAAATGATCACTTCCTGTAATTACTTAGTCTGAAGTAATTAGTCTAAACATCTCTGCAGCATAATATTCCCAGCCAATCTCTTACTAGAAGGGGAAGTCAGGATCTAAATTACAACAACGAAAGACCATCTATAGACAACTGCCCATAGTAAGCCTATGGATGACATCACCGCCCAGGCTCTGCAGACATTGTCTGCGATCTCTCCTTTCACTAAAGCTGGCCGCTTAAAATGGGGGTGGGAGAAGGTTTAAGTATAGTTAGTGTGAATTTCCACTTTAATAATAACTTGCTGTAAAGAAAGGGTTAATACTTACCCCTCTGACTTTGTGTGGGAAACAGAACTTATGCCAGGTTTCTAATGCTTAATGTGCCCCATTGGGAAGATTATGTCTCACTTCCTATCTCTGTGACACCAGGAGATGGAATGGGGGAGCAGCTGTCACTGTAACAGGAAAGAGAAGCAGATTGCAATAATAACATCACCTAGGCCAGTGATGGCGAACCTTGGCACCCCAGATGTTTTGGAACTACATTTCCCATGATGCTCATGCACTCTGCAGTGTAGTGGAGCATCATGAGAAATGTAGTTCCAAAACATCTGGGGTGCCAAGGTTCACCATCACTGACCTAGGCTCTAATCCTTCCAAAAAAGATTTATTGAACTATCTGTCTCAAATGGGGAGATTTCACATGGCTTCCTGTCACTCTGACATTCCAATCCTGGGACAGGAAGTGAGGAGAATATCCACAGGGGGGAAATGGAGACACCAACAAAAACCTGGAGAAGCTTTAACCTTCCTTACTTGATTTGAATCTGTTCATTATATTGATGGAAGCCAATCATATTCTGGCTTTCATTTTCACATACTGCCAAGAGAGTATGGAAGGGAGAATCTGATTGGTAGTTACCCTTAGACATATTTGTATATGAGGCCTGAGGTCTCTAGATGGCATACAAGTTCTGGGAGCACCATCACCTTGCCTTCTTTGATCATCGCGTCAGATGTGTGTGTCATGATGAGCCAAGATGTCTATGATTCATGTGCAGATGGTATGCGTTATATGTGCCCTCTACACTGTCCTTTTTACTTGAACAGCTAAAATAAATAAATAAAATAATAATAATTCTACACCTCGAAAGGTTCAGTTAAAGAAACTCGAGTCAAAGAAAATAAAAGCTGATATAACACCAAAAGTCTCCACCAAATTGTATATTGTGTTCCAGGGGATCAAGTAAAGAAGCACTGGGTCTGTTTCTGTGGCCCGTTGCTGAGCTAAAGGAGTGACGGCTTTCCCCCTTTCTCCCCACTGCTGTCCGACTACGCTGCTATCAAGGAGACAGATAACGAGGGCTGATCGACAGCACTGGCACACACTGGAGACGAGCGTCGCCATTTGACACAGCAGGGGGTGGGATCAGCTCTGTGTACAACACAAGCACCAGAAGGGATCATTTAGCACCGAGGGGCTGTGTGATCTCTCTGCTGGTGCCATGTATGTTTAAGCAGCCGGCAGATGGATCATACAGCCCCGCAGCACTGAATGATCCTTTACTATTGTGAATGAGCAGTCAGCACTAGCAGGGTAAGTTGACACACTGCACAAAACTAATTTTTACTGAGAGAGGTTGCAGTGGCTATAGTGCCCCATGGGAACACGCACAAATTGGGCTGCAGCCTGGGATGCAGCTACAGCCAGCATAGATAGAAATACTAATTGATTTACAATACACAATGGTTCTACAGATCAAAATCAGACCATGTGCTACATGTTATTGGTTCCCTGGGGAATTCAACCAGGATTGTTTGTTCTGGTGATAGTGCTTCTTTAATTGAGACATTCTTAATTGGTTCTAGTTAGTGATCTACATGGCTCTGCCATCAGACACTAGTCATGTTTTTAATGCAGATCGGAAATGTTTTTTAAAGTATTTGTTAGGCCAAAAACAAATTTTCTTTTGATATGTACATATGGAATGTTTTTCTGTATGAACATCCCAATGTCACTTGAACATGGACAAACCACCTAGACGACTAGGAAAAAAAACATGCAGAAAAATACAAACTAACAAAGTTTATCTCTGATCTGCCTAATCAGATCTTTCAACTAGGTAACATTATTCCGTATAATGGTGTGGCATGTTAATTGGTCTATTACACAGGGATCATAGTATTTATTTTCTTAATCCAGCAATTTTCTCTGATCCAACAAATTGATCTTCTAATTGACATTTTGGTGCTTGGTGCTGGTGACCTCCTCTGGTGAGTTGTAATGTAAGGCAGTGTTGGACTGGATCAGTTAGCAAAGGGTTAACATACAACTGTGTATAAAATAACCGGTCCCATAAAATGACCTCCTCCCCTCCCCGTACACGTGAGATTAATGCTTTCTGAGGTTCCTGCATAGCAACACACAGAAGCCTTTAAGGTTGTCATGGTTTCATTGATCCCTCATGATACTGAGAGGTATAAACAAGGTATATACAAGTGCCTAGGCTGATGTACATAAGACAAGGGTGCCTCCTGGTGTTCAAACGTGCATTAATCACACCTTCCACTGCTAATTTGCTCTTGAAATTCAGATCCATGATTATACGGTAGTTATGTATTATTCGTTATTTACTGTATATCATTTAATACATAAATCACATCAGTCTCTGCTGCAGAAGCACAGACAATCCAATGCTCCCTTCTGTTGTTGTAGGCATACACTCTAAGGCGAATTGAGGTAGACATTAATTAGTCCATTAGAGACATCATGCGTGTTACAATTTGCCTGTCCAGTCAATCTCAGACTACTGTGTGTAATATGAGGGCCTACATGATCTATCCAATCAATTTGTACTCTATCAGGAAGGCTTTTGCACACTGTTTCATCGTGGGCTGCATTAGCATTATGGTTGCCCTCAAAGGGCTGGTTGTATCTGTAAGACTAAATAAATGTATCCAGGGCTTTTTTTTTTTTTACTCAGAGAATAGGTGCAGGAACTCAACCATGCTCCCCCAACTAACATCTAAAGGTGGGTGTAGCCAAATTGTACTAACATCAGGAGGATCTTAAAGGGGCAATAGATACCAGGAGTGCGCTATGTGCGGAGTTCATGTGCTATGTTAAGAGTGGAGTTTCAGGGGTGCCCTATGCGCAGAGTTCAGGGGTGCACTATGTACAGAATGCAGTGTTCAGGGGTGCGCTATTTACAGAATGCAGTGTTCAGGGGTGTGCTACGTACAGAATTCAGTGTTCAGGGGTGTGCTACGTACAGAATGCAGTGTTCAGGGGTGTGCTACATACAGAATGCAGTGTTCAGGTGTGTGCTACGTACAGAGTGCAGAGTTTAGGGGTGTGCTATGTGCAGAGTTCAGGGGTGTGCTTCGTGCCAAGTTTAGGATTATGCTACGTACAGAGTGCAGCGTTCAGTGGTGTGCTACGTACAGAATGCATTGTTTAGGGGTGTGCTACATACAGAATGCAGTGTTTAGGGGTGAGCTACGTACAGAGTGCAGAGTTTAAGGGTATGCTACGTGCAGAGTTCAGGGGTGTGCTATGTGCAGAGTTCAGGATTACGCTATGTACAGAGTGCAGTGTTCAGGGGTGTGCTATGTACAGAGTGCAGAGTTTAGGATTACGCTACGTACAGAGTGCAGGGTTCAGGGGTGTGCTACGTCCAGAGCGCAGAGTTCAGGGGTGTGCTATGTACAGAGCGCAGAGTTGCAGCTTACCACATGATGTCCCCCATCCCACACTACACCTGCATTTCCCTTGTTGGCACCGTGAGTGCAGGGCAGGCACGGATCTGTGAGAGTCGTCAAGAGGAAAGCTGTCCTTGTAAACAAAGAAGGCTTTTGTGTTTACAAAAGTGACAGTGGGGAGCGAGTTCTGCCACCTTCCAGCTGAAAAAAGCCTTGGGTGCGAGGGCCATATGAAATGGCCTGGCAGGCTGGATTCGGCCCGCGAGCCTTGTGTTTGACACATGTGCCTTAAGGGCTCCTTTACACCATCTATGTTGAGCAGATGAAAGCAGGTTCAACACTACCACAAAAGTACTCGATCTCTCCAGCACTCAGACGGTAATGCATCCGGTTGTCACAAGTTGTAATGCTTTGTCAATGCAGCCCTCCTCAGACTGGGAAATCTCAGCAGAATTGCTGTAAATACACACAAGAGGGTGCAAACGCCTAGCGCATTATCAACACCACTTTTTATTAAAACCAAAGGCCAAAAATATACTCCCAAAACATGAAATAGAGCAGGCATGATCAATTACAAATCTATTTAGGCGATGTCACCTGACCACATGTATAAAGGTTGGTAGGCTGACCCGTTTCGGGGGGACGTGCCCCGTTCCTCAGGAGTACGTCCCCCGAAATGCACCGTTCATAGATGCCGTCCTCCGTAGACATAGCTGTAATGATCGTTTTCCCCATGTAGCAGGAAGTCAATTTGTAATATTTTACATTGAGCCCAATGTTTGCTTCAAGAGCCTGAACAGGCATTATGAAACAAGACTGGCACGGTATGATTTTTACAGTGATCATATGTGCCAACAAGTTGGGGCACTAAAGTTGGTTAATGAATTAAAAGCCCCTGAAAAACACACTGGACAGATTCAAACTGAGCAGTGCAGGATGTTACTGTTATCATGTCCTTGGTTGATTTCCACCCAGAGATATCGGCAATTCGTTTGTGCACTCTTGGGTCTGCGGGAAGACTGTATGTTCGGATTTTTCCATACATTTTCAGACTTCCATTGATCAAGGCATTTTGCCCAGCTGGTTGGATTCTTATTTGTTTTCTAGTGTGCCATAGGGAATAAAGGCCAGCTGGAATCTGGTTTCCGTGGACAATGCAGAATTCTAGATAAAGATACTTTTAATAAACAAGGAATCGTCTAAGGAGAAGTTCTCCATATGGCAGTTTTTTGTCATTCCCCCATCTTCTCCCCGGTGACTGGTACACGTGTCTTTCTCCACGTGTTCCTGAGCGAAGCCACGTGAAAGGATTCTCTGAAGGTCGCCAGGCTGCGTGCGCTCTTTCTGCCTCCCCTTCGTCCTTTGTTGTTTGCAGCAATGAAAGCTGAATGCAGGCATACATGATTGTCTGTGTTTTAGATGCACTTCTTTTCCTGAGCTCCGCATCTATCATTAAAGGGAACCTGTCCCTCACAGCCGAACCCTTCATCCAGCACCTGGAAGTGGTCCTAGAGTCGGAGGAGAGCCCAGCTTTGTAGCATCCTGTATGGTCACATGCTCCAGGTCAAGTGCATTTTTTGGGTGTCATAAAAACCAGATGGGATCCTCGGCTGTGCCAAGTTTTTTGCCATCCTAACATGTTCAACAACTGGCGGTGCTGCATGCCCTAAGATCATAGTTCCCAGGACTGGACAAGCTGCCTGTGCAATAGGAGAGGCGTTAATTAGCGTTCGTGCTTTAGGGTAAGACTGAACCTCCATCAACTTACTGTTGTTGACAGTGTCCCCATTGTTAATTTCTTCAATGAGACCACTTATAGTAACAGAGCTGACAGAGCTTCTAACACGGCAAGCACTGCGTTTTTTATGCGTTGCCGCTGCATTTTTGCTGTTTTCTCCCCGGCATTACAAGACTCTTCCTCTTAACAAAAAAAAACATTAAAACTTTAAGAATGTGTTAAAAACGCATGTGAAAATACACGAAACATGCCAGAAAAGTATCAACCGCAACCTGCATTGGTGTGAACCTAGCTTTAGTGTTCATGTAGAGGAAGTTTAAGCATTAGGGGTCTTTTAATATAAGGGATTTATATTCTTTTTGGAATAATCTTGTTCTTGGTACCAAGAACCCTTTGTCATAAGTACCAGCACAAGAACATTTATCACCTCTTTTTTTCTAGATGCAGATAATATATCTTGTATCTATAAAAGCTGAAGCAAAAGAGAGAGGCGCCTCTGGGTGCAGACTAGAAACAAGGTTTATTTCATAAAAAGGTAATGATCATCAAACTCACATGTTGAAGGTCGTCAGTAGGCATAAAATAGTAATCAATACTGAGGAGGACATCATCCATCAAAGGTTCAAGACAGTCAAAAACAACTCCTAGCAGGGGGCTCTGCCTGTGTGTGAGGAGAGGTACCGCTGAGATGTGAGGCCGGCCGCAGCGGTGACAAGTCACAGTACTAGGTGGAGAGCATGGAAGGCTGTAAACATCCGGCGAGGAGTGATGACGTCATGAGTCGAGCGACGCGTTGCCGGGCGTACGGGCTGTGATGACGTGACAGCCGCGCCCCTTCATCGGGCCTCAGTATTGATTACTATTTTATGCCTACTGACGACCTTCAACATGTGAGTTTGATGATCATTACCTTTTTATGAAATAAACCTTGTTTCTAGTCTGCACCCAGAGGCGCCTCTCTCTTTTGCTTTTCCTTAGGATTGGAATGTGGTTTCACTTCTTGATGAAGGCAGCCCTGCTCGTGGACCTATCATTATTAACTGGACCCTTGAACTCCTCATGTCCACATGACAGTGAGACCGTACCCTATATATGTTAATGAGATATTCAATTTCTCCACTTTGGACATATACATGTGGACATTATCTATCCATTTAATGTAATGTGAGACTGGAAACATTTCAGTTTGTCCCCTATCCCTTCGTTCTTATTATTGTTGTTATTGTTGTTATCGCCAGTTCTTTGCGCCTTCACTTGCATATCTATAAAAGCTGGATGGCAAACATGGTGCCATTCATAACAACCAGTCAAATCTTTAATTTACTAAGGTTGGCCATATATTGAACCTTTTTTTTTAGGGGGGGGGGGGGGGGGGGGGTGTTGAATAAAAAAAAAAAAGACCCAATTCCCCCATCCACACAATTGATGTGAATGGGGGAATCGCTCCAGTGTACCATTGTGCTCTGACAACGGAACATACAAATCAATGTTCCCAGCTATAGCGGCACTGATCATTCAGAGAACACCCAATGGGCTAGTTGTACAGACGTCAATTGGTAGATGGACATCTGTACAACTAGCCTGCCCATACATGGGATCAAATTTGGCAAGGCCCCGCTGAACCAGCCACATTTTGATCCATGTATGGCCAGCTTGAGCGTCATACTGTTCAGCAGGAACCAGCCAAGATTCAAACCATGTATGGGCAGGCTGATTGTACCCATACCCAAATGGATCCATTGATTGACTTGGGTACGACCAGCATGTGAGATTTTTTTTTTATACAATTATTTTTAGTGACTATAGCCGCTAGGCCTAATCAAGTAATCACTGCTCTAGTGGCAAGGACGGCTTCCGCTGCGGCCCCCCCACTGACAGGAGAGCACAATCGCTCCGTTGGAGGTATTCCTCCATCAGCACTGATTGTGTTGATGGAGGAAGCGAGTGATTTGGAGGAATAGAGGAATCGCACCATCTGTGGCCTGCTTTAGTCACTAACCCAGAACAATTATGCAGATAAGGAAAACCTTGCTACAACACCTCTTAGGGATCATTTTAAACAAGCCATACACAGAGCGAATTTGCGCAACTCCCCCATCAACATAGACAGTGTTGATAGGGATATCCCTCCCGCTGAGCCATTGTCTTCTCCCAGCGGGGGGGGGGGGGGAGGAGGCGTCCCCACTTGGAAAAGACACTGATTACTGCTACCGGCTGTAACAGCCGCTATTGCTAATTGCATGCAAAATTTAACAGGCTGGTTGTACCCAAGTTGATTGATCAATCAACTTGGTACATTCAGCCTGCTTATACACAGTTCAAATTCAAACCGTCTATGGCCGGCCTTACATTATGCCTGTTGCAACGTTGATCTGAATTGATTAACACAGGCTCAATGCAAGGACACATAGAAAACAATTATTCCCTGTTCATATCCTAACACTACGTTAAGGGGTATTGCCTATAAATAAAGCATGTCTGCATTTTCATCACAGTGCCACACATGTCACAACATATCAAGTATTGTGGTGCACAGAGTTGAATGAAATGTCTTTTTGTAATTAATGTAATGTGTTGTAACAACGCAATGCACTGCCCCTACAAATGCACACCAGCAGGCATGCATTATACTGGTACCCACTGGTGTAAATGGGCCTTACCTGCTTGCATGTTCCTGATCAATGACTCAAGTATTGAAGCTGAAGGATCAGCTGACTGCCAGGTCACTAGCATTTCCAGCAGGAAGTCATTAGTGGCAGCCAATGTATTTTTAGAGATTCTCTAAATATCAGAGATGAAGCTGGTCACTTAAGCCCCATACATACTATTAGATTTTCTGCAGATTTTTGTCTTCAGATTTACCAAAACCATATAATATGAGGTCAAACCTTAAGCGTTTCAATTTGTATGCAATCAGGCAGGCACCCTTGCACTACATGGTTTTGGTAAATCTGAAGACAATAATCTGCAGAAAATCGACTAGTGTGTATGGGGCTTTAGACTGCTGGGTCCTTCAGTTTGCTTGGTCTCTGGTGTTGAGCGTTAATCCAGCGTCACATGTCTGTCTTGTTTACAAGGAACATGACGGGTAATAAGCCTCTCATAGCAATCATTTCAGCACATGGAAAGACCTGGGCCTGGCTAATCTTACTAACCTGCTAATGAGATGTCTGGAGAGAGTTCTAATTTGCCATGATGGAGCCCGGCTCCTGTAATTGTTTCCATCAGAGTCAAGAGCATAAATAATACTGAACAATTAGACTTCTCTTAGAGCCCTTGCACACTGGGGCGGTTTGCAGGCGCTATTGCGCTAATAATAGCGCCTGCAAACCGCCCAGAAAGTGCCGCTGCATTCATTCCAGTGTGAAAGCCCCGAGGGTAAAAAAAGTCCTGCCAGCAGCATCTTCGGAGCGGTGAAGGAGCGGTGTGTATACCGCTCCTTTACCGCTCCTTCCCATTGAAATCAATGGGACGGCGCGGCTATACCGCCGGCAAAGCGCCTCTGCAGAGGCGCTTTGCGGTGGTATTTAACCCTTTCCTCGGCCGCTAGCGGGGGGTAAAACCGCCCCGCTAGCGGCCGCATACCGACGGTAAAACGCCGCTAATAGCGGCGTTTTACCGCCGACGCCGCCCCCCGCCCCAGTGTGCAAGGGCTCTTAGAATTCTGTCTAGATGTTTTGTCTCTATCATAAGCTCCTGCGCTCAGATCTAGAGGATTTGGTTCATGCTCAGCATCTATTATTTATTTAGCAATCTTCTGCAGTGCTGTACAAAGTGAGGATACATAGGTGGTAGAACATGAAACAATAGTATGGAGAAAGCTTTTCTCAATCTCTTAACAGAAGGCATAGACAACGTAGGAATGGGAGATTTGCTGTAGGACTTGTGTTGTAGAAAGTAGCTAAAGAAAACCCTGTGCTGGAATATGAATGTCGTATGTCTTTCTATATAAATCGGTTTTCATGGCGCTTTTAAAGGTGTGGATATTTGGTGAGTGCTTGATGGAGTGTAAAATGGTGTTCAGAGGAAGGAGCAGCACAAGAGAAGTCCTATGAACGAAACTGAGAAGCATTGACTAGGTAGTGGAACGAAGGGTGTAGACTAAGGATGAGCTCTGGCGTGTTCGCACACTCCACGTGCAGAGCCCGCCAGGAAGTCGGCACAGCGCTGCACTAATCACAGGCAGTGAGACATTTGTGCGGCTGCAGGGATCAGGAAATGTCTCACTGCCTGTGATTAGCGCAGCGCCGTGCCGACTTCCTGGCGGGCTCTGCATGTAGAGTGTGCGAACACGATGGAGCTCATCCTTAGTGTAGACCATTCTTTCTCAACTGGGGTTCCATAGAACCTTAGGGGTCCTCCATAGGTTGTTAGCAGTTTCTGACTCCCACATGAGTAACCACTGACAGCAATGATCTTTTTAGCGATCTGTAAGGGGGAACTCTTCCCAACGACCACAAGTGGAAGGAACGTTCTTCCCAGTGACTATCCCAATAATGTACTGTGAGCTGTAGATATAGTAATTATTGGTAGGGGTTCCCTGAGACCAGAAAGTCATTTCAAGGGTTCCTCCATGTTAAAAAGGTTGAGAATGACTGTGGATAAGAGGAAGTTCACAATTTACTTATAGACCTAACTTGACTGCCACTCAGCTGGCCAGTGACTTGACCTCCCCTTTCACGCGGGAGGACCGATCAGTTTTTTAAGAGGGGACGGTCAAATCCTCTATTGGCCTCTATGGAGTGGCGGTTGTCAACAGAGACATGTCCATTAACACCAGCTAACATTTGTTCCTATCTGCTAAAAACAGACAAATGGGGATCTGTTCCCAATCTGTCTAGTGGATTGGATTGGCTGGCAGTTGGATGTAACCAGACAGGCAGTCCATTTACATCCAACCACCCATAGAGGAGAACGGATTGTGTCTGCTCTGCATAAGCAGCGCGGACACGGACAAGCCATCAGCCTGCTCAGCGGGGATCAGCGGAAAGTTTTATGCTGCATCACTGCTGTGCCCAAATATACTTTTCAACACAATTTTTTACCAGTAATATAAAATCTTTGCTTTACAGATAAACATTTTATACAGGATGTACCCATAGCACTGGTGTCAAAGCCAATTATAGCTTCTCTGAAGAGAGAGCAATAGCAGAAGCTGTTTGCCTTCAGACTAATGGATCTATATTTCAAACAGTACCAACAGATAAAGGTGATGTAGTTGAATAAAACGCAAGAAAATTTTGCCTTTTCAATAATTTATCCAATGACCATCTCAATAGATGTAATAGTGTACTATGGACAAAGTATGTACACCCTTGGCCTCATTAACTGGTATTGCACCTTTTACCTTCTAATAAGCATTTTGCATAACTGCCAGCCAGCATTTTATTCAAAAAAATTTGATTAAAAAAAAAAATCAGATTTAAATAATTTTTTTTTTTTTTTTGTAAAAAAAAAATCATTGATTTTTATCCACCCTGGTAGCAATTGAATAAGCTTATTTGCTATATTTTTTCCATGAATGTGGAGTTACCCTTTAAATTACTTTTTGGTTTCCATTGACTTCCATGTGGGGAGAAGCAGGTCTGACGTGAAGAAAGTCTATTGGCACTGGCCCTAACCTTGCTGGTTTCAGATGCCGCTCTCTAGGTATCCCACCAAAGAGTTAAAGGCCTCTGAGTATCACCAGCTGCCAATAACTCTCAGCTTTTTCTCCTGGCACTGAAAGATGAGGCTTTGCTGCTGAGAGTTCCCCATCTCCAGGAGACACAAGACAGATGCTTGCTGTGTAACAGACTCATTTATTGGATCGCCTCTTGTCTCTGCACAGAACACCATACTGTCGTAGGCGTGGGTGGGAAGATGGCGTCCAGAGCAGATTCTGTGTGACTGCCCAGAGTGATGCAGTAATGTATATAGGTAAAATCTCAGATCTATCTGTCTGAGCTCCTTAGAGTGGTCCTCACGTCCTATAGTGGTGGACATTTCGATTATATTCAAGGTTTACTCTCTGCTGGAGTCACACAAACATAATCCGAACACTAAACCCCAGACCAATTTAAAAAAACACTTTTTAAAGCTGGAAAAAAACAAAACAGCGCTATATAAGTGCCTTTAGAAAATAAATACTCTTGCCATGGTGCTCTCCCAGCAATTCAAGGGTTAAATGCTCATTCTTGCCTAGGGTACCGGTAAAAAGCACATACAATCCCCCACTTTTGCAGGCGCCTCTTTTAATGCGACCGTTCCCCCGCAGCCTCTTCTCATCAGCATTCTGGCCAGTGCTTCCAGCTGTGACATCATCACATACAATGCGAGACCGTCAGTCCTGCTCTGTAAGACCCCTTTCACACTGGGGTGGTTTTCAGGCACTTTATCGCTGGAAATAGACTCTGCTAAGCGCCTGAAAACCGCCTCCCATTCACTCCAGTGTGATTTTTCACACTGGGGCGGTGCGCTTGCGGGATGTCCTGAAAAGTCCTGCAAGCTGCATCTTTGGGGCAGGTTGGCAGCGCTGTATTTAGCGCTCCCAAAACGCCCCTGCCCATTGGTATGAATGGGCAGCAGTTTCAAAGTGCCTGAAAAGCTCTTTGAAAGCGCCGCAAAACAGGATTTCTTAACCCTTTTTTGGGGGGTAAAAGTGTCTGAAAAGCGTTGCAAAAGCTCCGCTTAAACAGCGCTATGGCGCCGCTAAAATGAGCAGTGCTTTAATGCTAATGGCACGGGCGCTCAGTGTGAAAGGGGTGTAAGTGAGAACGCCAAGGGGCCTGCTCATAACCCAGAACGTTGGAGGGGCGAGTGCTGACTTCCAAAAGAGCGAAGGATAAAATGAGCAAAACTGCTTTATACTGGTACCCTACACAAAAATGAGCCTTTAACCCTTGCAGTGACGGGGAATCCCACTGCATATATATATATATATATATATATATATATATATATATATATATATATATATATATACATACAGTGTGTATGTGTATATATACAGTGCCTTGCGAAAGTATTCGGCCCCCTTGAACTTTTCAACCTTTTGCCACATTTCAGGCTTCAAACATAAAGATATAAAATTTTTATTTTTTGTGAAGAATCACCAACAAGTGGGAAACAATTGTGAAGTGGAACGAAATCTATTGGATTGTTGAAACTTTTTTATCTAATAAAAAAATGAAAAGTGGGGCGTGCAAAATTATTCGGCCCCCTTGCGTTAATACTTTGTAGAGCCACCTTTTGCTGCGATTACAGCTGCAAGTCGCTTGGGGTATGTCTCTATCAGTTTTGCACATCGAGAGACTGAAATTCTTGCCCATTCTTCCTTGCAAAACAGCTCGAGCTCAGTGAGGTTGGATGGAGAGAGTTTGTGAACAGCAGTTTTCAGCTCTTTCCACAGATTCTCGATTGGATTCGGGTCTGGACTTTGACTTGGCCATTCTAACACCTGGATACGTTTATTTGTGAACCATTCCTTTGTAGATTTTGCTGTATGTTTGGGATCATTGTCTTGTTGGAAGATAAATCTCCGTCCCAGTTTCAGGTCTTTTGCAGACTCCAACAGGTTTTCATCCAGAATGGTCCTGTATTTGGCTACATCCATCTTCCCCTCAATTTTAACCATCTTCCCTGTCCCTGCTGAAGAAAAGCAGGCCCAAACCATGATGCTGCCACCACCATGTTTCACGGTGGGGATGGTGTGTTGAGGGTGATGAGCTGTGTTGCTTTTACACCAAACATATCGTTTTGCATTGCGGCCAAAAAGTTTGATTTTGGTTTCATCGGACCAGAGCACCTTCTTCCACATGTTTGGTGTGTCTCCCAGGTGGCTTGTGGCAAACTTTAGACGAGACTGTTTATGGATATCTTTGAGAAATGGCTTTCTTCTTGCCACTCTTCCATAAAGGCCAGATTTGTGCAGTGTACGACTGATTGTTGTCCTATGGACAGACTCTCCCACCTCAGCTGTAGTTCTCTGCAGTTCATCCAGAGTGATCATGGGCCTCTTGACTGCATCTCTGATCAGTCTTCTCCTTGTCTGAGCTGAAAGTTTAGAGGGACAGCCAGGTCTTGGTAGATTTGCAGTGGTCTGATACTCCTTCCATTTCAAAATGATCGCTTGCACAGTGCTCCTTGGGAGGTTTAAAGCTTGGGAAATATTTTTGTATCCAAATCCGGCTTTAAACTTCTCCACAACAGTATTACGGACCTGCCTGGTGTGTTCCTTGGTCTTCATGATGCTCTCTGCGCTTTCAACAGAACCCTGAGACTATCACAGAGCAGGTGCATTTATACAGAGACTTGATTACACACAGGTGGATTCTATTTATCACCATCAGTCATTTAGAACAACATTGGATCATACAGAGATCCTCGCTGAACTTCTGGAGTGAGTTTGCTGCACTGAAAGTAAAGGGGCCGAATAATTTTGCACGCACCACTTTTCAGTTTTTTAATTGCTAAAAAAGTTTAAAATATCCAATAGATTTCGTTCCACTTCACAATTGTGTCCCACTTGTTGGTGATTCTTCACAAAAAATTAAAATTTTATATCTTTATGTTTGAAGCCTGAAATGTGGCAAAAGGTTGAAAAGTTCAAGGGGGCCGAATACTTTTGCAAGGCACTGTATATTCATAAGAATTAAAGTAAATAAGAAATGCTAAATTTCTGCAAAAACAAAACTACGCTAAAAAAATTCCTACACAAGTCATTTTGTAATGTAATCTCGGGTATTGTAATCTTATGTATTTTAATGAAGCTGTATCAAGGTATTATTTGCTATGGTGTCCTAGACTGTTTCATATTTCTATTTCCCTACAGGGTTTCCCAGAATTCCCCCCCCCCCCCCCCCGCCCCGGCCCTGTAATATTTTGCAGTGAGAGTACAGGCGACCTGTTGCATGGATTATGGCTTCTTGCCAGGTTTTTTGTACTTGATTATCTAGCATGTGTTAAAGGGATATGCTGGTGGTGTACTGGTTTCTACTGCAACACTGACTACTTTTCTATTAATGCTAACCTCCCATGTTGCCTTTGTTTTGAAGTATCTCAGCACATGGTAAGGCCAATCTCACTATATACAGAAGCAGGTGTTGGTCTTTCCTGAAATCCTTTTCCTGGCAAGGACTTTTTTTTTCCTGAAAAATGCAGGGCTTTTACTTTCGGATTTGAGTTTAGCCTGCCATGGCTGTGCCAGGTATGGGACAGAAGTTCCTCACTGGGGCCCAGGTGGCAGTAAAGACCCGGTGGGGGGGGTCACACCCTGTCTTACTCTAGGCAAAACAAGTCTTCTTTGGCTGGTGTTGCTCTTCATTATTTATATATACTGTATAATCTATAGCAGTTGATGCAGCAATTTATTAAAATGCTGTTTTTTATATGTTTTTCAGACACTCCGAAATGTAAAAGTATAAACTGCGTCTTGGATAAGAGAGATCCCTGTCCTAAGGACTCTTCAGAATGCGGTCACTGTATGAAAGGATATATGGAGGCCGTCGATGGCTCGTGTGTGCCAGTCAACTCAGGTACTCCACCGAACTATCATTGTCCTGGAATGTTTAGTCCAATTGTCTGATTCTTCCTGTGATATTTAGGCTAGGACACCATTTGCCAGTACAGGTGATATCAAGGCTAGGACCCCATTGGCCAGTACAGGTGATTTTAAGGCTAGAACCCCATTGGCCAGTACAGGTGATATTTAAGCTAGGACCCCACTTGCCGGTACAGGTGATATTTAGCCTAGAACCCCATTGGCCATTACAGGTGATATTTAGGCTAGGACCCCACTTGCCGGTACAGGTGATATTTAGGCTAGAACCCCATTGGCCATTACAGGTGATATCAAGGCTAGGACCCCATTCGCCAGTACAGGTGATTTTAAGGCTAGAACCCCATTGGCCAATACAGGTGATATTTAGGCTAGGACCCCACTTGCCGGTACAGGTGAAATTTAAGCTAGAACCCCATTGGCCAGTACAGATGATATTTAGGCTAGGACCACATTGACCAGTACAGGTGGTGTTTGGGGTAGGACCCCATTGGCCGGTACAAGTGACATTTAGGCTAGAACCCCATTGGTCAGTACAGGTGATATTTGGGCTGATACCCTATCGACCAGTACAGGTGATATTTAGGCTAGGTCCCCATTGGCCAGTACAGGCGATATTTAGGCTAGGTTCCCATTGGCCAGTACAGGTGATATTTAAGCTAGGTCCCCATTGGCCAGTACAGGTGATATTTAGGCTAGGTCCCCATTGGCCAGTACAGGCGATATTTAGGCTAGGTCCCCATTGGCCAGTACAGGTGATATTTAGGCTAGGTCCCCATTGGCCAGTACAGGTGATATATAGGCTAGGTCCCCATTGGCCAGTACAGGTGATATATAGGCTAGGTCCCCATTGGCCAGTACAGGTGATATTTAGGCTAGGACCCCATTGGCCAGTACAGGCAACAAGAACAGTTTACAAGACTGGGAATATATCTATTCGTATGTGCTTCCTACAAATCCACTACATTTAACCATGGTGTTTTACCTTGTTTAGTATCAGTCTTCCCAGATATGTGATTTTAGTCCTAGGTGGAGCATGGCAGGCTGGGTCAGCCCCTGGCCTCCTATATGTCTCTGTATTCAGACACAGAGATCCCTCAGCCATAATTCCTAATTCTGTGTACTGAGAGTGCAGGGCAGTCAGCTAAATCCACAGGTCAAATACAGTTATGTGAAATGTTCTTCAGCCACCATTGTAATCTAGACACCTCTGATGGCCAGCATGGCTACGCAGGTGACCTCCCTTTTCTCCTTGGGTTATCAGACCACCCCAGCCTGTGAAGGAGCAGAAAGTACACTGATGACATTGTCCCTCTGCTCTCTCCTAATTAGCATGTTCTGCCCCTCCCTCTCCCAGTCTTTGTGTAGGGGATGACAGGAAGCGGATATTAAAGAGGTATTAAACCCAAAACCAAAAATGTATTATATTGCAGCTTACCAATCCTTAGATGTGGTGGCTGCATTTGTTTTCTTTTCCTAGGCTTTTTCCCTCTGTTTTCACCTGGTGATCTGGCCAGTAACACACCTCCTGTATTAGCGTACCCACTCTGGGTGAAAGAGCACATGGGCAACCTTGCATGGCTGCATTGTCAATTGGGGGGGGGGGGGCGGGGGGAGCTGTACTTGCAGATTTAGATACACTAACAAATTGAAGCCAAACTCCAGATAACACATTATATTCAGTTACAGCAACTCTTTTTTTTTTTCCTTTTGGGATAAAAGTTTTACATGAATAAATAAAAGCTGATCATTATAAGCACCCCCTGTAAGTGGTTTGTCTCAACCCTCTAATCTGCTACATTTGAAGGAGAGCTTGTTTTTTTGAAAAAACAGACCTGCTGGTCAGGTCACCCGATGAAAATAGAAAAAAAAAAGCCTAAAAAAAGAAAAGGAATACAGCCATCACATCTATCTAAGAAATAGTAAGCTGCAATATAATAAATGTTTGCTTTTGGGTTTTATACTGCTTTTTATATTATGCTAATTTAATATAAAAATATATGTAATCCTATTCATTAAACACGTACCTAGAATAAATTGTCTTTCAATGTCTGCCTGGATCTCCGTGATTAAGAGACAAGGTCAGTCATTTTTAGAGGCCTTGAAATTCACATAATCCTTCAGTATTTGTGTCTAAGGTCAGAAGGACCTCTATGGTTTGGGAACATGACGGTGGATTAAAATCAAGACAGACCATGCTGTGATGACTAACAGATGTTCTTCCTAGTGTGTCCTCTCTGTACTAGGAGTAATACAAATGGAGTTTTAAAGTCTCCTGCATTATACAGCAAGCAATCAAGTGCTTGAAAGCCATTCAAAGTTTATTGTATTGTACAAGTGAAATTACAGGAAATCAAATATACAGATTTTGGGGTGAAGGTGGAACAGATAGATGGTTTACAGTCTAGCGGTTCAGCGCCTGCAAGGCTCAGAAATGGGCTCAAGGTTTGCTGCTTGCTTTTGTTATGCTGCTTTTGATCAGTGCTGCAGCGGACTTTATTTATTGGCCACTTAGGTCTTTGCATTGTGTACAGGTCAACAAAATACGGGGCTCTCGGAAAAGATCAGCTGTGATCTGTATTGTTTTGGTCAGTTTAATTGCCCACTGAACTGAACAGTGCGTCTGCCATGATATTGGGGTGATTAGCTTAGTGGTAGAAGCCATTTTAATGAGTCCATGGCGGTTCGAACTGTGCTTTTAGGGCTTGCCAACCCACTTTTATAAAAGTGACACTAAAGGTTTGTTCTTTTATTTTTTTTAAAAAAATAACAAACATATCATACTTGCCTCCACTGTGCAGCTCGTTTTGCATAGAGTGGCCCCGAACCTGCTCTTCTGGGGTCCCCCGGCGGCTCTCTCGGCTCCTCCCCACATCAGATAACCCCCTGGGAGAAGCGCTCTCGCAGGGGGTTACCTTGCGGACGCGCTCCTGAGTCTAGCATTTGCATCCATAGAGGCCGGATGCAGGACTTATCCCTGCCCCCGGCGCCTGCTTCATTGGATTTGATTGACGGCAGCGGGAGCCAATAGCTGCGCTGCTATCAATCTATCCAATCAAGAGCTGAGAACCCCGGACAGAAAGACAGCGCATCTCCGTGAGAAAAGTTCGAGGCTTCAGGTAAGTAAAACGGGGCGGGGGGGGGGGCTGGGAGGCAGGTCACTGACAGGTGTTTTTCACCTTAAGGCATAGGATGCATTAAGGTAAAAAAACACGAACCTTTACAACCCCTTTAAGCAGACTTGCACAAAGGTTCAAAACAGAACAGTTGCCCCCACGCGGGGGATTTACACCAGTAAAACAGCTAATGGAACATGCCGAGCCACCTGGCTCCTTCTTTGGTAGTGCCGCTACTTAGGCCTCACCCTGGCTATTTTCTGGTCCCTCACAATGTCTCATCCAGCTCTCTTTGCCTTTTAATTGCAGCACCCTGCTGCATGGGCTCACACCCTGGCCTCATAGTAGGGGATTTCCTGGCACCCTGTCTCTTGGGTTGAGCACGTCTGTCTTTTAAGGCAATGTTTCTCAACTCCAGTCCTCAAGTACCCCCAGCAGGTCATGTTTTCAGGATTTCCCTCAGATGAAACGGCTGTGGTAATTACTAAGGCAGTGAAACTGATCAAATCACCTGTGCAAAATAATGGAAGGCCTGAAAACATGACCTGTTGGGATACTTGAGGACTGGAGTCGAGAAACATTGTCCTAAGGGGAGCTCTGAACTATGCCTAAGTCCTTCATTATAATCGGTGTGCCCACCAGCACACTCAGCTGGCTGGTCTTCTGCAAGACGTGGACACTGATTTGGAGGTCCCCCCCCCAAAGCACTTTTAAATCTCCAAATTCCAGAACCCAAGCCGGTAATGCCAAAATCCAGAGCAAACTGTTTTCTCCACTCACAATTGATATTCCAGTGCCCCACACTCTGCATACATGCGATCCTAGGGTCCCTTTTATCTACACAATGACATGGCCTTGCATTGTCACACCGCATTATCCTTTGGTCATCAGGATGAGGCTCTGTATTTTTGCCCCAGACATTAGAATGTGTATCTACATTGTGTCCTTGTCATTAGGACTAGGTTCTGTATTGTGTTCTGGTCATCAGAAGTATGCACTGCATTGTGTCCTGCCATCAACATGAAGTTCCGCACAGTGTCCTGGAGGTAAGTAGACACCGCCCTGTGTCCCGGGCATAACGAGGAGGCTCTGCGATGTGTCCTGGTCATAGGGTGGGGACTCTGCTCTGTGTCCCGGACATAATGAGGAGACGCTGCACTATTTTTTGGTCTTAAGGTGGAGACTCTGCTCTGTGTACAGGACATAAGGATGAGGCTCTGCACTGTGTCCTGGACATAAGGTCCAAACTCTGCACTGTGTCCTGGACATAAGGTCCAAACTCTGCACTGTGTCCTGGACATAAGGTCCAAACTCTGCACTGTGTCCTGGACATAAGGTCCAAACTCTGCACTGTGTCCTGGACATAAGGTCCAAACTCTGCACTGTGTCCTGGACATAAGGTCCAAACTCTGCACTGTGTCCTGGACATAAGGTCCAAACTCTGCACTGTGTCCTGGACATAAGGTCCAAACTCTGCACTGTGTCCTGGACATAAGGTCCAAACTCTGCACTGTGTCCTGGAGATAAGGATGAGGCTCTGCACTGTGACTTCCTCCTTGCTAAACTGCTCCAGCTCCTTCAAGTTGGATGGTTTGTGCTTGTGAACAGCAATCTTTAAGTCTGACCACAGATTTTCTATTGGATTGAGGTCTGGGCTTTGACTAGGCCATTCCAACACATTTACATGTTTCCCCTTAAACCACTCAAGTGTTGCTTTAGCAGTGTGTTTGGGGTCATTGTCCTGCTGGAAGGTGAACCTCAGTCCTAGCCTCAAATCACACATAGAGTGGTACAGGTTTTGCTCAAGAATATCCCTGTATTTAGCACCATCCAACTTTCCCTCAACTCTGACCAGTTTCCCAGTCCCGACTGCTGAAAAACTTCCCCACAGCATGATGCTGCCACCACCATGTTTCACAGTGGGGATGGTGTTCTTTGGGTGATGTGATGTGTTGGGTTTGCGCCAGACATAGCGTTTTCTTTGGCCAAAAAGTTCAATTTCAGTCTCATCAGACCAGAGCACCTTCCTCCATACATTTTGGGAGTCTCCCACATGCCTTTTCGCAAACTCAAAACGTGCCATTTTGTTTTTTGCTGAAAGTAATAGCTTTCTTCTGGCCACTCTGCCAAAAAGCCCAACTCTATGGAGCGTATGGCTTATTGTCATCCTATGTACAGGGTTACCTTAGGTCTCTGTGCTGCCTCTCTGATTAATGCCTCCTTGCCTGGTCCGTGAGTTTTGGTGTGCCGTCTCTTGGCAGGTTTGCTCTTGTGCCATGTTCTTTCCATTTGGTTATGATAGATTTGATGGTGCTCTTAGGGATCATCAAAGATTTGGATATTTTTTTATAACCTAACCCTGACTTGTACTTCTCAACAACATTGTCCCTTACTTGTTTGGAGAGTTCCTTGGTCTTTATGGCCGTGTTTGGTTAGTGGTGCCTCTTGCTTAGGTGTTGCAGCCTGGTGTGTATATGTAATGACAGATCATGTGACACTTAGATTGCACACAGGTGGACCTCATTTCACTAATTATGTGACTTCTGAAGGTAATTGGTTGCACCAGAGCTTTTTATGTGCTTCCTAACAAAGGGGGTGAATACATACGCACATGCCAATTATCAGTTTTTATTTCTGAAAAATAGTTTTATGTATATATTTTTCTAATTTTACTTCACCAACTTAGACTATTGTGTTCTGATCCCATCATATATAATTCAGATTAAAAAAACATTGAACTAAAGTCTGTATTGTAACAAAATAGGTAAAAAGCCAAAGGGGGTGAATACTCTTGCAAGGCACTGTGTGTATGTGTATGTGTATATGTGTGTATATGTATGTGTATATATATATATATATATATATATATATATATATATATATATATATATATGTGTATATATATATGTATATATGTGTATATATATATATATATATATATATATATATATATATATATACCGTATTTATCGGCGTATAACACGCACTTTTTTCCCCTTAAAACCAGGGGAAAATCGCAGGTGCGTGTTATACGCCGATCCCCTGCGATCCCGACCTGTCACATTTTCAAAATCGCCGATCGCGATTTGAAAATGGCGCCGCCGGCGCCGAAATACACAGAGCCGGTCCTCGGCTCTTTCCGGCGGCTGTCGTTCATTTTCGGCTCCACTCGTAGTCCCGAGCGGAGCTATCCGAACCTACTCGGCTAGGTTCGGATAGCTCCGCTCGGGACTACGAGTGGAGCCGAAAATGAACGACAGCCGCCGGAAAGAGCCGAGGATCGGCACTGTGTATTTCGGCGCCGGCGGCGCCATTTTCAAATCGCGATCGGCGATTTTGAAGCCCAGAATGGCTGGGATCACTGGGGGAAGGCTGCACTGGGGAAGGCTGCACTGGGGAAGGCTGCACTGGGGAAGGCTGCACTGGGGAAGGCTGCACTGGGGAAGGCTGCACTGGGGAAGGCTGCACTGGGGAAGGCTGCACTGGGGAAGGCTGCACTGGGGAAGGCTGCACTGGGGAAGGCTGCACTGAGGAAAGCTGCACTGGGGAAAGCTGCACTGACAAGGCTGCACTGACAAGGCTGCACTGACAAGGCTGCACTGACAAGGCTGCACTGACAAGGCTGCACTGACAAGGCTGCACTGACATGGCTGCACTGACATGGCTGCACTGGGGAAGGCTGCACTGGGGAAAGCTGCACTGGGGAAGGCTGCACTGGGGAAGGCTGCACTGACAAGGCTGCACTGACAAGGCTGCAATGATGGGCGTTTAAATGTAAGTTTTTTTTCCCTTCAACTTCCCTCCTAAAAGTTTTTTTTCCCTTAAAATTCCCTCCTAAATTGGGGTGCGTGTTATACGCCGGTGCGTGTTATACGCCGATAAATACACCGTATTTATCGGCATATAACACGCACAGGCGTATAACACGCACATTCATTTTAAGAGGGAAGTTTCAGGAAAAAAACTTAAATTTTAAATAAGGAACTTTGAAGCAAAATAAGGGTCAGTGCCCATCTGCAGCCTCACCATTGCCATCAATGCAGCCTCATTATTGCCCATCTGCAGCCTCACAAGTGCCATCAATGCAGCCTCATCGGTCCACATCAATGCAGCCTCACCATTGCCATCAGTGCAGCCTGATCGATGCCCATCTGCAGCCCAGAGGGGACAGGGAGGGGGGCGGGACGAGCGCCGACAGATTACATACAGTGAGAATCTCCTATGATAGACAGAACAGTGGTCCAATGGAGGCCCAGGAGAGTTCCTATTACAGAGGCCGCCAAGTAAACAGGAGATTCTCGGGGGGCGTGGCCTAGCGCGGCATGTGAACAGACCTGTTCACCGGAGCTCCCGCTGTTGATCCTCCTAACGATCCTTTCCTCGCTGTTCCCGGCGCCCAAAAACCGAAGTGTTCAGTAGCTACAGCCTCACTGACACCCCAGGACACAGATACCGCTGCAGTGTGGGGGTATGATGACCCGTGGGAACCGCGGTGAAGCCACGGCCTCGGCCGCTCCGGACTTCCAAGATGGCGCCTGGACATCTCAGCCACAGAGAATGCCACGAGGCCAGGACAAGAAAGCAGACCAGGGGGGTAAGTCACAGAAACCCCCTAAGACCAAAGACCAAACCAGGGATATGCTATACTATGCACAGAAACTGGCAGGCTCTGCAGACTCCACACAGACCAGCACACAGACCCCAGCAGTGTCCATGGAGCAGGCAGGCAGGGAAGACACAGACAGGCCAGAGGACACAGACATTATGGACTCTGTTCCAGATCCCATGCCAGGCCTGTTTGATTCACAAGTGGAAGACAGTCCCCAGCCTACGCTCAGTGAAATTTTACATGCAGTCCATAGATGCACTGCCTCAGTGGATGATCTTAAAGAAAAATTTGGGGGACTGAAGGAGACTGTCTCTCTCCTCCGCCAGGACATTCAAAAAATCAGGGAGAGAACCACGGCAGTGGAGGGGAGAGTAAGTGACATAGAAGATCAGATGCCTCATTTAAACAGAGATGTGAGGGGGGCTGCACAGCACGCACACCAGGCCTTTGAAAAGACTGACGACATCGAGAACCGCCTGAGACGCAATAACGTTCGCATAGTGGGGCTCCCGGAGAAGGTGGAGGGCAGAGACCCCACGGTGTTTGTCGAAGAGTGGCTGCAGGAAATATTTGGTAAAGAGGCCTTCTCTCCCCTGTATGCGGTGGAGCGGGCACATCGAGTGCCGCCAAGACCTCTACCACCTGGAAATCCCCCTAGAGCAATGCTGGCCAGGCTCCTTAATTATCGTGACCGTGAAGTAGTGCTACGACTAGCCAGAGAAAAAGGGGCTGTGCAGTTTAATGGAACCAAAATCTCCTTTTACCCTGATTTCTCCGCCGAAGTGCAGCGCAGAAGATCCAAATTTGCGGATGTTAAGAAACGGCTGCAACGCTTACAGCTTAAATATGCGATGCTATTCCCTGACAAGTTGCGAATTACAGCTGGAGATCAGAATCACTTTTTTGAAAACGCGCAAGATGCTGCTGGATGGCTGGACCGAAACGAGCAAGACCTGCGTCGTCGCGGACGCGAAAATGAGGATGGATGACTTCACTTAATCTGCTAGCTATAGGGATAAAGGGCGCCCACATTATACCGAAGCTACTACTCCTTTTACAGAGGACTTTTCCTTATCACCTAGCACCAGCGAAGGAATTTCAATTTTATGAGCTCACTGCAAGTGTCGAATAACCACTTGAGTGGATGGCGGATGTGCTCCGCACCTAAACTTTCCATGTTGCCACTGTTGTTATGGCTTGAGGTGTTGTGCCCTGTTGGCACGGTTGGGGCCTATCGAGCCCCACATAATTTGATACCCCTCCGCGCGGCACAACCAGCGGGGATTGTTTCACAGGTTCTTCTTTTTTTTTCCTGGACCTATTACCTGGTTCTCTTCACTCTACAAATGATTATACAATTTTTCTGTGACATTTTGTTGCTTCTCCACTGTTTGAACTACATCACCGTCATACCCTGTGATCCAGGTGGCCGGCTGGCCACTTTAGTTTATGTAGGAATTGCTGACTGGAGATCCCCGGAAGTGCTGCAAGACAATACGGGACCTTGCTACACGGATAGGAACTGGACTGAACTTCTGCAATGTCTGATACACCCATAGTGACCTGGAACGTTCGGGGAGTGAACGATCCATTGAAAAGGTCTATGATCTCAACCGGACTGCGGAAATTCCATCCGGCTGTGATTGACCTACAGGAAACCCACCTGCGGGATGATACGGTTGGCTTCTTACAATATGCCTGGGTCGGCAAAGCCTATCACTCCACCTACTCCGCTTTTTCGCGCGGAGTAAGTGTACTGATACACAAAGCCCTAGTGTACCAGGAGCTAGATTCCTTAGTAGACATATCTGGTAGATTTGTGTTTTTGCACTGTAAATTGTATACGATTACCTTGATATTAGCTTTTGTATATGTGCCCCCTCCATTCTCCAGAGAGGTATTACAGTTGTTAATTTCCTATTTAGCTAACAAACCGGATATTCCGGTATTAATAATGGGTGACTTCAATTGTTACTTAGACCCTAAACTAGACAGACATCCACCTGTACAGCCCCCTGGGGGTGGACGGGGCACTGCTCTCAGTCGTCTACTTGCAGAAGTAGGATGGATAGATATCTGGCGCAATCGTAACCCAGAATGCAAGCAATTGTCCTGTTTTTCCAAGACCCATGGGTCGCTATCACGTATTGACTTATGCATAGGTACCCCAAATCTGGTAGGCAACATATCCAAAGTGGAATACTTTCCACGAGGAGTGTCGGATCACTCCCCACTGACTTTGTGGTTAACTACTAGACCCCCCAGCAACCTACCTAAAGCCCCGTGGAAGCTGAATGCTTTCTGGTTAAAACTCTTTGTCTCACAGGAGGGAATAGCAACTCAGATCGAGGTTTTCTTCAAAACACACAGACATTTACATGATGCCCATGAAATGGGAGACTTTTAAGGCACATCTGAGAGGAATTTTTATTCAGGAAATACAACAGGTTAAACACAACTCCTCGGTCCTGTTGGAACAGGCTGGGGACTTGGTAAAGCAACTAGAAATTACCTACATAACTGATCCTACTGACTCCACCAGGGAGGCATGGATGTCGGCCCAGGATTCCCTGGACCGGCTGAGATCCTCCACTGTGGAACGTAAAAGGTTCTTCACGAAGTTAGCATTTTATGAGGAGGGGGAGAAGACGGGCCGCCTACTTGCAAAAATTGCACGATCACAACAGCAATCACCAGCCATTGGAGCCATTCGAGCTGCCAATGGGAAAGTAGTCAATTCCCCGGAATTTGTCATATCCGAGCTGGCATCCTTCTATGAAGACCTATATAGGCCGAGGGATGCCTACTCGGATGCAGAACTAGCTGAATATATGTCCAAGATTGATTTGCCTTCATTATCGGTAGCAGCACAAAAACAATTGGATGCCCCAATAACCTTGGAGGAGCTTCAGATGGCGGCCTGCTCTTTTCCCACGTGTAAGGCACCGGGTGGGGATGGCCTCCCTATGGAGGTATTTACTCAGTATGGCGAACAGATACTTCCGGAACTATTAAAAGTATTTAACGCTTGCCTGGAGGCAGGCAGACTTCCTGAATCTATGGCAAGGGCAAATGTGATTTTACTTCTTAAACAGGGGAAGGATCCGGTTGACCCCGGCTCCTATAGACCTATTTCATTGCTCCAGAGTGATGTAAAGATCCTTGCAAAGGTCCTGGCGCTCCGGGTCAATGGGGTCATCTCCTCCATTATACACCAAGACCAGGCAGGCTTTATGCCCCAAAAGTCCACAGCCACCAATTTGAGGAGACTGTTCCTCAATATGCAACTGCAGGCAGATAATGTGGGTCAAAGAGCACTGTTGTCCCTTGACGCCAACAAGGCCTTTGACAGCGTTAGCTGGAAATATCTCTGGGCAGTATTAGACAAATTTGGATTTGGGGAACCTTTTATAACATGGGTTAAGCTGCTGTATGCATCCCCTCAGGCCAATATTCGAATGACAGATAGAGTCTCGCATGCCTTTTCTCTGGGCAGGGGGACGAGGCAAGGTTGTCCTCTGTCCCCGCTGCTCTTTGCGATCGCGATAGAGCCACTAGCAGCCCTTATAAGGGACAGGGCCCGGATTCAAGGGTTTCAATATGGAACTCTGCATGAAAAAATAATGTTGTATGCAGACGACATGTTACTCTTTCTGGGGGACCCGAGCAACTCACTGTCAGAGGCGATGTCTATAATAAAACTGTTTGGTCACTATTCCGGGTTAACCATAAACTGGTCCAAGTCAGCCCTGATGATGCTGGACGGAGATCATGGGGTTGCGCTTCCCGACCACTGCCCCATCCCTCTGGTTACTAGTTTCAAATATCTGGGCGTACAAATAGCGCCCAGGATTGGAGACTACTGCTCCCTAAACATATACCCCTTGCTTTCACGTTTTCAAGATAAAATAAACACATGGAATAACTTAAAAATGTCCCTGGCAGGTAAAGCCAACTTAATTAAAATGATTTTAATGCCCCAATTATTATACTTCCTGCACAATACACCGGTAGTAATTCCCCTAAAAATTTTCAGAATAGTAAATACCCTTTTTCGTAAATTACTATGGAATACCAAACATCCCAGAATTAAGCTAGAACAGTTGCAGCAGTCTAAGGACAACGGGGGGCTGGCTGTTCCCAACCCCTGGTTGTACTACATAGCGTCCCAGTTGCAGCAGTTGGTTGGCTCTATGACTCCAGAACCACAGGGCTCAGCAGCGCGGATGATGCTGATTGCCTCTGGAGCGGAGACCATCCCTATGGGTCTTGAGGCACAGCTGTTTGCGAAATCCAACAAAAAGGCCCCAACCCTGTCACTGGTACAGAAAATATGGAATAAGGTCAGACAAATCCAGGGGGTGCAAGGGTTCACGGATTTCAGTCCAATATGGGACAACCGTTCCTATAGTGAACTGGGAAAACTAAAGCAAAGGTCTAGATGGTGTAAGCACGGGGTAAAACTACTTTCTCATATATTTAGGGACGGTAAACTGCTTTCTTTCACAGAACTGCAAGACAATTTTAACCTACCGAATAATATGTTTTACTCGTACCTTCAATTGCGACATGCTGTCGCTGCGCAGGGGAATCCCGTTGAGTGGATATTGTCACCCACTCCGGTATTTCATGTGCTACAGTCTAGTAGTGAAACCAAAGGAATTATATCCCAATGCTACCAGATGCTGCTAGTGAGACACTTGCGGGCTTATCCATGCAAGGCGGCTTCTGCCTGGGAGAGGGACCTTGGCCAAATCACAGATGAACAGTGGGAGGAGGCTCTTCAGTCTATATCTACTTGCTCCCTTAATGTTGCACAAAAGGTTTCCCAACTGTTTATAGTATTAAGAGTGCATTACACCCCAAAAAAGTTGCTCAAGATGGGCAGGGCGGCAAACCCTTTATGTTCCCGCTGTTAACGGCATGACGGGGACCTTATTCACCTTCTATGGCGCTGCCCGAAGCTCCATCGGTACTGGAATGGGGTGATGGGCACGCTCAATGAAGTATTTCAGACAAAGGTTCCCACCGATCCTAAGTGTTGCTTGCTGGGAGTCCTGGGGGAGGAGATCTCGGAGGAAATGGATAGGGTCGCTTTCTCCAGGGCTCTATTTCAGGCCAGGAAACTTATCCTAATGGGGTGGAAATCCACACTGCCACCCACCAGGGGCTCCTGGGTGGAACACATGGGACAAACCCTTATCAGGGAAAAATTAATATACCAGCATAGGGGATGCCCAAGTAGGTTTGAGCGTATCTGGTCAAAATGGCTAGACACACCGGGATTGAGCCCGAGAGAGCTGGTGATGTCTAGACTCCTGCAATCTCTTTAAACAAGATGAGGGGGGGGCGAAACAGATTGTATAACAATAACAATGTGGGCGGTGATGGTCAAAACAGGGAGAGTTGTATTGTAGATGTCTGGAGAAATGCAACGGATTGACAAATTAGCTGGAAAAATTAATGTATACATGTACGTGAACCTAATTGGTATTAATGATGTAACTGTAAATGCAACCTGAACATTGATTATTGCTGGACTACATGTGAATGTTCAATAAAACCTTTTTTGATTTAAAAAAAAAAAAAAAAACCCAGGAGATTCTCACTTTATGTAATCTGACGGCGCTCGTCCTGCCCCCCCTCCCTGTCCCCTCCGAGGCAGCTAAAACTGAAGTATTTGCGTATAACACGCACGCATTATTTGCACCCGATTTTCATGGTGAAAAAGTGAGCGTTATACGCCAATAAATACAGTATATATATATATGTTGTGTATATGTATGTATATATATATATATATATGTATGTAATACAATATAATTTAACCAATACAATTTTTAAAATGTTTCCAGGAAATATACTGTAGACAGAAAAGTCTGAATTTTTACACTCCTAACCAACACCAGTATGTGTTCAAAGAGGTTGCGGCCGGCAGTGGCGTTTCACTACAGATGTTGGAATTGTGGTGTTTATTCCCCGTCAGTTTAGAAATAATATGAGCCTATGGCTGAATTCTGCGATGATTGCAGCATCAAGTCACATCAAAGTTAACATGACACAGCCAGCCTTCTGATTCTGCAGTGCCACCTTGTGGCCAATCTAGTACACTGTCACCTCCTGGGTTCATGCCAGACTGTGTACAGTCACAATTGCAGGATCGCTTTAATGACTCAGACTGCTAATTGCTTGACAGATGCACAGAGCTAAATGTGAAATTTGCAAACAAATTGTCATCGGCTCGTGGGTGTCATTGATCTGATACAGTAGAAGGCATTTGGTGGTTCCCTAGACCTCTCTAGCAGTGGTTGGTTTTGTTGGAGCTTTGGTATCTCTCCTTCCTTTATTAACATAAGTCTATTGGAGGGGATTTCTGTTCTTGTTGCCCATAGCAACCAATTTGGTTCATTTTTCTAGTGCCGTATAGGAGAATAAAAGGGGGGAGCACACAGATGCCACAAGCAACAAAGTCAGTGCTTCTTATGGGCACACGTGGGTTTGAAGCTGGTGTCTGACTCGGCGGCTTGTATGATTTGGTGGCAACTAATTATTTTCCACAGTGAGATCCCATCATAGGATGTTACAGCACCAAAAAAATCTGAATGCAAGTATAATCACCCATGTTCTCTGTGTATCACCTATCCTTCTAGTCAGCCTAACCCTATCCTTAACATGTAACTTAGACCTTTCAGAAACTGAATTTATTCCTGGAAAAATTGTTGTAATCTAAAATAGCAGTCCTTCAGCCAGGTGACTTTTCCTAGGCTGAAATTATGTCTTCAGTCTGCTACAGGCAAAAGAAAGCATTGGCTCAGTCTTCTCTTCCGCAGTGATTACTCAGACTGTACATTGTAACTTTGTAGCAAGGCACAAGGTGAGAGGTTGTGGGAGATGCTGATCTGCACATGGTGCTGGTGTATGAACATCAGACATTCCTGGTAGAAAAAAACACCAGGATGGGCTGTATAACACTTGTGTGTGTATAGGTACACGAATGCGTGAAAATTCTTCTAGCTTTATTTTAATCAGTGGGTGTGTGGCGCATGCACATACAAATAATGACAGCACTGCAGATTTCTGTATGTTTTTATAACAGATCTTTATGCAGCATATGTTTATGTGCCTGTATGTACAAGCACATTGAAAACAATTGTCTGCATTTACAGCAGTAAAAAAAAAAATCTGCCTGTATGTCTGAAAACACTGCGATTTTAGGCAGCAGTGTGCAAGAGGTCTTAAAGGATAAGTTTATTTTTGGGAATCTGTAACATGTTCCCAATACTGCAGCTACTAGTGCCCAATCCCCACACTCCCTGTGACAGCACTATGGGAAGACTTTTCCCGTACTAGCTGTCAGTTTTTTTAAATCAGTGTGGCCGTACGGGGCTCCAACGACACGGCTGCATCATTCATTCACATAGCTCTGTGTATGAATGAACTACAAGTCCCCACATCCTTTGCAGCTGTCGTATTGTAGTTCTCAATGAACTGTCATGGCGCTGTGGAGTGCTGTGGTAGTTCATTGATTCTTCCTGTCAGGGAGTATCCACTAAGGCCCCTTTCACACTGCCGCAACTTGAAAGTTGAGCGATTTTACTGCGATTTCCTGGCTGCGATTTCAGGGAATGCCTATGTAATCTTGAGGTCTATGGACCAACATGTAATCTTGAGGTTTATTTACATGTATCTGACTGACGCAGTTCGAACAGATGTCTTCAGGGGCGCCTGTACATTTTCTGAAATATGGGACATGTATAAGAGAATGGTATAAGGTAAAAAGAGTATGACAGCCAAGTGTTGTTAAAAACACCCAGCCTATGCCTATGGGTGGGAAATCTGAAGATCGGACAGCTAGAAGAGGGTCACAAGGGTACCTGGTCTTCAGATTTCCTGCACATCCCACATGAGGCATAGACTTGGCGTTTTTAACAACCCATAGCTGTCATGCTCCAGCTCAAATATGCTGATGGGGGAAATCAGGTCAGTTTTTTTTTCGTTCAACCAGCTGGTTGAATGAGAAAATTGACCCATCTATGCCAGCTTAAGACTTCCATACTGGACAGCCAGATTTACCAGCTAGCAGGTTGTGCTGTTGCATGTAGCTCTGCATAGAGCTACACAATTAATAGTTTAAAAATCTCGATTCAACCCCCCTCACGATCTTAATCCGGCATTTCCACGATTCTAACAAGTGCTGAGCCGTTCTCTACTCAGAGCTGTCAAAGAGGAAAAAAAATGTTCATCAACATTGCTCAGCGCTGAGATAATTATAAACATTGTTTCATTTGGTTCTTTTAGATCAAACTTTGGTCTGTAAATGAGGGCAGTTTAATCACTTAAAGACTAAGCCTTTTTCTGACACTTGTTGCCTACAAGTTAAAATCAGAATTTTTTGCTAGAAAATTACTTAGAACCTCCAAACATATGTACAGTGCCTTGCAAAAGTATTCACCCCTCTAGGCTTTTTACCTATTTTGTTACATTACAGACTTTAGGTCAATGTTTTTTTAATCTGAATTATATGTGATGGATCAGAACACAATAGTCTAAGTTGGTGAAGTAAAATTAGAAAAATATATACATAAAACTATTTTTCAGAACTAAAAAACTGATAATTGGCATGTGTGTATGTATTCACCCCCTTTGTTAGGAAGCCCAAAAAAAGCTCTGGTGCAACCAATTACCTTCAGAAGTCACATAATTCGTGAAATGATGTCCACCTATGTGCAATCTAAGTGTCACATGATCTGTCATTACATATACACACCTTTTGAAAGGCCCCAGAGGCTGCAACACCTAAGCAAGAGGCACCACTGACCAAACACTGCCATGAAGACCAAGGAACTCTCCAAACAAGTAAGGGACAATGTTGTTGAGAAGTACAAGTCAGGGTTAGGTTATAAAAAAATATCCAAATCTTTGATGATCCCTAGGAGCACCATCAAATCTATCATAACCAAATGGAAAGAACATGGCACAACAGCAAACCTGCCAAGAGACGGCCGCACACCAAAACTCACGGACCGGGCAAGGAGGGCATTAATCAGAGAGGCAGCACAGAGACCTAAGGTAACCCTGGAGGAGCTGCAGAGTTCCACAGCAGAGACTGGAGTATCTGTACATAGGACGACAATAAGCCGTACGCTCCATAGAGTTGGGCTTTATGGCAGAGTGGTCAGAAGAAAGCCATTACTTTCAGCAAAAAACAAAATGGCACGTTTTGAGTTTGCGAAAAGGCATGTGGGAGACTCCCAAAATGTATGGAGGAAGGTGCTCTGGTCTGATGAGACTAAAATTTAACTTTTTGGTCATCAAAGAAAACGCTATGTCTGGCGCAAACCCAACACACCACATCACCCAAAGAACACCATCCCCACTGTGAGACATGGTGGTGGCAGCATCATGCTGTGGGGATATTTTTCAGGAGTCGGGACTGGGAAACTGGTCAGAGTTGAGGGAAAGATGGATGGTGCTAAATACAGGGATATTCATGAGCAAAACCTGTACCACTCTGTGATTTGAGGCTAGGACGGAGGTTCACCTTCCAGCAGGACAATGACCCCAAACACACTGCTAAAGCAACACTTGAGTGGTTTAAGGGGAAACATGTAAATGTGTTGGAATGGCCTAGTCAAAGCCCAGACCTCAATCCAATAGAAAATCTGTGGTCAGACTTAGATTGCTGTTCACAAGTGCAAACCATCCAACTTGAAGGAGCTGGAACAGTTTTGCAAGGAGGAAGTCACAGTGCAGAGCCTCATCCTTATCTCCAGGACACAGTGCAGAGTTTGGACCTTATGTCCAGGACACAGTGCAGAGTTTGGACCTTATTCAAAAAATACGGGGGTTTGGTCACACTATATGGTCATATAGTGCTAAGCCCACTTACTGCGACAAAGTACCCCGAATTAGTGGGTCCTACACTAGTAATAGAATGGAGCTGTGATAGCCGCAAAAGGTGGCTCTACAAAGTATTGACTTTAGGGGGGTGAATAGTTATGCACATTGACTTTTTCTGTTATTTAGTCGTATTTGTTGTTTGCTTTAAAAAAAAAAAATTCTTAGTTTTGGGCATGTTCTGTAAATTAAATTATGCAAATCCTCAAACAATCCATGTTAATTCCAGGTTGTGAGGCTACAAAACACGAAAAATGCCAAGGGGGTGAATACTTTTGCAAGGCACTAATATATATATATATATATATATATATATATATATATATATATATATATATATATATATATAATATTAGCAGAGACCCTACAGAATAAAATGGCGGTTCTTGCAATATTTTATGTCACACTGTATTTGCGCAATGGCCTTTCTAACGCAATTTTTTGGGGAAAAATACACTTCAGTGAATTAAAAAAAAATATATATATATTGTATAATGTGAAAGATGATGTTATGTTGTGAGAATCGTGACCTTTATTCTAAGCAAAAAAATCGTGATTCACATTTTAGCCAGAATCGTGCAGCTCTAGCTCTGCAGCATCTGAACTGTTCCCTCAAGTTGTTATCCTGTGTTTGGCTCTAGAAGTACAATTAGCCTAACATGGAAGATTCTGAGCCATTGTCCCAGGTTATGTATTATGAATTGAAAGGATTATAGTGTTCCTGGGCGTTGGAGACACAACAGCATCATGAAACATTAATGAGAACCTGTATTTGTTCTCCATCTGTCTCTCGTAGCCGGGAGATATATGGGGGCCCCAAACCCATCCCAAAAGGATTCAGCTGTGGTTCAATCAGTACAAACTTTGCAGTGGTAGTTTTTCAGTGGTCCTCGTCTTCTAAGGACATTAAAATTGACTGCAAAGAAAAAAAATCATATTTATACACTCACCGGCCACTTTATTCGGTACAAGGTTTTGGAAACATTCCTCCGAGATTTTGGTCCATATTGACATGATAGCATCACGCAGTTGCTGCAGATTTGTTGGCTGCACATCCATGATGTGAATCTCCCGTTCCACCACATCCCAAAGATGCTCTATTGGATTGAGATCTGGTGACTGTGGAGACCATTGGAGTACAGCAATCTCATTGTCATGTTCAGGAAACCAGTGGTGAGAGGATTTGAGCTTTGTGACATGGTGCATTATCCTGCTGGAAGGAGCCATCAGAAGATGGGTACACTGTAGTCATAAAGGGATGGACAAGGTCAGCAACAATACTCAGGTAGGCCGTGCTATTAACCACTTCAGCCCCAGAAGATTTTACCCCCCTCCTGACCAGAGCACCTTTTACAATATGGCGCTGCATCGCTTTAACTGACAGTTGCGCGGTCATGTACCCAATCAAAATTTGCGTCCTTTTTTTTCCTACAAATAGAGCTTTCTTTTGGTGGTATTTGATCACCTACTGCAATTTTTATTTTTTGCGCTATAAACAAAAAAAAGCGACAATTTTGAAAAAAATGAAGATTTTTTTACTTTTTGCTATAATAACTATCCCCAAAAATGTTTTTAAAAAACAAATTTCTTCATCAGTTTAGGCAAATATATATTCTTCTATATATTTCTGGTAAAAAAAAAAATCTCAATAAGAGTATATTGATTGGTTTGCGCAAAAGTTATAGTGTCTACAAACTATGGGAAAGATTTGTGGCATTTTTATTATTATTTTTTTTACTAGTAATGGCGGTGATCTGTGTTTTTTAGCGGTACTGCGACATTGCAGCGGACAGATCGGATACTTTTGACACATTTTTGGGACCATTGACATTTATACAGCGATCAGTGCTATAAATATCCTCTGTGTGTTCTAACTGTATGGGAATAGGACTGACTAGGTAGGGGAGGAGACATATTGTTGTTCCTACTTATTAGGAACAAATAATGTCTCCTCTCCCCTGACAGAACAGGGATTTGTGTTTACACACACAAATCCCCATGCTGCCTCTCGTGTACGCGATCACACGTGGCCGGCGGGGACCGTGTCCCCTGCCGTGTAGCAGGTGCGCGCCCACTGGCGGCTCTTAAAGGGAACCCCGTATATGTACTGGATTTCGCGCAGCGGCGCCATTGTTCCGTAGTAAATGTGCGTAAGCCGGTCAGGAACCGAATAAACAATGCTCAATTGGTACTAAGGGGCCCAAAGTGTGCCAAGAAAATATCACCCACACCATTACACCACCAGCCTGATCCATTGATACAAGGCAGGATGGATCCATGCTTTTATGTTGTATACGCCAAATTCTGGCCCTACCATCTGAATGTTGCATCTGAAATCGAGACTCTGCAGACCAGACAATGTTTTTCCAATCTTCTATTGACCAATTTTGGTGAGCCTGTGCAAATTGAAGCCTCAGTTTCCTGTTCTTAGCTGACAGAAGTGGCACCCGTTGTGGTCTTCTGCTGCTGCTGAAAAATAGAAAATTTACGCATAGAAACTGTTAAGCTGCCAACACTCCACTAGACATATAATGAAAAATGGAACATATAAAAACAATATTGTGGCACTCCAAATGTGAACAAATAAAAAATCGTATCCGAATGCGGACCTATAAGTTCAAAGTATAAATACATGTATCTTATAAATAAACAGTCAATGATGTGAAAATAGTAATAATAAGTGGAAAAAGCGAATAAAAAAAAAGAACACTATTCAGAATAAATCAAAGTTCATGGATAAATACAGTAAGATAGTCCATCATAAGAAATGAATTATGTGCATAACAAAGTCTCTGTTTTTCAACGTGAATGAAAACTTGGTCTTTAGGTGCAATCAACAAATGAGAAGGTTGGCAGGCTTACCAGAAATGGTGGATTCCATACTGTACAGCATGTGAGTCAAACAGGCAGTCGTAAGGGAGTACCTCAACGAGAACCAGCAAGGAAAGGTCGATGTTTAGAGGATGAGTCCCATCCTGTATTAAGGGAATCATGTGAGCAAACTGGAGCAGATTGAAAAAAGGTAAGTACACAGAGCTTTTTTATACAAGATAGGTAAGAGAAGAGGAAGGGAACATTTTTAATAATAGTTATAAATAGGCTATTCTTTCACTTTAAAGTTCACCTGTCATTGGAGAAATAGGGGGGCTTTCTTTCTTAAAATGCCATATACCTGGCTGTCCCTAGCTTAATACTTCTCCGGTACATACCTGCAACAAGCGTACAGGAAATAAGTTGGAGCGAGGTCGGGAGTTTTTCTTTCAGTGCTGGTTCTAGGTTAGTAACTCCCAGGAACAATAGCAATTTTTGACAGTTAGGTCAGCCATGGCAGCTCCCCTATTTCCCTCATGACGGGTAAACTTTAAAGCGTTATAAAGGTTATTTCAGTTTTTTATCTTAAAATAAAAAAAGATATTATACTTACCTGCTCTGTGCAAAGATATTGCACAGAGCGGCCCCTTACCTCCTCTTTGGCAGTCCCCCGCTGGGGCTGTCCGCTTCTCCCTGCTCCGGGCGCCTCCTTAGCAAGCTGGGTAGGTAGAAGATAAGATAAGAAGTTATCCATGCTTGTGCTATTCCTAGCTGGGCTGTGTGTGTCCATAAACACACACAGTGCTAACAAGCCACACCCTGCTCCCTCCTCACTGACAGCAGCAGAAGCCTATGGGCCTCCCTCTTCTCTGTGTCTCCTCATTAAGAGAGGAGAGCGGTGCTGCAGATGGGACAGCGCTGGATCCTTGAGAGGAGTCAGGTAAGTGCTTAGGGCCGACGCAGAAAATGCATCAAAGTATTTTGAGTTTAGAACCACTTTAGGCTCCACTTATGGATATATGGTGCCTTTAAAGATGGGCTGTGGAGGCGTTTGGTGTTGCTCTAGCCATGCAGCTTACCAAACTCAGAGTCACAGAGAGGAATAACTACAGGCTCAGAAAGCAGAGTCGTATTCTTCAAGGCAGATCGGCCATAAATCTCTAAGGTTGCCCACAGATCATGTAGTTGCTGTACTTAGAAGAAATATATTGGTCTGGAGCTTCTCCTTTAAGGTGATTTTGGAGTATTTCCAGTTTGTGATGAACGTTGAGGGTTGTGGTGTTTCTTCTTGGCATCCACACTTCAGGTTCCCCCGCAGGCACCACGGCTTTCACTATATGTGGTGACTAATCCAAAGATGCCACCACCATCAGATATCTACCCCCATCTTCAGACTGAAGAGTGACAAAGCCATCAGTCCTGATCAGGATTATGATTTGTCTCCTTCACAACAAATCTGTCTCCTAGAATCTGCCGATAGCGGCACGGGGCCAGGAATGTATTAATAGAAGAAGGCCAAGGTCTGAATCACACGGAGGAGGAGACGGGAACACGTGTGTCTTGTCAGTGAGGATGGCTGACTACACACGGTCATATCAGTTCATCATTGACTTTAGGACCAGCAATTGGTCCTCAGCTTTTTTTTTTTTTTTATAATGTTTACCTGGAATCACTGTTTTTACAGGACTTTCGTTTGTTTATTTATTTGCTGTTCCTATGTTATGACGGTGTTTTATAGACATATTTCTAGGTATTTCCTACACTGGCAATCTAACAGTGCAGCCGCCATTGATAAGATTGTATCTGCTGCAGACTAAACTTTCCTGTTAAACACTTTGCTACGCACGAAGAAATGGGCAAACTCAGGGCATGTAAATCCAAAGGAAAACACTTAGGAAAATTCGGATACTAGCAACTTTATTTATCCAGATAACATGAACAGAGTCCCCGCCTGGAATCTCCTCCTTTGATGCGTTTCACCCGCAGGGCTAGGCTTAATGGTAGTATAGGATATGCTGCTCCCAGGCATGACTTTCATAGAAGATCAGGTCCAAACACCAGCAGAGTCTTGTCCTGTGCCCCACGGAGTGCATAAATCCAAAGGAAAAGACTAGCTGCACTCTGAAGAAAATTCAAATGCTTGTAGCTTTATTTATTCTGACAACATGAATCCCTTCCTGGCATCTCCTCCTCTGACACATTTTACCCTTTAATGTGTGTCACCCACAAGGCTGGGTTTACAGGCCAAGTTCACCCTTTGGAGCATGTTGAACATTACACCAATATTTAGGATGTGACGGGTAGCCTTCTCCAGGTCTGCACCTCACGATTCCCTACCCCGGGGACAGTGGGTGGGAGATCCTCTCGCCGTACCCGCAGACACATTTTAAAAACCTCATTCATTCACAGCAATCTGTGAATGAGAAAACTACAAGTCCGTTCTGGCACCGCAGCAGATGACTTGTGGTTCTCAATGAACTAATGATCACCCTCGTAGTTCATTGATACTTCTTCCAGCTTTGTAAATGTCTGCCTGCATGGAAGTATGGGCAGGAAAGCTGGAGGCAGTGTCTGCAGGCACTTTACTTTGCATCTGCGATTTACTGATCATGGGTGCAATGCTCTGCAGGCTTTTCTGAAAAACATCATAAATGCAGTTTTTTTTCCTGCAAAAATATGTGCATTTATTTTATTTACGGTATTTATTTTTAAAAAGATAGACTTAGTTAATCATAAATTAGGCACAGCCATGTGAATAAAATGAATCAGTGGAGGAGGTCCCAGGCAGAGACTTTCATGTTGTCCAGTTAAATAAAGTTAGCAGTGTTTGAAGTGCACCGGGTCTTTTTCTTGGGCAGATAGGACGATAGACACACCCGATCTTCCATGAGGGTCGCTCCGTTCCATGCTTTGGAGCAGCTTATTCTATAATTTTGCCAAAGTTCAGAGTGCATGTTTATTCATCTGTGAAAAATGGCAGAAAGAGGAGGAGCCATGCACAGACCATCCCGACACGGGAAAACCGTAATGATTCTGCGCAGACCTCTACAGGGCACCAAATCACGTTTTTATTGCTGTTCATCTGTTCGACAAATAGGAGTTTATGTATTTTAGAAAATTTGTTGTATGAATGTGACAAATATTTACAAGGCCGCAACAAAAAGTCCCCATTTTTTTGTTTATTATGATTATTATTTTTTTTTATGACTATAAGCGTCATCTAGAGGAAAATACTGCATTATGGACACGAGATGGCATAGGAATTAATTGAATTCTTTATTTATTTTATGTTCATATTTCTTGATCAAATCACACGGCCCAGCTGCATTTACTACATGCATGATACTTTAATGATTTTGTATGTAATCAATTCACTAAAAAAAACTTTTTTGGCCCTACTTCTTTTGGGGCTCACAGGAGTGCACTTAGTTCTACACTCCTGTGTTACAGATTCAGCTGACAGCGGGCTAAAGTCCGCTGATGGCTGATACCACAGAGCCAGTCCAGGCTCTGCAGGGTTCCCGACAATAATATCTGGATCTACCCAAAGGCTTGACTGTCAGCTGGCTTAGCCTGTCAGCGCACTGCTAAGAGCTTGAGCCCGCGCTCCCCATCCCCCCCACCTTTTCAGCCCAGCGCTCCAGTGTGCTCAGAGCAGACCGAGAACTGAGCAATCGGCGGTCTTTGATCGATCAGTTCTTAGTGTAGAGTTGGTGGGGGACAGCTGCAGTTTGGATCTATGCTGCAGCCATCTAGGTGAGTATATATGTTTGTTTTTTTGTAAACCTGCACTTCTCTTTTAAGAATATCTCCAGCTTCCTATGTCACTCATTGATTCTATGAGCAGAACAGAAAGGTTCAGGGCCAAGTAAACTGTGCAGTTTGTATGCTTTCTGATGCGCTAATACGCATGTTTCAAGATTCCCATGAATAAAGATAGTGGCTGTTCCCATGGCAGCTGTTGATGCATTTGCAACAGGTACTGAGGAGCTTTGGTCATTGACTGTTAACCCCATCCACCCCAAATTCTAAATTAGGGTTGCACAGATGCCCTTTTTCAATCGGTGAGAACGAGTACCATGACTTTCGGTCAAGTACTCGCCAATACCGCGTAATGATACTTTGAGGTGCGAATTGAGCCCATACAGTTTGATGGGCTCAAATTGCACTGCAAAGAATCGCATGTGAGTTGAACAGGAATGTGGTGCGATTCCTGTCCGAATCACATGCAGTTTCCCCACTGCTCCTGTGTGAACCCAGGCTTGTCATAATGATTTCAGTCTGGGTTCACACAGGAGCGGTGCGGGAAACCGTATGTGATTTAGACAGGATTAAAACGCATTCCTGTTCAAATCGCATGGCATTTTTGTAGTGCAATTAAGTCCCCAGTTCACACGTATGCGATGCGGGAACCAGCACAATTCCAGTGAGGGTTCCCGCATCGCATGTCACTCGCCGGCGGTTCACACTGACATCTGCGAACCGCTGCAGGTGTCAATGTAAAGTTAACGACACCCTCAGATCGGTTCACAGATCGCAGTCCGAACTGTCAAATGGTGCAGGAATCGGATCGCTTAGGTGTGAACACCCATGAGATCCGATTCCAGTGCGGACCAAAAAAATTGTCCTGCACTATTTTGGTGCGAATGCAATGAGATTTCAGCCAAACAGTTTGTATGGCTGAATTTGTATCATACAGACATCCCATGTGATCTGCACAGCAATGCGGTGCAAATCTCATGCAATGTCTGTCATTGCACAAGTGTGAACCCGGCCTTAAGCCCATTTGTTTTGTATGGGCGCAAATCGCACCGCAAAGTATCAGTTTAGGGTATTGGATCATTTTCACGAATACTGGTGAAAATACTCCGTATCGGCATTGGTGCAACCCTATTGACAAGCCCCTGGCCAATGCCTGTTAACCCTATCCACCCCAAATTCTAAATTCAATACGTGCGTCCAAATGCTCGCCAGGAAATTCACTTTGACACATGACAACGCACCTGCCTAATGCTACAAGAAACACCCTTCTATACACATGCTTAGATCATAATTGGCTCTAAAATGAAGATAAAAATAAGAACTTGCAGCGAGTAGAAAACAAAGATTCTGCAGCTGTTTATATCCAGTTTATGAATGGGTTTGAATAATTTATGGAGAAAAATGTATAACATGAAATATTCCTTTCAGTTTAGTGAATGGGCCCCTATGTCTATACGCCTGGCTGCCCCATGATACGTCATCAATGCTGCATTATTTGTGCCTGGGTAGAGCCGGGGTCCTCCAGGTTTGTTGGAGGTAGTTTGCTCCCCTCTCGCTGATGCTGTGCGCTGTGATTGGCTGCTGCCCAGTAGCAGTGCGTGGGAAGAGAGGAGAGTTCCCGGCTGCCCACACAGTCTGAGCTCACAGTCACATCGCTGTATACAGAGGCTGTACTGCAGTGCCTTACCTCCCGGCTGCTGCACTTTACCTGCTCTCACCGGCAGCATGACAGCCTCATCCCTCACCTTTACCAACTGCCTGTGCGCCCTCTGGTCCCTGGGCTTCGCCTTCCACTTGCACTTAAAGGAGCCCGGTTACCGACATCATAAAGGTAAGTCATCGATTGCATGAGCTTGTACCAATGATGAGGGGGGATTCCATGCAAGGCTGCAGCGTCTGCTCTCTTTGTATCTGTCACTTCTAGCAGGGTGATGGTGCCCACACACATACAGATCTAAATTAATGATTTCAATTACTTGATCCTAATGGTTAAAAAATTAGCAAGTTGAAGACGCCACAACCAAATTGCACGTCAGTAATTTAATTAATCTGTCAATGTTCAGCTTGAAAGCTTTGCTTCTGTGTTTGAAGACCAGAAATCCACTTTTGATGGCACAAAATCAATCAGTTTTATCGATCTGGATTTTATATCTGCTTAGAATGGAATAAAAATCGATCCGAAGATGATCACACTTTTTTAAGGTCGTCCTAATTGATTTGGCAGGGGAATCTGTTACCAATTGGTGGGTATCGGACCTGCCCCCCGAGGCTATACATCATGGGTGCTCTACCCATGATGGGTCCCTAGTCCCATCATGCCTCTGCCTTTGGGAGTCATGCTTGTTACTGTCAGCCTTGCAATGCCACATGGGACTTGTAGTTCCACAGCAGCTGGCGGGCCACATGTTGAGTGCCCATGCTTTACACTGATATAAGATAGCTGTGTTTAATGTCACATATTGATTTGACTGTTGATCGCAGAAGTGCTCCTTGCAACACCGCTATCACCGAGATTCCTGATCTGTTGAAGTGGAATGTTTTTCTATGGTAGGACTGATCTTCGGACGTGTCTATCTTAAAACAAATTGACAATTAAAAAGCGAATGTGCCATTTCTTTCAACCAAAGGCACGGTTTTGATAACCTGCATTTTGTAATGTGATATTTTGTGTTTTGCGTACATCCGAGAACGAGGACAGCTCATGTTTATGAACCGACCATCAGAAGAACACCGTATGACTGAGTGTGATCTGATGTTCCTGGGTGGTCTATCACAACAGGTCCACTTACAGCTTATCTCAGCTGTAGGTGTTGTATGTATAGATCTCATTAGAAATGTAGCAGTTCGATCTCTTATTACACGATATGAAATTAGCTGTCCTCTGTAACGCTGGGACCACTCTTGTGGGCGATTCACCCGGCAGACTGAAGCAGCACACGTGCCGTTAACACTTGCCTGTCCAAATCAAGGATAAGTAAGCTGGTAGATTTCCCAGCACTACAAATGATTTAGATGTCTGGGGCGCTCATCATCACCCCCTGGGGTGGTCCTCAATGGTCTGATCTGTTATATTAGGGATGGCAGGGGGCAGGATGAGAGCTGCTCAATCCCAATCGGAAGCTGGCCATACAGAATTTCATTCAGAATGTTTCATTTTAAGAATATTCATTCAATTTTCTAATCATTGGAGAGGTTAAATCAGTGTTCATTTTTGACTGCAGTAATAAAAACATTTGAAGGAACAGGATGGAAATTTTTTTTCTCAAATGAATTTCTGACACTGAATGCGGTTTTGCTTCAGGAAAGTCTATTTGTTCCAAAGTCATTTGTTAAAGCAAACAACATTTTGAAGTACTTTGGAAGGACAATTGTCTAGCTATCAAATGTTCTGAGCAATTTCCTAAAATTTTTCGTGTGAATGTTCCCTCAAAAATTAATGGCTACTTTAAGGTCACCACAAAAAACCCCACTTGTGATTTGGGTATAACTTAAAAATGTATGAATTTTTGGGGGGATAAAGTAAGGAAGGGTTAAAACTGTTTTGGTTTTTTTGCTGTCTGTGTCCCATTGGTGAGATTTTCCTACACTTCCTGTCCTGGTAGTGTGAGAGAATCTCTACAAAGGCGAATTCCATGATTACCCTCACCTCCATTGGTGACAACAGTAACTAGGACAAATAGATACATGGGTTATACCTAAAGTTCATTACTGCTTGGTAAGAATGTGTAAATATCCATGGCCTGGTTACAGGTCCACTTTAAAGCCAAACTTGGTGAACATAGCCACTCTCTGCTGGGCACTGCATTATTAAAGGGTGAATACTTACCTGTCCAATGGCATACCTCCCAACTTTTGAACTTCAGAATGAGGGACACTTGAGGAAGGAAGTAACCTTGCATAGCGCGCTGCGGCAAATGTGGGCGTGGTCAAACTTTTGATAGTGGGAGGAGCTTAATGGGCATCATTAAACAAAACTTGGGCTTCCTTGTATCTATAAAATATGCTTTTATTATTGTTGCACAAGCAAGAGTCTCATGGATACATACATATCCCAGCACATTCATTTAAAAAAAAAGGATAAAAGAATGCAGTGTTTGGAGTGCATTACGTACAAAGTGCAGGGTTGTAGGATGAGCTATATACAGAGTGCAGGGTTCTGGCATGAGCTATATACAGAGGGCAGGGTTGTAGGATGAGCTATGTACAGAGTGCAGGGTTCTGGCATGAGCTATGTACAGAGTGCAGGGTTCTGGCATGAGCTATGTACAGAGTGCAGGGTTCTGGTATGAGCTGTGTACAGAGTGCAGGGTTCTGGCATGAGCTGTGTACAGAGTGCAGGATTCTGGCATGAGCTGTGTACAGAGTGCAGGGTTCTGGCATGAGCTGTGTACAGAGTGCAGGGTTCTTGCATGAGCTGTGTACAGAGTGCAGGGTTCTAGCATGAGCTGTGTGTGTACAGAGTGCAGGGTTCTGGCATGAGCTGTGTACAGAGTGCAGGGTTCTGGCATGAGCTGTGTACAGAGTGCAGGGTTCTGGCATGAGCTGTGTACAGAGTTCAGGGTTCTGGCATGAGCTGTGTACAGAGTTCAGGGTTCTGGCATGAGCTGTGTACAGAGTGCAGGGTTCTGGCATGAGCTGTGTACAGAGTGCAGGGTTCTGGCATGAGCTGTGTACAGAGTGCAGGGTTCTGGCATGAGCTGTGTACAGAGTGCAGGGTTCTGGCATGAGCTGTGTACAGAGTGCAGGGTTCTGGCATGAGCTGTGTACAGAGTGCAGGGTTCTGGCATGAGCTGTGTACAGAGTGCAGGGTTCTGGCATGAGCTGTGTACAGAGTGCAGGGTTCTGGCATGAGCTGTGTACAGAGTGCAGGGTTCTGGCGTGAGCTGCATTCAGAGTGCAGGGTTCTGGCGTGAGCTGCATTCAGAGTGCAGGGTTCTGGGGTGAGCTGCATTCAGAGTGCAGGGTTCTGGGGTGAGCTGCATTCAGAGTGCAGGGTTCTGGGGTGAGCTGCATTCAGAGTGCAGGGTTCTGGGGTGAGCTGCATTCAGAGTGCAGGGTTCTGGGGTGAGCTGCATTCAGAGTGCAGGGTTCTGGGGTGAGCTGCATTCAGAGTGCAGGGTTCTGGGGTGAGCTGCATTCAGAGTGCAGGGTTCTGGAGTGAGCTGCATGCACAGTGCAGGGTTCTGGGTTGAGATATGTACAGAGTGCAGGGTTCTGGGTTGAGCTATGTACAGAGAGCATGGTTCTGGGGTGAGCTATGTACAGAGTGCAGGGATCTGTGATGAGCTGTGTACAGAGTGCAGGGTTCTGGCATGAGCTGTGTACAGAGTGCAGGGTTCTGGCATGAGCTGTGTACAGAGTGCAGGGTTCTGGCATGAGCTGTGTACAGAGTGCAGGGTTCTGGCATGAGCTGTGTACAGAGTGCAGGGTTCTGGCATGAGCTGTGTACAGAGTGCAGGGTTCTGGCGTGAGCTGTGTACAGAGTGCAGGGTTCTGGCGTGAGCTGCATTCAGAGTGCAGGGTTCTGGCGTGAGCTGCATTCAGAGTGCAGGGTTCTGGCGTGAGCTGCATTCAGAGTGCAGGGTTCTGGCGTGAGCTGCATTCAGAGTGCAGGGTTCTGGGGTGAGCTGCATTCAGAGTGCAGGGTTCTGGGGTGAGCTGCATTCAGAGTGCAGGGTTCTGGGGTGAGCTGCATTCAGAGTGCAGGGTTCTGGGGTGAGCTGCATTCAGAGTGCAGGGTTCTGGGGTGAGCTGCATTCAGAGTGCAGGGTTCTGGGGTGAGCTGCATTCAGAGTGCAGGGTTCTGGGGTGAGCTGCATTCAGAGTGCAGGGTTCTGAGGTGAGCTGCATTCAGAGTGCAGGGTTTGGGGGTGAGCTGCATTCAGAGTGCAGGGTTCTGGGGTGAGCTGCATTCAGAGTGCAGGGTTCTGGGGTGAGCTGCGTTCAGAATGCAGGGTTCTGGGGTGAGCTGCATTCAGAGTGCAGGGTTCTGGAGTGAGCTGCATGCAGAGTGCAGGGTTCTGGGTTGAGCTATGTACAGAGTGCAGAGTTCTGGGTTGAGCTATGTACAGAGAGCATGGTTCTGGGGTGAGCTATGTACAGAGTGCAGGGATCTGTGATGAGCTGTGTACAGAGTGCAGGGTTCTGGCATGAGCTGTGTACAGAGTGCAGGGTTCTGGCATGAGCTGTGTACAGAGTTCAGGGTTCTGGCATGAGCTGTGTACAGAGTGCAGGGTTCTGGCATGAGCTGTGTACAGAGTGCAGGGTTCTGGCATGAGCTGTGTACAGAGTGCAGGGTTCTGGCATGAGCTGTGTACAGAGTGCAGGGTTCTGGCATGAGCTGTGTACAGAGTGCAGGGTTCTGGCATGAGCTGTGTACAGAGTGCAGGGTTCTGGTGTGAGCTGCATTCAGAGTGCAGGGTTCTGGCGTGAGCTGCATTCAGAGTGCAGGGTTCTGGCGTGAGCTGCATTCAGAGTGCAGGGTTCTGGGGTGAGCTGCATTCAGAGTGCAGGGTTCTGGGGTGAGCTGCATTCAGAGTGCAGGGTTCTGGGGTGAGCTGCATTCAGAGTGCAGGGTTCTGGGGTGAGCTGCATTCAGAGTGCAGGGTTCTGGGGTGAGCTGCATTCAGAGTGCAGGGTTCTGGGGTGAGCTGCATTCAGAGTGCAGGGTTCTGGGGTGAGCTGCATTCAGAGTGCAGGGTTGGTGTGAGCTGCATTCAGAGTGCAGGGTTCTGGGGTGAGCTGCATTCAGAGTGCAGGGTTCTGGGGTGAGCTGCATTCAGAGTGCAGGGTTCTGGGGTGAGCTGCATTCATTGTGCAGGGTTCTGGAGTGAGCTGCATGCAGAGTGCAGGGTTCTGGGTTGAGCTATGTACAGAGTGCAGGGTTCTGGGTTGAGCTATGTACAGAGAGCATGGTTCTGGGGTGAGCTATGTACAGAGTGCAGGGTTCTGAGATGAGATTTATACAGGGTGCAGGGTTCTGGGATGAGCTATATACAGGGTGCGGGGTTCTGAGACGAGCTATATACAGGGCACAGGGTACTGGATGAGCTGTATACAGGGTGCAGCAGAGGCGTAATTAGAACCTTCAGGGGCCCTGGTGCAAGAAACCATGAAGGGCCCCCCCGACCTCCAGCATGGGCCATTCCCTTCGAGCCCAGAGCCCTTCCCACTGATCCCATCACCCTTCATGGTCCCACAGCAGATTGGGCCCGGCCATGGGGGCAGAAGGCCAGGGCCTAGTTGCAAGTGCAACCTTTGCTGGTAGTTCCGCCAGTGGTGTCAGTGTGGACTGTGAATGGTGTCAGTCAGTAGGGCAGTGGACATGGTCAGTAGAGCAGTGGAAGTGGTCAGTATGGCAGAGAAAGTGGTCAGTATGGCAGAGAAAGTGGTCAGTAAGGTAGTGGACATGGTCAGTAGGGCAGTGGACGTGGTCAGTAGAGCAGTGGACGTGGTTAGTAGGGCAGTAGACATAATCAGTAGGGCAGTGAACAGGATCAGTAGTTTTTTTTTATTGTTGTTATTTTATTTTTGTTATTATTTTTTACCATTATATTTTATCCATTTTATTTTTTAGAGTTTTTTTACAGTTTTTGATGGGAGTTGGTGGCAGTGGAGGGCAGTATGATGGGAGGGGGTGTCAGTGGAGGGCAGTATGATAGGAGGGGTGGCAGTGGAAGGCAGTATGTTGGGGGCGGAGGCAGTGGAAGGCATTATGATGGGAGGGGAGGCAGTGGAGGGCAGTATGATGGGGTGGAGGGCAGTATGATGGGGTGGAGGGCAGTATGATGGGAGAGGAGGTAGTGGAGGGCAGTATGATGGGAGGAGGCGGTAGTGGAGGGCAGTTTAATAGGAGGGGGGGTTAGTGCAGGGCAGTATGATGGGAGGGATGGTAGTGGAGGGCAATATAATGGGAGGGGGTTTAGTGGAGGGCAGTATTATGGGAGGGGTGGTAGTGGAGGGCAGTATGATGGGAGGGGGGTTAGTGGAGGGCAGTATAATAGGAGGGATGGCAGTGGAGGGCAGTATAATTGGAGGGGGGCAGTATGATGGGTGGGGGTGGCAGTGAAAGGCAGTATAATGGGGGGGTTAGTGGAGGGCAGTATAATAGGAGGGGTGGCAGTGGAGGGCAGTATAATAGGAGGGGGGGCAGTGGAGGGCAGTATAATAGGAGGGGGGGCAGTATGATGGGATTGGGGCAGTATGATGGGAGGGGTGGTAGTAGAGGGCAGTATATGGGGGGGTAGTGGAGGGCAGTAAAATGGGAGGGGGGCAGTATAATGGGGGGGGGGTAGTGGGGGGCAGTATGGGGGGACTGTACAGCATGACTGGAGAGGGGCAGTGTATGGGAGGGAGCAGAGTTACCATGAGTGTACTCAGAGTCAGGGCAGTGCAGGGAGCATTTCTCCTACCTTTATTCCAGCGCAGGAACAGCCTTCGGGGAAGACCCGGAGTCGGGGGCGGAGTCAGGGGCGGAGCCGGGGGCGGAGCTTAGGCGCGAAGAGGACTCCTCCTTTGGCTAAATGCTGGGGCTCCACTCAGGGAAGACCCGGAGTTGGGGGCGGAGTCGGGGGCGGAGTCAGGGGCGGAGCTTAGGCGCGAAAAGGACTCCTCCTTTGGCTAAATGCTGGGGCTCCACTCAGGGAAGACCCGGAGTCGGGGGCGGAGTTAGGGGCGGAGCCGGGGACGGAGCTTAGGCGCGAAGAGGACTCCTCCTTTGGCTAAATGCTGGGGCTCCACTCTCCTCCTTGTCGTGACGTCACTAGTTGTTAGACGCCAGGCGGGCCATGCCTAGCAACCAGTTGTTTTGGCAGTGAGCCAGGCAGCGTCTGGGGGTGAAATGAAGCGGTCGCGGCCAAAACTAGTACAGCAGGCAGTGAGGGACAGCGGCAATGCGGCAATTTTTAGGGGGGCATCAGATCGGCCAGTGGGGCAATTCCGGGACATTGTATTGTCCCGGAATGAAGCTGCCCGGGACGCGGGACAGACCTCCCACAGCGGGACTTTCACGGGCAATCCGGGACGGTTGGGAGGTATGCCAATGGTCCTTCACCGGCGCCATCGTCTTCTTCTGAGTGCCGGTCTTCGGGCCCCTTCATTGGCCTGTGTATGCGCAGAAGATAGTCATTCGGGCAGTAAGAGAACTGCACTGTCAGCTGGGCTGTGCATGCGCACCTCAGTTTAAGACAGCAGGCAAGTAGGGGCATTATGTTGCAGAAGTGACAGTGCATGTGTCTTCTGTGATAAAAGCCTTCCTGCTTGCTGTTTCTTGCAATGGAACTTAAGTTCAGCTTTAGATCCACATTGAACCAACATTTTAGGCTCCATTCATGGAATTCAGGCCTTGGTGTCCCAAAGAGAGTGTGCTCTGCATTACAATGTTGAGAAAATTGTGATTGGTGGAGATGCAGGTCACATGACTGATTGTGTGACCAGGGTTTCCTCCTCCCAGCTTTGTTTACACTCGTTCATTGGAATGGGGCTTTGTTTACATCAGAGTAAACAAAGCACTAAACACTTTTGTAAAGTACAGTGCTGTGTTTCATAAATGTACATTTTTTTTAAGCCGTTGTTTGGTGGTGGTAAAGCCATACCCTTACTTTATATTCAGGCCCCTTAGTGTTTATGGGGTCCACTTGGTCTCGTCACATAGTTAATACGCTTGATGAGACTGTTCTTATTTAGAGACCTGGCTGCAGAAACCAATGTCTGCAGGGGTCTGATTACACTTTTAACCCAGATTTGATTATCGATTGTCAGCTTTAGAGCCGTGTCAGGCGGTTGAACCTTTTGCTGGAGACACATTGTTATCAGGACCTGTTCACAATGCTTGCCCAAAGTGCTTCCTTTTGGCACACGGGGCGCTGACAGTGTGCTGGGCAGTGGCTGTTTACATCTTTTTATAGATTTTTCTTTTACTTCATTGTAAGCGTAAGTGCCGGTTCACACTGCTGCGCTGTGAATTTGTTCCGTTTTTTTGTCCTGTGTGAGGTGCGATTTTACAGCGAATTTCAGGAGTTGGTCATAGCTGCGATTGATGTTCTAGCCAATGGAATCATAATGGAAAAAAAAAGGTGTTAACTTCCTGTGTACTTCCTGGTTTTTGTGGAGAGTAGTGTGGTGGAATTCGCACATATCTGAACCAACAATGCGATTCCAGAACGATTTACATTGATGTCTATGGAGGCTAAATTCGCAACGCTGTAAACTCGCACAAGACCCTTTTTTTTATCGCATCGCATTTGTAGGGGAATCGCAACGCATGTATGTGAACGACGGTCATTGAAAACAATGACTTTATGGATGACATGCGAATTTAGAATGTTTTTGACGCATCACATGAACCGGCACTCACTCTCCATTCAGATCTCCTCCCAACAGTGTGGTGCACTGTGCTGTGGTGACCTCTGGTGCCATCCAATGTGCTGAGGAATAAAGTGGCATGTCTGCATTTTTCACATGGTTTCCAACGGAGCTCATAGAAAACAATTGTTTTCTGTGTGCCCTTGCCGTGACTGGCGTTGATCCAGTGCCAAACAAAATGCCAATCGCCGCTTATAGTGTGAATGGGCTATAAGTCTGGCAACCATGTCTTCCTATGGAGTTGCTCCATTGTTGGAACACTGCAGAATCTCATGGGGTAGTTGGGGCACGACTCCATAGAAAAGATAAATGCGTTTCTTAGCAATCCTGCCTCTATTGAGTTGTCACCAGTGACGGGATCGCTCGTCTGACATCCGTCTTAGACTTGATAAGTGGCGTGCTGTGCCACTTATTACCATTAGGGAAAGAATGGAACCCTTTCCTTTTCTGATATTACAGATCTCACTGACAAATATGAACCGTTCAGCTTATACCAAACCGGCACCAGTCTGTCCAATGATTCCCCGTGCCGCCATCTTGTTTCTCGCCCAGCAGTGAAGACACCTCAGCCCCTTCTATCAGTCACATCATTGCTCTCTGCATGAGTTAGCAGCTGGGGGGGGGGGGGGGGGTAGAGAAGGAGGGGGAGTGGCTCAGAGCTCAGGAACGAGGACTTAGAAGTTGACTTTTCACAAAAAGTCTAAACTTGATATCAGTATCAGTGTTTAGCCGGCAGAAGGAGTGAGACTGAATGCGCTGATGAAGCAGACTCTGAAGACACGTTTACATACTCGAGAGTGAATTGATTTACTTTAAATATGGTTTAAATAATCTGCCTCTATGATGTTTGGTGCTTTTTCTTTTTTTTTTTTTGTTTGGATACACTGGGGAACGGTTGGATCCTCGGTGAGATTTTTATTTCTACCTGGGTAGATTTCCCATCACTTTCTATTCCAATGATCACCTATGTATCTAGAGGTAACTAAACGCAATAGGAGTTTGGGGCGTGGTTGGACTATGAGGGTGCACATTGGTGGGTTTGGTATGGGCTGTTTATATGTGACCGTGGTTTTTGTAACTGAGAAACAGAAGTGGGCTGATTTTAAAAATACTAGTTGACCAGGAGTTATGCTTGTCCTTTGGCTTCTAATCTTTGGGTCACGGACCGGAAAAAACGGGGTGCAGCTCAGGAATGCTTGCATGCATGTTCCAGGTTAGTGGCCTAAATTTAAAAGCTATAGCCTCCGAATGTAAATCTTAATAAATCCATCTTCAGTAAGCTTAGGGAGCTGTTTTGCTATATAGGCTTTTCATCTTCAAGAAAATTGAGTGTGTACTGGTTACAAATGAGGTTGCTTAGTTCAGAAATTAAGTCTGACGGTGGCCATCACATTAAAGGGCACCTGAAGCTGACGCTCTTTAACTTCTAGGGGTTTGTGCAGCTGGCTACCCAGCATGCACGACTAGTTCTTGTGCCTGCGCAGTAATCGCACTGTGCGGCACATAGAGTAGAAATAACGCCATGCCACAAGCATGAAGAGGAGGACCGTCGACTCCTGGGATAGATTACACCGATATTCCAGGATTCAATGAGATGTCATAGTGATGTAAATCACCTAAGCAGGACAGATCCAGAAGTGGAGGCAAAATGTAAAAAAAATATATATATATTTATAAAAAAAAAAAAACTTCCAATATCCAAATATTAAAGAGCTAGGCTGGAGCATTCACATGAGATACTTGTGGAAGAGGGTGAAGATCCATTGTAACTAAAGGCATTTCTCATTTTGGATGAAGTAAGAGAAGGTTATAACCTTTTTTTGCAATCTGTGTCAGATTGGGGAGATTTCCCTTGACTTCCTGTCCCATAGCCATAACAGGAAGTGAGAGGAAATCTCTGCAAAGTGAGAGAATCTCTAATTGTGACCAGAGTCACCAGAACTGGTGTCACCATTGGAAGATTTCCACTCTATTCCTGTTCTGGGGACCACCCAAATTTTTGAGGTATCTTTCTGTTTTGGTGAAATGGTCATATTAACATATTGTAGGACATTGACAGGACATACTGAGAGGGTGAATCTCTCTAACCGGACCACAGACAGAAATAAAAACTGACAGGTGGCGTTATCCCTCTCCAATCTATCCAAAATATATATATAAAAAAAAAGTTCTGCCTTTTAGTTGTACTTTAAAAAGTACCCAATCACAGAAAATGTGTACTTTTAAATAAAATCTTGTGAAAAATGTACACTGTTATAAACAATGTATTTCTTGTGCCAAAAGGGAAGGGTGGTCATTTTGCAGTTGGCCTCTAGAGGGCAGTCTGATTCCACTTTAAGAACAACACTATCTCAGATTCTAATCCGTCCATAACAGTGATATTTCTATGACTGGTCAATAGGGGGTGCCAGAGGACCTTTGAAACCCGCTGTATGTAACTGCTGAAATGTAAGTTCTGTCTATCCCTCCAGTAGTATGAATGAAGCATTGTGTTCAACATTATAGCTCTTTTCTTAGAGTTTCAGTCCATCAAAATCTAGCAGACAATTTCTTCCATCTCTTTGTATCCATTAAGGCCTGGTTCACACCTATGCATTTTTCTAGTGCATTTTCAGTTTTAGAAACACACTATAATCCATTTAACATGATTTCCTATGGATGTAGTTCACATCTGTGCATTTTATGGAAAGGGCCAGGGACTTTTTTCTGGTTTTTGGTTCCATAAACTTCAATGGATCAAAAACGTGTATTGAAAAATGCAAAATGCACCTGAAATGTGCAAATTTGCAACCTACATATGTGTGAATCAAGCCCTAGCGGGGTGTCCACTCTCTCTGCTGGATTTGTTTTAACCTCCCTGATGGTTTTCCCGAGTGTGGCTCGGGGTTAAATTTCAGCACCATTAGCGGTAACCCCGAGCCACACTCGGGATTACATCTCAGGATCCTGGAGCGGTATACTTACCTTGTCCCCAGGATCCTGCGATGTCCCCTGCTGTGTCTGCAGGCTCTGTCTCCTCTGAAGCCTCTCTGTGCCAGACTCCGTTCCCTGCGAGCTTTGCGACGCACGGGGGCGGAGCCTGGCGGCAAATTCAAAAGAATGTAAAAATCATAACACATACAGTACTGTAATCTTACAGATTACAGTACCGTATGAAATCATTTCACATCCCTTTTGTCCCCAGTGCTTTGTCCAATGCCCTGCATGCAGTTTTATATTATAAATACTGTTCTTTCTGCCTGGAAACTGGAGATTGTCCATAGCAACCAAAAAGTGTCCTTTTACGTCAAAAGTGGCTTTAGACCAGCTAGAAAATAGCGATAGTAAATTAGAACACTCACAGAATTGAGCGATAGTGAATCATGGGGAAATTTATTTTATTATCATTATATAATTTTTTTTTATAATTTATAATTAATATATTAATTATTATTAATATAATAAATAAATAATATTTATTTATTATATTATAATTTATGATTTTGTGTTTCAAACTTTATCATACCCGGGATATCTACTAGACTCTTGGTGGACAGATTTAAGTGTGTTATTGTTAAGAATTACAGACCTACAATATAAAACGCCAAATTTCCATGCAAAATAATTGTACCGCTTTCAGCACCTAAAATCCAAAATAATCACACCGCCAGGGAGGTTAATTTTATTTTCTGGCGTGTTCCATGCAGCAATAGATCAGAACATCAGCGGGTGCCGTTGTGAAGCGATTGTTGTGCTGTCAGGTATGTAGTCCAAACAGCAGATTATCACCACCACACCAAAAGTTTTATTGGCCACGAAAACCAGTGGCCCCTCCCTTACTGCGTCCCAAGCATTGCAAAAGACGTCCAAGAGTGCTGGACCCGAGTGGGGAAGCCTCGTTCGCTCTCTAGATTTAAGGAAGGCGGCTCTCTGTTAGGCAGGATATCGCTCACGGAAAGGCCAGAGCAAAGTTTTAAAAGGATGAGGAAGCTGCAGGTTAGTGCCAGTCTAGTAGAAGTTTATTATTATTGATAGAAGAGAAGGCCGATGCGTTTCAGGGGCTCAGTCACCAGCTGACTACAAATCCGCCATCATGTTCAGTGTTGCCTTGCGTTTGCTGTCCAGTATAACCGTCTGTTCCTGCCAAGCCCTAATGAAGGGTATGTTCTGAGCCCCCAAAATGCATCTGACTTTTTATCAAAAATAAAAACTTCTACTGGACTGGTAGTAACCTGTGGGGTTCAAATCCTTTTACACTAAACTCTCACTACGGCCTGAAGAAGGGGTCCTCGGTGGCCCCAAAATGTAGCTGCTTTTAGTGCCAAATAAACTGTCCTAACAAATTAATAAAAATGTATTTAAAAAAAAAAAGAAACCCCAGAAGAAAAATGTAATATATTGTATGTGGTGGTGGCCTTGGTTTACCCTTTTCAGGCCTTTTTTTCTTAGATTTTCACCTGGTGATTCTGCCAGTAACACACTTCCTGTCCTACAGTGACAACGCTCATTACTTTACTGCACCGGCGGAGGAGCAGCGTTGTCAGTAGTATATGTCTCATCTCCATAACATAGGTAGCTGGTGTTCTCTAGTCCACAGAAATGAATGGGGGAGGCCGATGACCTTGTTTGAGATTTCAATCAATGCTCAGGACGTAACAAGCTCGTTGGATTTCTGGCGGTATCAAGATTTTTTTTTTTTTTTCCGTTCTTGTATGCGTAACTTGAAAAAATAAAAACAAATTCAGCCACCACATCTAAGACTGATGAGCTGCAATATATTACATATGTGTTCCTGGGTTCAGATTTAGGCTTGGTTCACATATATGCGAATCGGATGCGTTTTTACCGCATCCAATTTGCATAACGTGACTGGGAACGGATTTTTTTTTTGTAAATTCTTTATTCAAGAAGGAAGAACATGCGGCAGTACAGAAACCACAATGGAGTCAATCACAGTGAAATATTCAGACCATACATCCCTGTACATATATTACAGAATCGTGAGAGCACTTTACGTAAAATCCCCTAGCGGGATGGAATCAGGATATGTTTCTAAGGAATAGGGGTCCTCCGTACCCTGGGCCTGCATGACCCCTTTATTTTTTCCGGCATGTGCCGTTTTTGAGGGAGTTGGTGAGGGATTGGAGCCGGTTCTAACCGACCCAACACTGACAATATCCGATGTACTAACATCGGATAAAAAAAAAGGATGGAAGTATTAGGGTGCATAAAAGGCAATGATGGAGAAAATAAAGTAAGGACATAAGGGGTATAAGGAAGGCTGGGGAGAGAGAGGGGGGAATAGGGGAGTGAGGAAAAAAAAGGGGGGGGGGTTAATACCCCTATGCAGTCACACCCAGCCTGTCTGGGGAGTTTTTTCGAAATTATCCCCCTTCAAGGGGGTCGGTTAATTAGCTGTCCGTACTCCTTGGAGTAGATAAATTCGTGCCAGTGGAACCGTTTTTTGGAGAACTTCTCATTTAGGCCTTTTTCTGTGGCCACCAAGTCCTCCATTGCGTGTATGTCCGCTACTCTTTTCAACCACGGAACGCCTTTAATGGAGCCGGTTCACACAGTCCTGTGCGATTTTTGGTCCGGTTTAGGTGCGAATTCAAGGAAAAAATTTGCACCTGAAACGGTGAATAAAACCGCACTAGACTCCGGACTGCAAACCACAGCCGGACATGTGTGAACCTAGTCCTATGCCGCGTACACACGGCCGGACTTCCCGACAGAAGAAGTCCGATGGGAGCTTTCGGTCAGACATTCCGACCATGTGTATGCCCCATCAGACTTTTTCTGTTGACATTTCCGACGGACTCAGATATAGAACATGTTCTAAATGTTTCCGTCGAAAATGCCGACGGAGTTTAGCCCGTTGGCAAGTCCGGCCGTGTTTACGCGGCATTAGAGTTTTGGTGTGATAATCTGCTATCATATCTACCTCTATGGGCTGCACAGCCATGTTGTAGAGCAACAACCTCTGAGGTTCTCAACCTCAGTCTTTAAGTCCCCCCAACAGGCCATGTTTGCAGGTTTTCCTTTATCTTGCACAGGTTCTTTAAATCAAAGTCAATGACTTGGTATTTTGGACAGCTATTTTATCGAAGAGAAATTCCCAAAACATGGCCTGTTGGGGGAACTTGAGGACGGGGTTGAGAACCCTTGTTGTAGAGGACAGTCTACTTATAATACATGGGATCTCACAGGTGTGCTGAGTGTTGGGATGGAAATGAAGCCATGGCAGGAGTGGAACCTACAAGGAGGAAAGGTGTAGTCAGTAGGACAATGGTATGAGCCCCCCTAGCCTAGACTGTACAGTCTTATCTGCTATAGCATCTTAGGGGATCCATAGACATTGAAGCATATTACAAGTGCTACAGATTTTAAAGAAAATTTGCAGGGCTGATTTGAACAAATCCGTTTCTCCTGCTCATTGGCATAATTATCACTTTGTTTTTCTCTACAAGAACTTCAAAGAGGTGTCGGTGTAGTAGGACACTTATCATCTCTGGGATGTGCCACCTGTGGGCCCCTCTGTGTTTGCTCAGCCATTCCTGGTTGTGTATTAGCTGTCTGAAAAAGGTGACAACAGGTAAAGCCTTTGATCATGTGTTGTGTTCAGAAAAAAATGTCGCACCTGAAACATATTGTGCTAGTCCCAGTCTGACCAGTATCATTAACTGCCCCCCCTCCAATATACAGGAAAGATGGAGGCTGCCTTCTTCTGTCTTCATGACTTGGAGTCATTGACTCATATCCAGTATGAAGAGAGGGACCTATTGGGGGATCTCCTGATATGCATGATAACTCCTGAATATTTCAGACTAGTATCTATATGTGTAGGATAATCACCGGGTCATTGGTAATATGGTACAAATGTCTGATTGCTCATGGAAGCCTGAATGTTCCAAAGAAATCAAGGCATGCTCAAATGCTGGGAAATTATTCTTACGCTTTATAATTGTATAGGATACAGAAAATCAGTTCTTCAGGTTCAACTTCAAACAGGAAAAAATCCTTTCTAACCCCCCAGCCGCAACAGTTTCAATCCCTGTACCATTATCTTACTGAATTTTTAGAAATGACGTAACCATACTTGTTTTTGGATTGGCACCCAACCCTTTTTTGAGTCTATTTCCACTAGAACTTCCAGTAGAAGTTTATTCTGCTCTTTTACAGCTCTTACATTAAAGAACCTGGTCTGCTTCTTCTTCAAAAAAACTTTTTTTCCTATCACAGGGGAAGCCCTCTAGTGTTTTGTGGAGGCCTTAAAGTGCCGCCCAACCAACTGCTACTTATACTTTTCCTTTGCTCCTCCACCACTCTGTTAGCCCAGAGTAAAGGTAGACAGGAGCATTTCAAATAAAAGCCCAGCCTGCAAAGGACAATACATATAACTAAGTTTGTCTTGTTGCTTACACTACCCATATTAGCTGTAATGCAGAGCTTTGGGGGCTGCAAAATATTCTGCAATTCTTTGCACTGTGGTTTCCCCTGCATCACTACTGTGCCCTATAGTGGCGGGTGAAACCACAGCGTTCAGAGGGGGGGGGGGGGGGCAGACACCCAACACTCTCAGAAGTAGGGGTGCCACCTTTTCTTCAAGTTAAACTCAAACACGTTAGTGGCGCACAATTTTTTTTATAGTATAAACTATACATATATTTTGCTATTAAATAACATTTCTAATCATATGAAATTAATAACAAGAGTCCCCCTTTACATCGGAGTGCGCCGAGTTCCCCCTTTACATCGGAGTGCGCCGAGTTCCCCCTTTACATCGGAGTGCGCCGAGTTCCCCCTTTACATCGGAGTGCGCAGAGTTCCCCCTTTACATCGGAGTGCGCAGAGTTCCCCCTTTACATCGGAGTGCGCCGAGTTCCCCCTTTACATCGGAGTGCGCCGAGTTCCCCCTTTACATCGGAGTGCGCCGAGTTCCCCCTTTACATCGGAGTGCGCCGAGTTCCCCCTTTACATCGGAGTGCGCCGAGTTCCCCCTTTAACATCGGAGTGCGCCGAGTTCCCCCTTTACATCGGAGTGCGCCGAGTTCCCCCTTTACATCGGAGTGCGCCGAGTTCCCCCTTTACATCGGAGTGCGCCGAGTTCCCCCTTTACATCGGAGTGCGCCGAGTTCCCCCTTTACATCGGAGTGCGCCGAGTTCCCCCTTTACATCGGAGTGCGCCGAGTTCCCCCTTTACATCGGAGTGCGCCGAGTTCCCCCTTTACATCGGAGTGCGCCGAGTTCCCCCTTTACATCGGAGTGCGCCGAGTTCCCCCTTTACATCGGAGTGCGCCGAGTTCCCCCTTTACATCGGAGTGCGCCGAGTTCCCCCTTTACATCGGAGTGCGCCGAGTTCCCCCTTTACACATGTATACATAGATGCAAATAGTATATTTTGAGAAATAAAATAAAGGAGGTGGATATAGACACATTAAAATACAAGCGTGCCTTTATGCATTTAAATATCAGAATTTTACTGATGATTCACGCAGGAACCTTTGTGCCAGAAAGAAAGAATGCTGGAAAGACTTTTTTCATCTGGCGAGAGATCTCTTTACCATCCAAGTCCTGACTAGGAGCTCCTCGGAGGGTAGTAGGTAGAGACCTCTATAGACCTCTGCAGGATGATCTATCAATCAATACATGTACCTCACTAAAGGTGGATCGGACTAGTCGGCTGTCTGCGTCTCCCTCTGCGGACGTGTAACAAATCGATAACAATCTCATAAGCATTCGATCATCTAATTACAGTGATCGTTCTCCTCCAGCAAGAAACAAAAAAAAACAAACCCACATTAATAATAGATGAGTTTAATGCACCTGAGCTTGAGGGATACTGAGATCAGTGAGTGTCTCTGGGGTGTTTTTCTGAATATTATACCAACAGGAACATGTTGTAGCAATCACTCGGGATCCAAAAGACTTGTCTGCCGTGCAGAATGGAGGAGGAGACGAGGATTCTCTTTAGTGGGCTTGGGGCAATGAGGAACAAGAAACTTTCCTGGTAAAACAGTTCATAAGCTGAAGCCATTCATTGATCCTGTGCTGATCACACACACATTCCAATCTGATTGTACAATCTCCTTTTAGATCTACAAATTAGTATGTAGTGCAAAGACCTGCCTGATTGGGTACAAATTGATTAGATTTTGGTACATCTAACTTTGATTGTACAGAGACTGTACTATCAGATTGTAACATGTATGGTGTGCCCAACAAAGCACAATGGGGGTTTATTTACTAAAAGCAAATCCACTTTGCACTACAAGTGTACTTGGAACTGTAGATCTGAGGGGTAGATCTGAAATGAGGGGAAGCTCTGCTGATTTTTATCATCCAATCATGTGCAAGCAAAAATGTTGTTTTTTATTTTCCTTGCGTGTCCCCCTCGGATCTACAGTGAATGCACTTGTAGTGCAAAGTGGATTTGCCTTTAGTAAATAACCCCCAATGTGCGTTAACCTTTAGAATAAGATCTGAAATCTCTTTACTAAAGTCAGATCAGCCCAAGAAGGATTCTGATTGGTTGCTGTGAGTATTGCACTTTCTGCTTTTGCCCAGAACATGAACAGAACTCAATAGACTTGGTTGCATCCAAAGGATTGGCAGCCCAAAGCTGGACATACACTAGGAGATTTTTGAACCAATATTCGTATGAAAATTCTCAGAACATTTGATGATTGACGAATGTTATTTCAAGTACTGTAAAATGTCACGTTTTTTTTTACCTGCTTTGGAATATGAATGGACTTTATCAAAGGAAAACCCCATTCACTGCTAGAAATGTGTTTTTTTCCCTTCTGCTTCTTCGAATTTTCTGATCTGCATTCGGAAATGAACGTCGATTTGACCCCACTAACAATAAGAAAATCGAACGAATGTTCTAAGAACAAAACCTTTTTGATCAAAATTCTACTAATATAGAATGGCCAAGTTCAGCTTAGACATTCAAACTTCACAAATGACTCCAAGCAATACATTTTACTAAAAGCAGAAGCGGTTCATTTACACGTTTTAATGTAAGCGTTGCAATGTGTCCAATATCCCCTTAATAAAACGTGTGTCGGTTCCCATCTAAGCGCTGCAGTTTCAGTATGTTTTTTAAAAAAACACGTCTATTTTTGTTCTGCAATTTAATGTGTTCGGAGGCCCATAGAAGTCAATGGTATTGCATCAAAACACAAACATGCGTTTTGCATTGCAACTCGAAGTTGCAGCACATAATGCGTTGGCAACAGTCTTGGACAATGGCTGTTTGTTATTCACAGCAAATCCGAAATTTAAAAACACATTAAAAAGCTGCACCAAAAAATGCATGTCAGCGCACAAAGGGAATGCATAACAATGCACCTGCCTAAAACTGCCCATACATTATACAATTTTCTAATTCAATTTCCTTTAGAATTCCATTCAGCTATGTAGTGCACGGACCTGCCTGATTGCTTACAAATTGAAAGCTTTTAGGTTTGACCTCATATTATATGGTGCGTTTTTTTGGTGCTTTTTGCAGAAACGGCCTACAGTTCATTTAACATGGTTTCCTATGGGACACGTTCACATCTATGCTTTTCTCAGTCGCTGTGTTTTTGGAAATGGTCAGAGATTTTTTTTTAAACTCAAAACGGTGCTTTTTTTTCTTTTTTGCCTTTTTGGTTCTATAGACTCCAATGGAGAAGCTGCAGAAAAGCATGACGTTTTTGCCGCGATTTGCGTTATGCTTTTTTAAAATCTGCCTAACAACAAATTGGCCAAAAAAAAAGCATTAAAAAAAAATGCAAATCGCTGTAAAATCGCAAAAAGCACGGCAGAAAGGACCAAAAGCAAACTGCATAGGTGTGAATTGAGCCTAACGCTTTCCAAAAAGTGCATGCTTAGATTGACTTTGTGAAAAAGAAATGAATTTGCCTGCAATCAGCGCGTCTCGATTTTAAATAAAAAAAATAACTAATCAGATTGAACCCTTCGGGGCCGATTTGCCAAAACTGGAGAGTGCAAAATCTGCTGCAGCTCTCCATAGAAACCAATCCGCTTCCAGTTTGCTGCGTTTGACGTGCGTTCTAAGTGCATACCAAATGAAGGAATACCACGCCCACTGACATGAGCCCTTAGACCCCTTTCACACTGGGGATGCCCGTGTGTTAGTTGCTAAAGCATCGCTCATTTTAGCGGCACTTTAGCGCTGTTTCAGCTGCACTTTTTGGCTGCTAGCATGGTGCTTTTAACCCCAAAGAAGGAGTTAAAAAACGCCCATGTTGCGGCGCTTCAGAATCGTCGTTCAGCCGCTTCGGAAAGCGATGCCTATTCATTGCAATGGGCAGGGGCATTTTTGGATCGCTGTATACACCGCTGCCAAACTGCCCCATAGATGCTGCTTGCAGGACTTTTTCTAAAGCACTCGGACGGCATGGGAGGAAAATTTCTAGCGCTAAAATGTCTGAAAACTGCCTCAATGTGAAAGGAGATTTATACTACCCATACTCGTATTCATCTCAGTGTCCAGTCTTTATGGGAAAAGTACCAAAAAGTGATTGTTCCAGGAGCTATCATATGATTTTGTATACAATCATGTAAAGTTCATTGGACGAGATCAAAAAGGTGGAGAGACGTGATGATTGCCCAATTCAAAATATTATATTTATCTATATATTTATATATATTATATATTTATATAATATTGAAACAATAACTTCCTATAGATCAGATCGTGGTGTGTATGGGCAGCAGTAGGTTTGCAGACGGCTGTGAAATACAAGGAGCTACCCGAACAATCTGTGGAATTTTTATCAGTCCCTCACATTGATTTACATATGATTACAATGTACAAATATATCAAAGATGACTCCAGTAACTGTGATAAACTGGTCACTCACTGAAGAGGACACACATCCACAATTTAAGGTTAGAAGAAAGGAGATTTAACCTGAGATTGCTGAAAGGGTTCTTTGCTGATAGAGCAGTAAAAATGAGGAACCCCATCCCCCGGGAAGCTTAGAGGGTCAACAACTTAAAAAAAACCTTTAGATGTTTTCCCCAGGAAGCAGAACACAGCTGGGTTCACAATTGTGCATTGCTGGAACGCACGCAAAATCCCGCAACACACAAAAATGTGCAGCCCTTCTACAGACATGCAGTGGTGCCAATAATTCTTAGCGCCATTCCCGCACATCTTCCTACCGCACACAGCAAAATGAATGCTAACAAAGTTTTAACACAGGTAACAAAGTTTTAACAAAGGTAACAAAGTTTTAACAAAGGTAACAAAGCACCGTTTTGAGTTTAAAAAAAAATCTCTGACCCTTTCCAAAAACACAGCGCCTGAGAAAAGCATAGATGTGAATGTGTCCCATAGGAAACCATATATATGAACTCTAGGGCGTTTCTGCAAAAAGCACCAAAAAACGCACCATATAATATCAGGTCAAACCTGCATTGCGATTTTTAAAAAGGGTCCTTTGATGCGTTTTCCATGATTGTGAGCTCCTTTGCACCTGTATAGGTGTGAACAAAGCTTGGGATTTTGCTATGGGCACACAAATGCTTTCAGTAGTGTTTCTACCACATATAAGGAACAATGGTGTTCTCTGAGTTGGCTTGCTATTTTGGACAATGTTTATCCAACATTTGACCAATATGGGGCACTGTCCCGTGGTTTATAGAGTCAGCACAGATTCCTCATTGTTGTTGACTAGCAGGGATCCCAATGAGTGACTCTATTGTGTTCAGGGTGAAAAGCACACCATGAATGGAGGGAGGTTGGACGCTCCAATTCAAGCCTTTCTCTGCCAGGCCAGGCCTCATTGGTTTGACATGTTTACCAAACATGGTTCTCTGTCCAGCTATGAAGTGCCGTCCCATGTAGAAGCCCACAGGGGGGCAAAGTTGGCCGGCCCAGTTTCTGCAGCCATCTGCTGTATCCCGATCTGTCCTGTTCTGGCCTCATTACCATGTGTACAGCCCTATGCCTTGCTATTCAGGTGGAGGAAAGAGACTCGTTTGCTGAGTTCTGGGAATGGAGGTGTGATGTGCTAATCAATCCCGGGACCCCTGCCGTCTTCTCTGAGCCTCTGATCCAGACATTTTTTTCTCTAATATACAAAAATAATTGGCTTATGGCACCCATATTGTATTCCTGGCTCCGCCATCTTGCGTCCTGGGGGCAACACCTGAGAATGTACAACATGCCGGTTGGGGAGGAGGGGGGAGGCTTTACTCGTTAACATTCTTGTCTTGTAGCATGGGGAAGCGTGGAATGCCTTCCATCAAAAGGCAAGGAGTTTGGGTATAGTCCTCCTGATTTCATGTCTTTCCTACCTGTGGTCCAGTTTTTACCTATAGCATGAAATATGACGATTTCTTCATTGGCATCCCAATTAGATGATGGAGGGATTGTTGTACAGATTGGAACATGTGTGGCCAGCTTTTGATAAAGCAAGGACCTACCTGACTGAATATAAAATTAAAGTAGAACTTCAGTCCCACTCCTTATGCCGCGTACACACGAGCGGAATTTCTGTCGGAAAAATCTTGGATGGTTTTTTGGATGGAATTCCGCTCAAGCTTGCCTTGCATAAACACGGTCACACAAAAGTTCTCTGAACTTTCGACCGTCAAGAACGCGATGACGTACAACACTACGACGAGCCGAGAAAATGAAGTTCAATGCTTCCGAGCATGCGTTGAATTGTTTCCGAGCATGCGTGATTTTTGCGCGTCCGAATTGCATACAGACGATCACATTTTCGGATAGGAACTTTTCCCAACCGAAAAATAGAGAACCTGCTCTCAATCTTTTGTTGGCTGGAATTCCGCCAGCAAAAGTCCGATGGAGCATACACGCGGTCGCATTTTCCGACCAAAAGCTCTCATCGGAGTTTTGCTGGCGGCATTTCCAATCATGGGTACCGTCATTATAACTCGTGTCTAGATGTGCGGAAGGGCTCTGCCCGGCCTTTGGGTCCTGGCAGAGCCCGTAGACACGTCTGGGCACACGCGTGTGATTTCCTTCACATGCATGAAGATATTTTATCAACGTTGTACAGAGATTGTACAATCCAATGGCAATGTTTGTAGCCAGCTTTAAAAAGATTGTACAATCAGTCTGTGGTTTGGGTGGCCAGTCTTTATGGAGGAGTGGAGTGTGATTGGTCCTATAATGTGGAGTGAGCCCCAGTATGTAGTGACGGTCTATTACTACATAAAATGAATGTTGGGGTGTCATTCCTGTCCTCCAGGGCTCCTCATACTTTGCTGTGGTACACTATATTAGCAAAAGTATTGGGACGCCTGCCTTTACATGATCTTTAACGGCATCCCAGTCTTATAGGGCGTACACACGGTCGGACTTTGTTCGGACATTCCGACAACAAAATCCTAGGATTTTTTCCGACGGATGTTGGCTCAAACTTGTCTTGCATACACACGGTCACACAAAGTTGTTGGAAAATCCGATCATTCTGAACACGGTGACGTAAAACACGTACGTCAGGACTATAAACGGGGCAGTGGCCAATAGCTTTCATTTCTTTATTTATTCTGAGCATGCGTGGCACTTTGTCCGTCGGATTTGTGTACACACGATCGGAATTTCCGACAACGGATTTTGTTGTCGGAAAATTTTATCTCCTGCTCTCCAACTTTGTGTGTCGGAAAATCCGATGGAAAATGTCCGATGGAGCCCACACACGGTCGGAATTTCCGACAACACGCTCCGATCGGACATTTTCCATCGGAAAATCCGACCGTGTGTACAGGGCATAAGTCCGTAGGGTCCAATATTGAGTTGGCCCACCATTTGCAGCTATAACAACTTCAACTCTTCTGGGAAGGCTGTCCACAAGGTTTAGGAGTGTGTCTATGGGAATGTTTGACCATTCTTCTAGTAGCGCATTTATCAGGTCAGGCACTGATGTTGGACGAGAAGGCTTGGCTCGCAGTCTCCGCTCTAATTCATCCCAAAGGTGTTCTATCGGGTTGAGGTCAGGACTCTGTGCAGGCCAGTCAAGTTCCTCCACCCCAAACTCGCTCATCCATGTCTTTATGTACCTTGCTTTTAGTGGAGGGAGATTATGGTGTGGGTTGTTTTTCAGGGGTTGGGCTTGACCCCCTAGTTCCACTGAAGGGAACTCTTAAGACGTCAGCATACCAAGACATTTTGGACAATTTCATGCTCCCAACTTTGTGGGAACAGTTGGGGGATGGCCCCTTCCTGTACCAACATGACTGCGCACTAGTGCACAAAGCAAGGTCCATAAAGACATGGATGAGCGAGTTTGGAGTAGAGGAACTTGACTGGCCTGCACAGAGTCCTGACCTCAACCAGATAGAACACCTTTGGGATGAATTAGAGCTGAGACTGCGAGCCAGGCCTTCTCGTCCACATCAGTGCCTGATCTCACAAATGCTCTTCTGGAAGAATGGTCAAACATTCCCATAGACACACTCCTAAACCTTGTGGACAGCCTTCTCAGAAGAGTTGAAGCTATTATAGCTGCAAAGGGTGGGCCAACTCAATATTGAACCCTATGTACTGGGATGCCATTAAAGTTGATGTGCGTGTAAAGGCAGGTGTCCCAATACTTTTGGTAATATAATGTATGTGTCAGCACCTTGTCACTCTTCCACACTGAATGAGGGTGCTCTATAATGTTTTATAGCTTCTTGTTGAACACTTCCTCATGCCCAGATGCTGCTGTGTCCCTGTTGAGTGTCATGGCCTTGTCTCCTCTGCTTTATTACCTTCCACTTCCTACCTTGCTGTTTGTGACCAGAGTCATGATCCCCCTTCCACTGACAATAGGATTAGTCGTTAAGCCGTGCTGGTGGGGTCACTGCTTTGGGGCTTTGTTGTATACTGATGTACAGTAAGAGTATCCAAGCAGGAGCCACAGACAATGTGATCATCACTAGAGTAAAGACCTACCCCACCCAGAACTGAATGAACTGGGCCATAGGAAGCCTTCACCTCAGAGACTTAACCCCCTTCCAGGCCGCAATGATGGTGTCCATCTCTAGCATTATGTTATGTATGATGGATCGGATCATGGGAATCCATTGGGAAGTGTGAAGTCCTCATTTGTCTTTGTACTGGGCTGTGGAAAGGGGATCTCATCCTTCGAGATATAAAGAAGACTGGATGGGATTGCACATGTAGCAGGTGCCACTAAGCCAATATATGAGTTTTGGTTGGACCAGGTCTTTAAATTTTAGCCACAATGTTGGCATGGTGGTTGTACCCAAATTGATCAATCAACTTGGTACATTCTGCCTGCCTATACATAGTTTGAATATCTGGGATTGGGATTGGAACTGTGTATGGCCTGCCTTAGATCTTTGGTGGAGTTCTCTACACAATCAATATATAATAGAACATCACTGGTTGTCATACCACAAGCAGTGTTTTTGGTGGTCTTAGTAAATATTAATTGACTACAGGTTAAAAATGAAGTAGAGATGGGATTTTCAAGTTTGGACCTCATTTGTTTTATTTATAAATCTAGTAAATGAGACACCTTGAAAATCCCATTTCTATTTCATTTAACTATTTGTCAATTCCGGGATGTGGTTTTGGTTTACACCACTAAGGCCAGATTAAGTCGCATAGTTTTCTGGTTAGATTAGGATCATTTTTAATAAATGAAACTGGTCTGGTGGAGGACCAATCATCCCTCCCTTGTACAAGGCAGTACTTACCAGTATGTGGCAATCCCTGAAGAGCACCTGGCATTTGCCATTGGTACCCAGTATGGTTGACTAATGTACACTTCTGAGGGCAGCAAAGGTCCTAGTGATTGGCCCCTAACACTGATGTACGCTCCGCCATACCCAGAAGTACCGGAATTCCAACAGTACAGCTGCTGGGTTGGAGCTGCAGGAAAAGGTAAGCATACATAGCGCCTATGGTGGGATTAGTGATTTTTCTTTTATGGCAGGTTCTCTTTAGATAGTATTCTTGATATATTATAATTTTTCTTAGTGTATGTGGACTTTTCTTTTTCACACTTGTGACATGTTTATTTTTCCCTTTTTCAGTGGCCTACAACATTCCTGATTCCGAGATTGACTTCCTGGCTTCCATGCTTAAGGAGAAAGAGCCGCACGCTGTCAATTTAGCAGAGAATGGTGAGTGTGACATTGAAGACCACGCCAAGAAATAATAAACAGGAGGAGGCACCCATATAGAGAGGCAGCACCTGACGGAGGAGGCACCCATATAGAGAGGCAGCACCTGACGGAGGAGGCACCCATATAGAGAGGCAGCACCTGACGGAGGAGGCACCCATATAGAGAGGCAGCACCTGACGGAGGAGGCACCCATATAGAGAGGCAGCACCTGACGGAGGAGGCACCCATATAGAGAGGCAGCACCTGACGGAGGAGGCACCCATATAGAGAGGCAGCACCTGACGGAGGAGGCACCCATATAGAGAGGCAGCACCTGACGGAGGAGGCACCCATATAGAGAGGCAGCACCTGACGGAGGAGGCACCCATATAGAGAGGCAGCACCTGACGGAGGAGGCACCCATATAGAGAGGCAGCACCTGACGGAGGAGGCACCCATATAGAGAGGCAGCACCTGACGGGACAGGGACCCCTGAGCAGCAGGCTGTAAATCTCCTTTCACTTGATGTTCAGTGATTAGCCGGTCACCGGACAAGTACCTCATTGTCAGCCGCCTGCAGCCAGTTGTGTTAAATGACCCATAAAGTGACAAACACACTGCAACATCTTCATGTCATCATGTTAATGGCCTCAGGCTGGGCTGTATGAATATTCACTGCTGGCTTGTGCCATTGTCACGCCTCAGTGGGCTCAGTGTCCTGTTATTGGGACACCCAGGTACAAGGCGGAACATTGACATTCCAGAGTGCTTTGCCTTGTGGACCAGAGTGAAGGATTGCACTTCTGTTTTCAATGTGCTACTATTGGGCTTTTCTTATTTGAAGCTGATTTATCTGATTTGTTTAGAGGCCAGCTAAAGGAATCTCTCACTGGATTACCGATCTCAGCCCAGCGGTGACAGCGGGACATACACTTTGCAATCTGATCACACAGTCTCCTTTTTTTTTCTGTCCATTCACATAAACCCAGTTCATTAATGAAAGTATAATTTCATTGTTCTGAGTTCAGCAGCTTTGTGTTACTATTTTTTGGATCAAAAATCAGGCCTCATTCACATAACCGTACCCATCAGTACATCCGTGCGAAGGGCCACCTGTGCCTTCAGAGGATGCACCAGTGTTCTGTGCATCCACATTCAGGCAGTCCCATTCATATCTATTGGGCTGATGTCCCAGTTTGACAGCCGTGTGTGTGCATGTTCCAAACGCAGACAGTGTGCGTTCAGATGCACCCGCGTGGCTGTCATTTTAGCAGCTGCGTTTATGCAGCAGCTACATCCCAATAGACATGAATGGGACTGCTTGCACGTGAATGCAAGGAACACCTGTGCATCCCATTCAGGCAAAGACAGCTGTTTGCATGGATGTACGCAGAAATTTGTCTCTGTGAATGAGGCCTAAATAAGATGGAATGGAAGATTCTGGTCAGTTTTAGTTCAGTTGCCCAGAGGATGGAGCTGTTAACACAGTCTGACACAGAACCAAGGGTTGTCCTAGGCTTATTGCTGTCCAATAGTGTTGGTGCTTCATAAAAGTTTTATTACGTGTGACGTGAGAGTACCCAATCCCATTACTGGAATACAAATACAGAGACAGATCAAACAATCTCTCCCAAGGATATTTATTAATATGCCAACGTATGATGCAGTGACATCATATCCATAGTGTTGGCGTTGGTACAGGTTGTCTGACTAGTTGGCTGACTGCTTCTACACCCAATGGACCCCCACAGTTATCATGGTTTGTAGTTATGCCTGTTGTACAACAGATCTAAGGCTGGCCAGTAATTATAATTTTTTTTCATTAAACCAGCAGGTTGAACAAAAATAAAAATGAACAGATTTGAGGTAGATGAGGGAATACCTCCCGCTGAGCTATTGTATTCTGCTAGCAGGGACCATTCCCCACTGACAGAATATAATGATCAATGTTGCCTGCTAGAGCCGGCGGCACTGATGGATCAGGAAAAACCCAACAGGCTGGTTGTACACTAGTCTATCCATATATTGACTTGTGTACAACCAGCTAGCCCATGGATCGAAATTTGACTAGTCCCTGCTAAACAGGACGAATTTCCATCTGTCTATGGCTGGCTTTAGACTGAAGAACCATGTCAGGGGATTGATAGTCCACATACAATTTTATACAGCATAGCGCCGTGTTTCTCAACCTTTTTTGATTCAAGGCACCCTTTAAAATCACAATCTCAAGGCACCCCATTCTAAAATGTAGAAAATTTAATGATTGGTCTTACAAAACGCAGTGATATCCACACATGTAGGACACCCAGTGTTAGACCCCTTTCACACTGGGGCGCTTTTGCAGGCGCTACAGTGCTAAAAATAGCGCCTGCAAAGCGCCCTGAAAGAGCCCCGAGGGCTTTCACACTGGAGCTGTGCGCTGGCAGGATGGTAAAAAAAAGTCCTGCTAGCAGCATCTTTGGATACACCGCTCCTGCCCATTGAAATCAATGGGGCAGCGTGGCTATACCGCCGGCATATCGCTTTGTACTGGTTTTAACCCTTTCTCGGCCACTAGCAGGGGGGTAAAACCGCCCCTGCTAGCGGCCAAATACCGCAGCTAAAAAGAAGGTAAAGCGGCGCTAAAAATAGCGCAGTTTTACCGCCGACGCTGCCCCAGTGTGAAAGGGGCCTTAGAGGTGATTTATTCTTCCAAAGCAATTACAATTTTGAACACTGGTACTGATTAGTATTCCAGTGTTTCTCTCCTCCCTTAGTTTCTCTCCCTCATTCAGCTAACATGACCCCCAGTGCTGACAGAGAAGGGCAGGGATGGGCAAAAAAGGATGCTGTGCAGGCATCCTCCTTCTCAACCAATGACATCATTGGATGTTAGGACGCTGGTGGCTAGAAGGTTGTAATGGTATGCAATGAAAACCTGTGGCTTTTTATCTAAAAGGCAAGCTTTATCCACCCACTTAATTTTTTGGGAATTTTTCCAGAGCACCCCTGAAGGCACCCTGGTTGAAAAAGGCTGGTATAGTGTCAAGCAGATTAATGAAAGGAGAAAGTCAATATGTTTCAGGTGTCCAAAAATATCATCATCATTAAGACTAAGAAAACATAAGTATGGAATGTCTAAATAAGTAAAATATTCCATTGTACATCTACTGAGGAGTGATATTTTTTACTTATTTAGACATTCATTTGTTATATATGTTTTCTCAGTCCTAATGAAGGGACGTTTTTGGGTCTTTTTTTTCCCTTTGATCTTCTACTTGATACTTTGCTGGAATAAAATGGTATCTGGACTATGCATCCATTGTTGTGCCACTTTCATATTAGATCTGCTGTTATAGACTACAAACCAGAGTTTTATTGTCTGTGTTCCCCAGAGAAGATTTCCCTCACTTCCTGTACTGATGATGACGGTCAGTAAGTAATCCTCCCCAACAGGGTCAGGGACAGCAGTAAAAACCCAACAGAGCTTCTTAGCTTCTCCCGCTCTGTTCAATGCGAACAAAAAATTGGCTGCATTTACTCTTTCGGAACACATTGTTACTGCCCCAGTTTTAAACAACTTTTTTTTTCAGTGCAATGGTATCTGCCTACTGCCTGCTCATGTAAACTTATAATCTATTTACATGCTTTTTCCGAAAGATCATCAAATCATTTCCCAATGTCTGCCGCCAATTCCTCTCCACATATTTAGAAGCACCAAAAACAATAATCGCTCCTGTGCTTGTGATTTAAAATATGTGATTTTATTTTTTCTTTGCAGTCAATACCACACCGTCCAATCCTCCACCACCGCCCATTCCACCAGTTAAAGAACCTTCCGGCCGAAGCAACCATCCGGGCTCACCTAAAACTACCCGAAGACCTCCTGGTGATGCGCTGTTACTAGGTAATACATGAAAGAATACACCGGGTTTTTTTTTAAAACTCTCAGGCCACCACAGTGACCTCCCTACATGGGTAACCAGCTCCACCCAGCCAGTGAAGTCATTTAAAGGGACACTCTGTGTACAATTTCTTAAAATGGGGCAGATGGAATTTAGTCCATCCATAACTGGTCATACGAGCTCCAGGCCATGTCATTGACCCCCCACATGTTGATCCTTCTGGACAGAGGGTGCGGGAAGTGCTTAGCGTATAATAACACCCCCCTCTGCTTTCTGTGCTTTTCATGTCTGATTATAAAGGGATTGCAGTTCATTCATCAAACAGCAATTGTCTTGCCCCGTGCTGAACCTCTCCTATTTTGTCCAGCTCTTCAGTCAAAGGCACAGGGTGCAGGAAAGGCTGCTGGGCCAAACAATAAAGCAATTAAATCTGTAAAAAGCCAAGAGAGCTCTCTGATCGGGATACAATAGTCCCAGCAGAGAGTCATTGCCTGCTAACCACAGGTGCTCATTACTCCACTCGCTCTGCCAGCTCTGACTTCACATTAAAAGACTCTCGGGCCATTATAGGGAGCACAGCGATGGACAAAAGAATGTTACCTTCTTTTGTAAATTGCATTAATGGCCAAAGTGCATTGATGGCCTAATAGCATGAGACCTACCTGGCCACTGAGTATGAGAGCTGAGTGTTTAAAGGGATATACAGGGGCTGCTATTGCTGCACTATTTCTGAGAATACTAGTTGCCTGGTGGTTGTTTTTGACTTTAATACTTTCTGCGTCCAAACTCCTGATCTGCATCTTTCTTTCTGTTCAGTGTCTCAGAAAGTACTAAAGCCATTGGATCAGCATGACAGGCAGGCAGCATTTTCAAGAGGAGCGGGTAGCAATAGCAGGTTATTGGCCAGATTCAAGAACAGTGTCACTATTAGGGTGATTAAACAGGTTAAAATAGTGGTCCCTATCACTTTTATCACCCCCTCCACCTATTCCCTGTCCACAAAAACCTAGTGTCTGCTCTTTGCTCCACCTTTCTCTAATGGCATAAAGTAGATCTCACATTAAGACCCCTTTCACACTGGGGCTGTAGCCGCGTTAGCGCTAAAGCGCCACTCATTTTGGCTGTGCTTTAGCGCTGTTTAATTGGCGGTTTTCGGCTGCTAACGGAGCGCTTTGAACCCCAAAGAAGGGGTTAAAACTACCTGTGTTGTAGCGCTTTTCAGGCGCTTTGGAAGCACCGCCCATTCATTCCAATGGGCAGGACGTTTTGGGAGCGCTAAATACAGCACTCCCAAACCGCCCCAAAGATGCTGCTTGCAGGACTTTTCATAACGTCCCGCAAGCGCACTGCCCCACTGTGAAAGTCACGCTTGAATGAATGGGATGCAGTTTTTAGGCACTTAGCAAAGGCTATTTCCAGCGCTAAAGAGCCTGAAAACCACCCCAGTGTGAAAGAGGTCTTAATTTGACGTTCCACCACCCCACTAGAGGTACTATGCAAGCACTGACTTTCTGATGGTCTTATATATATATATATATATATATATATATATATATATATATATATATATATATATATATATATATTATTATTATTATTATTATTATTATTATTTATTTATTTATTTATTTATTTATTTATTTATTTTTTTTGCATAAGTGCACAATTCATCCTCAAAAAGTATTAAGGGAGAAGATCAGCTCCAAGTCAGAGCAATAGATGAGGATTCAATAGAGTTGGATTCCCTGTGCACTCAAATAAAAGAAATCGCCTGCTCTTTAGCAGTATTGATATTCTGTGCATGTAATTCCCATTTAGCAGATACCTGGTTGTCTCTAGCTTACTGGGTTATTGACCTAGAGTAAGCATGCAGCCAGTGAAGGTGGAACGTTTGATTTGCATACTTGTCCCAGTTAAGTATTGTAGCCACATGACCAGCATAATAGTCAGACAACTAGCATTTTAAGAAGAAGGCCAGCAATAGCAGATCCTGTATGTCTTTTCAGCACATGCCCCCATCACATTCATATGCGCTGGAATTAAAAAATAAAAAATAAGGTAAAAACGTATACTGATTGCTTGAGTACTTCCATTGGAGTCCTACATTAACTTCTTCAATCTGTGTCTCGGCAGGTGTGGTGGTGGCCTGTGCCCTTGCTGGTCTCATGGCTTTGACTATCGCCGGTGTATGTTGGTGCAGGTAATGCATAATCATTCAATGCATTTGAAGTCTGTGAAAGTATGCCAAGGAAAAATAGCAAAAAACATGCAGTACCCTTCTCCAATACATGCAAATGTCCCCATGTTTACACCTTTAGGCTGGGTTCACATTGCTGTGCGGAGCAGGTCACAGCAGGGGTCCGGTGCAACCATGTTCTCCGTTTCAGAGATGAATTGGGCCTGAATTTTTAGCTGGATTCAGACCTGAAACGGACCAGTAGACGCACAGAACTCCTCTGCAAATTGTTTTGGATAGAGGGGACAGAGGATAGAACCCCTGTCAGTTTTTATTACAGTCTGTGCCCACGTTAGGAAGATTCATCCTCTCTATTTGCCCTGTTTACTATTATGATTGAAAGTGAAAGTAAAAGAAAATCCCACATTTTGGGTTGTCCCCAGAAAAGTAAAAAAGAGATAATCTTTCAATGGGGACACTAGTTCTGATGGCCTGGAAGTCCCCAAGGAATTCTCTTAATTTGCAGGAATTTTTCTCACTTCCTGTTTGGCTGTGGAACAAGAAGTAAAGGAAAATCTCTGCAATGTGACACAGATGGCGAAAAAAAATATAACCGGGGTTATAACCCTCCCTTGCTCTAACCAAAAAAAAAAATGCCTATAGTTCTACTTTAATGACCCTGCAAGTACAGAAAATACCTCTTGATATACCAGAAATGCACTCAGCTCCTAAAATCTGTTATGGTATGAGTGGTGTCAGCCCTGCCCAGTTTTCTGTTGCTAAACTACTCAATCCCTCCCATTCTCTCTCCAACATACAGACACCAATTGCTCTGCATGTGGGAATCTATAATTGAAGCATCACGCCATAACATTCAAGTCCAGATACAAGTTTATTCCAAAGACAAATTATTTACAGAGCCAATGTGTTTTGAGGGCTGTACTCCTCTCCTTCCTTAAGGTGTGACGAAAATTAAAAAATGGTAGATTTTACAGACCAAAATGTAGCAAATAGGAGAATTTCATTGTTGGGGTTTACAGTACATACACTTTAAATATATACAGTCTACTATATATCAATTATAGGAAAATATCCATGTCAACATAGTAAGCAAGTGTCCCTCATATTGCATTACAATCCCACATTCTGCAAATTGTCCAGCATCACTTTTTTTCTGCAGGATAATCCAACAGACATGGGGAACACTCACAGATTTCCAATGATGCTGCCATATTATCCTATTGCAGCAAAGCGTCCTCCCACTTCTTCCAGGAGCTCTGTGTGTTGCCTGCAGCAACTAGTTTCCAACTTCCATCATTTTAGTGCAGGCTGTAAAAATGACAACTGCAGTCTGGTTGCTAATGCAATATAAATGCTTTTTTCTGACCCTGGGGTCTGTGATTTCATGGATTTCACATTTACATGTTACTTTCTTTTTTTGCTGTCTCACAGAATGCGCCGAGAGATAAAATTGGCAGAAAAGACAGATTATCCGGCCTATAGACAGTCACCGCCTCCACCGTATGAAAAGACCTCATCGGTAAGTTATAAACTACAATGAAATTACTGATTCACACAATGTTGTCTTCTTGTACTGACTGATATATATAGATATATCTATATATATATCTATATATACAGTACTTACATACTGTGTGTGTGTGTGTGTGTATATATATATATATATATATATACACACACTATATATGAGTCATAGACTGTCAGATATTATCCCAAGAAAAAAAAGGCCTGATATCTGATCACCCTCAAATAAGTTGTCAGCAGAAACCCCACTGTGATCCTGGGTCGATGATAAAAGTGGACATGCAGTGCTTTGATCCTTTCTCCTACTTCATAGAAAAAGAAAGGATTGGGCCCACTCATATAGATATTTTTCAGCAAGTGGAAAAATTCACCTGCCATCTACCTGAGATGCTCGTAACTGTCCCCTTGGATTCCTGAAATGTTTTTAAATAAAATGTTTAGTGGGTTTGCATATATTTTCTTTTATATATGTAAGTGCTTAAAGATATTTTTTTCTCACTTTTAGACCGATACATACAATTTTCATATTTTCAACAATTTTTAGCTGCTGTAAAAAAAAGTCTTATGTTTACAGAGCTCAGTAACTCAAGCTTACAGGCAAAACTGAATAAATCAAAGCCATGACTCATCCCCCTCTCTGCCTGTTCTGCTCTCTCTTTAAAAACCCCATAATGCTCTTTAAATAAAGTACACCCAGTATTCATTGTTTTTTTTGTCAAATAATGTTATTTAAATAGAAACACAAGGATGTTAATTATTATCTATTTTAAATAAAATTACATAAAAAATAAAATTATTAAAATAAAATTGACCTAAAACCATTGTAGTAGTTTTCCCTTAAAATCTGAAAACTGGGTGCATGTAGAATTATTGGGCCATCCTTTGGTGGTCATTCAAGTTTCAATCAATGATTCTTTTCTGTAATATTTTTAGTATTTAGAACCAATCAATTAAAACAATCATTGTGTGAAGTTCTATGTTTTTTTTTTTTTTGTTTTTTTTTTTACACCAGGGAATTCATACACATTTAGGCCCCTTTCACATAGGTGGAAATCCATGGTAGATCACTTTTTGGAAGGAGGTAGAACTGCAGTTTGCAGGCGTTCAGGAGGCAATATTGACCAGTTCTGAATGCTAAAAGACAATGGCTGGAATGTCTGCGTGTCTGATTATTTTTTGATGTCTGTGATTAACTGCAGATTACAGATCCGCTTTAAATTGTAAAATTAAACTGGGTTCATCATCTGATTGGACTGGATAATTAAGGTGCAACAGAAGGGCTGAAATGTTTATATTTCCTGGAGAAAGTGCTGCACTGGTCTCCTCCTAGTGCTGCTCAGATAATTAGAAGCACAAATCTTAGGTCACAGGATCTTTGCTGAAGGGGGGAGGATCAGCTAGTGTGCACTCCAGCCCTCCACATCAGCAGTGATCACATGACTAAGGCTGGCCATACATGGTACGGATTTGGTTGCAGGAAAGAAATTTGCAAGAGTCCCCTATAAACACAGACAGGGATGGCTGGGGGGGCAGGGGAAGCCATTCCTGCTGGGAGAAGACCGCGATTATCGCTAGCGGCTATAGTAGCCAACTGCGATAATTGCAAGCGACAAGCTGGTTGTACCCAAGTTGATCGATCAACTGGGTACATTCCTTTTGAACCGTGCATGGTCAAACTAAATGCCAAGGCATTCAATAGTGTCGCCAGCACTAAAAAGGATCAGCATTTTTTCTTGAAAATAAATTTATACCTTCTATTACTTTTTATTTATCCATCCCAGTATCCCAGATATTATAATAGCATTACGTTATGACTGGGATCCGCTTTTAATTTATGAGTAATATCCCTCCCTCCCATATTAATTCTTCTTGTTTTGTCTGTTTTTCAGCCTGGAGATAAAAAATTGGCTCAGAATGCTCAGATGTACCATTACCAACATCAGAAACAACAGATGATATCCATGGAGAAGTGAGTGCCGGGGAAATCTCATTTAGAATGTGTTTGTTGGGAAACGCCTTCCAATATGGAACTGGTCTATAATAAATCTTATTTATTTTTTTAAGAAATAAAGATGAGCTGAAGCACCCAGACTCAGCTGTCACATCAGACGAGGAGAATGAAGATGGTGACTTCACTGTATATGAATGTCCGGGATTAGCCCCTGTGAGTACTTTGTAAATTGTCACACAGATCTGCTGTTGGGTCAGTTTAAAGGGAAAGTACAAATTATTTTTAGTGAGCCGATCTTCTCTCTTTTTATTACAGTATTTACCTGAAATTTAGATGTGTACATTTTATACAGCTAATTTGCAACATTTTTGTTACTGTAATAAATATGGAGATTTGTTAGCAACTAGTGGGAGCTCTCAGTGGCTCAGGGTCTTTTTACACTTATGCATATGCAGCATTGTGCACTTAGATGAGCTTTGCTGCATGTGTTTAAGTAATGCCTTGTGCAATTTATATTTTGTTCATTCAAAATATTAATTCCCATGCTTCATATGCTTTAAAAACTGTATAATACTTGGGATGAGGGTCTATTTATGATAGTTTTCACTCAAGAATCACACAGCTTCCATCCAAGATTCACACATTTTCAGAAGAGGATCTGATTGGAAAAAGTGCGAATCCTGCATGAAAGTTTTTTGAATCTTGTTTAAAAACATTTGTAAAAAGACCCCTTGTATTTTGGGATATTTAAAGCGTTTGTTAACCTAAAAAAAATGGACCCTGTCCCTTTAAAGCATGTTCTACAGCACAGTGCTTTTTCTGTGTAATTTGGCCCCTTGTAACACCTGAAATACCTGGCTGATCCTGCCAGTTACTACCCTCCCCTCTGTAAACTGACCACGGTTCATCATGGCTGCTGAGCCCCGACACCGTGGTCAGTTTACATGCCTTTGTCATCTGCATCTCTCCTGTCTGCTCTTCTCTCTGCTCCCCCCACCCCCTCCCTGCCTGTTAGCTCGTGACAGTGCCCGCCCCCGCCCCTCCTGCTGCTGAAATAACTTTTACATTGTCATACCATCTGCTCCTAATGCTGTGTCCCCCATTGTGTGTGATTTATAAAAAAAAATGCTGATTATACCTCATTTCACAGCGCTCACATGACCGGCCGGCTCTCTCCTCCTCTTGTCCTGACTGACTTCAGTGGGGGAATCTCGGCCCTGCCCGCTGCAGCTGTCAAACGGGGAGAGGAAAGAGTCGGCCGGTCATGTGAGCACCGATCGGCGCTCTGAAATGAGGTATATCGGCTTTTTTTTTTTTTTTTTTTTATAAATCACACACATGGGGACACGGCATTAGGACACAAAGCAGATGGTATGAATTAGTCCGAGTGGCTTAACAACCACTTTAACGTTTCAAGATGCGTACCTAATATGGATAAATGTACAAAAATGCAGCTAGCCATATAGGAATGACTGTGAATTTGTACATAAACTGGCTCCCAGGGAATTTACATTGCCCCTCTCAAAACAGCTGTTGATATGGGAGGACCCTAAATACACTAACTTGTGCTGAGAAAATAATATAGGTGGGCATTGCTGACTTCTTCTGAAAATGCTAATTTCTTGGCTTTCTCTGGCTAATAGTACTTTCTCTATCACCAACTCCATGTAAGCATGTGGCTATTGAAGGAGGTGCAGTGGTCTGCATGTTCTTTCTAGGTCAGCAACTCAAAAAGTATCGACAGTGAATCAGCATGAGAGCCAGGCACCTAGCATTTTCAGAAGGTGAATTCCACAGTGGCAGCCTTTGTTTCTCATTCAAGTTTCCTTTAACACATTGCTAGGTTTACAGATGACCACTAGGAGGGCATTTACATATATACAGATATCAAGATTGATTAAAACTGAATAACATTAAATGAGTAAAAAGTGAACGTCGAATTAAAAACGGCTTTCAGGTAAGCTGTACATTGACAGCTCTGAATATGCGCTCCCTGAACACACAATCCAGCTTCCCCTTACATGGATCAATTCAGCTGGGGTCAGAGAAGTCAGTAATCCTCTTTCACTCGCATCGTATCATTATACAATTTCCCTCTGCATGGAGCGCTGTGTTTCTTGTACGGTGTGACATTATGGGATAAAGGGACAAGGCTTTGCCCGCTCTGTGGCTCTTGCAGCCTGGCCCAGTTGGATACAGTTCCTTTAAAGAGCAAAGCCCCCTTTGATAACGCTTTTCACAAGGTAAAGTGCTGTGTTCACAAAGGCTCAGCAGGAGGAGGGCGGGGGTCGCAGTGAAAGCTCTTTATAGGTGGCAATGACTGCATGTACAGGACACAGCCAAGAAGCCAAGGGGGATCTGCTGCTTGTTCCTGTTTGATTCTGAAGGAGCTGTCCATGCAGAAGCATTCATTCCATGATCACATGCAAAAAAAAAATCTGACGGGCTGGTTGTACGCATGGAGCTGATCGATGGAATGACTTCAGTACAACCAACCTACCCCCAGATGGATCTAATCTCAGCCAGTTTCCATCAAACCAGCCGAGACTCCATCCATCTATGGCTGGCTTAAGAGAGCTCTCCAAATCAAGGGGATATTCCCTCTTAAGCCGGCCATAGATAGATCGAATCTCGGCCGGTTCAGCAGGAATGGCCAAGATTTGATCCATCTATGGGCAGGCTGGTTATTCCCAAGTAGATCCATCAATCAACTTGGCTACATCCAGCTTCTTGGATTTTTAGCATGCTATTATTGTCAGCGGCTATAGCCACTAGCAGTAATCGCTGTGTTCTGGCAGGGACGGATCCCTGCGCCCTCCTGCTGGGAGAACACACTATCTGCAGGAGGGATTCCCCATCAGCACTGACTATGTTATTGGGGAAATCTAGTGATTTCTTTCCTTCCACCCATGGTAGAAGGAAGAAAATTGCATAATCTATGGACTGCTTGAGACTGAAGAACCACATCAGCAGATTGATAGTCCAGATACAATTTTAATACAGTATAGTGTCCAGCAGAAGATCAAATCGGGAAAGTCAATACTTTTCAGGTGTTCAGAAAACTGGTCACAGATAAGAAAATCACATCATCATTAACCTGCTTTGGACAATGGTCATTGGAAACGGTGTCCCTATGGGAAGATTTCCCATCACCTCCTGTTCCTGTGGCAACCTAAACATTGTTGATTTCCCATCACTTTCTGTACTTTCAGAGATGATGGTCACCAGGACAGATAGGTGAATTTCTATGAGGGGGGCACAGACAGCAATAAAAATAAAAATTTAAAATGAAAAAAAAAAACCCTCCCCTCTACTTTTAAAGTGAAACTTCTCGCTCCTAATCAACATTGATTATTTTTAATCCTCATGCTGCTAGCAAATTAGTAAATAGGAAAGTATATCATGATGTCATACATCCCAGGGGTCTTCAGGAGGGGAGGGAGGAGGAAGAGGGGTTTTCTCAGCTAAGCACACCCTTCTGCATGCATGCCTGAGCTAAGGGCAGATGAATTCCAGGAAGTAAATGCTACATGAATTGTGTGACCTTACTCAAGATGGCCACAGCCAGAAATGCTAGGGGAGTGTTTTTCAAAGTGATTTCTCAACAAAATATAGCATAGAGACATGGCTAGATGTGGGAGTTTGCTTTAAATACTAAAAATGAATTTAACAGTGTTTCTGGTTTGTGGTGATCAGATGAAGTGAAGATTTGCTTTAACTAAACTAAAACGATTCATATACACTTAAAGTGATAGATCATGTGTATAAACCAAATTTCTATAGAAAATATAACAAAGCCTTTTTATTTTTCCAGACAGGAGAAATGGAGGTGAAAAACCCACTTTTTGACGACTCGACTCTCCATCACTCCTCTCACCATCCTCATTAGCAACCTCAACCTCCAGACTTGAACACAAAACCAAAACCCAGTTCTGAAAAGGAACCTTGTGAGAAGGGAACTACAAATTTACGACTTACTGAGGTTTTCCTGAACATGGTCAATTTTTTTTTGGCCAAAGGACTTCTTTCCAGCCAACCCACTCAATCGACGGTGATAAATTAAAAGACTGTTATATATATGATGGGATTGTATTTTGTCTGGATACTAAAACTCCTTTCCTTTCACTGTCAAGTGTTTCTCTCGCTGAGAAATGAAGGATTCTTTAAACCTGCAGAGATTTTGATTCTCTTCTTTCAAATCTAACTGCTACTTTATCGTCCCATTGTCATTGTGCTTCAGATAAAGCCAGCCTCGATCTGACATTAACTTCTAGACAAATGCAAAGTCAGGACTGAAGAGAAATCCTCCAATTGCAAAAATATATAAATATATATCAGTTATTATAATTAAAGAAAGCTACAGATCTGCTTTCCTTAATATACCTTTGCACTTTTATATGCCTAAATATTGTGTATGTACTCATATACGCTGTATCCGTTATTTTCCTTTGAATGGCGTTCCGCCATCACTCAGACCAGTAAAAAAAAAAAAGCTTTTAATTACAAAAAGTAGTCCACACCTATTAAAGGGAATAGCTATACTACTGAAAATAATATGTGGATATTGTTGTAAAGTATTACAACTAAAAGACATTTGCAAGGCCACAGTAAGCCCATGAAGTGCATGATTGCACAAGGCTTGTGGGATCCCTGGAAGTTTGGGGGTAGTTCTGCTAGAAAAAATAGACCAACACCAGCAGATCTTCAATATTATTTGCTCTTTTGCGTTATAGCATTCTATAAAAATCAGCAAGCAGCCATCTCTGAATCTACATTCCATATACGTATACCTTCATGCACCAAGAATGCCCATGTTGCAGAGGGAACATGTCAGAGCTGCTGGACCGGACTATGAAAAGTCAGGTCAAGTCTCATCACCATGAGACTGTCAATCCAGGCTTGACTATTATAGCTACTTGTTGGAGGCATTAACTAACTGGGATCAATGAGATCTTACTAGGGTCAACGATTCCAGTCTTCACAAGCATACAAACATTGCTACTTGTGAATGCGTTGACTAACTTGGGTCAGCGAGTGTTTATTAAGGTCAACAATTCCAGGCTTGACTAACATTGCTAGTTGTGAAGGCGTTAACTAACTTGGGTTAACAAGTGCTTACTAGAGTCAAGAAGAGCTACTTGATGTGTTACAAAAGGGCTTTCCAGACCTTTCCTGGCATCCCATATAAAGTCTGTCGAGCCCTAATTGTTGCTGAAGCTGATGTTAACAGACCCTGTTTACACTGTAGATCGTTAGTTGTGATAGAAAGCTTACAGCAAAGTGGCTTAATGTTGTCACAAGTGAGGCTGCTCTGGCTAGCCAAAATTGTTTACAACAGGTCAACATCCAGGCATGTTCTGCAGTCTTCAGGCAGAAGCATGTATGTGTCCACACATTTGACCATCCAAAGAAGAAGCCATTGTGTAGGAGTGGACCAGTATATCTCAGAACAGAGATTGCATGCACATGCACCTCCAACACAAACCTCACTATCTTGTTAATCCAGGCATTGGTCTGGCCTATATAAAATGGATGCATTCACTGTGCAACAGGTGCACTTGTAAAAACAAAAATGTCAAAACCGTACAATATCTGGTATGGTATCCTGATAGCCAGAATATTTTTTTGTATCATATATAGTGCAGACCTGTTGTTCACATTGCACTTTGTGTAGATTGTTGCCCATATTGGCAGGTGACGGTAATAGTCATTTTACTCTCGATTTGCACAACCTGAGATATATAATAAGCTGTTGTATGTCTGTCTTTTCCTCTTGTAACTACCGATGAGCTTTTCTCTTGCTATTATTATAAAATAATATATTTTATTTAGCTTTTTGAAAATATTGCCCAAGCAAACCTATTTTTCACTTTTGGATGGATGGTGAAGGGCTTACCACGCTGCTTCCAGTGATGAGATCTTTCTTCTACAGTTCTCAGCTCTAAAGCCACATTAGATAAGGGAGGCAGAGGTGGGTACAGCAGAGGGGACATCACACTGGAGTCCTTGAAGGATAAATGCAGATGTGTAAATGTACCTGGTACTAAAAATTCAGTTTTCAGTGGAACTTTATTTATTTTTTTTTCTCCACCGCTTCATTGAGGTTTTGGGATTGGGGGGTTTGGAGACATATAATTCAGGACTGAGCCCATGTGGTTTAAGACATTTGTAGACTGTTAAGTGTGTCACCAGAAATAAACTGACTGTTCTTGGGATACAATATTGTCAAAAAAAAGCTTTCATTTTTTTTACCAAAATGTGTTTCATTGGTGAATTATCAATCTACTAATAGCTGGACATTTTCTCAGATTTGTCAAATGACAAGTACCCACCTGACAAGCTGACCACATACATTAGATAGTAGTCTTCAATAAGAAGCAATTTCAACATGTTTTGAAGCCTACCTTCAGCCAAAATCCTATTCTTTTACAAAGGATTTATTTAGTTTTTTGGGGGGTTTTTTTCCCAATACACAGTGCAATATAAAATAATACATTACAATAAAGTGTAACAAAAGCAAAGGATAATATGCCAAATCAATTGTGAGCAAAAGGCAACAATGTAAAAGAGCATAGATTTTTTATTTATTTCTTTAAGTCCGCGTGGTGCAAAAACCTAAATGGAAAAAAACCCGTAATTGAACAAAAAAACATGCACATGAAACACACCCCCTAAAAAGTGCACTTAAGGGTGTGCTCCTCCCCCTAGATGTCAGGGCAAGCCAGAGAACTCGCACACCTTCATCCAGTGAAAAAAAAACACACACAAAAGTGAAAGCGTCACAAACGTGGGAGAAAAATAATAGAAAACAAAAAAAGTGGCCGTGCAGATTGTGCACTAGCTAGGCCCTGAGGAGCAAAGATCCACTGACCAATGAGTAGTGAAGAATACATTGCACAGTAAATGTGTTCATTTGCAATAGACAAGGTAGACGCCCCAGCCAGCCATGTCAGTGTGAGAGAAAGGCAAGGTAGCCTGCATCTTTCGCAGGGAAGTTTGGGAGCAGATAAAACAGAAGAAGGAGGAAGAATAAGAAAGAAGCGTAAGGGAGAAAGAAAGGGCAAAAAAGGGGGGAAAGGTCCTGCAGGGTCCAGACCGAGGTGTGAGGGAAGAGGTACTGGGGGGTCCAGTCAGACCCGAGAGTAAGGCACAGTCTAGATTCAAACCAGCATTGTAAGATATCCACGGGTCCCAGACTCTCAAAAACTAGGCATGGGTGTCATTAAGTATTGAGGTGAGCGTCTCATGTACCATAATCCCCATAAGTCTTTTCTTAACCTCCCTAAATGGGAGGAATTGTTGCCGGGCTCTAGCCAACATCTGATGAGCAGCCAGGAAAACAAAGCTCACCAATATACTCTGGTTCCCGGAAAGAGTTGAAATGGGTTAAGGCAAAATAGGGCTTCCCACTAATTACAGGCCAGGCAGATATTGAGGACCAATCTAATCATAGTGTACACCTCCGACCAGAAACCGACCGCCTTGGGGCAAGTTCACCAAATGTAAAGTAGGGTACACTGTCCACGACAACCAGAGAAACAAGTCGGAGGTGCGTTAGGGACGAAGTGAGAAAGACGAGAAGAGAACACAATGGCTCAGCGGGAGGAATTCCTTCATCAACACCGACTGTTTTTTGCAGGAAAGAAACTCGCTCCATCTATGTCTTGCTTAAGGTAAACTAGTTTTGGCTGGAGTTGGGGGTTTAGAGAATAACAGAGACTGCATTCCTGGACTTGAAAGCGAATCATTATCTGCAGGTTGCTAAAGATGATAACTCCAACAACAATATAAAAATTTAAAGATCAGTGGTAATGAACAGACTCATGGAGTCCACTCAGATTTAACTTTGCAATGGTCAAATCGGTGAAGGATAATTTCTGATTGGTTGCAGGGAGTTGCATAACTTTACCCTCCAGCGCTGTCTTATAGCACAAATATATCTGTTAAATATTTGATGAGATTTATTATTATTTTTACTTTGCTGCTTTACTTGTTGAAACTGTCCAAATAAAAGCTGACTGACTTCATCACATTTTGGTTTAGATACAAGAGACTTCCATCTTTACACAACTGTCATGGTTATCTGAGAACATTGAATCCTATGTATTGGCAATATGTTATACATACATATTATAAAATAATGTTATGTTATATGTAAGAGAAAACGCAAATCCTATAACATGTTGGGTAATTAGGATGCCTCGTCTCTAGGTAACAAATCCTTTGGTCCATCAACTTTTCAGGGGGGCCTTATGGATTCAAATGACTGAAGGAAGAGCCATTCTTTTGCCACAGCAACCAATCAAAAGCTGCTATATTCTCCTGCCATAAAAGAAAGTATCAGATTGGTTGCTAACATGAACAAGGATTATTCCATATTAAATTAAATGTCGTATTTATTGGTTCTCAACTGTTTTGGTCAACTTACTCCATGAAGGGTCAGATAAAAGTTCCGGGTGTCTAAATGTAGATCTTCAGATAGTATGCAAGTGCATATACTAAACATTATTTATCTTATTACTCCAATAACACCCCCACCTCCCCAATGGGGTTCAGAAACAGTAAAGGGAAAGAAAACTTTTCTCCATTATGTTGGAGAGGGATTCTCAACTGGAAGGCTGAGAGGACTATCAATTATGGCAGCCCTGTCGTTTAAAAGGCAAATTTCCACATAGAAGTATTCTCTATTTGCAGGTCAAAAAAGGGACCGAGGGTAATATGTACTCATTAATGTAGGGGTGTGGGCTAGAAGGCCAGCTTCTGTGAACTTTATAAGGCCCGTTTCACTTTAGCTTGTATAAGAGCAGTGTGAACAGCAAGCTTTTATCAAGCTTGTTGAAGCTTTTAAAGTATTATTCAGCTCCAGTTTGTAAATGTTGTGCACAGTTTCTAAGGGGAATGCTGATTGCCACTTTAAGCAAGCTGCTAGCTGGCTTTTAACAAGATTTAAAAAGGGCTGAAACTGCTAGCCGCTTGTTTAACATGGCAATCAGAACCATTGTGATCTGTGCACAACATTCACAAACTGGAGCTGAATAATACTTTAAAAGCTTCAACAAAGCTTGCTAAAAGCTCTGCAAATGCTTTATCAAAGCTTGCTGTTCACACTGCTCTTATACAAGCTGAAGCTTGTGTGAAACAGGCCTAAAGGCATTAAAAGAGCCCTTTTACCAATTCACTGATGGGGAAGAAAGTATTGACTATATTGGATGCAGCTACCAAGATTACCTATTGTGTTACCTTGAAGGTTAGCTTAAAGCCGTCCATAGACGGTACGATTCTCTGCCGGTTCAACAGGGACCAGTCGAGATTCGAAGCATGTATGGGCAGGCTGAATGTACCCAAGTTGATCGATCGATCAGCTTGGGTATATTCATTCTGCCCATACATAGTTCGAATCTTGACCGGTTCTTTGCTGATTCGAATGGTCTATGGTCGGCTTTAGGTTGAGAACTGCTGATTAATGCAATCCTAAGCATAACCCCTTTCACGGGAGGATACTTTTTCAGCTTTGCCATTTTATTTTGGTATTCATTTTTTTAAAAAAAATTCTAATTCAACTTCCCAACTTTTTGTTTCAGATAAGAAACTAGAGAAAAATTTAGCAGTAAAACAGGAAAGCAAAAGCTGTTTTTTTTTTTCACCAATCTTTATATAAAGGCCTCTATACATGCCATAACAACGCATCACCAATATGTTCACACAGCAATTGTGGTAATAGAAGTGCTGACTTCTTGGTCAATAATTCCTTAGACACAAGGTTGAGTAAGGAATGACAGCTGGATGCTGGTAAGTAAGAAGATAATTCACAGGAACATAGCCCAAACAAAAGTAAAGTATCATTTTTGGGTAAATATGGCTCTTCAAAGTACACACATACTTTGCCCATGTATTCTTTAATATTCAAAATGGCTTCCTGTTTGTATTTGCACTTCATGGACAAAGCAATGACCCCTTTTAAACTGACCAAATGTTCAAAGTAGAGGTTCAACGGCGGCCCCACCAGCAACACAAACCCACTTTCCTTCGCTCCCATGCAGCTTCATTCAGCTGCTATAGGGTAAGAAAAAACAGGTACTACTGGGTATGGGGTCACATGTGCCTCAATCCTCTGTCTCTTTTCTAAGCGTGCTGGTGCTTGGTAATTGACCAGTCCTCTCCTATGCAGAGAGAGTTCTTAGCTCTGTAAGCAACATGAAAGTCTTCCTCTTTTTTTTCCCCCCAGAATAGAGTGACGGAAAGGTGATAAGCAACTGATGGAGCTTCCCTTATTGGGAGCCTGCAAAGCATTGGTTCACTTTAAATCGACCAATTGTTCAAAAGTAAACGGCCATTTTGTGGACCATTCGGCCCTTCACAGAAAACATCTAAAAATTTATGAAGAATAAAAGGCTGTTGTGAATAACTACACATTCTATTCCAATGTCCTAAACCTTCTTGGTGCCCACCACAGTCCAAGGTCAACTGTTTTAAAAATGGACTCATATAAAATCCCATCCATTGCTGTACCAAAGCTCAATGTGTGGAACCTGTATGTGCAGCTGTCCTTTATTCAGATCTGTCTTTTATTGTAACCCCCTCCATGTGTCTACTCCAGTTTTATTTAATAAAACAATTACCTGCTTATCCTCTGAGTGTTGTATTTTGTACAAAGGTATGGGATTTTGTTTTCTTGTGGGAAGAAGAATTTTGGGATGCAACAGAAATGTCGGAGTCCCAGAAAAATGTCACTTGGAAGTTTGGACCCTTGCTCAAGGTTTTTTACCTTAATGTATTCTATGCATTAAGGTAAAAAACCTTCTAGGTGCAGCTCCCCCCTCACCCCCCTTGTACTTCGCTGAGCTCCGTCTTGATCCACCGACGTGCACGAGAACAGCAGCTTCCCTGGCTCTCTCTCTCCCCATTGGCTCGAACAGTAGTGGGAACCATTGGCTCCTGCTGCTGTCAATCACAGCCAATGAGGAGAGGGCAGGGGCGGAGCCGAGCTGCACTCTGTGTGTGAATGGACACATAGCACGGCTAGGGAGTGAGCCTGTTTGAGTGCCCCCATGGCAAGAGGCTTGATATTGGGGAGTACTTGGCAGAGGGGAGGAGCCAGGACCTCCTGTGGGGGACCCCAAAAAAGAATTGGGGCTGCTGTGTGCAAAACCAGGGCTGTAGATGAGGGGTACCAGCAGTCATCCTGTATGGGGCTTGAGCCAGCAGGGGGGCCAAGCAACAGGGTGAATCAGATGTGAGTAGGGAGGGTGATCGGTGTGGCAAGGGGGCAATTACTGGAACCAATCACCTGTATGGCTCTCTCTGCAGCAGCTGAAACCTCCTTCTCTTATCTACCTTCCTATTTCTTTTGCTTTTCTGATATCTTGCAATAGCCTGCCTCATTCCTATGTATGAAATGGGCCCTTATTAATTTTAACGTTATGAGCTGTTGCCGCTTCTACTTTTACTGCAGTTACTCATCTAAATTATGATATACAAGGCTGAAAAGTCTCTTTGCTTTGCTATGTTTGTCATTGGACCTCAGAATTCTTTGTGTTACATTTCTGTGTATTTGAGACAACTTGCCTTTGAGGTACACGGGTATTTTTTTAAGCTTCTTTGAAATTCAATAAAAATAGTGAATCACAAAAATCACCAAAAAAAAATAAATTTGCTCGGCTTTAACCCAACCCTGACTCTGGCATAGATGCAACTAATGTGCCTAAAAGCCTAACTTCGGCTTTTTTATTCCCATTTTTATTTGGTGTTTTGTCCTACACTTTCAAGGTAACCAAAACGATTTTGACTGGTGGACAAGAAGGACCTCCAGAAAGCCTGTGGTGATCTCATGAGAATAGCAATACACACTTTCCCTAAATGTCTACTGTTATGCCTAGTACACACACAAGAAAATTGGACAAAAAAATACCGCTTTCGAAGCATAATTTGATCGTTGGTACACAGCTTTCGAGAGCCAATCATGACAGTTCATGTGAAATTATCTGAAGGGACAAACATGAACATTTTTCTCGTACGATACCAGAACAAACAATATTCGTCGAATCAGTTTTCGTCCGAAAAAACGTTAAAGACCAAGACCACACATGCTTGGAAGTGAAAGAATACATTACAATACAACACATTACATTGCTTCCAAAGTTTCAGTCTGTCATACAAGAATTTTCGTAACTAGTAACCTTTTGGTTTTCAATATGAGACTAGCATACACACTGTATTCTCATTGTGTGTACAAGACTTTAGACACACTCTGTATGATAGATTGAAAACTGAAGCTGGGCCTTTTTATCTCCTCCAAGGCAAACGCTGATAAAGGCCCAGTTTGCTGAGTTCATGTGATCTCAGTTGAAGTTAATTAAAAGTTTTTGTCTTGATCTTTGTAACAAATGTTCTCAAGCCTAGGAAGTGGAAACCAATTACACCTGCACTGTTGTGAAGACAAAATCCATCTGCATTTGTTTCCACCTGGAGCTCCCACCTCCTCTCTCGCATGATGTTCTCTATTCTCCTATAGATCTGCACTCCCCAGCTTGGCCCTTTCAAATGCTGAATCGTCTTATTCTCCCCAAGGGCAAACTCAACCACTGCTGCCTTCATCTCTGCGATTTCTTTTTTGATGAGACTTTAAAAGCATACCATGAAACAGCAGAGAAGTCTCTTTAGGTGCAGATTGCAAACTGATAAACACACACCACTTCTTTCTTCTGTAACTGGAAAGATACAAGATCATTGGCGATATAAATCTGCAGTGGGTCCAGAATATTAATGTTGTCATAAAACCCTTGTTTTGAGATTTGATACTCATATTAGGCTCCATTCACACTTAACTTGTCATACAACTTTGGACATCAAAGTCGCTTGACAAGTTGTTCCCCGTGTCTTCCGATGATAGCCATTCATATATGAGCGACTTAAAGTTATAGCAACTTCAAAGTAGTTCATGCACTACTTTGGTCTGACTTTCATGCAACTTGAAGGCATAGACTTCAATGTTAACCCTCAAAAGTTGCATGAAAGTCGTACCTGAATGTTATACAATGCAACAGTTGTCCATTATCACTGGAAAAAGCCAAAGTCGTATCCAAGTCATACCCATCGAAAGTTGAATTAACGTTGCACTCCAAAGTTGGCACAACTTTGGAGTCATACAAGTGTGAATGGACCCTAAAGAGAACCTGTCATTTGTCTATGCAGAGCAACACGTTTTCCTAAATGTCCTCTTCCCAGCAGCATATACTGACCTACCCTTTACTCTCCCCCAGCTCCATTCAGGTGCTGGGGGTAAAAAGAAATACTCAGTACTTACAGGTATTGGGGGGGTGTTATTGTGTTCCTTTCGTCAGACCTTAAGCACTTGCCGCAAGCCTGCCTGCCATCGATTGAGTACAGTATTTACTTCCGGCCTTCATTAAAATGAAATATAATTTAAAGGGGCAGCTTACACTAGAGTTATATCTTAACTATAGGTGGTGCCTAGATTTGTTTATGGCACCAGGTTAATAATGGAAAACCTTTATTTTTAAAATACATAAAAACCATGTACTCCAGGAATACAATACATGAAATTTTGGTACACCTTGCTCATATCTTATTACACATCACACTGTAATATGTATACACAGTTGTAGCTGCTAGTTTACACAGTACAGGGGGTCCCCGGGTTACAAACAAGTTAGGGACTGTAGGTTTGTTCTTAAGTTGAATCGGTTTGTAAGTCGGAACAGGTAAATTTTTTAAGTGTAGCTCCAGCCAAAAAAACTATTTTTAAGACTTTGGATAGCACAGGGAAGGGTTATCACCCCTGTAACATGTGTTTTGTTGTCTGTGCCCCTGTTCAGAAGATTTCACCTCACTTTCTGTCCCAAAGACAATTGGATTTTGAAAATTTTGGGTTGTTGTAGAAACAAGCCTTGGTGATAAAGCATCAGTGGATGTACCTTTTCCCCATAATAGCTCTTACAGGAGTGAATTTCCCTTCCTAGGGGTAGATTTCCTCTCACTTCCTGTTGTCTCCCTCTGTTTGTAAGTAGGAGTCGTTTGTAAGTCGGATGTTTGTAACTAGGGGACCCCCTGTACCTTTTACAATATACTTATTATACTGTACATTGGCAACAATGGTGGAAGACCAACTAAGCAGTAGAATCAGTGGGGATTTACCTTAAACTATAGTGCAAGGGCCTGCCTGATTGCATACAAATTGGAAGTGTTTTGGTTTGACCTCATATTATATGGTTTTGGTAAATCTAAAGAAAAACTGTACAAGACAATTGTATAATGTAAGGCCAGCCTTATTTACAGGGGAGTCGTAAGAATATGGACTGGGGAGAAGAGCGTGGAACCCAAAACATTAATGATTGTATTTCAGCGCAGCTGAAGTGCGTGAATACAATAGTTGCGACCCCTCCCGTCCATCATCCATAGTGATGTGTTAATAGGTACAAGGCGGGACAACACAAGTCAAGAAATGCAGAGAAAAGACTGCGGAAAAAGTGAAACACCTACAAAACTAAAACATCAGATGTGGGTGTATTGACCCTTTGGAACCCATTCAGAGTGCAATGAAACTTAACAGAGGGTCAAAAATTTTCCACTCTATCGAAAAAAAAAAAGTTTTGACTTTACATACACTGTGTTTTCTAAATACAAGAAATAAATAGATTTCTTCATTTTCCATATTTTATCATTTAAGCTGGCCATACATTATACAATTTTCTTTGGATTTACCTTAAACTATAGTGCAAGGGCCTGCCTGATTGCATACAAATTGGAAGTGTTTTGGTTTGACCCCATATTATATGGTTTTGGTAAATCTAAAGGAAAACTGTACAAGACAATTGTATAATGTAAGGCCAGCCTTATTTACAAAGGAGTCGTAAGGATATGGACTGGGGAGAAGAGCGTGGAACCCAAAACATTGGTTGTATTTCAGCGCAGCTGAAGTGCGTGAATACAATAGTTGCGACCCCTCCCGTCCATAGTGTTGTGTTAATAGGTACAAGGCGGGACAATACAAGTCAAGAAATGCAGAGAAAAGACACAGAAAACGAAACTGTAATATGCATATGATAGAACATTAAAAGTAAAAAAAAAAAGTAGATAAAAGGTAAAAGTGAAGGTTGTTTAAATAAATTAGGAAAATAACATTTTTTGTGTTTCTGCACTTAGCCTAATTGTGCTACAAAATTATTATTTTTTTTACTTTGCAGTGTCTCAGAACACACCATATGAAATGTCCTGACTCCCAAGCATGCAAGATAATTTAGATGAACTTGTGTATCTGCCAAATATTATACAAGTGCACACAACTTAGAGGTCTGATGAAGGCAGACGACCCACCAGGAAGCAAAAATTTGAAGTTGAATTATTTTGATTTTTAAAAATCTACAAAATCATACTGATCAATATTTAAAAATATTTGTCTTACAGATGACAAAAAAATGTTAATTAACATTTAATTCTAATTAAAAAAAATACGAATTTAATATAGTACATAACACACACACACATATATATATATATATATAAAATATATATATATTTTTTTTTATTAAAGCATATCTGAAGCTAGATAGTTCTGAATAGAGCAAGAAATGGTTAAAACTCTTCTACGTTTTGTTTTTTTTAACTGTCTTTGCCCTGTTGTGATGATTACCATTCACTTCCTGTCCTAGAGTCACAACAGGAAGTAAAAAAAAATCCAATCTTAGAACGATATTAAACCCAGAAACAAAAATGTAATATGTTGCAGCTTACGAACCCTTAGATATGCTGGCTGCATTAGTTTTTTTTTTTTAGGATTTTTTTCCTTTATTTCAAATGGTGCCCCAGCCAGTAACATACTTCCTGTCTTAAGGCCTGTAAACTTGATCAGAAAATCAAAAAATAATACCGCTTTCGATTCGATTGTATGATAATATGACCATTAGTACACAGCTTTTGGCAGAAAGTATCCGAAGGGGCAAACACAAAAAATGTTCTCGTATGATACCAGTACGATTTTCATTTAATCGGTACAGTTTTTAAGCAAAAATACAATACAAATACATTACATGACATCACTTACGAATTTTTATTCTGTCGTATGAGAATTTTTGTACTTTGTTAACCTCTTAATTTTCTATATGGAGACTAACATGCAAAAAAAAAGGCTGATCATTCGTTTGATAATCTCATCATGTGTTCTAGGCTTTAGAGTGTCTGCATTCTGGATGAAGTAGCAAAGCAGACACCTTTGGACAGCAGCATTTTCAGTCTGGGGAGTGGGTAGTATTAGGCTAGCAGATTCAGATGGATTTGACTAACAAATTGAATCTGAACTTATTTTATATGCAGTTACAGCAACCGTTTTTTTTTCTTTTTGGGGGAAAGGTTTGGGATTTAAGGTTACATAAAGGAATACATGCTGACCATTGTAAGCACCCCTGACAGTGCTTTATGTATTGTCTCAACCCTCTAACTGTTACTTTGTCTGGACAGCATGGTCTGTTAAAATTAGTTCTAAAATAACAGACCAACTGGCTGGATCACCAGGTGAAAATAAAGGAAAAAAGCCAACAAAAAACAAAAATGAATGCAGCCATCACATCTATGAACTGGTGTCCCTACTGGAAGATTAGCCCTCACCTTGTGTTTTGGTAACAACTGTAACATTTTGGATTTCCCAACACTTTTTTTTTGCTAGAGACAATGGGCACCATGACATGAGTGTTTGATCCCACCCTACTATAAAAACAAGACAGAGGTTCTAACTCTTCCTTGCTTTATCTCAAAACTAAAAAAGAATAGATTTGGCTTTAGATATACTTTAATTTAAATTATTTATTATAAATAAAATGTAACTAAAAGCAAAGCTTTTTGAAGGTTTGGAAGGCTTGCCAGTTTTTATTGCTGTTTATTCCCCCGTTAGGGGGATTCACCCTCTCTAGTGGTCCTGTTTACCATTATCATTGAAAGTGAAAGTAAAAGAAAATCACACATTTTGGGTTGTTCCCAGAAAAGTAATAGGGGGTGGGGGGGGGTCTTCCAATGGGGACACTAGTTCTAGTGACTTGGGGATCCCCAAGGAATTCCCTTAGTTTGCAGGGATTTCTGCTACGGGACAGGAAATTATGGGAAATCCCAGAAATAGAACACAGATGGCGGGGGAAAGAAAACCTGACAGGGGTTATAACCCTCCCTTGCTCTATTCAATATGAAAAAAAAAGTTTTGCCTATAGTTCTACTTTACTAATAATAATACGTTTGAGTGTGGCCTGATCATTTCTCAATCATACAGACATATAAAAACACCAGATTGTACCGAATTTTTTATATCTATTTCAGGCGCTGCCAATCAGGATTCCACCCCAATACCTTAAGCAAGTGCACTCCTTTTTTGTTAAATTTGTCTGGGCGAATTCGAAACCTAGGCTGCGCAGGCGCTACTTGGCATTACCCAAGCAATTTGGAGGACTAGCTCTTCCAGACCTGCGGAACTATTACCGGGCAGTTCACCTAGGTAGAACAATAGACTGGAACAGACACGGCCAAAACAAGCTCTGGATACAACTGGAACAGGCTCAGTCCGCTGTCCCCTTGAAGGTAGCGGTGTGGTGCTTTGACCAGCTCCCGCCAGCATTGAAGTCACACCCGGTAATAGGCACGACCCTTAGAATAGGCGCATCTATTCTATCCAATACCTCCATCTCTTCTAGAGACTCTCCTCTTTACCCGATACTGGGAAACCCTTCTTTTCCCCCTGGTTTAGAACAATCGGAGTACAAGACACTTACATCGTCCGGCAGGGACCGGGCATCACATTTCTTGGTTGAAAACCAATGGCCCTCCATCTCAAACCTGACTGATGTTGAGGGACCATTCCGACTGCCATTCTGGAAAGCAATCAGAATACACCACTTCCTACACTCGATCCCTAACCCAGCACAGTTTAACCGCGACTTGACGACTTTTGAAGATTACTGTGCAGACGAGGGAACATTGCCACGGGTACTATCTAAAACATATGAATTACTCAATTCCCCTATTGAACAACCTGACCTGACATTTATACAGCAATGGGAAACAGATTTACAATGCAAGTTTACTAACACACAAATTCAAACGATTATCAGATTCTCCCTAAAAACATCTATCTGTACAAAGATACAAGACCTCAATTATAAGATCCTAACCTGATGGTACTACACGCCTCAAAGGCTACATACGTACTTCCCTAATACTACAGACAGATGTTGGAGATGTCAGACAGACATTGGGACACTCCTCCACATTTTCTGGTCTTGCCCTCTGCTTCAGCATTTCTGGACAACAGTCCGGACGATCACCCAAAAATTTACAGATCACATGATAAGCGATGACCCAGCTTTCATCCTGCTCCACGCCACCACAATACCCGCACGGAGCTACAAAAAGTCCATAATAAGACACTTACTGAATGTGGCCAAATATTGCATCCCACTTATGTGGAAGAAATGCTCACCACCGACTGTTGGGTTGTGGCTACGCAGAGTGGAGGAGATCAGGAAGTTGGAGGACTAATGGGGCGTACACACGGTCAGACTTTTCAGCTACAAAAGTCCGACAGCCTGTCCGACAGACTTTCGACGGACTTTTGGCGGACTTGCGGCGGACTTTCTAACGAACAGACTTGCCTACACACTACAAGTCCGTCGAATTCTTACGTGATGACGTACACCGGACTAAAATAAGGAAGTTCATAGCCAGTAGCCAATAGCTGCCCTAGCGTGGGTTTTTGTCCATCGGACTAGCATACAGACGAGCGGATTTTTCGACCGGACTCGAGTCCGTCGGAAAGATTTGAAGCATGTTCCAAATCTAAAGTCCGTCAGATTTTCGACCGAAAAAGTCAGTTGCAGGTCCGATGAAGCCCACACACGGTCGAATTGTCCGCCGGATTTGGTCCGTCAGCGTCCGTCGGACTTTTGTAGACGAAAAGTCCGACCGTGTGTACGCCCCATTAGTCCTGACGGCACATAACAAACAAGAACAACATTCCAAGGCCTGGAGCCTCTGGATGATGTTTATATTCTCTGATGAAGGGATGGCGCTGCTTGCCACATGAATAATAAAAACCCACAGACCTGAAGATGACGTGCCCTGTCGCCCGGGCCCAAAAATCCCCCCCCCCCCCCTCTCCCTACCCCTTCCCCTCATTTTTTTCTCTCTTTTTCTCCCCCCTTTTTTTCTTTCTCCTACCTCACTGGAACCTCTACATTCTTTTCTTTTCCTTTTTTTTTAAATCACCATGCTTCAGCTCGCCTTGCCTCTACCTCAATATGTCTCTCCTCTACGGTTTTATGTATTTTTCTCTCAGGGAATGGGCAGTAGAACCAGATTTACAACTACGAAGACGTGGTGAGACTTACTGTCCAGTACACCATTTTATTTTGTAGATGGAAAGTATGGAAGATGATTTTACCACTGCAATTATAGCTGGTACCGATAGTATGGTTATCATTATCGCATGTCACTACCTGTGAACACCAGTTGTTAAAGCTGGCACTGTACTGTACTGTACTATCTGCCGTTTCCATCCTTTTATTTATTTTTGTTTTGCTTTGTTCTCTTGGCTCTTATTCTTTGTATTTTTTCTTTTTCTTTGGAAAACAATAAAACTTATAGTTGAAAAAAAAAAAAACACCAGATTGGAATCATAGATCAGAGAACATTGGTATGTCTGTAGACCTTCTATGATGGCCAAGCCTATCATGGTAAGAATCAAACGGTTGGATTGGATCTTCTTGGCAGATCACTATTATTTTCTTCAGTGTTAATGCACTGCACACCTCCTACCCTTCCCACAGACATAAATATCCACTCAATTTCATACATGTATGTTTGTACAATGATAATCTGAAATAGTGATTGGTCAGTGCAACTGCAGATACCTAGTTTTTGTAGCCACATTTATATTTACGTATCTGAAGATCACCCTTTAGCATAACCGTTTTCAGTACTGAGGACCAAGCAGTCCACATCTGCAGGTTCAAATTCACAGGTCGGGGCCATTGCTCCGAGTTCTGAATAGAGAAGCCTTTTGGAATGTGGATAATCTAGTTTAAAGCTATTTTCTGTCTTGTTTTTGGGTAGCAAAACATCCTGCAGTGGTGAGTCAACATGGAGGGGGCTGAAAGGAGGGCCAGGTAACAATGAATCAAAGTGATACAGTTATTGTGCACTGAGGTTCTCTGGCCGTTGGCCCCCTGCGGTGACAGAAGAAGTGTCTATTACTAGCCTGAGTCCTTCTGTTGTATCCTGCATAAGGCAATCAACTCCTCCAAAGAAGGTGGGAAGAGCTACTCAGCCTGCCCTACTTCAAGCAACATGTATTACTGGAGTCTACTGATGGTTTCTAGAAGACTATTTGATGCTCAAAGTGCTTCTTCCAGCAAGGTGCTACAGAGAGATGTGTTGCATTTAAGACATTTTTTTCCTCTTGACGTTACCTTTGGGAGCATCTCATTTTAACACCAAACTCCAGACAAACATCTAAATACACACATATGAGCGGACTTGTTTGGCAAAAAATTTACATTATGACCAGCCACTTTTGTGAGTCTTACATCTCTGTTAAAAATACAGCAGGGAGGTTGACACCTTTTTCAGTTAAGCCAGCCGTAGATGGATTGAAATTCGGTCGGTCCAGCAGGAGCAAGCTGAATTTTGATTCCTAAATGGGCTGGCTGGTTGTACTAAAGTTGATCCATTGTTTGACTTCAGTACAACCAGCCTATCTGTTTTCTTCTGCCTGACCACTGCCAGCAGCTATAGTTGCCAGCAGTGATCATTGTATTCTGTCGGTGGGGAAGGCTCCCCTTGTTCCACGTCGGCAGAAAACAATATCACCATAGGAGGGATTCCCCATCAACACTGAATCAAGCAGAAAATTGTATAATGTATAGCCCATTCCCTAACTGCTAAATGGATAAAGAAGAAGTAGATAAACACTGATTAATCATCAGTTTTGCTCACTCTGCTCCCTCCTCTTGTCTGAAGGCTTCCTGTTAGAACAAATGTATAGCCATAAAGCCCTCATTGGTTCCTAGTGCAGTCTTTCCATTTCTGTCTGTTGCTGAGATTTGAAATGCCCTCTAATTGTCCTAATCACCAATGTTCCTGGATATAAAAGTGAGGGCAAATCCAAAAAATTTGAGTCACCAGAATAGGAATGGAGGGGGAAATCTTCCAATGGGGACACTTGTTCTTGTGACACTATTGTGAAAGTTGTCCTCTCACTTCCTGTTGAGTCTACCGGCAGGAAGTGAAGAAAAATCTTCCCAATGAGACACAGATCCCATCAAAAACAGCAGTTTTAACCTCCATTTCCTCACCCCCATTTTTATCCAAAATGAAAAGAAAAAAAATTGGCTTTAGGTATAATAATTTTAAATAAATACACACCTGGATTAAATTGCATCTTTTTATACATGCTGAAGTTCAGTACCGTATGAAATCCTAGGGGTTGTGCACCCAGCAAACTCTTTTGAGTTTACCACCACCCACCCTGGCTTCTGCTCTTTTAAAAAAAAACAAGGCACAATCAACCTTCAGTATCATTAGTGATGGCTCTAGTGTATATCAAGTAAGCCATCCCAAAGCACCCCCAAAGCTTCTGCTCTTTTAAAAAAAAACAAGGCACAATCAACCTTCAGTATCATTAGTGATGGCTCTAGTGTATATCAAGTAAGCCATCCCAAAGCACTATTTCAGCGTAAGCCGTTACAAAGTACATACATTTATATAAAAGTTTTTTAAAAATGTAATTACTTTGTATAATCATTTTTGGACTCCACAACTGTGGTCATGAAAGAGACTTAAACATTCTCACTTTTAACTCAATAGTCATCCTCCATTTTGCCCAATTATGTAAAGTAATGCTCAAATCTGCCACATCTCTTTCAAATATGAAGGTCAACAAAGTGTAACATTATGTGGCCACAATAAACAAAATATTTTTACAAACGTCTACAGGGGATAGGATTATAAAGCCTTCCAAATGGTTCTGCAGCACAGCTCTAGAAGTGATAACATGATTAAGGCCACTTAACGTGCCTTAATAAGTTTAGTTGACCTCCATTAACAAAGAAAACCTGTTAATAATCTATTTTACCCCCTCTTGGTTAGTGTGAGCCAGGGGAAGCCATGAGCTTGGTCTTCCCAAATAGGAAAGAAAAACCTTACAAAGGTAATTATCCTATCCTTATCTCACCCCCCACTACCAAGGCGACTTGAGACAGAAAGCTGAACAAACAGTGGTGCGAGCAGGGCCTCTTGTCAAGACTGGGCCCTGTTATCAGGTCCTAATAAGATTTTCTATGTCTAGTCCTGGCCTTTCAACATCTAAAGACAACTATAGGGCACTAGAGACTAGGTGGCAATTGGAAATTACAACTACTGCCTGAACGTGGTACAAAATAATGGACACAAAAATATTGGGAATTTTGGATGAATGCTTACAGGCAGATAGAAACACAATAAGTGCACCCTGTTCTGCAGATGCCCCTTGCTCAAATAATTAGAGGTAGGATAGGGCCAAGGATACTTTTTTCCCAGACAACCATTTTCCTTAAAATCTTTCCCTGCAGCCTCCATAATGATAAATATGCAAGTTAAGGTAATCCCCACTTTGGTTGCTCTTCGATGCAGCAAAGGACTCCAGCATAAAAGCAAACAGATGCTGCATACTCCATTATTTTTGTTTCCCCTTGATGAGGGCTCTCTACCAAGTATATGGACACACCTGTAAAATACGCATATGAGTAATAATGAGAAAAATGATATCTCAGAACTAAATATACATCATATATGGCTGCCCCAAAGTTACTTTACTCAACCAGGCAACCCAGTTTGCTTAGGAACGTCAGTACGGGTCGTTTGCAACCCTTACTTGGTCACTTCCTATGTATAAAGAACCTAGCATCCCTTCTGCCCATGTTCTTTTCTTTTGGCTATGAGTAAGCGCTTGAATTAGAGTGTGAAACGCGCCAGCTGTGTCTGTACTATCTGCCTGATTGTCCTGTATTTTTGATGATCCAAGTTTTACAATAAAAAAGATTTTTCAACTTTATCCGGTGTGCGGCTTCCAGATTTTCCTGTTTCAAACCTTGAATGTTCTTTTCATAGTGTCAGCCTCGTGCCCAGTTAAGGTCACCAACAGAATGGGACAACAGACTTTAAAATTGTCACATAAAGGACAACTATGTCATAGTGACATGGCCCATTATTAATATAAAAAACACCCTACTTGTTGTTCTATTCCTTACCACCAGGGATGGGTGAGGGACTCAAAGGGGTTAATTAACTAAAACTGGAGATTGCAAAATCTGGTGCGGCTCTCCATAGAAACCAATTTCCAGATTTAATTTTCAAAGCTTAATTGAACAAGCTAAATTTAGAAGCTGATTGGCTACCATGCACAGCTGCACCAGATTTTGCACTCTCCAGTTTTGGTAAATCAACCCCATAATGTTGATGAGAACTTTAAAGTGGAACAAGGGGTAAGGAGAAACGAACTGGAAAGGGCTTCAAAGGACCCCTTTACAAGGTTTACTTGATACGAGTAAGCCACCATCAGAACTTGATTAGTACATGTTATATCTACTCACAGGTCTTCAAACAATAATGTTTAGTAGTGAAGTATAGAGGCACGTCTGCCGCTATCTAGCATCTATGGCCATATTTACATATTTACTGTGAGACCGCTCTCCCAACAAGCACATTGGTGGAGTGCAGAGTATTGGTGGAGTTTTTTTGTTCCCCACTTGTATTTGTGGGTTACCTCCTGGATCCATGGTTTTCTTCAACATTCTGTTTCAATGTTTTTATTGAAGGTTAACATACAAATAGGCAACTCTACAGCTGTAAGCCCTTGATGGTAAAGGCAAATAGAGCTTGCAATGCAGGGGAGACAGTTTTCTTCAACATTCTAAAAATATATTACTATGTTAACAGGCTTTCACCCACACTAGCACTACAATGTGTGCCTATATAACTTTGATTGGTTCATTAGATTGGGAAGCTCCTTCAGAACAGAGACATATATATGTGTTTTAATGTAAAGTACTACAATAAAAGTCTCATTATTAAATAAAACCAGTAACATAAGTATCTGACTTTCTGTTGTACACCTGCCTTTTGTCTACTATCTATGGTGTGGATAATACTGATGTTATTGACATTAGCAGGTAGATGTGAACATTTCTTATGCCATTTTGGCACAGGTCAGGGCTCCCCTACCTCATTACCCACTCTCAATGGCTTTATAACCTCTAATGTTTGGGAAATGTTAAGACTGATGACTTAGAATTTAAGAGCTGTAGTGTGTAAAACACAGAGCTGCTGAATATTCATATGCCTCTGTGGGGTCTGTATTCCTATGCATATGTGAAATCATGTACAAGCCTGACAAATTACACTTCAGGGTTGTTCGATTGTTAAATGTGATCACTTGCTTCTACTTCTAGACTGGGGGTCCTAACATTCATACATGATCATAACCCCTGAATACAAGTTCAATTTTTTTTCTACTTATTAGTTCCATGTCTTACTTCAACTTGACCCTATTCATGGTCCTTGGAGAGCCTTTTTTGTTTTTACTGGCCAAATCATCGGGAGGGCTAATTAGCATCGACCTAAGGGGGAGGGGTCTTTTGCCTAGGCTAGTGTAAGGACAGCCACCATAATGAATTAGATTACAACCAGTTGAACTACAGTACAAACAACTTCCCAGCCAGGGACCTCCAGCTTAAGACCACAAGTCACTCCTGGAGACCTTCTGAAAGGAAGGCTTAGATCTAACTCTTTTCTACTAGCATTGATACCTTTATGGAACTTTTACTAATCCACAAGTGAAGAGTTCCCAAAGGGGCAAAGGAAGTCCTTCTGCATGGGGCTGTAAGCATCAGCTAGACCGGCTGCTCCTGGGCTGCAACTTTTGAAGATGTTTGGTGAATCTACAAGCCAACAGTAGACCCAACTCCAGCTAAATCCTAAAATTAAGTTTGGGTTCAAAGGCTCTTCTCACCATGTACAACCAGCAGACCTTCCAATCCTTTGCTCACAGCTCGGGTCTGATGGAAGATACCAGTTGTCAATATGGCATGGGCAGCTACCCCGACCTCGGGAACCCACACCACTCCCAGAGCTTCTTCCCCTTCACCACCGTCAAGTCTGACTATGGGGACCTCGGGGTGCAGGGTGTGGGGGACTGTATGGCAGAGGCTTTGCCCTGGGACCACTTGGCACAGATGGACACGACCAGCCAGATGATAATTCATTCTGACCAGCAGGAAAGAGAACCGATGACCAACCCAGCGGACGCAGAGAGGGAACCGAAAAAAGAGCCGGAGCCGGAAACCAAAGAGGGATCCCCAACAGCCAAATTAAACCCGCAGCCGCACAATGCCATGGGAGCAACCTACTATGCCCAGGCTTGGAGCGGCGGTACCTTCTGGTCAAACCCGGGCACCACCGCAGCCAACAAGCCCCAAGCCAGTGTGAAACCCACCCCGGCGCAGCAGTTTTCCCAGAGCCCGACGGGGGAAAGTGGCATTTCCAGCCTGGATACCACCCGCTGTAGTACCTCTACCAGCCCGGCGTCAAGTATACAGACTAATGGCACGCCCCGGAGCATCTCCAGCAGGGGCAGCGAGGGCATCTGCAGCGACATTGAGGAGGTAAGTGCACAACATCTCTGCTTCTCCGGGTCTACATCGAGGACTTCCCTCAGTCTAATGTCTCTTATAACTTACAAATAGAAAACTGTCCACTACTTTATCTTGTTCCAGGGTCTGAAAATACGGACCTAAAGGTGACATATTTGGAGATCATAGATTTTGCAGAATTCACCTTGAACCGAAGTTTTGTATATATTTTTTTCGGTGCTCTTTGAGGATTCAATTTTGTTGTGTCTGGGATAGATTTTTCCATCTTGTTGGACATTATAATTCCAAGATTTTTATTCCTCTCATAAAATCCAGGAGGTCTTGTTCACAGGAAGCCTACTGGTGAACCACAACTCCTGGATTTTATGGAAGGAACACAAATATTCAGCCTAGCTAGTGAAGTGTAAAATACTTGAATCAAAGTTCTGTTGAGCTCCCCAAGTTGTGTCACTGCATCTTGTTTTATGATTCTGATGTTTATACATATATATGAGTACATCCTACAATAAGCTCATGATATTATGATCTTATAGACTAAAGTGACTCCATCTTGTTTTACGATCTGATGTTTATACATTTTTATGAGTACATCCTAAAATAAGCTCATTATATAGTGATCTTATAGGCATAAGTGATTCAATCTTGTTTTGAACGTTTGATTTTGCGATATTTACTTGACCTTGTAGATTTTCCTGCTTTTGTAGATGACAGGGACCCTATTGTACTATTGGGCTCCTGATATTACTGGGTATAACAGACTCAATGCTAGATTGAACTCTTATGCCCTGTACACACGGTCGGACTTTGTTCGGACATTCCGACAACAAAATCCTAGGATTTTTTCCGACGGATGTTGGCTCAAACTTGTCTTGCATACACACGGTCACACAAAGTTGTCGGAAAATCCGATCATTCTGAACGCGGTGACGTAAAACACGTACGTCGGGACTATAAACGGGGCAGTAGCCAATAGCTTTCATCTCTTTCTTTATTCTGAGCATGCGTGGCACTTTGTGCGTCGGATTTGTGTACACACGATCGGATTTTGTTGTCGGAAAATTTTATAGCCTGCTCTCAAACTTTGTGTGTCAGAAAATCCGATGGAAAATGTGTGATGGAGCCCACACACGGTCGGAATTTCCGACAACAAGGTCCTATCACACATTTTCCGTTGGAAAATCCGACCATGTGTACGGGGCATTAGTCTTCACTGAATTCAGCTAACATTGAATGCGCATTTGCTTTAATTATTTTCTTTTTTAATGAGCTTCTGAGTTGAAATTCCATAATTCCATTTTGTGTTGACTGAAGTACCCTATAATAGGACAAGTCCCATATTGCATGTGACATTGGATCTTGTTTATTACTTTTCTAATCCTTAATATAGTTTAATGATGGACTTGACCTTATGGGTACTATCTAATCATGTTGTATCAGGAGGACATTATCTTGAGAACTTTTCATAAAGAGACTCCGTTATGTAATGAACAATTGTTCACATTTAATTAATTATTTTTATTGTTGTGTTAAGGTGACTCCATCTTAGTTTAATTTATCCACCATTTTGTTGGTCAGTGTGTGTGGCCATGAGCTACTTAGATCTTGTTATATTTAGCAACTATTATACTGACTCCATGTTGCTTCAAGCTCTAGATTCTGTTAACTTGCCTTTAGCAGGAGGCAAGTTAAAAATGAACCCTAGAAAGTAGTTGATGCTTGGACTAGACTTTCCAGGAGAGGTAGTGAGTCAGTCAACAGCAAGTGGATTCAAACATACTTGGGACACACATAGATCTATACTCAGACCAATATATAAATAAATTAATCAGTCACCCAATAAATAAATAAATAAATAAAAAACTGGGCAAACTTAATGGCCCACCTATCCTTTATTCTACTGTTGTTCTTCTATGTTTGAAGGCATCCCATTTTAAAAAACACTTATGCCCTGTACACACGGTCGGATTTTCCGACGGAAAATGTCCGATCGGACCTTGTTGTCGGAAATTCCGACCATGTGTGGGCTCCATCACACATTTTCCATCGGAATTTCTGACACACAAAGTTTGAGAGCTTGCTATAAAATTTTCCGATAAAATCCGTTGTCAGAAATTCCGATCGTGTGTACACAAATCTGACGCACAAAGTGCCATGCATGCTCAGAATAAATTAAGAGACGAAAGCTATTGGCTACTGCCCCGTTTATAGTCCCGACATACGTATTTTACCTCACCGCGGATTTTCTGACAACTTTGTGTGACCATGTGTATGCAAGACAAGTTTGAGCCAACATCCCTCGGAAAAAATCCTAGGATTTTGTTGTCGGAATGTTCCGATCAACATCCGACCATGTGTACAGGGCATTATTTTCTTTTTTCCCATGCAGTTTAATTATCTGACACCATCTTGCTTTTTAGCCCCTAACATTTTGTTAAATTATCTCCATCTTTCTTGTGCTCTTCATATTGCTTCTAGCCTTCTAGCTGGCTTGGAGTCTCTTATGTTAAAGTGGTTCCATCTAAACACCTGATCTTCTTGTGCTATTGTGACACCATCTAGCTTTGAGTCCCCTGACTTTATTTTCATGTGTTTCACTGAGCGCTTGATTATGTTATAATAAAGCAACATTTACGGAAAGAGACCCATTTATAAATGAATAGAGTATGTTTTTTGCAGGTGTTCACAACGTCATTAGCTCCTGAGAACTTTGTGTCCTCTGCTCACAGAGCTAAATTGGTCATTGTACAGCAACCAATGCTATGTGCTATGATCAATATTTCTGTTGTCGGCATTTTTGGAAGTCATTACATAAAATTGCACCTGAATCTACCAAAATAATAATGCTTAAAGCCAGGTGTGGCTCAACGTACCCTCAGGTTAGAATGTTAAATAAATTTGAAAACTACGTTTTCAGTTCGTTATTCATAATGGAACTAGTAAATATCCTTTCTGCAGCCTACATTTTTTGCGAGCCCATAACGTGAATTATGAAAGATTGTTTTATTTCCTTTGCTCATTGCTATGCCCATCGTATGTGTGTCCTTCTTCAGTATTGCTATTTGTTATCATTAGATGTACAGTTGATTTCTTCAGCTATTCAAGGTTGAATATCTCTCAGTAATTTGCTTTTGTGATGTCTTGCAGGAAGTCCCGACATCTGCGGAGATGGAACAATTTGCCAAAGATCTAAAACACAAACGGATCACTCATGGCTACACACAAGCAGATGTTGGATTTGCTCTAGGACAACTTTATAGTAAGGTTACCTATGTAGAATTCTGGAAGAAACTGCAAGAGATCATTGTTTAAAGCTGTTTGAAACTGAAATCTCTCTTTCCTCTTCTCTCTCATAGACAAAACTTTTAGTCAGACGACCATCTGCAGATTTGAGTCTCTGCAGCTAAGCTTTAAAAACATGTGCAAGCTTAAACCGCTACTAGACAGGTGGCTGCGGGATGTGGACAGAAGAGGGGACATGCAGGAGGTAACTACATCATCATAAATGGGTTAGGAAAAGGGTTTGTATGACAAAGTGGAAGAGTAAGGCCATCCAAAACTGATATTTTAGCATTTGGTTGAGTCTGGGGGGTGGACTCAGCTGGCAAGATCTTTTTAAGAAGATTCTTGTGGTCAGATGTTTGCACTTGAATGATTAGGTCTTTCCACCTGCTTTGACTAGTATGAGGGCATCTGGGACTCTTGAAGTATGAGACTTGAAAGTGGAGTGAGGGAAGCCAGAAACTTTAGTTGGAAGAACTTAACTATGGAGTTTCCAAGATATTGCCTTACAAATATGAAATCGCTAGTGAGAACAGTGCAAATATCAACTAAGTAGTATTTATAGCCTATTTACTATTTCATAAGATTTCTATTAAATTGGGTGATGATATTTATGTGGGCCACCCCATGACCTTTGCAGACACCTGATAAGCAAAAATAAAGTTCAGCTAGGTAGGCACTATCCAAAAGTCTACAGAGCAAATCATCCTTGGAGCCCTGCAGACAGATTTATATACTTGTAAGTTCAGCTTGGCTGTAAATGGTAATTGTTTTAGGGTAAATTGTAAGTGAAGGGGGAATAATGGGAACTGGCAACTTTTGACCTGCCTGATTGATAGGTATTCCCATATGGCAGCCGTCCTGGGTTTCCACAGATGTGAGAACACTGCTGGTTCCAGTACATTGCATCAGCATCAGGACCTTCCAAAATGTCCCCTCAGCCAATGAGTAAATGTGACATATATAGCGGCAATCCCATGTCTTTTCTCTATAGAAAAGAAAAAACAATGTGTGTGTGTGATAGCAAACACCATTGAATGCCAAATATACTTTTAAGTGCCCATTGCAGAATACCTATACATCCTCATTCAGCTGTTGCAAAGAATGCTTGGGCTTATCAACAGCCATACTTATGATACAAGAGACCTACATAGTTAGAAGTGCAGGTTTCAGAATCTGGAAGGGAAGAGCGAGTATGTAGCCATAACACTCTCTTCTTTGGCTCTTTAGATCATCAGTCGGGGACCAGTTTTGCCTCAGATCCAAAAGAGGAAACATCGAACAAGCATTGAAAACACTGTCAAACGCAGTTTGGAGAATTATTTTATGCACTGCTCAAAGCCTGGTGCACAAGAGATATCCCAGATTGCCAGGGAACTAAACATGGATAAAGATGTAAGTATACCTAGTTCAATTATTTTACTGTTGTACGAAAGTTGGTTTAACCATGGCATCACAACTCTTTGCCTATTCTATACCATACCAATGGCAAAAAATAAATTGTCAGGGGTTATGCCCTCCCTTACTCCATCCAAAATGAAAAAGTTTTGCATTTAGTTCTACTTAAATATCTGCTGATTTGTGTTTCAGCTCTAATGGCTGTTCAATATGTAGGCTATTACCATGGCAGCAGAAGAGGACAGAGCTGGTGGGAGGGGTATCAGTCTTGCTAATGATAATGCTAATGATAGTAGATAAGTTTGATTCAAAGGCACATTTTTTGGTTCAATAGTGTTCTTTAAAGCTGGAGAGACGATAGAAAGAGCAATAGAGAGAACGCTATGGGGTTGATTTACTAAAACTGGAGAATGCAAAATCTGGTGCAGCTCTGCATAGAAACCAATCAGCTTCCATTTTTTTTGTCAAAGCTTAATTGAACAAGCTGAAGTTAGAAGCTGATTGGCTACCATGCATGCCTGTACCAGATTTAGTACTCTCCAGTTTTAGTAAATCAACCTCTATGTTTATACAGGCCTGGGTTTTGAGCAAGTAACATGGACCATAGCAGGAGGCACTTGGACTGAATCCATGTCTACATTTGCTACAAAGAGGCAGGTGCTGTATAAAACAGATAGATGCACTATTACATAAAAGCTCTTCTTAGCCAGTTAAATGATAGCAATGATGTAGATATTTAGTCTAACCAAAAGTCATCTTTCAATTAGAGATTGGATACCTGGTAAGCTAGGTCACCCTCTGTTTTTTTTTTTTTTTTAAGCCTGTAATAATGAGATCTTCTGTTATAGTTCCCAACACGTTTCTGCCCAACTTGGAGTTTTTGATGTACTTTGGCACATTGGAATGCCCCCACTCATTCTGTTACATCATCCGCAATATAAAATTACAAATAACAAGGAGAGTGGGATCCTCATAATGGCAGAGGCAGGCTATGGATATCAAGTGCAGGAATTCTACCATTAACATCCCTGTTAGTAACCATTTTTGTTGCATTTTCCCCTTAAAGACCTATTTTACAGTTTTTGTTTCCAGTCTCTAAAAATCTGAACCATGTTTCCTATCTGCTAAACTACTAGAATCTAGAATTGTAGGTCCTTCATTTTAAGATTGACTTTTTAACTATGTGTTCATCTGTTCACAGGTTGTCAGAGTCTGGTTTTGTAACCGTCGGCAGAAAGGAAAACGGCAGGTGCACCCCTACCTCAGGGAAAATGGTGGAGAAGCCTACGATGTTGTCCAGTCCCTCTCACCTCCAAATGCAGGCCCTTTTGCCCTGTCTCAGGTGATGGCATCTCAAGGTTTTGCCCCAACATCCCTGGGTTCCAACCCTGCACTTTACATGCCTGCCTTCCATAAAAGTGAGGTCTTCCCCCAGGCCATGCCTCATGGAATGTCCATAGGGAATCATGCCACTTAAAGCCTATCTGATTCCTGTAATATGGCAAAATGATTCCACAAATGGCCTTTCCTTTTCTCTTTCTTTTTCTGAAAAATGGGGCAGGGTGGGGGGTGGGAAAAGAGAGATATCACTGCTTGTAAAACTTGAGTTTTGGTTCATGTTGGTCATATTCTCACCTAAAGCTAAAATGAATTCCGAGTGAGAATGATTAGTCATAGTGTATAAGTTTGATTAATGCAGCATACATCTAAAAACTTTTGATAACACCAACCTTTAGTGCATAACCAGGGTTCCATCAAACCTTCTAATCTATTCTTCAAGGGATACAGTCATACTGGCATATTCAGTGAGGCAATGCAAAAGAGCAATATTGGTGTCCAAAGGTAACTGAGCTTGATTATTGCAGCATTCTGATTGATTGCTACATTCTCCATATTACATGCTCTGTAATATCTAACTAGACAAGTGTAATGATTTTGTATTGCTGTTTCCTTTTTTAACTTTTTTTCATCCCTAAATCATTGCAATGCAAAGACCCTGCCTAACCAAATATTACACCACTAGATACCTGGCATTTACAGAAAATATCCCTTCTGTACCCCTCTCTAATTTAGTTTCACTTTAAGGTGGAACGAAACCCTCGTATTTTTTCCAGCCAAAAAGCTGCCATCTTGGCCTCTGTTTGATCTTCAGCTGCCATGATGCTGGACATTTTATCAGTTATGACACCAGCATTTTGATGGTTTAACAGTTGGGTTGAGAGCACAACCAATGTGGCACGTACATTCCTGGCACATGCTGGGAATGTAACTGTTAAATCAATGGGTCTAGTTCTACTTTAATACAGGAACCTGACTTTTCCTGACTTAATAGCTAACCTCCACCAACTGCTGTTTCCCTGTTCAATTAGAGTGCCCTACTGGACAATTGGACAGCAGAATGGCAGTTGTCGGGGTTTAGTTATGAAGTCAGGAGAGGTGGGCTCCAGTTATGAAGTGAAACTATATCAAAGAGGGACACAGAGGAAGGCAAAGCATTTATGGGCAGCAAAATATATTAAATAATATCCAGTATGTGGTAATATTAAATCACCACCTGGTTTATTTATAATAGTATCCAGTAACATCTTGAGGTTTGGATAGCTTTTGTGGATTGTAGATACATTTCTGGTTTTGGGTTAGACCTTATTGCTCTCTTTCTGATGACTGTATCCCTTGAAAAGCCAAAATATCAGGCCGTTGACTGACAATGATCCAGCAACAGCACATGCTAACTTCTATTCTGACTCTAGGGGGCACTGCGAAATTCTACAGTTTGTGAGAGTGGCATAAAACAGACCAGAGTTAGTCCTTGACCCACTCTCATTGCCCCCCTGCCCATCCCACCCCACCATACCCTACCCCAACCAATGCCATGTCCATTGTATGTTTTACTCTCACTAGCTCACTGTTGCCCCCTTCTGTTCAGTTACAAGTTGGCTTCTTGAAACACCATGTTGTAGATGCTGTTTCTGAGCCAACGTTAAGAGGCCACTTCTGGCAGCCATTTCTCAGGCAGATACATTATTCATGAAAAATCAACTGGGACCTAGGCTACAATATTTTGAATATAGTTTAGGCATATAAAATGGCTACCACATTGTTGAAGCATCAGGTCTACGTAACCCACTAAATTCTTTTACCATAACAGGGCTTCCTAACTCTTCCCCAAATCTACCTTTGAATGCTTTGTCTGTCTCTTTATGTTTGTTTTTTTCTGACTTTAAATTATTTGTCCTAAAGTCTAGACTAGTCATTTTGATGTTTTATGTAAACTGCCTTCTCGATCAGCTAAGCTGGTAATTTAATGTCCCCAAGTCACTTTAATCCTTGTTGCACTAAAGCGTTCGTTCATTTCATTTCATTTCGTTCATTCCTCTACCAAACACTAAAATATAAGAATGTCTAGATTGGGAGATAATGTCTAAAATCTAATTTGTATGTAGCTGTGTAGGTATGTGTAGGTTTTCTGTTACCTAGTTTACAGAAATGAAGGCCTCATTAATAGCTTTAATTTTGGTTGATTCAGCATTTGAGGCATAGATGGTCCTGCAAGTAGTCTTGACAAAAGTCAATTTACAAATCGACTGGGCCAGGTGAAAATGTATCAACTAAACTGTGGCTGTATCCTATCAGATGCGGCCACTGTTCCGCAGCACCAACAGCCACTGGACCTGCAGCTGCCTGAATACAATGCCTATCCAGATTGTAAGTGGGAATCAAGTGTCTCGCAGGCTGAACAACCAAAATTCAAGCTGTCTGTGTCCAGCCTTAGTTCCTCCAGTTCTAAAGTATTCATACACCAATTGTCCAAGTTATTGATGAAGTTGCACATCCTTCCCTGCTCAGACTTTTTCTCTTTTTGCAAATTACGTGTAAATAGTGATGCGTTTTACCATACACATGAATTCGGAACTCTCCATTTTGACCCGCCAATTAGCCCAGCCTTGGGTCATGTTGACTCATCACTTTTTACAGCTGTGTCCTATGTCCTCACAGCCGATAGAAGGAAATGTTACTTCAAGGATTTTTCCAACCTAGAAAAAAGATCTGTTAACGATTGCCTTTCTGTAACTTTTACTAAACATGTTACTTTTATTTTCTCTTATCATGGTATACTCCTCAAAGAGGCTCTATTGATACACTGGAATCTGATACAAAGTAAGAGCTCTATCCCAGGGAAAATGAAGTAGACAATCCTTCATGATGAAAACTTTACGATACAGGAGCAAGGATAGGAGATAATAACATGTTTAGTAAGAGTTGCAAGAGTTTAACGTATATCTAAAGCCAAAATATTTTTAGTTTTTGGATAAAGTATGGAATGATAAAAAACATTCAAGATTTTTGGTTTTTGCTGTCTGTGTCCCTTGGGGAGATGGATGGAGGAATCTCCACTGCCAGCTATTGTATTCAGCACCCATGGTAGACTGTGTTCAGTGGTGCTGCCAAACAGTGACTGCATCTGATAGGATGTAGTTGCTATTTGGTAATACCACCAGGCTCAGTTGACTTTTACATTGACTTTTATAGAGCAAGTTGGTGCTTGCAGGGCCATCCATTGCTTGCCTTCCAACAGATTTGGCCATAGCCTCTATGGCTAGCTTTAGACTGTTGTAATTGGAACAGATGTCCCCATGCAAAGTTTTTCCCAATATTCCTGTTCTGGTGACAATTGCAACATTTCAGATTTCTCTTTAACTTCTGTCCTGGTCTCCTCAATGGACAATGAATGTCACCAGTGAGACGGACAGCAACAAAGACCTGGCAGGGGTTCTCTCTACCTCAATCTATCCTAAACAAACAAAAAAAAGTTTTGGCTTTAGAGACACTTTAAGCCATCCGAAGGTGGCAAGATTCCTTTCAAATTTAGATTCAAATTGCTTTGTAACAAAACTGTTAGTACTAATATGAGGTATTCTATGTATCAGAAGCCCAGGAAATGCATCCCACTACTTAGTGAACCAATTCTGACAAATTGCCATATTGTGACCTGATGTGTACAAAGAAATAAAGAAAAAAATTGATATATTTGTGTGTGGGGGGATCCGGGTGGGAGTGGGGAGGGAGGGAACATGGGGGGGTGGGGTGGGAGGGAGGCGGGGAGGGTATGTAAAATTTCATATGACTGCATTAAACAAAAAAAAAGTAATGACTTTAAATGCCACCTGAGTTGCTGGACCTTATGAGATGAAATGTTGTCATGTTTATCTCTTAACATCTAGAGGACCAGTTTTATCCTCACAAGATGAATTATATGCAGAAATAAAACTTGAAAAAATCCATGTTCATTGCAATTATTTTGTGTGATTTTTGTGTTTTCACTAAAATGGCTGGGCTTGTTATAAAGGGAAAACTACCACCCCTATTCTGCTGCATAGTCCCTTCATCCTTTGCCAAGAGCCTCATCACTAAAAGCAGGCAGTTCAGCACAGAAAGCATATACAGCTAAGATCCCAGAGCAATAATAACCTGATTTGGTATATTTTCGAATGGTGGTATTGAATAGGGGGTGGGTGGGAGGGAGAGGGTTTTACTGATTTGTCCTCACTTCCTGCCACAGATACACAACAGAATGCGAGAGGAAATCTCCCCGAAGTGACGATTGTCATCCAAACAGGTGTTCCATAACTATCGCAGGGACTATCGCTTCCACAATTTATCCAAAACTGGAAATCATGTTTCGCCTTTAGATATACTTTAATTATAACATAAAATGATAATATTAATTAGAGGATTCAACTGTGTGTGGTCTCTCTCTCTCAAAGTGGTCATGTGACCATTTGCAAAAACTTTAAAAAGTTGATTAACAAAGAACTTGTATAGCCATTTTCCCAGTGAAAGTTCATGATCTCTGCGAATGGGGCAAAAACAAATATAAATCGGCTAAATCCTAAATGCTGAAAAAAAATCTCATCTACTGAGCTACTAATCACTTGTAAATGATACAAACTCTTCATTGAATGCAACTCTTAATAGGAACATGAAACAGTAAAGAAAGCATTTGTATAGCTGCTCCAAATATCTGCTACAAAATTGTCAATGTGACATGGGCCTGAAGGGTTTTAAAGTGGTTGTAAACAGGGTGCTGTCACCGCTGACAGGGCTTCCATTTTCCCCCGGTCTTTCTTCAGGGTTTGTGGGCTGTATGAGTGTGGGGGGCCCTCGGTTCTGGCATGGTGCTCTGAAAGTCCAGCACGGCATGCTCGACCTTCAGAGTGCATGCGCCGTTGACGTCATCAGCTACCTCCAGTGTGAATATCTCCTAAATGGTGATCATTTAGGAGATATTCATTTTACCTACAGGTAAGCCTTATTATAGGTAAAAATCATAAAACAGACTTTACTACCGCTTAAAGGTGCCCATAGAGCAGACACATGATGGTTACCCACTCTCTGTACATCTTCAGAATACTTACCGACAGGGTTTTTTTCTCATAAAAAATATGCAGAATTCCCCAAAACCCCCTTCCCCCCACCTGTACACACACACCCTCCAAACTGCATAAAATAGTTGGTGTGGTCAAATATCAATAACGGGGGGGGGGGGGGGGACTTAAAGGTGCATTACATACAATCATACAAAGTGCAGAGTTCAGAGTTGTGCTATGTGCAGAGTTTAGGGGTGCGCTACATACATAGTGCAGATTTCAGGGGTGTGTTGCATACAGAGTGCTGAATTCAGGGGTGTGCTACACACAGAGTACAGAATTCAGGGGTTCGCTACACACAGAGTGCAGAGTTCAGCCTTCTTCCAGAGCTGCTTATTTCTACATCCCCATCCACATCTCACTTTCACCCCTTTTCTTCTCTAGAACCTCCCCACACACTGTAGGTGGCTCTGCCTCTTTCACTTGCAGGAAGATCATCCAGTGGGGGTGTCAGCAGCCACACTGCACCCTGGGCACCTGCATCTCTCTTGTCTCCATCTGCACTGGGAGCCACTCAGGAGATCAGATCTGTGGGGGCCTCTGTGTTTACAAGTGATAGTGGTGAGCAGAGGGCCTGAGATCGAGGTGGTGGAACTGAGTTCCACCAAGTTCCAGCTATAAAAAAAAAAGCCCTGCTTACTGATCCCCAAAACATAGATGCTCTGTAAAAGCAAATATCTACCACAGTTTCTGCATTTGATCCCTGAAATGCCAATAAGAGGACTCAGAGGTAGAAAGGGGTTGTCCAAGGATTGTCCGTGGGAATTATGGTCCATATTTGCATCATAGAGTGCCTAGGTTTTGGGGATTTATGGGAGCTCAGAAAATAAGACAAGTACCAACGGTCTGGAATTGTCTGCTCTATGGACCTGGGGTCAGTTTAGAAGGTAAACCACAGGTTTAGCTTTAATTCCTTGGTACAGGATTGGATGGTTGATGTGAAGGTCCACTTCTCCCTCCACATTAACAAGTCAGAACATTTATTTTTCCAGTGGCCAACAAATCAGTAGTTAGTAAAGAGATGTCGCATCTAACCACTTTGTTTTTTTAAAGGTTGGTTCACCCAAAATTATTATTTCAGTGTTTTGTAGATGCTGGCAGGTTTCTTATAGGGCTTCTATTGATGAAATCCCTGAGTTCCCAGGTCTGTACATATGCTGTTTCCATTATGAGGGACTCCCACTAGATTTTTATATATTCATTGTTTATAAAATGGTGAATGTACCATGAGGAGAATGTAACAGGAGGATCGGGAAGACAAAAGTGGGTGGGAGCACCCAAAAGTCCCAGGCAGACAGGAACAAGGTCCTATATGACAGATCTCACTATACATCTAAGACATCAGGGTATATAAGAAGCCAGGAACTTATTCAGAGCACCATGCTCCACTTTTAACTAAAATATCACTTTTGGGTAGATTGACCTTTTAATAGCATATCATCACCATATCTACAACAGCTGTAGAAATTCTTGGTATCAGCCATTCTCTGTAGTAACTTTCTGGTTTACTTTAAAGCAGTATTAGCCTAGGTTTACACTGAAGGCGGGTTTGAAATTGTGCAAGTTCAGTTGAACTCGCATGATTTCAAACCCGCATTTCAATCCGACTTCAGGAGCGTTTTCAGAGAGCAGGTTACTGCGCAGATGTCTAATGAAATTGCCCCCAAAGTTGCCAAAAGTAATGCAGGAACTACTTTTGGGAATCGTTGTGGCACCACAAAGTCGGAGTCGCACCGATTAGGCGGTCGCATGTCAAAACGGCCCTTGCGATCGCAGTTTTAAATCGCATGTCAAAACGGGCCGATGTGTATTGTTCATCCATTTATCTTCTGCACATTTGCACATGTATTTTTATATATTATATAGCTGGCACATGTGATTGCATTTCACAGTTTGTACTGTTGCACAGTTATTTTGCACATTTTATTAATTGTTTTTAGCTTTATATCTTGCACTGTGCACTTTACCATTCATATGTATTATGATGTTATACTACTACCTCTTATTTATCTACATTCAGCGACTTGCAGCTAGTTCTGGGACTGCCTCACCTGTAATGTGAGAGTTCCACTTACCCATTTGCACTTTGTACTATTACTTGTAGCAACATTTATGTTTTTGGAGTAACGTAGCATTTACCCCCTATCCTTTTGCACTGTATAGATATGATGTCATACAATATCTTCCCATACTATTTCTATTAGTGATACGCCTCCTATCCCGCTGGGATTGTCTGAATTTTATTATTTATCCTACATTATTTTGTTATTGGTTCAGCGCAGCACCACCCCCCTTATTACACAATAATAATCTATTGCCAGCCTAAGGCAAAAAGTGTGTTATTGGCCAGGTCACCAGGTGAAAATTAAGGAAAAAGGTCTAATAAAGAAAACAAATGCATCCACCACATTTAAAGACTGCAACCTGCAATGTATTACATTTTTGTCTTTGGGTTCAATGCTTAACATTTTTAAAACTATTTAACTTTTTTGCTGAATTAGCTAGCATCAGCTCATGTACACTTTGGTCCTTTCTCTATACCCATAAATAATATAAAAGCCCTATAGAAACCTTAAAATGCCAAGCAGTTTATTATATTTAGTCTTTGTGGTCAAAATTCCCCTCTCAAAATAATAGAATACCAGTTCCTCTATAGTGGTAAGAGAACTAAGAAGTGGTCATTTGTTGCCATCGTATTTCAACTATGCTTTCAACCCCTTCTTCCCTCCCCAGCTAACACGCACATTCTTTTTTTTTTTTTATCTCTCTACAAATTAACATATCATAAAGGCACCACAAGGTGAAACATGGAAGTCATTATTTCACCATATACAAAAAAATGAACATCTTCAAAATATGTGATCACAACTCATAACAAGCCAACATAACAAGGCCAAAGTAAGATGGCTGTCTATAGTAGGCTACTTAATTGTCAACACACACACACATTCTACCTCGACAGCCATTATTGAAGACCCATCCAAGGAAAAGTTCTCTAGCCATTTCATTCTGTAGAAGCTTATACCTTGGGTTGATGTGCCACAATGTAAACTGTCCTCTGTACACACGAGCGGACTTTTCGTTGGACTTAACACCATAGGACTTTTCGACCGAGTTCCGACGGAGTTCCGCAGAAATGGACTTGCCTACACACGATCACACCAAAGTCCGACCGTCTAGAACGCGGTGACGTACACCAGGTCCGCCAAGACTATAAAACGGAAGTTCAATTGCAAGTGCGCCACCCTTTGGGCTCCTTCTGCTAATCTCGTGTTTACCTCGTGTTAGTAGAAGTTTGGTGAGAGACGATTCGCGCTTTTCAGACTCGTGTTTTTTCAGATTGTTTAACTGTTGTTCAGTTTGTGCTTGTGGGGTTTGTATCTGCTTTTCAGTGCGTGTAGTCAGTTTGCATTGGTTTATTCAGTGCGTTCTTGTCCGCTCGTTGCTGATTTTCAGCTCGCGCTTCACAGGCCTTGCTGTTCTTCAGTGCATTCTGTTTAAGTTCGTTCTGACCAGCCGACCATTTTGAAGCCATGTTGCGTGTACGTACTCGTCGTAGAGTTCGTGCTTTGCTAGGGCTTGCTTGGTGTTGTAGTTAGTTCTTCGACCCAAGCCCAGTCCACGAACAGGGTGGGGAGGAGTTCATGGACCAAGAATTGGTTGCTCCAGCGTGACCAGTTCTCTCACATGCCTTTGCTTCGTGAGATCCTTGAGAATAATCCTGACGATTTCAGGAACTTTCTCAGGATGACAGACCCAGTTTTTTACCATTTGTTGGCTTTGCTGACCCCTTATATCAGCAGGCAGGATACCTGCATGAGGCAAGTCATCACTCCAGAGCAGAGGCTAGTCGTCACGTTGCAGTACTTGGCGACTGGGAGGAGCCTGTAGGACCTCAAGTTCTCGACAGGCATCTCCCCCCAGGCTCTGGGGATCATTATCCCAGAGACCTGTTCTGCTATAATTCAGGTCCTGCAGAAGGACTATATTAAGGTAAGATTTATCCTTTAACATCACATTTTATTGTATTTAATGTTTGCTAATGTATTGTATTTCTTTCCTCAACCCCTAATTATCATGATTGCAATATGCTGTGAATGTCCCCTTTGTCCTCATGCATGCTGTAATCTTTTAATGCTCCTTTTTTGTCCTTCATGCATATTTGCCTTTACTAACCTCCCCTGCTATGCTGGGCCCATATCCACCTAGTCTAGTCACCTAACAATGTATTTTGTCAGCTCCATTGTAGGGCTTTACCGTAAACACCCCCTTAAAATGTTTACAAATGGTCTGTGTGTCCTTAAATTAATTTATAAGCCCCCCCCTTAAAATGTGTCCAAATGGTATGTGTGTCCTCAAATTAATTTATAAGCCCCCCCCCTTAAAATGTGTCCAAATGGTATGTGTGTCCTCAAATTAATTTATAAGCCCCCCCCCCCCCCTTAAAATATGTCCAAATGGTATGTGTGTCCTTAAATTAATTTATAAGCCCTCCCCCCCTAAATTTTATCAATGGGCCATCAGAGGGGGTGAGGAATCTGGCAAGTGGGCCTTATATTTTATTCTTTAAATAATAATTTAAATAAATGCTATACTGATGTTGGGCAATAATGTTTTTTGTGTAATCGGCTTGCAATGTTATGTGCAAAAGTACTTATATATTTTTTTCTTGTTTCACTCCCCATTTTCCTTCAACGCCACAGGAATGGCAGACTGTGGCATCCCATTTTGCCACCGGTTGGGACTTTCCCAACTGTGGAGGGGCTATAGATGGGAAGCACGTCCACATTGTGCCACCACCCCATTCAGGGTCATACTATTTTAATTATAAGGGGTTTCATAGTATCGTGTTAATGGCAGTGGTGTCAGCACAATATGAATTTCTGCATGTGGACATGGGGAAGAATGGACAGATGTCAGATGGAGGAGTCTTCGCCCAGACGGAGTTCTACGAGCATCTCCAGAGTGGTGGCTTGGGATTGCCACCTGATACGTATAACATGGAAGGTCTCCCCTTTGTCTAAATTGCAGATGAAGCCTTCGGTCTGGGCGAGCACCTGATGAGGCCATTCCCCCAAAGGACCCTCACCCCCGAGAGGAGGGTTTTTAAGCAAGAAGAGTTGTGGAGAATGCCTTCGGGATAATGGCCAGCTGGTTCCGCCTGTTTCTGACAGCAATCCATCTGGCGGAATACAAACTTAATCATATTGTCCTAGCATGCTGCATCCTGCACCATTTTTTAAGAAAAAATGCAAGAAATTATATTGCATCAGTTGGGCCTGAGGCCGGTCTTACAGACAATCCTCTGACGGGCCAGGATACTGGCCGTACTGGCTTGGCCCCCCAAAGCGCCCATAAAGTTAGGGAGAAATATGTTAATTATTTTACAGGTAGGGGAGCCATTGCAATGCCAGACAATGTCTGATTTTTATTAATAAAAAAATAAGGATCAGATAAAATCTCGAAATGTATTTATTGCTTGCTTTTCTTTTTGGCCGTCTCCTAGGTTCTCCTAGTGCACTTGTAGTGCCAAGTGGATCTTCCTTTAGTAAATAAGCCCCTTTGTCACTGTACACAAAAAATTACTTACAAAACTGGTATTGAGCATTGAAAGAAGAAGCCACACATTGTTGATTAGCAAACTTTTTAATCTGTGCACATTCAGATGTGTGTTTATAATTTTTTTTTTAAATATATATTTCTTTTTTTAACAATATAATTTTTTTTTTAAACTTTATTTTTTTTATTTTTTTTAAACTTTTATTTTTTTTTAAAAAAAACCTTTTATTTTTTTTTAAAAAACCTTTTATTTTTTTTTAAAAAACCTTTTATTTTTTTTTTTTATTTTTTAAAAAACTTTTTTTTTTTTTTTTACAAACAGGCATGTTTTAACCACTTAAGGACCGCCTCACGCCGATATACATCGGCAAGGCGGCACGGGCAGGCAAAATCACGTACATATGCATGATCTGCCTCCCGCGGGTGGGGGGTCCGATCGGACCCCCCCGGTGCCCGAGGCGGTCCTCTTTTGTCCCCCGGCGATCGGAGGTGAGGGGGAGGCCACCCGTTCGTGGCCCCCCCTCACGGTCGCCGCCGGCCAATGGGAACATTCCTTTGCTGCTGTATGCTAAACAGCAGCAAAGGAAATTATGTCATCTCTCCTCGGCTCGGTATTTTCCGTTCCGGCGCCGAGGAGAGAAGACATCAATGTGAGTGCACAAACACTACACACACAGTAGAACATGCCAGGCACACTAAACACCCCCGATCGCCCCCCCCCCCGATCACCCCCCAATCACCCCCCCCCCCCGTCACAAACTGACGTCAAGCAGTTTTGTTTTTTTTTTTGTTTTTTTTTTCTGATTACTGCATGGTGTCAGTTTGTGACAGTTACTGTGTTAGGACAGTTAGGGTTAGCCCCCTTTAGGTCTAGGGTACCCCCCTAACCCCCCCTAATAAAGTTTTAACCCCTTGATCACCCCCCGTCACCAGTGTCACTAAGCGATCATTTTTCTGATCGCTGTATTAGTGTTACTGGTGACGCTAGTTAGGGAGGTAAATATTTAGGTTCGCGTTTTATAGCGACAGGGACCCCCATATACTACCTAATAAAGGTTTTAACCCCTTGATTGCCCCCTAGTTAACCCTTTCACCACTGATCACCGTATAAGTGTTACGGGGGACGCTGGTTAGTTTGTTTATTTTTTATAGTGTCAGGGCACCCGCCGTTTATTACCGAATAAAGGTTTAGCCCCCTGATCGCCCGGCGGTGATATGCGTCGCCCCAGGCAGCGTCAGATTAGCGCCAGTACCGCTAACACCCACGCACGCCGCATACGCCTCCCTTAGTGGTATAGTATCTGAACGCATCAATATCTGATCCGATCAGATCTATACTAGCGTCCCCAGCAGTTTAGGGTTCCCAAAAACACAGTGTTAGCAGGATCAGCCCAGATACCTGCTAGCACCTGCGTTTTGCCCCTCTGCCCGGCCCAGCCCAGCCCACCCAAGTGCAGTATCGATCGATCACTGACACTTACAAAACACTAAATGCATAACTGCAGCGTTCGCAGAGTCAAGCCTGATCCCTGTGATTGCTAACAGTTTTTTTGGTAGCATTTTGGTGAACTGGCAAGCACCAGCCCCAAGAAAAAATAAAAAAATAAATGTTTTTTCTTGTCTTTCTTCATTTTCAAAAACAAATGAGAGCTGCAAATTACTCACCATGCCTCTCAGCAAATAGCTTGGGGTGTCTACTTTCCAAAATGGGGTCATTTGGGGGAGTTTTGTGCCACCTGGGCATTCCATGGCCTCCGAAACTGTGATAGGCAGTGAAGAGTGAAATCAAAAATTTACACCCTTAGAAATCCTGAAGGCGGTGATTGGATTTCGGGGCCCCGTACGCGGCTAGGCTCCCAAAAAGTCCCACACATGTGGTATCCCCATACTCAGGAGAAGCAGCTGAATGTATTTTGGGGTGTAATTCCACATAGGCCCATGGCTTGTGTGAGCAATATATCATTTAGTGACAACTTTTTGTAAATATTTTTTTTTTTGTCATTATTCAATCATTATTCAATGGGTTCAACATGCCTCTCAGCAATTTCCTTGGGATGTCTACTTTCCAAAATGGGGTCATTTGGGGGGGGGGGGGGGTTGTACTGCCCTGCCATTTTAGCACCTCAAGAAATGACATAGGCAGTCATAAACTAAAAGCTGTGTAAATTCCAGAAAATGTACCCTAGTTTGTAGACGCTATAACTTGCGCAATCCAATAAATATACGCCTATTGACATTTTTTTTATCAAAGACATGTGGCCGAATACATTTTGGCCTAAATGTATGACTAAAATTGAGTTTATTGGATTTTTTTTATAACAAAAAGTAGAAAATATCATTTTTTTTCAAAATTTTCGGTCTTTTTACATTTATAACGCAAAAAATAAAAACCGCAGAGGTGATCAAATACCATCAAAAGACAGCTCTATTTGTGGGAAGAAAAGGACGCAAATTTTGTTTGGGTACAGCATTGCATGACCGCGCAATTAGCAGTTAAAACGACGCAGTGCCAAATTGGAAAAAGACCTCTGATCCTTAGGCAGCATAATGGTCCGGGGCTAAAGTGGTTAAAACATAACATAAACACAACTCTGGAACTTACAAAGTTCAACATCTAGAAAATGAAAGCAATATCAAACATTATAGTGTCAAAAATGTCTTGATATTGCCCTAAATCAGATGGGGTGATGTCACCCCTGTAAAAGCCAAATTTTGAAGATGCACACAAATTGGGATTCCAAATGGGTAATGTCAACATGTGCTATCTCCCATCATGGGGGATCAATGGACGTGTTTTGTGAGTGCAATCCCTTCCTCTCACCTACTAGCGTTATGATAGTTATGATACAAAATGCATACATTGAGATCCCCTGATGGCAGATAGCACATGTTGACACACCGTGTGCATATTCAAAATTTGGCTTTTAACATTTAAAAATTGTAAAATCCCAGAATGTGGGCATCTAAAAAGGAAATGAAGGACATGATCAATTTTGTTTTAGGGAAAAAGGGATTAAATTCTCCCCAAAACATCGATCATGTTCTTCATTTCCCGCTGCATGATGTCCAGCCGATTGCACATGATGTCCAGGCTATTGCGCATGGCATCAATCTCCCCATTCCAGGCCGTGATCTGGCAAATCAGTCTTTGGGCGCTGTCGGTGGAAAATGTTTCCGCCGCTTCCCCTTTCACAACCAGCACATCACCTAAAATTGATGAAAAAACATGTATTTAGAAATATGCAGGCATACATAGATTACCTGAAGCTGGGGTGTCAGACACTCACCTAGTGGGGTGCTCATGTTGCCCACTTCCTCCACCTCTCCTTTGTCCACATCCTCGGGGGGGGGGGGGCTGGGGCTTACATGCCATTCAGGCTGTCGAGGTCGGGGGTCCCTGGGATCCTGTTGTCTGAGTCTTTTCTCTGCTATGAGAATGCAACCAAAGGTATATTTAGCACACAGATATTTGAGTCCAGAAATAGGAATATGAAACAGCTTTGAAGTGGTGTACAATTGTCTTTTTGGGAAGAGATCCAAGTTGAAGACATGATTAAAATTCCCTTTTTTACCAAGCTGGAATACTTACCTTTCTTGGGCAAGTTTCACAGATGGAGACACCCCAATAGGGATGAGCCGAACACCCACCGGTTCGGTTTGCACCAGAACCTGCGAACGGACCGAAAGTTCGCGCAAACTTTAGAACCCCGTTAAAGTCTATGGGACTCGAACGTTCGAAATCAAAAGTGATAATTTTAAAGGCTAATATGCAAGTTATTGTCCTAAAAAGGGTTTGGGGACCCGGGTCCTGCCCCAGGACATGTATCAATGCAAAAAAAGTTTTAAAAAACGGCTGATTTTTCGGGAGCAGTGATTTTAATGATGTTTAAAGTGAAAAAAAAAGTGAAATATTCCTTTAAATATCGTACCTGGGGGTGTCTATAGTATGCCTGTAAAGTGGCGCGTGTTTCCCATGCTTAGAACAGTCCCTGCACAAAATGACATTTGTAAAGGAATAAAAGGCATTTAAAACTGCTTGCGGCTTTAATGTAATGTCAGGTCCCAGCAATATGGATGAAAATCAGTGAGACAAATGGCATGGGTACCCCCCCAGTCTATTGCCAGGCCCTTTGGGTCTTGTATGGATATTAAGGGGAACCCCGCACCCAAATTAAAAAAAGGAAAGGCGTGGGGCCCCCAGGCCCTATATACTCCGAACAGCAGTATACAGGCGGTGCAAACAAGACAGGGACTATAGGTTTGTTGTTAAGTAGAATCTGTTTGTAATTTTGAACTGGTACATTTTTAAAGTGTAACTTCAGCCAAAAAATCTATTTTTAAGCTTTTTGGAAAACATAGGGAAGGGTTATCACCTCTGTAACATTTGTTTTGCTGTCTGTGCACCCCTTCAGAAGATTTCACCTCACTTTCTGTCCCAATAACAAATGTTTTTTGAAAATTTTGGGTTTTTAGTGAAACAAGGATTGGTGATAAAGCATCAGTGGAGAGGAGACACGTTTTTCCCATATTATGTCTTATGCCCCGTACACACGGTCGGATTTTCCGATGGAAAATGTCCGATCGGAGCGTGTTGTCGGAAATTCCGACCGTGTGTGGGCTCCATCGGACATTTTCCATCGGATTTTCCGACACACAAATTTGGAGAGCAGGAGATAAAATTTTCCGACAACAAAATCCGTTGTCGGAAATTCCGATTGTGTGTACACAAATCCGACGGACAAAGTGCCACGCATGCTCAGAATAAATAAAGAGATGAAAGCTATTGGCCACTGCCCCATTTATAGTCCCGACGTACGTGTTTTACGTCACCACGTTTAGAACGATCGGATTTTCCGAAAACTTTGTGCGACCGTGTGTAGACAAAACAAGTTTGAGCCAACATCCGTCGGAAAAAATCCTAGGATTTTGTTGTCGGAATGTCCGAACAAAGTCCGTTGAAATGGGGCAGAAAAATTGGGCCTTTGGTGGTGGTGTTGTCACAACACTGTACTGTAAGCCCTCACAGTTACTCTTGGTGGGCGCAGAAATGGACCCTGCTGTGAAATATTACATCAAGAATTGTAATTACATGTCCCTGTTGAACAGGGGCAGAAAAATTGGGCCTTAGGCACTGGTGCCACAACACTGCAACCCCTCACAGATGCTATAGTTGGAGCGCAGGAATGAGCCCTGCTGCAAAGTATTGCATCAAATATTGTAATTATACGTCCCTATTAAACAGGGCCAGAAAAATTGGGCCTTGGGCACTGGTGCTGGTGCCACAACACTGCAACCTCTCACAGATACTATAGTTGGAGGGCAGGAATGAGCCCTGCTGCAAAGTATTGCATCATAAATTGTAATTACATGCCCCTGTTAAACAGGGGCAGAAAAATTGGGCCTTAGCCACTGCTGCCACAACACTGCAACCCCTCACAGATACTATGGTTGAAGGGCAGGAATGAGCCCTGCTGCAAAATATTGCATCAAAAATTGTAATTATACACCCCTGTTAAACAGGTGCTGAAAAATTGGGCCTTGGGCACTGGTGCTAGTGCCAAAACACTGCAACCCCTCACAGATACTATAGTTGGAGCGCAGGAATGAGCCCTGCTGCAAAGTATTGCATCAAAAATTGTAATTACACGCCCCTGTTAAACAGGGGCTAAAAAATTGGGCCTTAGCCACTGGTGGCGGTGCCCAGAACCAAAAATGTTCTTACAAGCTATCAGCATGAAAATTGAGGAGGAAGAGGATTGTCACTCAGCATAACAGGATAGTCACTCAGCATCAGCATAGGCAGTCTTGAAGGGATCTCGCATTAAAAAAAAAAATATTCCGTTACATCAGCATCAGGTGCTTGGTAGCTGGTGATCCAAGACTGATTCATTTTTATGAAGGTCAGCCGATCGACCGATTCGGTGGACAGTAGACATGTGCACACTGAAATATTTCGTTTCAGAATGTCGTTTTTGTCCGAAAAATAAATTTATTTAGTTACTCCCGAAATTCGTTTTTAATTATTTCGTTTTTCGTTAAAAATTGCATTTGTCCGAAAATTCAAATTAAGGTTGAATCTGTCATTGAAGGCTTATGGTGTCTGTCGAATGTTCAAAGAAGATTCGACGGAGCAGCTAAACTGTACGACGCCGTATAGTTTACCTGCTCCGTCGAATCTTCTTAGAACTTTCAACAGACACCATAAGCCAAAGTACATGTGTACTAAGTTCTAGCTTTTTTACTGCTCCTCCTCTTTGGTTACAATCAGCCAATAACATTCATCATCATTATTATTTTTATTTATCTTTTCTCCCCTACGTCGAATCTTTTCTCCCCTACGTCAAATCTTTTCTCCCCTACGTCAAATTTTTTCTCTCTATGTAGAATAATCTTGGACTAATAGAGTTAAGGTTAGGCACATTCGACCACAGGTTTGATGGACACAGATTGTTATTGTCATCATCATGTTGAATCTCCTATCTATATCGAACTGTTGTAGCAACGAAAACGAAAATAAAGCATTTGTTTATGTGGGATCTTTCGTTTTTCGGATTCTGCACTTTCGTTATCGTTTGTTAAAACGTTAACGAAAATACCTGAAATTCGGACGAAAATGCATTCGGACGAAAACGAATGCACATGTCTAGTGGACAGGCGCACCCTGTGATCGGTTACAAAGCCTCCAGCAGCACTGAATGTGCGTTTCCGAAAGAACGCTGGATGCAGGACAGGCCAGTAGCTTAATTGCATACTGTGCAAGCTCTGGCCAGTGATCCATCCTCAAGACCCAGTAACCCAGAGGATTTTCAGTGGGAAAGGTGTCCAAGTCTGATCTTGCCCCTAGGTATTCCTGCACCATGTGAATCAGACGCTGGGGATGGTTGCTGGAACCAATCATACCTTGGGGCTGCGGAATAAAAAATTGTCTGAACGCATCGGTCAGATGGCCACCTTCTCCACCGCTCCTTCTGTGACTGACCGAAGCCTCAGCAACATGTTGTCCAAGAGGACCAGGAAATTGTAACCTTCCAGGCTCTGGAAACGCTTTGCACAAACCTTTCTGCAAGGCCTCCCGAAGATGTTTCATCCTCTGCTCCCTCTGCAATGGCAAGATAAGGTCCGCAACCTTACCCTTATAACGTGGATCAAGGAGGGTTGCCAGCCAGTAATGATCCTGCCCCTTGATACCATGAATACGAGGATCCTTCCGCAGGCTTTGCAGGATCAGGGAGGCCATGCAGCGTAGGTTTGCTGAGGCATTCGGTCGAGAGTCCTCTGGGTCACTAAGGACGACATGATCCGCAGCCACCTCCTTCCAGCCATGTACAAGTCTATGGGTTTCTTCGGACTGTAAATGATCCCTTGAAGACTGCTGCTGATGCTGAGTGCCAGGCTCCACCTCCATGCTGACACAATCCTCCTCCTCCACCTCCTCATCCTCTTCCTGTGTGATCGGCGGGCACGCAGGAACGCTGTCTGGATAAAGGGGGCCTTGAGAGGTAAGGAAGTCCTCTTCCTCCCTCTGTTCTGCCTCAAGTGCCCTGTCCATTATTTCACGCAGCATGTGCTCCAACAGGTGGACAAGAGGGACAGTGTCACTGATGCATGCACTGTCAGTGCTCACCATCCTTGTGGACAGTGCATGCATACCTGATCATAGCCCACTGGCGTGGGCAAAAAACCAAGCTCCCCTGACCCTGTCCTGGTGCCATAGTCGCATAGGTACTCATTGATGGCCCTCTGCTGCGTGTGCAGCCTCTGCAGCATGGCCAACGTTGAGTTCCAACCGGTGGGCATGTCACAGATTAGGTGGTTCTTGGGCAGGTTAAATTCCTTTTGGAGGTCAGCCAGCCGAGCACTGGCATTATATGACCTGTGGAAATGCACACAGACTTTTCTGGCCTGCCTCAGGACATCCTGCACCTTACCGCTGACCGCCCTGTCCAGCGAGGCCAAGACATTGCCTTTCATATGCCGGTAGAGAGCTGGAATCGTCTTCCATCTCACGGAAGGGGACAGAGTCTACCAAATGAAAAGGCATCAGTTGTAGTGCTAGCAATTTAGCCCATTTAGCCAAGCTAGCATTCAACCGATAGGGATGTAGATGGCCTATGAGCGAACTTCTTTCAGTGGTGCAGGAGCTGGGGCAGGGAACACACACCTAATTCTACACCTTCATTCCTCTCAGTGCAGGTTTCAGAGAGGACTGAAGTGGGGTTGGAGATCCCAGCTGATGAGGAGCAAGGAGAGGTCCGCTTTGTTCTTTGATGTGGGTCTTTTAGGTACGCTTGCCAACGAACTGCATGGCAGGTCAACATATGTCTGGTCAAGCATGTGGTGCCCAAGCGGGTGATGTTTTGGCCACGAGAGATACGCTTGAGACATATGTTGCAAATAGCAGCGGTGCGATCTGATGCACTCGTCTCAAAAAAGGCCCACACCAAAGAACTTTTGGAATAAGAGACAGCAGCGCCCTGCACATGCGGAGCTCTGCGGTGTTATGCAGTCGGCGTGCTGCCCTTAAAGCGGGGGTTCACCCACACCGCAAAAAAAAAAAAATATTAAAAGCCAGCAGCTACAAATACTGCAGCTGCTGACTTTTAATACATTGCCACTTACCTGTCCCGGGGTCCAGCGATGTCGGCAGGGGACGCCGAGAACCCGCTCGGTTCTCGGCAGCTGCCGCCGCCATCCTAGGTGAGGGAATCAGGAAGTGAAGCGTTGCGGCTTCACTTCCCTGTTCCCTACTGCGCATGCGCGAGTCGCGCTGCGCGTCCCTAGTGGTCCCCGCTCTCTGCCGGGAGCTGTGTGTTCCCAGCAGACAGCGCGGTCGGGACGGGAAGAGGCATAGACTCCCATGGGAGTCTATGCCGGAAGTGGGTGCAAATACCTGTCTTTGACAGGTATCTGCACCCCCCTCCCCCCTGAAAGATGCCAAATGTGACACCGGAGGGGGGGAGGGTTCCGAAAAGCGGAAGTTCCATTTTTGTGTGGAACTCCGCTTTAAGCTGGCCCCTGGAGGGCATCCTGCCTTGTTGGAGATGTGCCTCCTCCTCCTCCACTCTCCTATCAGGCACCCACGTGGAGTCAGTGACTTCCTCATCATCCCCTCCCTCCTCATCACTGGAGCAAAGCTGGCAATATGCTGCAGCTGGGGGAACATGACTGCCAGATTGCTGTCCTTCTTGGGCACCCCCTCTCTCTGGGCTCACGTTACTGCCTTCCTCTACCCGGGTACCATCATCAGAGCCTTCAAAACGCTGGGCTTCCTCCTGGAGTATGTACCCAACACTGTGGTCAAACAGTTCGGGGACTCCTCAGGAGGACATGGTGGGGCTAGGGAAGAAGTGACTGATGCCATTGAGCTGTGGGAAGAGGCCGCGTTGGCAGATGCTTTGCCAGAAATAGTACCCTGAGCCTGGGTGAGAGAGGATGAGGAGGATGAGGACAGCTTGGTCATCCACTCTACCAAGTCTTCGGCATGTTGCAGTTCAACATGGCCAGCTGCCGAAAAAAAGGACAAGCGTGTCCCACAGCCACGTGCTGATGAGGATGCACCGCGTCCACGACCAGCACTGTTGCCTCTAGACACAGAGCCTGCTTTCCCTCTTTTATTGGCTTGTGACTGTCTGCCTCTCCTTGTTGGCCTTCCAGACATACTAATGACCTGCAGTGAGATGTAGCTGCACAAAGCTGGGATGTGTATATATATATACTGATTATACTGCAGCTAGCAGAATCAACTGCCTGCCTATTGTATTATTAATATGAGAACACCAGCAATTGTCTTCAGGTAGCTTTAGGCGCACACTGTGCAGAGGACACAGTACACTAAAGGGTCAATTTACTAAAGGCAAATCTGCTTTGTACTACAAGTGCACTTGGAAGTGCAGTCACTGTAGATCGGGGGGGACATAAAAGGAAAATAAACAAAACAGCATTTTTACTTGAACATGATTGGATGATAAGATCAGCAAAGCTTACCCTCATTTCTGAGCTTCCACTCAGATCTACAGCGACTGCACCTCCAAGTGCACTTGTAGTGCGAAGTGGATTTGCCTTTAGTAACTGTAAATACTGCAGCTGCCTTCCTGTGGTATTAATGGAATCAGAACAACAGCAATTGTCTTCAGGTAGCTATAGGTGCACACTGTGCAGAGGACACAGTACACTAACTGTAAATACTGCAGCTGCCTGCCTGTGGTAATAATAGGATCAGAAGAACACCAGCAATTGTCTTCAGGTAGCTTTAGGTGCACACTGTGCAGAGGAAACAGTACACTAATTTTAAATACTGCAGCTGCCTGCCTGTGGTAATAATAGGATCAGAACACCAGCAATTATCTTCAGGTAGCTTTAGGTGCACACTGTGCAGAGGACACAGTACACTAACTGTAAATACTGCAGCTGCCTGCCTGTGGTACTAATAGGATCAGAAGAACACCAGCAATTGTCTTCAGGTAGCTTTAGGTGCACACTGTGCAGAGGAAACAGTACACTAACTGTAAATACTGCAGCTGCCTGCCTGTGGTATTAATAGGATCAGAAGACCAGCAACTGTCTTCAGGTAGCTTTAGGTGCACACTGTGCAGAGGACACAGTACACTAACTGTAAATACTGCAGCTGCCTGCCTGTGGTATTAATAGGATCAGAACACCAGCAATTATCTTCAGGTAGCTTTAGGTGCACACTGTGCAGATGACACAGTACACTAACTGTAAATACTGCAGCTGCCTGCCTGTGGTATTAATAGGATCCGAACAACAGCAATTTTCTTCAGGTAGCTTTAGGTGCACACTGTGCAGAGGACACACTACACTAACTGTAAATACTGCAGCTGCCTGCCTGTGGTATTAATAGGATCAGAACACCAGCAATTGTCTTCAGGTAGCTTTAGGTGCACACTGTGCAGAGGACACAGTACACTAACTGTAAATACTGCAGCTGCCTGCCTGTGGTATTAATAGGATCAGAACACCAGCAATTGTCTTCAGGTAGCCTTAGGTGCACACTGTGCAGAGGACACAGTACACTAACTGTAAATACTGCAGCTGCCTGCCTGTGGTACTAATAGGATCAGGAGAACACCAGCAATTTTCTTCAGGTAGCTTTAGGTGCACACTGTGCAGAGGACACAGTACACTAAATGTAAATACTGCAGCTGCCTGCCTGTGGTACTAATAGGATCAGAAGAACACCAGCAATTTTCTTCAGGTAGCTTTAGGTGCACACTGTGCAAAGGACACAGTACACTAACTGTAAATACTGTAAATACTGTAAAAACACCTGCCTGCCTGTCAGTAGCAAGAGAATAACAGGAATGGATCTAGCTAAACGGAATACAGTGTGTATATATATATATATATATATATATATATATATATATATATATATATATATATATATATATACACAACACCTGGGATGCATATATATACATAATACACTGTAAGTGCAGCTAACTGACTCGCCTGCCTACTCTATCTAATTTAAATCAAATGACATCGTCTCTCTGTCTATCTCTCTCCGCCGCCGCAACACACTACACAAGGCCGCCACGCAGGTGGCCTTATATAGTGTGGGACGTGTATTAAACCCCCTGAGCAATAATTGGCCAAGCCACCCTGGCTTTCACCAATTACGGCTCTCTGTACAGACGGCACTGTGATTGGCCAAGCATGCGGGTCATAGTGCATGCTTGGCCAATCATCAGCCAGCAATGCACTGCGATGCTGCAGTGAATTATGGGCCGTGACGCGCCACTCAAATTTGGCACGAATGGTCCAAAACGTTCGCAATTCGACGAACGGTCGAACAGGCGATGTTCGAGTCGGACCCATGTTCTCGAACTCGAAGCTCATGCCTACACCCCAGGTGGCGGTTACGCAGCTGACGTTTGGCCTCTGAGAATTGTGCCCTCTTCTTCTGCACCCAAACGGGATATTACCCTTTTCCCGGGTAAGGCGCAAGATGGTGTCCCTGTCGCGGAAGTTTAACAATTTCGCAATGAAGGTTCGCGGGGGGGCTCCAGGAACAGATGGCTGCGCCGCCAGCCGGTGCGCGCGCTCCACTACGAAGGTGGAGGAAAAGGCCTCCCTGCCGAAATTAGTTATCAGGAGATTCTCCAGGAACGTTGGGGAGTTGGAGCCCTCCGCTTTTTCTGGAAGTCCCACAAAGCGGAGGTTGCAGCGGCGCAGTCTATTCTCCATTTCGTCCTGTTTACTGAGGACTGTGTTCAGCTGGTATTGTAATCTCTCCACACTGATCTGTAGTGGCGGGATTTCATCCTCTGCCTGGCCAATCCTGCGCTCCATCTCGGACACTCTCTCCCTGAGCTTGTGGATGTCTTTTCGGATAAGCGATATATCCACCTTGACCTCTTGTATCTTGGAGGTGAGGGTCGTTTGGCAAACTGAAACCGCCTCCAAGATCCGAGCAGTATCTCCGGATGTCTGGGCCTCTTCCCCTGATGTCGAGGGGGCGCCATCTTCAGTCGCCGACTCCCGCTCCTCGTGGCGGTACTTGTCAAGCTTTCCGAGTGTCCCGGTGTTGCGCTTAGGTGGCGACATGGTCATGGGAGGCGACTGGGTGGTTTGTGGTACTTGGTGCCACGTTTAGGGGTGATTTAGCCCCGCAGGATGGGTTTTCAGGATGTTTGTAGCCGGAGCTCCCACACCGCACTCCTCACTCCATGAAGCTTCAGGCCACGGCCCCTCATCCCTACACCCCAAGTATCCACTAGAGCACCTGTGTGGGTTACCCTAAAAAATGTGCTCTGGTGTCCCACAATAGTGCCCCTGAGTCCAGATGTCCTCTCCTTACATTCCACTGAATCAAGTTTGCAATTCATTCCTGTTTCAAAGACATCTAGACAACAATGTCCTAAACTTCTTTTAATAAGACAAATTAGCAAGACCAAAAATGTGGTTAAAACCCTGTATCAACTAAATACATCGTATATATTGTCAAACAATGTTTCCTTCGAACGATGTTTCCTACTAACGATGTTTACTGCGAACTAATACTGTGTCCTTGAACATGAAAGTAGCCATTTAAAACTGTACAACAGTAAAGAAAAGCACATGAAGCAGCATGCAAATTAATAATCAGAATAGGAACACACGACAAGTACTTACTTTTTTTAAACACTTTTTTTATTCTTCTGTACTGATCCAGGCTCCCTCGGTTTAACCACTTCAGCCCCGGAAGGATTTACCCCCTTCCTGACCAGAGCACTTTTTACAATTCGGCACTGCGTCGCTTTAACTGCTAATTGCGCGGTCATGCAATGGTGTACCCAAACGGAATTTGCGTCCTTTTCTTCCCACAAATAGAGCTTTCTTTTGATGGTATTTGATCACCTCTGCCGTTTTTATTTTTTGCGCTATACACGGAAAAAGACCGAAAATTTTGAAAAAAAATGATATTTTCTACTTTTTGTTCTAAAAAAAATCCAATAAACTCAATTTTAGTCATACATTTAGGCCAAAATGTATTCGGCCACATGTCTTTGGTAAAAAAAATGTAAATAAGTGTATATTTATTGGTTTGCGCAAAAGTTATAGCGTCTACAAACTAGGGTACATTTTCTGGAATTTACACAGCCTTTAATTTATGACTGCCTATGTCGTTTCTTGAGGTGCTAAAATGGCAGGGCAGTACAAAACCCCCACAAATGACCCCATTTTGGAAAGTAGACACCCCAAGGAATTTGCTGAGAGGCATGTTGAGCCCATTGAATATTCATTTTTTTTGTCCCAACTGATTGAATAATGACAAAAAAAAAAAAAAAATTACAAAAAGTTGTCACTAAATGATATATTGCTCACACAGGCCATGGGCATATGTGGAATTGCACCCCAAAATACATTTAGCTGCTTCTCCTGAGTACGAGGATACCACATGTGTGGGACTTTTTGGGAGCCTAGCCGCGTACGGGGCCCCGAAAACCAATCACTGCCTTCAGGATTTCTAAGGGCGTACATTTTTGATTTTACTCCTCACTACCTATCACAGTTTTGAAGGCCATAAAATGCCCAGATGACATAAAACCCCCCCAAATGACCCCATTTTGGAAAGTAGACACCCCAAGCTATTTGCTTTGAGGCATGTTGAGTCCATGGAATGTTTTATATTTTGACACAAGTTGCGGGAAAGTGACAAATTTTTTTTTTTTTTTTTTTTTTTGCACAAAGTTGTCACTAAATGATATATTGCTCACACAGGCCATGGGCATATGTGGAATTGCACCCCAAAATACATTTAGCTGCTTCTCCTGAGTATGGGGATACCACATGTGTGGGACTTTTTGGGAGCCTAGCCGCGTACGGGACCCCGAAAACCAATCACTGCCTTCAGGATTTCTAAGGGCGTACATTTTTGATTTTACTCCTCACTGCCTATCACAGTTTCGGAGGCCATGGAATGCCCAGGTGGCACAAACCCCCCCCAAATGACCCCATTTTGGAAAGTAGACACCCCAAGCTATTTGCTGAGAGGCATGGTGAGTATTTTGCAGCTCTCATTTGTTTTTGAAAATAAAGAAAGACGAGAAAAAAAAAATTTTTTTTTCTTTTTTCAATTTTCAAAACTTTGTGACAAAAAGTGAGGTCTGCAAAATACTCACTATACCTCTCATCAAATAGCTTGGGGTGTCTACTTTCCAAAATGGGGTCATTTGGGTTTTTTTTTTGCCACCTGGGCATTCCATGGCCTCCGAAACTGTGATAGGCAGTGAAGAGTGAAATCAAAAATTTACGGCCTTAGAAAGCCTGAAGGCGGTGCTTGGTTTTCGGGGTCCCGTACGCGGCTAGGCTCCCAAAAAGTCTCACACATGTGGTATCCCCGTACTCAGGAGAAGCAACAGAATGTATTTTGGGGTGTAATTTCACATATTCCCATGGCATGTTTGAGCAATATATCATTTAGTGACAACTTTGCGCAAAAAAAAATAAAAAAAATAAAAAATTGTCTCTTTCCCGCAACTTGTGTCACAATATAAATTATTCCATGGACTCAACATGACTCTCAGCAAATAGCTTGGGGTATCTACTTTCCAAAATGGGGTCATTTGGGGGGGTTTTGAACTGTCCTGGCATTTTATGCACAACATCTAGAAGCTTATGTCACACATCACCCACTCTTCTAACCACTTGAAGACAAAGCCCTTTCTGACACTTATTGTTTACATAAAAAAATAAATTTTTTTTGCAAGAAAATTACTTTGAACCCCCAAACATTACATATTTTTTTTAAAGCAAATGCCCTACAGATTAAAATGGTGGGTGTTTCATTTTTTTTTTTCACACAGTATTTGCGCAGCGATTTTTCAAACGCATTTTTTGGGGAAAAAACACACTTTTTTACATTTTAATGCACTAAAACACACTATATTGCCCAAATGTTTGATGAAATAAAAAAGATGATCTTAGGCCGAGTACATGGATACCAAACATGACATGCTTTAAAATTGCGCACAAACGTGCAGTGGCGACAAACTAAATACATTTTTAAAAGCCTTTAAAAGCCTTTACAGGTTACCACTTTAGATTTACAGAGGAGGTCTACTGCTAAACTTACTGCCCTCGATCTGACCTTCGCGGCGATACCTCACATGCATGGTGCAATTGCTGTTTACATTTGACGCCAGACCGACGCTTGCGTTCGCCTTAGCGCGAGAGCAGGGGGGACAGGGGTGCTTTTTTTTTTTTTTTTTTTTTTTTTTCTTTATTATTATTATTTTTTTATCTTATTTTTAAACTGTTCCTTTCATTTTTTTTTTAAATCATTTTTATTGTTATCTCAGGGAATGTAAATATCCCCTATCATAGCAATAGGTAGTGACAGGTACTCTTTTTTGCAAAAATTGGGGTCTATTAGACCCTAGATTTCTCCTCTGCCCTCAAAGCATCTGACCACACCAAGATCGGTGTGATAAAATGCTTTCCCAATTTCCCAATGGCGCTGTTTACATCCGGCGAAATCTAAGTCATAAAATGCTCGTAGCTTCCGGTTTCTTAGGCCATAGAGATGTTTGGAGCCACTCTGGTCTCTGATCAGCTCTATGGTCAGCTGGCTGAATCACCGGCTGCATTTTCAGGTTCCCTGTTGAGACAGGAGAGCCAGAGAAAAACACGGAAGACGTTGGGGGGGGGGGGGCATTCCCTCCCACTGCTTGTAAAAGCAGTCTAGAGGCTAATTAGCCACTAGGATTGCTTTTACATGAAAGCTGACCGCTGGCTGAAAAGAATGATACCAAGATGATACCTAAACCTGCAGGCATCATTCTGGTATAACCACTCAAAGTCGTGAATGGCGTACCTGAAGACAAAAAAATGGTTAACAATAAAGCACAGTAAACGGTAAAGTATAAAAAATTGCATACCTGAAAAACAAACATGATAAAACATAATAACAATAAAACATTGCAGAATAAAATACAGTAAAAAAGAGCAGAACAATAGAGAGAGAGAATAGAGAGAGAAAGAACAATAAAACGACAACTATTTTTTTTTTTTTTTTATATTTTTGTATGTGTTTTTTTTTTTTTTTGTAACTAACTTTTATAACTGTAACCGGTTCCAGGTTCGGGTCTCTCAAAATGCGATGGCATCTTGGGAGACCCTGTGAAAGTGTGCCTAGTCTGTGCAGTGCTGTACCCTACGCTAATACTCAACTAGTGCATGGTAGCGTTCAAAATATTCACCAATGCAAAGACCAGGATTGTCAGGACAGGAGGGACAATAATAGCGGGTGTCACGTCTATATCCGTGCTTGCTGCAGACACAACATCTTTTTTGGGGGGGTTCGCTGGGTAGGGGTACTCGGGAGGACATAAAGAAAATGCCTCTCATGCAGCCGACTGCATTTGGTTGGGGATGTGAATGGGGGAAGTACGGGCGCTGCAGAAGCGGTGGGTTCCCAATTAGGATTGGCGAATGCAGCAGGAAGGGCACTATGGGCACGACGGGCCTGTGTTTGTCTTTTTGGTGGCAGCGGGACACTACTTGTGCTTGCCACCTCACCAGCTTGAACTGCACTTATGGGACTCGCCACGTCACCAAGTGTTACTGCAGTGCTGGTTTGACTACGACCGGGGTGTACTAGGCCGCTGGCGCTTGCCAGTTCACCAAAACGCTACCAAAAAAACTGTTAGCGATCGCAGGGATCAGGCCTGACTCTGCGAACGCTGCAGTTATGCGTTTAGTGTTCTGTAAGTGACAGTGATCGATCGATACTGCACTTGGGTGGGCTGGGCCGGGCCGGGCGGAGGGGCAAAACGCAGGTGCTAGCAGGTATCTGGGCTGATCCCGCTAACACTGCGTTTGTGGGAACCCTAAACTGCTGGGGACGCTAGTATAGATCTGATCGGATCAGATATTGATCCGTTCAGATACTATACCACTAAGGGAGGCGTATGCTGCGTGCGTGGGTGTTAGCGGTACTGGCGCTAATCTGACGCTGCCTGGGGCTGGTGCTTGCCAGTTCACCAAAACGCTACCAAAAAAACTGTTAGCGATCGCAGGGATCAGGCCTGACTCTGCGAACGCTGCAGTTATGCGTTTAGTGTTTTGTAAGTGACAGTGATCGATTGATACTGCACTTGGGTGGGCTGGGCCGGGCGGACGGGAAAAACGCAGGTGCTAGCAGGTATCTGGGCTGATCCCGCTAACACTGCGTGTTTGGGAACCCTAAACTGCTGGGGACGCTAGTATAGATCTGATCGAATCAGATATTGATCCGTTCAGATACTATACCACTAAGGGAGGTGTACGGTGCGTGCGTGGGTGTTAGCGCTACTGGCGCTAACCTGACGCTGCCTGGGGCTGGTGCTTGCCAGTTCACCAAAACGCTACCAAAAAAACTGTTAGCGATCGCAGGGATCAGGCCTGACTATGCGAACGCTGCAGTTATGCGTTTAGTGTTTTGTAAGTGACAGTGATCGATCGATACTGCACTTGGGTGGGCTGGGCTGGGCCGGGCGGAGGGACAAAACGCAGGTGCTAGCAGGTATCTGGGCTGATCCCGCTAACACTGCGTTTTCGGGAACCCTAAACTGCTGGGGACGCTAGTATAGATCTGATTGGATCAGATATTGATCCGTACAGATACTATACCACTAAGGGAGGCGCATGCTGCGTGCGTGGGTGTTAGCGGTACTGGCGCTAATCTGACGCTGCCTGGGGCACGCATATCACCGCCGGGCGATCAGGGGGCTAAACCTTTATTCGGTAATAAACGGCGGGTGCCCTGACACTATAAAAAATAAACGAACTAACCAGCGTCACCCGTAACAGTTATACGGTGATCAGTGGTGAAAGGGTTAACTAGGGGGCAATCAAGGGGTTAAAACATTTATTAGGTAGTATATGGGGGTCCCTGTCGCTATAAAACGCTGACGGCGAACCTAAATATTTATGTCCCTAACTAGCGTCACCAGCGACACTAATACAGCGACCAGAAAAATGATCGCTTAGCAACACTGGTGACGGGGGGTGATCAAGGGGTTAAAACTTTATTAGGGGGGGTTAGGAGGGTACCCTAGACCTAAAGGGGGCCTAACATTCACTGCCCTAACACACTAACTGTCACAAACTGACACCAATACAGTAATCAGAAAAAAAAAAAAAAAAAAAAACCTGCTTTGTGTCAGTTTGTGACAGGGGGGGGGGGTGATTGGGGGGGATCGGGGGGCGATCGGGGGGGGGATCGGGGTGTAATGTGTGCCTGGCATGTTCTACTGTGTGTGTGTGTGTTGTGCACTCACATTACAGTCTTCTCTCCTCGGCCCGGAACGGAAAATACCGAGCCGAGGAGAGATGACATCATTTCCTCTGCCTCTGTGTACAATACAGAGGCAGGGAAATGATCCCATTGGCTGGGAGCGATCGCGAGGGGGGGGGCCACGAATGGATGGCCTCCCCCTCACCACCGATCGCCGGGGGACATTTGTCGACCGCCGCAGGCACCGGGGGGGGGGTCCGATCGGACCCCCCACCCGCGGGCAGGCAGGGACGTACAGGTAAGCCCTTATGCCTGCCGCTTTGTCGACGTACATCTGTGTGCGGCGGTCGGCAAGTGGTTAAGGTCGGACCAGCGTTTCCTTAATTGGTCTTTGGAGCGGTGTACCCCAAAATTATGCTGCAGAGTCTTCACAACTTTTGACATGATTTTGGCCTTGCGCAAATTCGGCTGGGTGTGCGGTCCATGCTTCCCATCATAATCGTTCCTCCGCAAGATGTACACCATCTCCACCATTTCCTCAAAGGCCATATTGGAGGCCTTAAATCTCTTCTTCCAGGATCGGGACGTTTTGGGCTCCGGGCTTTCCTCGCTACTGGAATAATTTCTAAACACCTGCTGTGTCTCCGCCATGTTGCTCCTAACTGCGCACCGTAGAGAGAAGGGGCGGGGAATATTCGTGAAAAAGAACGTCAGGGGCGGGCGATGCAGGTGGAGTTTCACGCATGCGCAGTGTATATAAAGCTAACACGAATGTGCTGTACGTGCGTTCTGTGCGTAGAGAAGGGGCGGGGAATATTCGTGAAAAAGAACGTCAGGGGCGGGCGACGCAGGCAGAGTTTTACGCATGCGCAGTGTATATAAAGCTAACACGAATGTGCCGTACGTGCGTTCTGTGCGTAGAGAAGGGGCGGGGAATATTCGTAAAAAAGAACGTCAGGGGCGGGCGACGCAGGCAGAGTTTTACGCATGCGCAGTGTATATAAAGCTAACACGAATGTGCCGTACGTGCGTTCTGTGCGTAGAGAAGGGGCGGGGAATATTCGTGAAAAAGAAAGTCAGGGGCGGGCGACGCAGGCAGAGTTTTACGCATGCACAGTGTATATAAAGCTAACATGAATGTGCCATACGTACAATCTGTGCGTAGAGAAGGGGCAGGGAATGTTCGTGAAAAAGAACGTCAGGGGCGGGCGACGCAGGCGGAGTTTCACGCATGCGCAGTGTATATAAAGCTAACACGCATGTGTCGTACATACGTTCTGTGCGTAGAGAAGGGGCGGGGAATGTTCGTGAAAAAGAACGTCAGGGGCGGGCGACGCAGGCGGAGTTTCACGCATGCGCAGTGTATATAAAGCTAACACGCATGTGTCGTACATACGTTCTGTGCGTAGAGAAGGGGCGGGGAATGTTCGTGAAAAAGAACGTCAGGGGCGGGCGACGCAGGCGGAGTTTCACGCATGCGCAGTGTATATAAAGCTAACACACATGTGTCGTACATACGTTCTGTGCCCGGAGGAAAGAGGAACTAAAGGTAAATTTTATTCAATTTGGAACATCAGTGGCCTATACTGCTTAAAGATTGAGGCCTATGTTGGGATAAGATTATGAGAGTTTAGGCTAACATTAGTGTTTTTGTCTTGTGTATTGTCTTACAGAAAAAAATGAATAATAAGTTTAACCTTCTCAGATCCGGGCCATTGCCAAATGACGGCAACAGCGCGGATCTGAAATACCGGGACTACGTCCATTGACGTCGTCCCCTTTCCTCATTCCCAGCGCGCTCTCGTGAGCGCGCCTCGGGGAAAATCTGTGTTGGCCGTGTCCCTTGGACACAGCCAATCACAGATCGCTGTAAACGGCCAATCACAGCGGCCGTTTACAGCGCGATCGCCGCCTCCAATCAGAGATGATCTAAAAGGTAAACAATTGAGATCATCTCTCATTGCCGGCTCTCTCTCTCCTCACACAGAGACAGCGTGTGAGGAGAGAGAGATTCTGTGAGTAGTAAAACAGCAAAGTGTGCCCAAAAAGTGCCCAACAGTGCCCACAGTGACACCAATATAGTGCCATCTGTGCCCACCTGTGCACATCAGTGCCCACTTGTGCCATCAGTGCATCATCAGTGCCCATCTGTGCCCATCTGTGCCCGTCTGTGCCCATCAGTGCCCGTCTGTGCCCATCAGTGCCCGTCTGTGCCCATCAGTGCCCGTCTGTGCAGTGCGCATCTGTGCAATCATCTGTGCAATCAGTGCGCATCTGTGCAATCAGTGCGCATCTGTGCCAACTCATCAGTGCCCATCTGTGCCACCTCATCAGTGCCCATCTGTGCCATCTCATCAGTGCCCATCTGTGCCACCTCATCAGTGCCCATCTGTACCAATCAGTGCCCATCTGTCGCTTCAGTGCACATCTGTGCTGCCTTATCAGTGCCCATCTGTGCTGCCTTATCAGTGCCCATCTGTGCCGCTTCATCAGTGCCCATCTGTGCCACTTCATCAGTGCCCATCTGTGCCACCTCACCTGTGCCACATCAGTGCATATCTGTGCCCACCTGTGCCGCCTCATTAGTGTAAATCTGTGCACATCTGTGCTGCTTCCTCAGTGCCCATCTGCTGCCTCAGTGCCCATCTGTGCCGCCTCATCAGTGCCTATCTGTGCGATCAGTGCCCACCTGTGCCGCCTCATCAGTGCACATCTGTGCCATCAATTAGTGCCACCTCATCAGTGCAGGCTTAGCACACAGCTGTGCAATCTCATAAACCACCAGCAGCCATGTCCAAAAAAAGCTTTTCCGCCGAGGAGGCATACCAAATTCTTTCTACGGCCGACGAGAGCAACGCGGAGCTCTCTTTTTCAGATTCCCTTTCCAATTCGGATTCTGACGTAAATTACGAGCCAGTCCTCAGTAGTGAAACACTTACAGACTCAGAGGAGGAAGAAACTCGGCCCGCCAAACGAAGGCGTTCTAGTGAGGAGGCAGTGGCATCCGCCAGCACCGCAGTGGCATCCGCCAGCACCGCAGTGGCATCCACTAGCACTGCAGTGCCATCCACTAGCACCGCAGTGCCTCGGCAAGAAAGGCCAAGTACCAGTGGGGTGTCACCCCAGCCCCAAAGGGTTAGGTCCCATGCCAGCCTTCACTTTGCACTTCCAGAACCCCTTGTGGCTTCCTCCCAATTCAGGAGAAGCTAGCGTTCCCCCTTTCACGGCCCAGCCAGGAGTCCAGGTGGATACAGGGAATTTCACCCCAATTAATTTTTTTAATTTAATTTTTACGGAGGACATGTTGGCGTCAATTGTGGCCCAGTGCAACCTGTATGCACAGCAATTTATTTTGCAAAATCCCACATCATATTATGCCCGTCCCTATGAGTGGAGAGACCTGACAGTGGAGGAGTTCAAGGTTTTTTTGGGCCTCACATTGAATATGGGGCTCACCCAAAAAAAGAATTCCGTTCCTATTGGTCAACCCACCCCCTCCACCACATGCCGCTCTTCTCCGCGGTAATGCCCAGAACCAGGTATCTGATGATAATGAGGTTCCTACATTTCAGCGACAATACCCAGTGCCCTCCCCGAACTGATCCAAATTTTGACAGGCTTTACAAAATTCGCCCAATATTAAATAATTTTTCCGAAGTATTCCCCCAGCTGTTCACCCCGGACCAACAAATATGTGTAGATGAGTCCCTTGTGAAATTTAGCGGCAGGCTTAGAATTAAGCAATATAATCCCCAGCAAAAGGGCCCGCTATGGGGTGAAGGTGTACAAACTATGTGACCGAGCCACAGGGTACACATATTCCTTCATAGTGTACGAAGGGAAGGACACCCAGCTGCAGCCTCCTAATTGCCTACTTGGGAACCAGTGGGAAAGTTGTTTGGGACCTCATATACCCCCTACTCGACAAAGGATACCACCTGTATGTAGATAACTTCTACACTTCTCTGCCCCTGTTCCACAACCTTCATCGGAAGAAGACGCCAGCATGTGGCACCGTGAAAAAAAATCGGAAGGGCTTTCCTCAAAGTCTTGTTAATAAGAAGTTGAGAAAAGGAGAAACGGCATGTCTGCGTAACAAAGAGATTCTGGCAGTGAAGTGGAGGGACAGAAGGGATGTGTATATGTTGTCTTCCATCCACAACAACACCTATGTGGAAATCCCCAGAAGGAATGGCCCCATCCAGAAACCCACATGCATCCATCAATACAATTTGTTTATGGGGGGAGTCGACTTTAACGATCAAATGTTGGAACCATATCTTGCCTCAAGAAGGACATACCACTGGTACAAAAAAGTAGCGATTAATTTTTTTCAATTGGCCATATACAACTCCTATATCATTTACCGCAAATCCACCCAAAACCCCCAACGCTTCCTTGGCTACCTGGAGGAAATTTACACTGCCCTTATATTCCCGAACGGCCCACCAGTAAACATCCGATCAGATGTTGTTAGTCGACTCGCCGAGCGCCACTTTCCAGATAAACTCCCTCCCAGACCAACAGGCCAAAGACACCAAAAAAGATGTAAGGTGTGTACCAGAGCAGGAGTCAGAAGAGACACATCTTATTATTGTGCAGAATGTCCTTCCGAACCAGGCCTCTGTATAGGTGAATGCTTCCGCCGTTACCATACTTCACTAAATTATTAGTGAAGTATGGTAACCGTAATCCTCAGTTCCTGCCTTCACACCCCTTATGCCACTGCCTGCTCTGTAACTGACCCTGGCTTGTTATTTGACCACGCTTCTGCCTGCCGATTTTGTACATACCGCTGCCTCATCTGGAACTGACCCTGGACTGTTTTTTCGACCATGCTTCTGCCTAACGATTCTGTACATACCTCTGCCTGATATGGAACTGACCCTGGACTGTTATTCGACCATGCTTCTGCCTAACGATTCTGTACATACCTTTGCCTGATCTGGAACTGACCTTGGACTGTTTGGCCATGCCTCTTGCCTGCCTCTTGAACTGATCTTGTACCCTGCAACTGAACTAGTGGGATTCAACACAGGGGTCTCACATATGTGAGGGGCTCCAGAATAGTTTTTCTGGATGAAGAAAACAATTTTCTTTGTTTTCTCATTCCTAGATTAGGGTCTGGAGACTCTGAGGCTTCAAAGAGATTTGGGTGGGAGAAGCCTCTACCCCTGTCCCCATTCTGTCCTGAACGAGGCCCTACTTCTGCCTGCTGCCTGTAGGAGTTACTGCTGTCATGCCTCTGTTTGTCGCACTGACCACAGCACATGGACCTTGTTCCTCCCTACTACCAAGACCAATATTTTGGCACTGCTGACAATCTCTGCCTGCACTGACCCTGCACTGCACTGACCTATGGACAGTATCCCTGCCTGCTGCCTGTACTGACTATGGACATTATTTCTGCCTGCTGCCTGAAAAATTGTGTTCGCTGTTGCTGACCAAGTCCCTGCCTGCTGCCTGGACCAGTGCTATCCACCTGTGGACAACTATACTACTAAAACCACAGGTAATCTTTTGTTTCTCTTTGCTCAGCATAATGTATTTTGGGGTGTAATTCTTGGTATATGCATGCTATGTGTCCCTGGAACACCTGATGGTGTTCCTTGCATGTTGGATCTCTGTATGTGGCCAGGCTGTGTAAAGGTCTCACACATGTGGTATTGCCATACTCAGAAGGAGTGGCACAATGTATTTTGGGGTGTCATTTTTGCTATGTAAATGCTATGTGTTGGAAATATCCTATAAACTGACAACTTTGTGTAAAAAAAATGTGTTTTCATTTTTTTTCCACATATTCCAAAAACTTCTGGAAAAAAATGAACCATTCAAAAGACTCATTATGCCTCATAGATTATATGTTGGGGTGTTAGCTTTCCAAAATGGGGTCATTTTGTGGGCGTTTCCATTGTCCTGGTGCTCCAGGGCCTTCAAAAGTGTAATAGGTGGGTGAGAAATGAGATGTGTAATTTATGCTCCTAGAACACCTGAAGGTGCTACTTCAATGTTAGGCCTCTGTATGTGGTCAGGCTGTGTAAAAGTCTCACACATGTGGTATCGTTTTACTCAGGAGGAGTAGCAGAATGTATTTCGGGGTGTTATTTTTGCTATGTAAATGCTATGTGTTGGAAATATCTTATAAACCGACAACTTTGTGTAAAAAAAAATGCGTTTTCATTTTTTTCCACATTTTCCAAAAACTTCTGGAAAAAAATGAACCGTTCAAAAGACTCATTATGCCTCATAGATTATACGTTGGGGTGTTAGCTTTCCAAAATGGGGTCATTTTGTGGGCGTTTACATTGTCCTGGTGCTCCAGGACCTTCAAAAGTGTAATAGGTGGGTAAGAATCGAGATGTGTAATTTATGCTCCTAGAACACCTGAAGGTGCTACTTCAATGTTAGGCCTCTGTATGTGGTCAGGCTGTGTAAAAGTCTCACACATGTGGTATTGTTTTACTCAGGAGGAGTAGCAGAATGTATTTCGGGGTGTTATTTTTGCTATGTAAATGCTATGTGTTGGAAATATCTTATAAACGGACAACTTTGTGTAAAAAAAAAAGCGTTTTCATTTTTTTCCACATTTTCCAAAAACTTCTGGAGAAAAATGAACCGTTCAAAAGACTCATTATGCCTCATAGATTATACGTTGGGGTGTTAGCTTTCCAAAATGGGGTCATTTTGTGGGCGTTTCCATTGTCCTGGTGCTCCAGGACCTTCAAAAGTGTAATAGGTGGGTGAGAATCGAGATGTGTAATTTATGCTCCTAGAACACCTGAAGGTGCTACTTCAATGTTAGGCCTCTGTATGTGGTCAGGCTGTGTAAAAGTCTCACACATGTGGTATCGTTTTACTCAGGAGGAGTAGCAGAATGTATTTCGGGGTGTTATTTTTGCTATGTAATTGCTATGTGTTGGAAATATCTTATAAACGGACAACTTTGTGTAAAAAAAAATGCGTTTTCATATTTTTCCACATTTTCCAAAAACTTCTGGAAAAAAATGAACCGTTCAAAAGACTCATTATGCCTCATAGATTATACGTTGGGGTGTTAGCTTTCCAAAATGGGGTAATTTTGTGGGCGTTTCCATTGTCCTGGTGCTCTAGGACCTTCAAAAGTGTAATAGGTGGGTGCGAATTGAGATGTGTAATTTATGCTCCTAGAACACCTGAAGGTGCTACTTCAATGTTAGGCCTCTGTATGTGGTCAGGCTGTGTAAAAGTCTCACACATGTGGTATCGTTTTACTCAGGAGGAGTAGCAGAATGTATTTTGTGGTGTCATTTGTGGTATGCACATTCCATGTGAGAGAAATAAGCTATTACAATGACAATTTTCTGAAAAAAATATAAAAAATAAAAAAAAACCTTAATTTGCAAAGAATTGTGGGAAAAAATGACAACTTCAAATAACTCACCATGCCTCTTACTAAATACCCTGGAATGTCTACTTTCCAAAAAGGGGTCATTTGGGGGGCATTTGTACTTTCCTGGCTTGTTATGGTCTCAAGAAAGGAGATGGGCCTCAGTACATCAGGTGTGATCAGATGTGATCATTTTTTTATGATTTGTACCATAGCTTGTAGACTCTATAAATTTCACACAGACCACATAATATCCACTAATTTGGGTTATTTTTACCAAAGATATGTAGCAGTATAAATTGTGGCCAACATTTATGAATAAAAATTGCTAATTTGCAAAATTTTATCACAGAAACGAAGAAAAAAGCATTTTTTTTCAAAATTTTCGGTCTTTTTTCATTTATAGCGCAAAAATGAAAAAACCCAGAGGTGATCAAATACCACCAAATGAAAGCTCTATTTCTATGAAAAAAAGGACAAAAAAATTGTTTGGGTACAGTGTTGCATGACTGAGTAATTGTCATTCAAAGTGTGAGAGCACTGAAAGCTGAAAATTGGTCTGGGCAGGAGGGGGGTTTAAGTGCCCAGTAAGCAAGTGGTTAAGGACCCTGAATTCATGTCCCAATTTATTGACAAGTACAGGGAGATGAGGAATCTGTGGGAGGTCATACACAGTGCACATTACAATAAACCAGCAAGGAAGGGAACTCTGGAGAGACTTCTGGCATTTGTGCAGACTTTGATCCCAGAAGCAACCATGAAGATTTTGGAACGTAAAATTGGGATCTTGAGAAATATGTATAGGAGGGAGCATAACAAGATCAAGGCTTCCCTGAGTTTAGGGGCATCAGCAGATGTGTATGTACCCAGGCTGTGGTACTTTGAAAAACTGCGTTTTCTTGATGACTAGACTGAAGCCAGGGAATCTCTTTCGACCCTTCCCTCCACCCTTCCCTCCACCCTTCCCTGCAGCCTTCCCTCCACCCCAGCAGAGGCTGACGAGGAACAACCTGGGTCTTCCATCCTGGAAGAAGCGGATGCGCCCAGCAGGAGCCAGGTATATTATTTTTAGACATATTTAGTGTCCTAATATTAATGATGCTAACTAGATGTTATAATTGATTACCTATTAAAGATTTTATCCAAAAAATTATGTATACATATCAATTGACCGTAGTGGCCAAAAATGTTTGTCACCAGCTTGAAAAAATGCCGGGGTCAAAATGATACTCTTTTATATGTATTAACATCGAATTTGCAATTCATGAGCTGAAAATTGTGTGTGATTGATGAACCAAAAACTAAAACTATGTCCCTTTTTTATACACAGGATGAGCTCAGCCAGGATGAGGGTCTGGAAAGTGGCAGGTGGGAGGAGGCCGGGCCCAGTGACAGCCAGGAGGTGGGCGGGCCCAGTGTCAGCCAGGAGGTGGCCGGGCCCAGTAGGAGCCTCTCCCAATCGCAGGTGCCTCTCCTCCGCCTTCATACAAAAAGGCCCAGGAAGGGGACGGTGACAGAGGAGGCACCACTGCCCCTCATTAGAGAAGCTACGAATGTCCTCAGAAGCCCCCCCCCCCCCCCCGAAGCTGAAGGGGCCTATGGCTACTATATAGCCAGCAGGTTGCTCGAATTGGAGAAGGGCCAAAACCTCCTCTGTGAAACAATTATTTGTAATGCCCTTCACAAGGGGCTGAGGGGCGAGTTAACTGCCAACATCCAAATATATGAGCAAGCCCCTCCTCCTCCTGCCACAAGTCCACTACCAGAGCCACAGCCTCCAAGGAAGGCTGCAGGGAAGGCTGCAGGGCAGCGTGGAGGAAAGGCTGCAATGAAGATAAGAAAGTGATGACCTGGGTTCAGTCTGGTCTGACAGAAGACGCAGGCTGGTGTAGTACCACAGCCTGGGGACATATATGTCATCTGCTGCTGCTCTTGATCTCTGGGATTCCTGGACCAGATTGTGCTCCCTATTATATGGACTCCTCAAGATCCCAATTTTCTTTTCCACAGACTTGAACGTTTGCCCTGGGGCCAAAAGTCTTCACAAATTCCAAAAGTTTCTCCAGCGTTGCCTTCATCTTTATTTTGTTAACCAGAATAAATGGATATTTTATTTTCTGAAAATACTTGCCTGTGTGTTTTTGTTCAAATTCATTTCTAAAAGACAATGTCAAATTAACAAGGGACACCAACCTCCTTGAGGTTCCAAAAAAAACAAAAATATAATGTTATTGTGTTAACTTGACACACAAAAAAATAAGACATTAATAATGTTATTGTGGTAACTTGACACAAAAAATAAAACATTATTAATGTTATTGTGGTAACTTGACACACAAAAATAAATAAATATGGAGATCACTACAAAATAATTTTTAAATAATCATAAAAAAAGATCTTGATGAAATAAAAAATAACAAAAGATGACTCAAAAAATGAATTTGTGAACATTATTATGGAGATCGGGCTTTTAAAAAATACAATATCATTCATGAGATCAAGAGAAATAATCCAGAAATCTGTTTGTGAGAACTCTGTGTGAATATGAGCAGCAAAACAACTTCGTTCTTCTAGCATTATAAAGAAGACAATAATGCGCTGCATTAAACGATCACAAAATTTGCAGCGCGAGGAATGTGCTAGTTCCAATACGAACACTAGTTTTACCAGACCGAGCGCTTCCGTGTCGTACTTGCTTCAGAGCATGCATTGTTTTTTGTCTGTCGGACCAGCATACAGACGAGCAAATTTCTCGATAGGAACTGGGTCCAGCAGAAAGATTTGAAGCATGTTCTATTTCTAAAGTCCGTCTGATTTTTCGACAGCAAAGGTCCGATGAAGCCCACACACGATCTAATTGTCAGACGGATTCATTCCGTCTGACCTTTTCTGGCGAAAAGTCCGCTCGTGTGTACACGGCATTAGTCTAGTGCTTAGACTATGGTTAGGCCCTTTGCCAAAAAAAGGTCTGCAGTCATTAGGATTATCTTACAGTGATCTTTTCCCTATGGCAATACATTAGTTTTTTTTTAGCACAGTACCTTTTCCTGTGACTCTAAAGCTGGCCATACACGTATAGGTTTTGATTCCTGCATTCATGCTAACTGCACAGATGAGAAAATTCCCTCTGCTAGGCTACTGTATTTTGAAAGCTGGCACTACTGGCTGTAAGAATGACTCTTAAGGCCTCAGTATACCAAGACATTTTGGACAATTTCATGCTCCCAACTTTGTGGGAACAGTTTGGGGATGGACCCTTCCTGTTCCAACATGACTGCTCAACAGTGCACAAAGTAAGGTCCATAAAGACATAGATGAGCGAGTTTGGGGTGGAGGAGCAAGACTGGCCTGCACAGAGTCCTGACCTCAACCTGATAGAACACCATACCTCCCAACATTTTGAGGTGGGAATGAAGAACACCTACTACCAAACATATATAGACATAGGACACACCCCCTGTCATACCCCCTTAAAGGAGAATTAACAGAAAAAAAAGGTTAATTAAATCCACAAGTACTTTTTTTACCACTACTATTCCTTTAATTGGCTTTTAAAATGTACAAATGCAGCAATTTAGAATTTGGATGAAATGTTTAGCACTGGGAAACACTTTTTGAAAGATAAAAAGTGCATTTTATATACAACTATATAGATCAGATCAAAATGAGGGACAAATGAGGAGGAAAGAGGGACAGAGGGACATTGCTCCAAATCAGAGACAGTCCCTCGAAATCATAGACAGTAGGGAGCTATGCTTGTATACAAGCCAGGAGTGGTGAAATGCGCGAAGTAAGGATGGTTTTCGAGTGGGGACATTTTGTAAGCAGTTACTTTGTAGACAATCAATAAATGCAACAAGAGGAGCTAAGTTTGGAGTGCAGCTAATATTTTTTATATGTTCAAGTGATTGCAGTATTAGATTGTAAGCTCTTCTGAGCAGGGCCCTCTTAATCCTCTTGTATTTTATTGTATTATAACTGTATTGTCTCCTTTTTATATTGTAAAGCGCTGCGTAAACTGTTGGCGCTATATAAATCCTGAATAATAATAATAATAATAATTGCAGAGTGATGAGATTCCACAGTTTGGGATTTCCTGAGCAGAGCTTTGCTGGTGTGTAGGTAGTACAGGGAGGAGACATCATCGGCCTCTAGGTGAAATTGCTGTGCTATATGATTTCATACCTCCCAACATTTTGAGAAGGGAATGAGGGACACCTACTAGCAAACGTATGTCGGCATAGGACACGCCCCCTGCCATACCCTCTTAAAGGAGAATTAACCAAAACAAAAGGTTAATTAAATCCACAAGAGCTTTTTTTTACCACTACTTTATATTGACTTTTAAAATTTACAAATGCACCAATTTAGAATTTGGATGAAAGGTTTTGCACTGGGAAACACTTTTTGAAAGATAAAAAGTGCATTTTATATACAACTATATGGATCAGACCAAAATGAGGGACAAATTCTGGGGAACGAGGGACAGAGGGACATTGCTCCAAATTAGGGACAGTCCCTCGAAATCAGGGACAGTTGGGAGCTATGGAACACCTTTGGGATGAATTAGAGAGGAGACTGCTAGCTAGGCCTTCTTGCCTACATCAATGCCTGACCTCACATATGTGCTTCTGGAGGAATGGTCAAACATTCCCATAGACACACTTCTAAACTTTGTGGACAGCCTTTCCAGAAGAGTTGAAGCTGGTATAGCTGCAAAGGGTGGGAAAACGCAGTATTGAACCCTATGGACTAAGACAGGGATGCCATTAAATTGCATGTGCGTGTAAAGGCAGGCGTCCCAATACTTTTGACAATTAAGGGTGTACAGTTGTGCTCATAAGTTTACATACCCAGATTTTATGATTTCTTGGCCATTTTTCATAGAATATGAATGATAACACAAAAACTTTTCTTTCACTCATGGTTAGTGTTTGGCTGAAGCCATTTATTATCAGTCAACTGTGTTTACTCCTTTTAAATCATAATGGCAACAGAAACTACCCAAATGACAATGATCAAAAATGTACATACCCCAGTTCCTAATACCATGTATTGCCCCCTTTAACATCAATGACAGCTTGAAGTCTTTTGTGGTATTTGTGGATGAGGCTCTTTATCTTCTCAGATGGTAAAGCGTCCCATTCCTCTTGACAAAAAGCCTCCAGTTCCTGTAAATTCTTGGGCTGTCTTGCATGAACTGCACGTTTGAGTTCTCCCCAGAGTGGCTCAATGATATTGAGGTCAGAAGACTGAGATGGCCACTCCAGAACCTTCACTTTATTCTGCTGTAGCCAATGACAAGTCGACTTGGCCTTGTGTTTTGCATTATTGTCATGTTGGAATATCCAAGTACGTCCCATGGCCAGCTTCCTGGCTGATGAATGAAAAATGTTCCTCCAGTATTTTTTGATAACATGCTGCATTCATCTTGCCAACAATATTGACCAAATTTTCCTGTGCCTTTGTAGCTCACACATCCCCAAAACATCAGTGATCCACCTCTGTATCTTTCATTGTAGGCCTTGTTGACTCCTCTCCAAATGTAGCGTTTATGGTTGTGGCCAAAAAGCTAAATTTTGGTCTCATTACTCTAAATGAATTTGTGCCAGAAGGTTTGATGCTTGTCTCTGTGCTATTTGGCGTATTGTAAGTGTGATACTTTGTGGCATTTGCGTAGTAATGGCTTTCTTCTGGCGACTCGACCATGCAGCCCATCTTTCTTCAAGTGCCTCCTTATTGTGCATTTGTGCATCTTGAAACAGCCACACCACATGTTTTCAGAGAGTCCTTTATTTCACCTGAAGTTATTTGTGGGTTTTTCTTTGCATCCCAAACAATTTTCCTGGCAGTTGTAGCTGAAATTTTAAGTGGTCTACCTGACCATGGTTTGGTTTCAAAAGAACCCCTCATTTTCCACTTCTTGATTAGAGTTTGAACACTACTGATTGGCATTCTCAATTCCTTGGATATCTTTTTATATCCTTTCCATGTTTTATACAGTTCAACTACCTTTTCCCGCAGATACTTTGACAATTCTTTTGCTCTCCCCATGACTCAGAATCCAGAAACATCAGTGCAGCACTGGATGAAAGATGCAAGGGTCTGTCAGGAGTCCAGAAACTCATTGACCTTTTATACACACACACTAATTACAAGCAAACAGATGAGGATGGTTACCTTTAATAGCCATTCAAACCCCTTTATGTCAACTTTTGTGCATATTATCAGGCCAAAATCACTAGAGCGTGGAGCCTCCCCCCCCCCCCTCTCCCTCTCCCCGACCCTCATCTCCCAACTCTACCTCCCACTAATTCTGAGTCCTCCTCCTTTCCTTCTTTCGTGCCTTACCCACCCTTTTTTTTTTCTTCCCTCGGCAAGACACCAACCTAATGAGGTCTGGAGGGGGCCCCCCGAGACTTGGGAGGCCAGACTCCCCCCAACAGATGGAAGGGGAGCTGGTGTTTCCCAGAGGATGGGCTGTACTTCGAGGCCCATGATATAGAGCATACACATGGCCATAGGATATGGTATGAGGACCACAGTGGAATAACCACAGTAGGAAAGGTTCTATACACCACAAGCACTAGAACAAATAAGGGACAGTCCATTTTAGTACAGGTTTATAGGTTTTGAAAACATGAGAGGTGGACTCCTAGTACATTTCAAATATATGTATGTATATATGTACGGTGGCAGCTGTGTAATGCTCAATTTAAAGTCGAGATCTTTGTTATTGTTCTATGAAAATCTTAATAAAAAACTATTGAAACTAAAAAGAGTAAGTTGTTTGATAATAAATGTCTTCAGCCAAACACTAACCATGAGTGAAAGAAATGTTTTTGTGTTACCATTCATATTCTCTGAAAAATGACCAAAAAATCATAAATTCTGCCAGGGTATGAAAACTTATGAGCACAACTGTATATATATATATATATATATATATATATATATATATATATATATATATATATATATACACACACAGGGCTTTTTTTCAGCTGGAACTTGGTTCCACCACCTCTGACTCAGGCCCTCTGCTCACCAGTATTACTTTAAAACACAAAAGTCCAGCTTCTGTGCTTACAAGTGACAGCTTGTTCCCCAACGGCTCCTACAGATCAGATCTCCTGAGTGCCTCCCATTAAGTGGGAGGGGGACAAGGGAGATGCAGGTGCCTGGGGTGCAGTACAAATTCTAATGTTACCACTGGATGATCTCACCGCAAGTGAGAGAGGCGGAGCCAGCTACAGTATGTGGGGAGGTACTAGAGCCGACTGGGTGCTTCAGCTTAATACAGCAACAAAAATAAGGCATGTGGAAGATGGTGGAGATGGGGAGAAGATGGGGCAATCAAGGGGGGTTGCATGCAAAGAGATAAGAGCTGAAGAGGGGTGAAAGTGAGATGTGGATGGGGGATGCAGAGGTAAGCAGCTGTGGAAGAAGGCTGAAACCTGCACCCATGCAGCGCACCCCTGAACTCTGCACTATTTACGTAGCAAACCCCAAACTCATTCTGTGTGTATCCCCCTCCCCTAACTCTGCACTGTGTATATAATGCAGTTCTGGTATTTATTAGCCCCGTCAAGACCCCCCCCCCCCCCACTGTTAGTGAAATTTTACGACACCCACTATTTGATGCGGTTTGGAGGGTGTGTATAAGGGGGGGGGGGGTCATGATTGAGTTCCTGTACCTATTTTCTGAGAAAAAAAGCCCTGTATATATATATATATATATATATATATATATATATATATATATATATATATATATTTATGGTCGGAGCCCTATGTCCGATATGGACATAGATAACATTTATAGTTAAGATAAGACTTACCATCGGAATTAGACCTGGAAGTGTGGACTTACCATATGAAATGGACCTGAAAGTGTGCCTTGGTCTAATGGCCGGTATGCCAAAATAAGGGGGCATACCCTGGTTTTAAGAAATGATTATTCTGTAGAGAGAAATGAGATGAAATGAATGAAATGAAATAAATGCCTTGAAATGGGGATGGGAGGGTGGGTATCGCGCACAGGAAACCGACAAGCACCACAGGTGAGCGGGCTGCTTAAATACCCCCCGGGCTCCTCCCATAAATTCAGGCCACCATACTGGCCTTCCTACTTATGGTCGGAGCCCTATGTCCGATATGGACATAGATAACATTTATAGTTAAGATAAGACTTACCATCGGAAATAGACCTGGAAGTGTGGACTTACCATATGAAATGGACCTGAAAGTGTGCCTTGGTCTAATGGCCGGTATGCCAAAATAAGGGAGCAAAAACATTCAGGTAGGGTTATAATTTTTATTGGTTTTCAGTTATTTATTGAGCCAATTTGGAAAATGCCTGTGCCATCTCTGTTTGTGGATTGGGGATATACCGGGCGAAGCAGCCTGATTTCCACCTGCCTAGTCTTCTGATGATGTGGTCTGGAACCCCGTGGCGGGACGCTGCGGAGGCTGCTCCGATGCGAAAGGAGTGTCCGGAATACTGACTAGGGTTAAGGTGAAGATTGCGGAGAAGTATCCTTATGTGTTTCACAAACTGAGAGGCGCTTAAGGGTTTAACTGGGAATGGTAAGAGGGGACTGCTGTCTGGTTGCTCAGGCAGGAGTGACAGGAGTCGGTTGAGTACGGCGACTGGACACCAGCTGTTGTTGGTTTTGTAGAGGTGAATGTTCACTCCTGAGCCCGTTTGCTGGGTTTTAGAGACCTCGAGGTGCAGGATGAAATGGTCTTGGTATCGAAGCAAGTGCCGTCTGCATAGTACTTGGTCTGTGGGTTTGTTAGAGGTGAATTCGCCAGGTCGCAAGAACCCATAGTAAGCTAAATATATAGCTGCTTGTAAGACCGTGCTGGGGAGCAGACCGAATGGTGAAGTAGCCAGAATAGTTGACATGTCCCTAAAGATGGGCCCCGTAATGGGTAAGCGCTTGGGGCTGATGACTGGTTGTTGTTTCTGAATGCCCCTTAGGATGGCTCGTATAGCGTGTGACGAAAACAGTGAAGATTTCGTGGGGTCTTCAAGCGTTAAGAAATGTTGAATGCCGGCTAGGTATAGCCGAATGGTATTGTAGGATAAGGCCAGCTGCGAGTGACAGTGTGCAGTGAAGGCCAGTACCTGTTTGAGATCTGTTGGTGCTTTACGGCAGGATGTGAGGAATTTATTGAACGCCTTCCAAGCTGTCTGGTAGGCTTTGAGTGTGTTGTGAGAGAGTGAATGATTGATGAATTGCGTTGCTCTGTGTAAATGTTGAACTAGTCCAGGGTCAGTTGTGACCAGACTGGGATAGGGGCCGACATTGGTTCGGCATCGGGAACCTGTTCAAAAAAGGAGGTGTAATTAAAACGTGACAGTGCGTCAGCAGCTAAGTTGTATCTGCCGGGAATAAATGCACAGTGTATATTAAACTGACGCTGTAAAGACAGTTGTACCAATCTGCGCAGGAAGGACATGACTGCTAGGGACTTGGACCTGCCTCTGTTGATAATGCCTGCTGTGGCCTGGTTGTCGGTGGTGAAGACTACGGTTTGTCCTGTCCAGTGGTGGCCCCAGAGCTGTGCAGCTGCCACTATGGGATAAAGTTCAAAGAGGGCAGATGTTTGAGTAAAACCGGGCATCAACAGTATCTGTTGAGGCCAGGGTCCTGAAAACCAATGGTGGCCAAAAATTGCCGCGAAACCTGTGGAGGCTGCAGCGTCTGTCACTACCTGGGGTGACAGGGACGAAACCGTGGGTATAAATAGGGATATGCCATTCCAGGCGGACAAGAATTCCTCCCACATAGATAGGTCCGCTATAGCTGCGGAGTCTAGTTTTAAGATCTGATCGGGGTCTTGAGTTTCTGACAGGAATCTAAGCAGGCGTGATACAAAGGTGCGGCCTTGTGGAATAATTTGCATGGCGAAATTAAGCATTCCCAGGAGAGATTGCAACTGCTTTTTGGTACAGCCTTTGGTGTATGTGAATTCGTGAAGGACCGCCCTAATGCGTGTTAGTTTGTCGAGGGGGAGACTGGCTTGCATAGCGCAGGTATCCAAGCTGACCCCGAGAAAGGTGATGATGTGTGTTGGGCCGTCGACTTTGTGCTCGGCGATGGGAACATTGAGGTTTCCAAATATCACTCTGAGTCTGTCGAGGTCTCCTGGTGGCTTGCTGGGAGGTTCTATTAGTAGGAAGTCATCCAGGTAATGGATGACTTCTTGGCATTGACCCTTGTGTAACAGTATCCAAACAAGGGACTGAGCGAACGTGTCGAAGAGCCATGGACTACTCTTCGAACCGAAGGTCAGTTTTGTGGCAAAATAATATGCCTCCTTCCACTTGATGCCATGCCAGCACCAAAGGGATGGATGGATGGGCAGGAGCTTGAAGGCATCCGAGATGTCGGCTTTGGAGAGCCAGGCACCTGTACCTGCTTTGATGATTGTATTGCCATGTCGACGGAGGAATATTTTAGGGAAAACTCTTCGGAGGGGATCAGGGAATTGAGACTGGGGATGTGGGAAGAATGAGGCGCAGACAGGTCGTACACCAAACGCAATTTATTCGTGAACTTGCCCTTGCCAAGCCCAATAGGGCTGACTCTCCATGTGCTGAAAGGGGGGCGAGTGAAAGGGCCTATGACGTACTCTCGATCTACCTCTGTTTGTAAGAGCTGATCTATGGCTTGTTCGTCAATGGCTGCTGAACGAAGATTGGCACATTCGTGAGTACAGTGGGGTAGTGAAATGAGGCCGGTGTGAAAGCCTACTGTGAAGCCTTGGATAAGGTAGGTGGTCAGGGAAGGGGTGGGATGTGAGGTGAAGTACAGTCCTAACCATAAGAGGTTGATCCGGCTTAGTCATGCCCTTTTGTGTTTTTTGACTTCACACAAATTCCTTGGGTGTGCTCTTTGGCATAAGGTGCAGATGTGGAGTAGGCGGCACTGGCTGAAGTTGCAGGACCCGTAGTTGTAGTTATTACAGATGGCTGCCCCTCCCACGGTTCGGACTGGACGTCCGAATTTGTCCACCTGAGGCGTTGGTTCAGGGGGCGACTGACCCTGAATTGTACCCGAGGTGGAGGGAAACTCGAAGGGCCGTCTGGTCGCCGCATTGGCGCACCAGGTGGCAGTGTGGGTGGAGGACTGACAAATCGCACACAGAGGTGAGCGTAAGCCGGCAAAGTGGCGGCAGAAGAGCTCTGTGTCCATGAGACTCCAATTTGTCGTAGTCTGGAACTGTGTGAGTCTGGCGGCGGCCTTAGCGGAAAAGGAACGGTGGTAATCATAAAATGCAAATCCTCCATACTTGTAGCCCAAGTCTACTACCGTATGGAGATACAAGTCCAGCTCTTCCCGTCTGCTGGGGGTGGCTGAGCATAGGATGTCTCTGAGCATGCCAAAGGCAAGGGTAAATTCTGGGACCGATAACTTGCGGTTCAATCTGGGGTCTTTGGCTTTAAGGACCACCGATATGTCACCCCAGGAGTAGGCCTTATTTTCTGCCAGGTCGTGTACGGAAATAAGGAGAGAGGCCAGGTTGATGTCCCTGCCGTCTAAGATGTCCTTCCTGGTACTGGTTGGGACCAAATGGGAGGGGTAGACAATGGGGCTCCAGCCTGAGGTACCTGCAGGAAGGGGTGTCAAGGTTTGGGTCGCGGTTGGGTCAGGGACAGCCGTGGCCGGTCGAGCCTCCAGGAGTGCCACCCTGGTTTGGACGTCTGTAACTGAGGTAGACAAGGATGACACCATCGTGTGTAATTGTGAGATAGCTGATGATATTGATTGAAGGGATGCCTGTTGGGTACTGGGTCCTGCTGCTGGTGGGGGAAAGAGGAGTTTGAAGAGCTCGGCTTTCCTCGCTGTGGCGGGGAAGGGCACACCTCTGCGTCTGAGCTCTGCCGTCAGTTTGGGGATAGTCCATCCCCTGAGGGACTGCACGCTGCCGCTCTCTGAGACCAAGGAAGGTGACAGAGGGGCCGTGAAGTCTTCGCTGCCGGCCTGAGACATAGTTGATCTGGTGAGGATCTCCTGTCTCGAGTTTTTATTTTTTTGGTTGACTGTAACCTATTGGGGGTGACATGAATTTCAAGTTTTTTCTTTGATCCCCTGAGTCATACTTACCCGATTTATCCTCCCATTCTTCTTTTTTTTTTTTTTTTTTTTACCTGGGGAGATATCGTCCAACCTGGTGCAAGGTGTACCTACTGAACTTTGACTGACCTAGAGAAAATGAAAGGTGATAATTCGTGAAGGGATTGTTAACTAACTTGAAGCAACGATTCGTATGGTGCTTGCAATCTTGTGACAACGAAATGATTCGAAATGTTTGCCTTGATTATGAAATGAATGAACTGCATGACAAAGGTCCGGCGTGGTCGTATCGTGACTGATGCGACCGTGAACCGGGCTCTGGAGTATGTACTGAAATGAGGCAACTGAAGAAACATTGGTGCACACCGGGACGAATCGGTGCTTGTTTGATGCATCTGGATTCGAATCGGAGCGCAGTAAAATGAAATGAGAGAAATGTTTACCTTGACCGAGGCTCGAATTGGTTGTGCCGTATTTTGCGACTGGCAACGAACCGAGCTCTGGTATAGGTATGGATACGGCCAAAACAAGTGAGGCATTCCGTGACGAATCGGTGCATCTCGGATGCGACTGGTTTCGAAACGGTGATGCTGTGGGAGTGAAATGGTAGAAATTGCATGACAGAGACATGGATCAGTCGCCCGATATCTGCGACTAGCTGTGATCCGGACTCTGGAGCATGTTTGAGAAATGAGGCCGAGCCCTGGGGCACGCCGTAACGAATCGGTGCATGGAAGATGCAACTGGATTCGAAGCGGGGCGCGGTAAGTGCAGGTGTAACATATCGTTTGCCATGACGGAGGCGCGAATCGGTCGTGCTGTTGTAGCGACTGACTACGAATCGGACTCCGGAGCATGTACTGAAATGTGGCCAACCCTGGGGCACGCCGAGACGAATCGGTGCATTTCCATGCGACTGAATTCATGTCGGAACGTGATACGTGGTAATGAAATGATAACCATGACAGAGGTACGAATGACTGAAAATAACGTAACTCTGGAGCATGTACTGAAATGAGGCCGTAACTACTGGGGCACACCGGAGCGAATCGGCGCATCTTTTAGGTGCGACTGGATTCGAATCGGAGCGCGGTAGGTGACTGAAATGAGAAATGATTGAAATGATTTGAAATGTTAGAAATGAGTTTAGAAATGTTTCAGAAATGAGACATGATTGGCATCGAACTGACTTGATCTGATGGATTTGAGAATTGCGACTCGCTGTGGCTGTCTACAGACGTGTGTCAAATTATCGACATGCTAGAAATGAAGCGACGTCTGCGTCGCGGTGGTTTTTTCGAGTAAGGCGAAATGGTAACATAACGATAGTACGAGTGATATACATTGCGGTTACGTTTGTAAAATGCGAGTGATACGTAATTTGAAATGACGGTTTAGTGACATGACATGAAACGTAAAAGAAAGTCCGATGGGACCCTACCTGCAACAGCCAAGCGAGACGCGTGGTACGAACTGCGAGCGGTAAACACGGACTTCGAAAGTTTGAGCACGGAAGTAAGGAATACGGGATCTTGCGAGGCAAGAACTTGCGGGCGCTGGTATTCGAGTAGTCGGCCTAGTGACGTAACGTATCGCGCACAGGAAACCGACAAGCACCACAGGTGAGCGGGCTGCTTAAATACCCCCCGGGCTCCTCCCATAAATTCAGGCCACCATACTGGCCTTCCTACTTATGGTCGGAGCCCTATGTCCGATATGGACATAGATAACATTTATAGTTAAGATAAGACTTACCATCGGAAATAGACCTGGAAGTGTGGACTTACCATATGAAATGGACCTGAAAGTGTGCCTTGGTCTAATGGCCGGTATATATATATATATATACATACAGTAAAACCTTGATTTGAGAGAGTTTTGCAAGACAAGCAAAATTTTTTAATAAATTTTGACTTGATATACAAACGAAGTCTTGATATACAAGTAGCGTCATGTCACAACTGAGTATAAAAGAGAAAAGAGGCGCCTCTAAGTGTAGCAATATGGTTACAATTAACCACTTGCCATCAAATAACGGTGGGGCGATGTGGCTCTCGTTCTGGGAAGCCATGCTTTGACAGCGTCCCAGAATGGCCACTCTCGCCTGTGGGGGTGCGCATCGCAGCGATTGTGGCCACGCCGTGTTGCTAGGACACGTAATACTTCATATTCCCATCTCACACGTTCCTGGATAAGCTCTCAAAGTTTGGGTGCTGCAGCAACAACCAGCAGGATACTGGTTCAAGTCACAAAGTAGATATTTGCCAGCACACCATGGATCGACACAAAGTAGCATCCAAACGCATAGTTTATTGCATGATCACAACACAAGAAGAGTGCAACGTTTCGGAGTCAACCAGAACCCCTTTGTCAAGCATGTTGCACTCTTCTTGTGTTGTGATCATGCAATAAACTATCCGTTTGGACGCTACTTTGTGTTGATCCATGGTGTGCTGACAAATATCTACTTTGTGTTGCTAGGACATAGCGCGACCCCGATCTCTGTAAAGATCGCCTCCGCGGCTCTTTAACCATGTGATTGGCTGTGTCCAATCACAGCCGGTCACATGTAAACACAGAGATGCCGGTAATCGGCGCTCCTTGCCTCACACTGACAGAATGTGTGGCGAGGACAGACGATCAGCGGCATCTCCTCACAGGGGACAACAAAACATGTAATCAGGGCCCTGATTACATTATAGCGCCACCAGTGTCACCAATCAGTGCCCACCATTCCCCAACAGTGCCAGCAATCAGTGCCCACCAGTGCCATCAATCAGTGCCCACAAGTGCCACCAATCAGTGCCCATTAGTGATGCCAGTCAGTGCTGGCTATTAGTGCAGCCTATCAGTGCTGCCCATCAATGCCCATCAGTGCCACCCATCAATGCCCATCAGTGCCGCCTATCCATGCTTATCAGTGCCACCTATCAGTGCCTGTCAGTGCCACCTATTAGTGCCTGTCAGTGCCGCCTATCAGTGCTCGTCAGTGCCATATATCAGTGCCACCTAAAGGTGCCCATAAGTGTGGCATATTAGTGCCTCCTCATCAGTGCCACCTAATGAGTGCCCATAAGTGCCACCTCGTCAATGCCCACCAGTTCAGCCTATCAGTGCCCATCAGTGCCACCTCATCAGCGCACATCAGTGATGGAGAAAAATTACTTATTTTCAAGATTTACTGACAGAAACTAAGTAAACAAAATTTTTTTTCAACATTTTTGGACTTTTTAAAAAAATTTTTTAGTAAAAAATAAAAGTCCCAGCAGTGATTAACCACTTCCCGCCCGGCCTATAGCGGAATGACGGCCGGGCGGTGGTTCAGTTATCCTGACTGGGCGTCATATGACGTCCTTCAGGATAACATGCCGCAGCGCGCCCCCGGGGGCGCGCATCGCGGCGATCGGTGGACCGGTGTGTCAGTCTGACACACCGCTACACCGATCTTGGTAAAGAGCCTGCGGCGGAGGCTCTTTACCACGTGATCAGCCGTGTCCAATCACGGCTGATCACGCTGTCAATAGGAAGAGCCGTTGATCGGCTCTTCCTCACTCGCGTCTGACAGACGCAAGTAGAGGAGAGCCGATCGGCGGCTCTCCTGGCAGGGGGGGTCTGCGCTGATTGTTTATCAGCGCAGCCCCCCCGCAGATCACCACACTGGACCACCAGGGATCACCACTAGGACCACCAGGGAAGGGAAACATGTGGATGGCCAGGTATGTACCCCATGGCCATCCACATGTGCCCAGTCAGTGCCAAATCTGTGGCAATCAGTGCCCACAAATGGGCACTGATTGGCACAATTATGTTGCAGTGATGCCCAGCAATGCCACACTTAGGGGCATCACTGCCATCAATTAGTATCATCAGTGCCACCCATCACTGTCCATCGGTGCCACCTGTCTGTGCCCATCTGTGCCCACCTATCAGTGCCCATCCGTGCCTATCTGTGCCAACTATCAGTGCCACCCATAACTACCCATCAACGCCACCTACGAGTGCCCATCAATGCCACCTACGAGTGCCCATCAGTGCCGCCTATCAGTGGCCATCGTGCCACCTATCAGTGCCCATCAGTGCCACCTACCAGTGCCACCTATCAGTGCCCATTAGTGCCACCTATCAGTGCGCATCAGTGCCGCCTATCAGTGCCCATCATCAGTGCCCGTCAGTGCCACCTCATCAGTGCCACCTCATTGGTGCCTCCTCATCGGTGCCCATCAGTGCCGCCGTATCAGTGCCCGTCAGTGCAGCCATATCAGTGCCCGTCATTGAAGAAGAAAACGTACTCATTTACAAAAATTTTTAACAGAAACAAAGAAAAACGTGTTTTTTTTCAAAATTTTCGGTCTTTTTTTATTTGTTGCGCAAAAAATAAAAACCCCAGAGGTGATCAAATACCACCAAAAGAAAGCTCTATTTGTGGGAACAAAATGATAAAAAATTTGTTTGGGTATAGTGTAGCATGACCGCGCAATTGTCATTCAAATTGTGACAGCGCTGAAAGCTGAAAATTGGGCTGGGCGGGAAGGTGTCTAAGTGCCTGGTATTGAAGTGGTTAAATACCACCAAAAGAAAGCTCTACTTATGTGAAGAAATGTATAAAAATTTCATTTGGGTACAGTGTAGCATGACCACGCAATTGTCATTCAAATTGCGACAGCGCTGAAAGCTGAAAAATGGCCCGGGCAGGAAGGTGTATAAGTGCCCTGTAAGCAAGTGGTTAATGAAGGTACAGCATTTAGTAACATATTGCTACACTTAGAGGCGCCTCTCTTCTCTTTTATACTCTGTAGCTCCTGCTGGATTTTGCTTCTAATCCCCTTGTGGAGGCTTCCATTTGTGGATGGACATTTTATTGTTACACAACCTCACATTGCTATAATCTTTTTCTATGGACTATAAACTGAAGGACCTATGAATAAATGACTGTGGCTGAGTTTCCATTATTTCTTTTGGGGAAATTCGCTTTGATTACAAGCATGTTTCTGGAATGAATTATGCTCACGATCCAAGGTTTTACTATATATATATGTATATATATATATATATATATATATATATATATATATATATATATATACACAGTGGCTTGCGAAAGTATTCGGCCCCCTTGAACTTTTCAACCTTTTGCCACATTTCAGGCTTCAAACATAAAGATATAAAATTTTAATTTTTTGTGAAGAATCACCAACAAGTGGGACACAATTGTGAAGTGGAACGAAATCTATTGGATATTTTAAACTTTTTTAGCAATTAAAAAACTGAAAAGTGGTGCGTGCAAAATTATTCGGCCCCTTTACTTTCAGTGCAGCAAACTCACTCCAGAAGTTCAGCGAGGATCTCTGAATGATCCAATGTTGTCCTAAATGACTGATGGTGATAAATAGAATCCACCTGTGTGTAATCAAGTCTCTGTATAAATGCACCTGCTCTGTGATAGTCTCAGGGTTCTGTTGAAAGCGCAGAGAGCATCATGAAGACCAAGGAACACACCAGGCAGGTCCGTAATACTGTTGTGGAGAAGTTTAAAGCTGGATTTGGATACAAAAAGATTTCCCAAGCTTTAAACATCCCAAGGAGCACTGTGCAAGCGATCATTTTGAAATGGAAGGAGTATCAGACCACTGCAAATCTACCAAGACCTGGCTGTCCCTCTAAACTTTCAGCTCAGACAAGGAGAAGACTGATCAGAGATGCAACCAAGAGGCCCATGATCACTCTGGATGAACTGCAGAGAACTACAGCTGAGGTGGGAGAGTCTGTCCATAGGACAACAATCAGTCGTACACTGCACAAATCTGGCCTTTATGGAAGAGTGGCAAGAAGAAAGCCATTTCTCAAAGATATCCATAAAAAGTCTCGTCTAAAGTTTGCCACAAGCCACCTGGGAGACACACCAAACATGTAGAAGAAGGTGCTCTGGTCTGATGAAACCAAAATCGAACTTTTTGGCCACAATGCAAAACGATATGTTTGGCGTAAAAGCAACACAGCTCATCACACTCAACACACCATCCCCACTGTCAAACATGGTGGTGGCAGCATCATGGTTTGGGCCTGCTTTTCATCAGCAGGGACAGGGAAGATGGTTAAAATCGAGGGGAAGATGGATGCAGCCAAATACAGGACCATTCTGGATGAAAACCTGTTGGAGTCTGCAAAAGACCTGAAACTGGGACGGAGATTTATCTTCCAACAAGACAATGATCCCAAACATACAGCAAAATCTACAAAGGAATGGTTCACAAATAAACATATCCAGGTGTTAGAATGGCCAAGTCAAAGTCCAGACCTGAATCCAATCGAGAATCTGTGGAAAGAGCTGAAAACTGCTGTTCACAAACGCTCTCCATCCAACCTCACGGAGCTCGAGCTGTTTTGCAAGGAAGAATGGGCAAGAATTTCAGTCTCTCGATGTGCAAAACTGATAGAGACATACCCCAAGCGACTTGCAGCTGTAATCGCAGCAAAAGGTGGCTCTACAAAGTATTAACGCAAGGGGGCCGAATAATTTTGCACGCCCCACTTTTCATTTTTTTATTAGTTAAAAATGTTTCAAAAATCCAAAAGATTTCGTTCCACTTTACAATTGTGTCCCATTTGTTGGTGATTCTTCACAAAAAATAAAATTTTTATATCTTTATGTTTGAAGTCTGAAATGTGGCAAAAGGTTGAAAAGTTCAAGGGGGCCGAATACTTTCGCAAGCCACTGTATATATATATATATATATATATATATATATATATATATATATATATATATATATATATACAGTATCTCACAAAAGTGAGTACACCCCTCATTTATGTAAATATTTTTTTCTATCTTTTCATGTGACAACACTGAAGAAATGACACTTTGCTACAATGTAAAGTAGTGAGTGTACAGCTTGTATAACAGTGTAAATTTGCTGCCCCGCAAAATAACTCAACACACAGCCATTAATGTCTAAGCCACTGGCAACAAAAGTGAGTACACCCCTAAGTAAAAATGTCCACATTGGGCCCAATTAGCCGTTTTCCCTCCCCGGTGTCATGTGACCCGTTAGTGTTACAAGGTCTCAGGTGTGAATGGGGAGCAGGTGTGTTAAATTTGGTGTTAGCGCTCTCACTCTCTTATACTGGTTACCGGAAGTTCAATATGGCACCTCATGGCAAAGAGCTCTCCAAGGATCTGAAAAATTGTTTCTCTAAAAGATGGCCTAGGCTATAAGAAGATTGCCAAGACCCTGAAACTGAGCTGCAGCATGGTGGCCAAGACCATACAGTGGTTTAACAGGACAGGTTCCACTCAAAACAGGCCTGGCCATGGTTGACCAAAGAAGTTGAGTGCAAGTGCTCAGCAACATATCCAGATGTTGTCTTTGGGAAATAGACATATGAGTGCTGCCAGCATTGCTGCAGAGGTTGAAGGGGTGGGGGGTCAGCCTGTCAGTGCTCAGACCATACGCCGCATACTGCATCAAACTGGTCTCCATGGCTCTCGTCCTAGAAGGAAGCCTCTTCTAAAGATGATGCACAAGAAAGCCCGCAAACAGTTTGCTGACAACAAGCAGACTAAGGACATGGATTACTGGAACCATGTCCTGTGGTCTGATGAGACCAAGATAAACTTATTTGGCTCTGATGGTGTCAAGCGTGTGTGGCGGCAACCAGGTGAGGAGTACAAAGACAAGTGTGTCTTGCCTACAGTCAAGCATGGTGGTGGGAGTGTCATGATCTGGGGCTGCATAAGTGCTGCTGGCACTGGGGAGCTACAGTTCATTGAGGGAACCATGAATGCCAACATGTACTGTGACATACTGAAGTAGAGCATGATCCCTTCCCTTCGGAGACTGAGCCACAGGGCAGAATTCCAACATGATAACGGCCCCAAACACACATCCAAGACGACCACTGCCTTGCTAAAGAAGCTGAGGGTAAAGGTGATGGATTGGTCAAGCATGGTCTCCAGACCTAAACCATATTGAGCATCTGTGGGGCATCCTCACACAGAAGGTGGAGGAGCACAAGGTCTCTAACATGCACCAGCTCTCATATGTCGTCATGGAGGAGTGGAAGAGGACTCCAGTGACAACCTGTGAAGCTCTGGTGAACTTCATGCCCAAGAGGGTTAAGGCAGTGCTGGAAAATAATGGTGGCCACTCAAAATATTGACACTTTGGGCCCAATTTGGACATTTTCACTTAGGGGTGTACTCACTTTTTTTGCCAGCGGTTTAGAAATTAATGGCTGTGTGTTGAGTCATTTTGAGGGGACAGTAAATTTACACTGTTATACAAGCTGTACACTCACTACTTTACATTGTAGCAAAGTGTCATTTCTTCAGTGTTGTCACATGAAAAGATAGAATAAAATATTTACAAAAATGTGAGGGGTGTACTCACTTTAGTGAGATACTGTATATATATATATATATATATATATATATATATATATATATATATATAGTGTTTTTAACCTGCCTTACCAGTTTTGGGGGTTTGTGAAGGGGGGGGGGATTGCACCTTCATAAACTATCTGCTTCTGTTTTTGTCAATGACAGATTCTGTGTGTGCTGAGATGATCAGTAGAGAACATCTCCCCTGATCATCTCAGTTTCATAAACTGCTAACGATTTGAGATGAGCTGCAATCATCAGGATTGCAGCTCATCTCGGTTTTATAAACGCACACCTTAGTCTATAACTTTTACCTATGTAGGAAACAAGCACACTCCCATCAAGGAATAATGAAGATTAAATTTGCAAAAAATTATTGGCTAAATCCACAAGGCCTTTATTCCCCATATGATGGCTTTTTAGAATAACAAATGCAATAAATTTCGAGGTTGAATGAAAAGCTGCAATATTAAAAGTTTGGCAGTTAATTGAGTTGAATTAGAGGCCCCATACCCATGCCATAATGCTGCAGTGGCGAGATCCTGGGAGTACAGTATTGAGCACCTCAAATCTCATAAGATGCTCCAATACAGTGCAGGAATGTGCTCTCATGAAATCTGGGATCCTCGTCATTCGCAGGATCTTGCTGAAAGTATTGAGACTATTGCTTAGGCACTTTGCGTAATTTAAGTATATTTGCTCTTTATTTATTTTTTTACATTTAAAGATGTACAGTGGGGACGTAAAGTATTCAGACCCCCTTAAATTTTTCACTCTTTGTTATATTGCAGCCATTTGCTAAAATCATTTAAGTTCATTTTTTTCCTCATCAATGTACACACAGCACCCCATATTGACATAAAAACACAGAATTGTTAACATTTTTGCAGATTTATTAAAAAAGAAAAACTGAAATATCACATGGTCCTAAGTATTCAGACCCTTTGCTCAGTATTTAGTAGAAGCACCCTTTTGATCTAATACAGCATGAGTCTTTTTGGGAAAGATTCAACAAGTTTTTCACACCTGGATTTGGGGATCCTCTGCCATTCCTCCTTGCAGATCCTCTCCAGTTCTGTCAGGTTGGATGATAAACGTTGGTGGACAGCCATTTTTAGGTCTCTCCAGAGATGCTCAATTGGGTTTAGGTCAGGGCTCTGGCTGGGCCATTCAAGAACAGTCACGGAGTTGTTGTGAAGCCACTCCTTCGTTATTTTAGCTGTGTGCTTAGGGTCATTGTCTTGTTGGAGGGTAAACCTTCGGCCCAGTCTGAGGTCCTGAGCACTCTGGAGAAGGTTTTTGTCCAGGATATTCCTGTACTTGGCCGCATGACTGCTGAGGCGCAATGGGCCCAGGTCCAATTACTGTAACATGGATGTATAGACAACCCCCCCTTGCCCCCTCAATCCTTTAAATAAACACACTTACAACCAATAGGTTGGAAAGGGCAAGGCCACAGCTTTATTAAATCCAAACATAACATGTGAACACTTTTCAACTAGTGCCAGTCACAGTTGTACTGTGAGCACATAATTCCAACAGTGAGGAAGGGGGGCCTGTCCTTACCATAAGTGCTGGACAGGCCGCCTAATTCCGATTTCCATCAAGGGCATAGCCCATTACAGCCATTTTATGCTGGCAAGGTCAAGAAACCGCAGCAAGCTGTGACATACCAACGAAAAATTGGGGTGGGAGGGTGGGCAGCTCTTCCAAACACGTTCCTTGAAAGACCCAGAATTCTCTGGGGCATAACTTTTTCTGAGCTCAGGCCCAGCCCCACCCCCCCTAACAACCAATCCTTGGTGACCACTCAGCCACCTTGTCCCACCCCTGGCCATGCCCCCATCAGTCAAGGCTCTCTCTCCCTAAAGGGGCTCAGGAGGCCTTCATGACTGCTGAGGCGCAATGGGCCCAGGTCCAATTACTGTAACATGGATGTATAGACAAAACCTTCCCCCCCTTGCCCCCTCAGTCCATTAAATAAACACACTTACAATCCAAGGATAACATGTGAACACTTTTCAACTAGTGCCAGTCACAGTTGTACTGTGAGCACATAATTCCAACAGTGAGGAAGGGTGGCCTGTCCTTACCATAAGTGCTGGACAGGCTGCCTAATTCCGATTTCCATGAAGGGCATAGCCCATTACAGCCATTTTATGCTGGCAAGGTCAAGAAACCGCCACCCGACAGTCAGTGGATAACTGACGGGCGCCCCACTGCAGCCAGCACTTGTTCCACGCCGTGCTGCAGGCCAAGATTAAAGATATCCAAACCGGTGTCGTTAAGGTGAACGCCATCCGATCTCAGCAAATCACCACTAGCACCTTCCAAATCCTTATGCCGGACAACAAACCCCCCGATCTGCTGAACAAACTTGGAGACCTGGGTGTTAACTTTGCGACTGAAGCGTTCCAGGCGTGGGCCAGGTATCTCCCGAGCCTAAAGCAAACAAGGCACTATTTTGGACCAAATGAGAATCAAGTTGGTAAAAACTGCATAACACTGGGCGATGTCTCGCTTGATAGCGGAAATTAAATCCACGGAGCGGATCCTGGCGAGATCAAGGGCGAAACCCAAATTCTTGCCGTAGTTCCGAACATCCGACCGACGAGCGGCCCAGTAGATGAAAGAATCTCCAACTATCCATATTTGCGCCAGGTAACAACCTGAAAATTAAAACAGCAGATGTGGGCGGACGTACAGCGAAAAACAAGAAGATTCCCACCTACCCAGACGCTGGAGTTCTGTATCAGAGAAACCCATACCAGAAGCAGCGGTGGCAGCGTCGATGCGAAACGAGTGGGTAGCGAAATCGCGCGAAGGGAGGCCCATGATCTCGAGGCAGCGACGGAAAACCAGTAAAAATTTAAACCTGCTCTGGGAAGAGGAATCAGCATGAACGAAAAAGACGGGGGACGGGGGCGCGCGGACAGAAAGGGGGAGGCTAGCGACACAGGGCAAAAGGGGCCACCACAAGGATACAGAACAACTCTTCTGCCCTTGCCAAAGCTGTCAGTCTTTGAGGTACGCAACAACACCGTCATGCAGCGCTCAGAGAAGGAAACATCCTCCATCCGAATGCCGCCGGCCGAGGACGTGGATTTTGAAACCAGTTCGCCAATGCGAAAGGCACCAAAAAACGCCCAGGAGAAGGCAACTTGAAAAAGAAGGGTCTCAAACAAAGAGGAGCACACGGACGGCAACAGAGAAAGGATACCGGATAGAATATGAAGGGAAACCGGGCGCCGAGAATCGGGAGAGTGAGTAGCACGTCTCCAGCCCCGTATGACCCGTCCCACCCCAGGAGCTAGAACCAAAAGGACAATGCAGACATGGTAGACGAAACCGTGGAACCCCAAACCCCTTTCTGCAGCAAATAGCCTAGGTAGATGAACAAAGCCATGTATCTGTCATATGGAGAAGAGATTGAAAACTCACCGCCCGACACTTGGACCCATTCGTCCCACACACGACGGTACGATGCCCACATTCGCAGGGACAGCGAAGCCGGAGGAGGTCTAACAGGCGTCGGAAACGAGGTTCCACAAGTTGGCCGGACAGGGGAGGCCCTCCGGAGAAGCCGATGGGGCCAGAGAGCGAAAGCGATCGATCTGTAGACGAGAGAGAGCATCAGCTATATCGTTAGCAGTCCCGGGAACATGCCTGGCTCTAAAACAAATATTAAACTGCAAGCACTTTAAAACCAAAAAAAACGCAGTAGCGATACGACCGGAGGGGAACTAGCTGACTGTTTGTTAACCACCTGCGCCACGCTCATGTTGTCGAACCAGAAAACTACTTGGTGGTCGCGCAACCGTTCACCCCACAGCTTAAGAGCCACGATGATCGGGAAGAGCTCCAGCAGGGTGAGATTGCGCAACAAATCCATGCGGGCCCATGAGGCCGGCCAACACTCGGCGCCGAAACCACAGGAGCCTGCCGCATCAGTATACAGCTCCAGCTGTGAGTTCGGTACCTCCTCCCGAAGCCAACAAGACTGGCCATTGTAGGACTGGAGAAAAGTCAACCATATCCCCAAGTCGTCCCGCATGGGCTTGGTTATACCGACATAGTGGTGGGGGGCAGCCACCCCTTTCATGGCCCAAGCCAGGCATCTACAGAAAGCCCTCCCCATGCGGATGACTCTGCAAGCAAAGACCAAGTGACCCAGCAACGACTGCAGTTGTTTTAATTGCAATTTCCTAGCTCCTCTCGCCAAGCGGACCAGGGAGAAGAGCCTGGCCAGCTTGTCGCTGGGCAGCCGAAAAACCATCGCCACTGTGTCTATTTCTATGCCCAAAAAGGCCAAAACCATCACTGGGCCCTCGGTCTTGTCCACGGACAGTGCAACGGCAAACCGTCCACAGGTGTCCTGAAAAACAGAGAGGAGATGCTGACACCGACCACTATCCGCTGGGCCTACAATGAGGAAATCGTCTAAATAATGTAGTATGGATTGAAAACCAGCCTCCTGGGCGACTACCCATTCCAGGAAGCTACTGAAGAGCTCAAAGAAATAACACGATATGGCACAGCCCATGGGGAGGCACATGTCAAAAAAGTAGCTTTCCCGAAAGAAGCAGCCCAGGAGGTGGAAACACTCTGGGTGGACCTGGAGGAGGCGGAAGGCGGACTCAATGTCCGCCTTCTCCAACAAAGCCGACTGACCGGCAGCCCTAACCAAATCAAGCGCCTTGTCGAAAGAGGCGTAGTGGACCCTGGACTCCTCCTTATCGTTGCCGTCATTGACCGAGGAGCCAGAAGGGTAGGACAGGTGGTGAATCAGGCAAAATTTTCCCTCTGCCTTTTTGGGGACCACACCATAACCCTCAGGTTATGGTAAGGGGGAAAATCAAATGGGCCTGCTGTAATGGAATGTGATTATGAGCGTTATTGTGAAATGCCTATTTCTAATATAATTGCATAGATATAAGTGCTTATTTTCTTATAACCAGCTATTAGCCTTAATCATGCTCAAATTAGATGTCTGCCAGCTTCTCCATTCATGTGGAACAGAACTGCAAGAGTTAAAGAACAAAGCTAAGAAGAAGATTGCACCTATTTTCAGGCCTATGAGGCTGCACTCAAGACAAACAGGAACTGAAAATAAGACACCAAAATTAGCTATGATAGTCTGCTATCTCCTTATACAGATATAACCCAGCAAAGCTTACATTTCGTCACAATAATGAATATGTATAATTTGCGGTTTGTACACGCTTGTTTTATTTGATATTTGATTTGATAACGAAATATCGGGCTCAGTATATCATCTTGAGCCCAGGAAGTAAACGACAGAAGTACCAAACTTACTGAACGTGTCCGTGTCAGTGATTTGTGGTTGAATGTGCATGTTTTCACATTGAAGGTTAATTTGGCCAGGGGGACAGAAACAAGAGTACCGAGCGGTTCTGTTCGGTCCAAAACACCTGCCATACGCCCCATCTCCAGTTCCTTCTGAAGCTTCTCGGCCACGACGGACTCGAATTCAACCGCAGATTTCAAATTAGGCGCCATGGTAGGCACATCTGAAGGAGTGAAGGGAATCCAAAAACCACGGTCCAGGCCGTCTCTTAAGATCAAGGCCTCCCTATGAAGGGGGTACTGGTCTAACCAGGGAAGCATCTCTAAGATGTTCACTGGCGTCCTCTGGTTTAGAAAGGTCGGGCTTGGCTCCCGGCCTGGCGAGTGGTTGTTTTCCCCTCCGGAAGCACCGGCTGGCAGGGTGAGCACCCCCGCAACTGGAGCACCCGTGCTTAAAACGGCACGCGGTGTACCATTTGCAGTGGCTCTCATTGAACAGCCAGCAAATACCCTTTTTTGGGGCAGCCGACGCTCCAGAGGGAGCGCCGGCCGCGGGCTGAAAGGACGAAAGCCTGTGGGGGCACATAAGCAACAACCAGAGGCTACCGTCTTGGCAATCAAAACGAAACTCCTTACGTGCCGCCATCTTTTGGCGAAACTGGGTGTCGTAATGAAACCAACACTGGCCCCCGTAAACCTTATAGGCACCCCAAATAAGATCTAAGTAGCAAAAGAGAGATGCGGCCAACTCCAGGAACCGCTCACAAAGCACTCCCGCTTAAGAGCAGAACCCTTGAAGCCAATTCCCGAATGTCCGAGGAAGCTGTTTTGATTTGTCGCCCTGCGCAGAGACGTCAACCCGACGAGATTTGGCGATCGTCTCCCGGTCAGTAGGGACGAGCGAGAGAAAATCGATAAATTCGCGACGCCAGATCTTGCCCTTAACCTCCTTCGTCAGGTGCATGCCAGTAGGTGAAACCGCCCACAATGCGCAGCCGGAAGTGGAACCCGAACCAACCGCTGGACCCGATACCCCCATCCGGGTCAGGACCGATTGGACAACCGTCGCTATGCGTTCGTCTGGTGGGCCTGATACGGGAGCGTCATTGGACCTACCCCAAATTAAATCACAGTCATACTCACTGATGCGCGGGGGCAGAGCTGACGAAGGGCGACCAGCAGCAGGTCCAGGCGGAACTTCCAGAGCAGGATCGACCGTGGTAGCTGGCAGATGCCTGAGATGTCCATCCCCTGGAGGAACGGTGGCACCTGGCAAGGCAAGAGAGTGATGACTGAAGGAGAGGTCCAGGGGGAGGGGTCTGACCACCGACCCTGAGGATCCCGGGTGGCCAAGGACAGCAGCTGAGCGGCAACAGGAGCAAACGTGGAATCCAGGACCCGAAGTGGGAGCAGAAGACATTCCGGGAATGGAGTAGTAGTCTCCCGAGACGAGGCTGGGTTGTGGCGGCAGGCAGCCCGCGGGAACCTCCCGCCCAGCCGGGCGCAGGGAGGTGCGGATACGCTGGAGGCCACGGACAGGGGAGGGCGGCTGGGGCAGATGGACCATCTCCCACCCTGCTGGGCGCAGGGAGATGCGGACATGCATGGGTCTGCTGGGAGGGGTGAGTGGCTGGTGCAGCGTGGCCATCTCCCGCCCATCTAGGCGCAGGGAGACCTGGGCAGTCAGGAGACAAGCGCTGGGGGAGCAACATGTGGAGCAGAGCGATTTCCCACCCAGCCGGGTGCAGGGAGATTAAGGGCAGACAGCATATGTTGGGCAGAGTGCACTGGCACACTTAAATATCCCGCCCTGCTGGGCGCAGAGAGAGAAGGGGCCACTGGGGGCAGCAGCGCTGACACAGGGAGAGCCGCAGAGTCTACCGACAGACCGGAGGGGATGCACCGGAGGCTCCTGGAAGGAGATCACTGGGACGGTCTGACCTGGCAGCGGACCCCCGGGAGGAATGGCGTGGAAACCCTCCAGCATCCATTCCCCCACGGACCAGGGGGGCGGGCCCAGGTACGAAGGCAGCATCCACCCAGCTGGGCGCATGGAGGCATCCAGGGGAAGGGACAGCAGGACCGGAGCGTGACTCTGGGGCTCCGAGCCGCGGAAGACACTGGTGGGGGGGGGCCCGCCGGGGAGAACCCCGGCGGCGGGGGACAGGTTTTTTGGACCTGCTAGGAGGGGGAGAGCTGTCACATGGGGCCGCATTGGCATCAGGGGAGCAGGGAGGGCAGGCAGGCCTGTAAGAGACCCTGGAAGGACTGGGGCTCAAACGGGATGGGGGGCAGGCCCTCCGCCAGGCCCTGGGAGCCGAGGATCCCGCTGCAGGTACCGCATGTGAAGGAGAGGGGGGAGAGGAAACCACCTCAGGGGAGAGGAGGGAGAAGAGCCAGTCAGCCTGGCCATGCAGGGCCAGTTCATGGACCCTGGCCAACAGGAGCTCGGTGTCCATGGCTGAGGGACAGGGTCAGTGGTCAGCTCACCAGCTCTTCCAAACACGTTCCTTGAAAGACCCAGAATTCTCTGGGGCATAACTTTTTCTGAGCTCAGGCCCAGCCCCATCCCCCCTAACAACCAATCCTTGGTGACCACTCAGCCACCTTGTCCCACCCCTGGCCATGCCCCCATCAGTCAAGGCTCTCTCTCCCTAAAGGGGCTCAAGAGGTCTTCATTCATCTTTACTCGATTGCAACCAGTCGTCCTGTCCCTGCAGCTGAAAAACAACCCCACAGCATGATGCTGCCACCACCATGCTTCACTGTTGGGACTGTATTGGACAGGTGATGAGCAGTGCCTGGTTTTCTCCACACATACCGCTTAGAATTAAAGGGCAAAAAGTTCTATCTTGGTCTCATCAGACCAGAGAATCTTATTTCTCACCATCTTGGAGTCCTTCAGGTGTTTTTTTTAGCAAACTCCATGTGGGCTTTCATGTGTCTTGCACTGAGGAGAGGCTTCCGTCGGGCCACTCTGCCATAAAGCCCTGACTGGTGGAGGGCTGCAGTGATGGTTGACTTTCTACAACTTTCTCCCATCTCCCGACTGCATCTCTGGAGCTCAGCCACAGTGATCTTTGGGTTCTTCTTTACCTCTCTCACCAATGCTATCCCCCCCCCCCCCCCCCGATAGCACAGTTTGGCCGGACGGCCAGCTCTAGGAAGGGTTCTGGTCGCCCCAAACATTTTCCATTTAAGGATTATGGAGGCCACTGTGCTCTTAGGAACTGCCAGGCTTCCACGTAACAGACAGGTGAGCCCGATGTAGCAGGGGGAGGCCTCCCTTATGTATCTGGTTCCCGGCCCCTGGTAGTATGGACAGGAGGCACGGGAGCACAGAATGGTATGAGAGCCTGGCGGGTTAGCTGCAGGAGGATCCCGGTAAAGGTGGTTATTGAGATCACCAGTCAACTGAAGCACAAGCAGCAGGTGCAGAGCAGGAGTGGAGCAAGCAGGTCGGGTCACTGGCAGAGGTCGGCAACAGGCGGGCAACGTGTTACAGAGGAGCAGGCAGATTCGTAGTCAGGACAGTCCGGGATCAGTGGCAGGCAGCAAGCAAGGAGAATCAAAGACAGGCCTGTGGTCAGGAGGTCAGGTTCAAAACAGGAAGCAGGTTCAGGGATACAGGGAGCTGAAGATCGGACAGCACCGAGCCCCCTGTGCAGACAGCCTAAATAGGCAGATTGGCGCCAAACGCCGGGCGCCGGGCACCGGCGCGCGCCCCCGCACACACGCACGCGCCCGCACGCCGGCACCCGTGGCGGCGGGCACGGGAACGCGCGCGCCGACGCGCCCCAACGCACCGTGATGCACACCAGCAGCGCGTCTGCCCATGGGGACTCTCTGAGAGTGCCCCCCCCCCTCAAGGGCAGCCTCCGGATGTCCAACTGAGCCAATCTGGTGGCGTGAGTACTCCTGAACGTCCTCAGGAGCTCTTCGGCATGTAAGTTGCCCTCTGGCTCCCAGGAGTTGTCCTCTGGTCCGTACCCCCTCCACTTGATCAGGTATTGCAATTGGTTGTGTCTTTTCCTGCAATCCAAGATAGCCTCCACTTCGAATTCTTCTTCGTTATCGATAATTATGGGCTCCGGTGGGTCAGTACTTCAGCCAGCAAAGGTGTTGGGTATAACAGGTTTCAACAATGATAAATGAAAGACCGGGTGAATCTTCAGGGTACTAGGTAAGTTGAGTTCGTAGGCCACGTTGTTAATTCTCTTTTTGACTGAGAACGGACCCATAAATTTGGGGCCCAATTTCCTTGAAGGGCAGGCCATTCTTACATTGGTTGTGGACAACCAAACCTGGTTGCCAGGTTCCAGGATGAGCTCTTCCCGCCTCTTCTTGTCAAACATTTTCTTATTACACTCTTGGGTCTTAGCCATGGTTTCCTGCAAGAGTTTGTTGTTGGTAAGAAAAAAGTCCATGGTTTCAGAGACCGCAGGGATAGCACATTCGGGTAAAGACCTGGGCAGGAAGGACGGGTGGAAACCGTAATTGGCAAAGAAGGGCATTTGCTTAATGGCCAAATGTAAAGAGTTGTACGAGAACTCAGCAATTGGCAGGAGAGAAACCCAGTCGTCCTGTGAGAAAGATGAAAAACAACGGAGGTACTGCTCCAAGGTTTGATTAGTTCTCTCCGTCTGCCCATTAGTCTGGGGATGGTAAGCAGAGGAGAGTGCCAGCTCAATTTCCAGGGAATCACAGAGAGCCTTCCAAAACCGAGAGGTGAACTGAACACCACGATCAGATATGATGTTTGATGGGACTCGGTGCAGCCTAACAATTTCCTTGATGAAGACCCTTGCTGTCTCCATAGCCAAAGGCGTGCCCTTCATAGGCAAAAAGTGAGCCAACTTGGTTAACCTGTCTACGACGACGAAGATGGAGGAGAAGCCTTCTGCCTGGGGAAGCTCTACGATAAAATCCATTGATATCATCTTCCACGGTCTTTCCGGGACAGGTAATGGTTTTAGCAGACCCCAGGCTCTTGTCCGGCTATTTTTGCTCCGAGCACAGATAGTACAAGATTCTACATAGTTCTTGCAGTCGTTCGCCAACAGAGGCCACCAAAATGTGTGCTGGACTAATTCAGTCGTCTTTAGCACACCAAAGTGTCCAGCCATCTTGTGATCATGGCAGAGCTCTAGCACTGCCACCCTCAGATCTTCAGGGACCACGATTTTACCCTTGTACCAAAAGAGGCCATCCTGGGCCCTCACCTCATCTCCGGAAGTCGGGATCCAATTTGAGGAGGCTTGTTTTATGCGGGATAGCAGATTCCCTTGGAGTAAAAGAAAATTTCCGGATGAAAGAATAGTGTCCGGATGCACAGGTTTGCCGGAATCAGAGAACATACGGGAGAGAGCGTCCGGCTTGATGTTTTTGGAACCAGGTCTGTATGTTATATGGAACTGAAATCTGGAGAAAAATAGGGCCCACCTTGCTTGCCGTGGTTTCAGTCTCTTGGCTGTTCGGAGGTACTCCAGATTCTTATGATCCGTATAGACCAGGATGGGATGTGCTGCACCCTCCAGTAAATAACGCTACTCCTCCAAAGCGGACTTGATGGCCAGAAGCTCCCGATCACCAACATCGTAATTTCTCTCCGCTGAAGAGAGTTTGCGGGAGAAAAAGGCCACTGGGTAGAGAAGGGCCTTTGGACCTTGCCGTTGGGACAGAACAGCTCCGACTGCAACCTCTGAAGCGTCCACTTTGAGTACGAATGGTAGAGCAGGGTCCGGGTGTTTTAAGATAGAAGCAGAGGTGAACAGCTCCTTGAGTTTTTCGAAGGCGGACTGCGCCTTAGAAGACCACTGGAACCGATTCCCTTGTTTGGTTACTTCGGTGATGGGGGCAATTATTGCAGAGAAGGCCCTAATGAACTTCCTGTAAAAGTTAGAGAAGCCAATGAACCTTTGAACCCCTTTCTTATCGGAGGGAGCGGGCCATTCCAGAATGGCTGATACCTTTTGAGGGTCCATTTTAATACCTTCAACAGAGATGATTAGGCCTAGAAACTGGATACTTTGAAATTCGAATTGGCATTTTTCCGGTTTAGCATAAAGTCCATGCTGCCTGAGGCGAGCTAACACATTTCTGACGTGCCTGCGATGATCGGAGACTGAGGAGGAGAAGATCAGAATATCGTCTAGATAAACAATAACATATAGGTCCAGGAAGTCACGGAAAATGTCATTGACAAAATGCTGAAACGTTGCGGGTGCGTTGCACAGGCCGAAGGGCATAACAAGGTATTCGAAATGCCCGAATCTGGTGCGAAAAGCTGTTTTCCACTCATCTCCTTCCCGAATATGAATCAAGTTGTAGGCACCACGGAGATCTAATTTGGTAAAGATTACTGTGGATCCCAATCTCTGAAAGAGTTCAGGCACTAAAGGTAGAGGGTAACGGTTTTTGATTGTTATTTTGTTAAGTTCCCGATAATCAATACAAGGACGTAAGGAATGGTCCTTTTTCTCCACGAAGAATATACCAGCCCCAGCCGGAGAGGTAGATGGGCAGATAAACCCTTTCTTCAGGTTCTCATCAATGTATATTTTTAGGGTGTCCAACTCCTGCTCTGTTAATGGGAAAATCCTCCCAAAGGGAACTTCCGCTCCAGGTAATAGCTCGATTGGGCAATCGTAAGGCCTGTGGGAAGGTAGTGTCTCTGCTCCTTTTTTACTAAAAACGTCCAGAAAGTCCCAATAGGGTGCAGGGATCACCTGTTGTAACTCGAATTCGGTATCTAAACAGAGTAATAGGGTAGATTTAGCAGGATTCGTATGTAGGCAGTGTTGCCGGAAATATTCAGAAAGGAACTTGACTTCCCCGCTAGACCAGTCAATGCTGGGGTTATGGGCCTGCAACCATGGCATCCCCAGTATGATGGGAAAAAGAGGAGAGGAGATGGCATCCAGGCGCAGGAGTTCTTGATGGTTAGGGCCCATGGTGGCCAACAAAGGGATGGTCTCCTGCGTGACGGGACCGGAACGAAGAGAGGAGCCATCAGCGAGATGTACAGCAAGTCCCCGAACTTTAGACTGGAGAGGGATGTGATGGTTGGCAGCGAAGGTTAGGTCAATGAAACAGCTGCAGGCTCCTGAGTCAATTATGACTGTAGCTGGAATAATCCTTCCTGGAAGCTGTAAGGTGATAGAGAGAGCAAGGTGATTAGCAGGTTTAGAGAGAGCAGATGCACAAATTGAAGAGATTGGCAGAGACTTACGTGTCTTGTTTGGGCAAGACCTCACGTAGTGTCCAGGCTCCCCGCAGTACATGCAGAGGTTGTTAGCTCTTTGGCGCTGGCGCTCTTCTGGATTGAGAGAGGGACGGAGCAGACCGAGTTGCATTGGTTCGGAGGTATCAGGAACCGGTATGGCCGGTGCCGGAAAGGACTGGCTGGGAGAGCTCGGAACCTTGGGAAGCATCCAGGTAGGGCGAAATTGGCTGGTAGATCTGGCGTCGGTCGATCTGGATAGCCAGATTGATGAGCTCATCCAGGGTTTGGGGTATTCCGACCCGTGCTAACTCATCCTTCAAAGGATCAGACAATCCCATGCGAAATTGATAACGCAAAGCCGCATTATTCCAACCAGTGTCGGAGCTCCACCGCCTAAATTCCACCACATAGTCCTCTGCGGCTCTACGCCCCTGTTGAAGGGCGTGCAAGGCGGCTTCGGCAGTCGCTGTCACTTGGGGATCCTCATACAACTGAGACATGATGGTAAAGAAAGCATCAAGGTTATCCAGTGCTCCAGATTTCTGCTTCAGAAGGCGGTGAGCCCAGGACTGTGGTTCACCAGATAAGAGGGAAATTACAAAGCCCACCTTAGTTGCCTCCAAGGAAAAAGTGCGAGGTTGCAGAGCGAAGTATAGTTCGCAGGCATTGCGAAAGGCCCGGAATTTACTACGGTCCCCAGTAAATCTTTCGGGTATGGGTACCCTAGGCTCCGGAGGTAGCATTACTACTGAGGGTGCAGATGGTGCTCCGGCAGATGAAGCGGCTTGCGGATGGGTTGGAGCAGACAGGACTTGGACTTGTTCTTCCAACCTTGTATAGCCTTCCTGGAGGCTCTTCACGGCTTGTGTGAGACCCGCTAGGTGTCTACACAGTTCCTCCATGGGGAGGTTCCCTGCTTTGGCTCGGACATGGCTGTCCGATACTGTCAGACTTCCACGTAACAGACAGGTGAGCCCGATGTAGCAGGGGGAGGCCTCCCTTACGTATCTGGTTCCCGGCCCCTGGTAGTATGGACAGGAGACACGGGAGCACAGAATGGTATGAGAGCCTGGTGGGTTAGCTGCAGGAGGGTCCCGGTAAAGGTGGTTATTGAGATCACCAGTCAACTGAAGCGCAGGCAGCAGGTGCAGAGCAGGAGTGGAGCAAGCAGGTCGGGTCACTGGCAGAGGTCGGCAACAGGCGGGCAACGTGGTACAGAGGAGCAGGCAGATTCATAGTCAGGACAGCCTGGGATCAGTGGCAGGCAGCAAGCAAGGAGAATCAAAGACAGGCCGGTGGTCAGGAGGTCAGGTTCAAAACAGGAAGCAGGAAGCAGGTTCAGGGATACAGGGAGCTGAAGATCGGACAGCACCGAGCCCCCTGTGCAGACAGCCTAAATAGGCAGATTGGCGCCAAACGCCGACGCACGCCCCCTGCACACGCATGCGCCCGCACGCCAGGCACCCGTGGAGGCGCGCACGGGAACGTGCGCTCGTGTGCCGACGCGCCCCAACGCACCACGATGCACACCAGCAGCGCGTCTGCCCAGGGGGACTCTCTGACAGGAACCTTAAGTGTAGCAGAAATTTTTTATAACCTTGGCCAGATCTGTGCCTTGCCACAATTCTGTCTCTGAGCTCTTTAGGCAGTTCCTTTGACCTCATGATTCTCATTTGCTCTGACATGCACTGTGAGCTGTAAGGTCTTAAATAGACAGGTGTGTGGCTTTCCTAATCAAGTCCAATCAGTATAATCAAACACAGCTGGACTCAAATGAAGGTGTAGAACCATCTCAAGGATGATCAGAAGAAATGGACAGCACCTGAGTTAAATATTTGAGTGTTACAGCAAAGGGTCTAAATACTTAGGACCATGTGATATTTCAGTTTTTCTTTTTTAATAAAAAATGTCAACAATTCTGTGTTTTTCTGTCAATATGGGGTGCTGTGTGTACATTAATGAGGATAAAATGAACTTAAATGATTTTAGCAAATGGCTGCAATACAACAAAGAGCGAAAAATTTAAGGTGGTCTGAATACTTTCCATCCCCACTGTAGACCTTGCTTTATCATACAAGGTGGGCTTTCAATGGTACATTTTTATAAGCCCATACATCCGACTTTTCTACCATAAAGGTAAGAGCAATATCAATACTTTTGACAATTAAAGTAAGCCTTTTTTTCTTTTCTTAGAGGAAAATGGGGACCACCATTGCAGATATCCTAAGAAAGCTAGTTGCCTGGTAATATTATACTGATTCACTGGAGTTAGTATTTTTTAGTCACTGACACAGAACAAGTCTACAGATCAGAAAGGTCAGAGTCACTTGTGAAAGGAGGGCAGGGGGACCCAGATTTCAACAACATTTTGAAGGTTTCTCCTTTCCCCAGGGTGCATTGCTCTGTAGGAGACCACATAGCCTCCTCTGTCATGCTAATAGGCTTCTCTGACACCTACAACAAGTATTGGTGATGGTAGAACTTGTGTCCCAGATATGTTAATAGAACCAGGAGGAGTTCATTATTAGCATAGTATCAGAGGGCTCTTGTGTTATGAGCTTGAAAGAAGTAGGGACAGAACCTTCTAGCACCACAGCTAGGCTGTACAGCTTCAGACACACAATGGCCAACTTCAGAGGTTACTGGGATGGGGGGGGGGTGGAAGTTGTGAGTGCCTAATGGACGGATAGATAGATCGATCGATCGATCTCCATCGCCGTTGTCTCTCATGCGTGTTTTTTTAAGTGTTATGCGCCTTTTTTGGTATTTTAAGAAAGGTTAGTAGTGCACATAAACAAATAGGGGTCTATGTATAAAAAGTTGGCCATGCAGATGTCTTGTAATATGATTATTTCTCCTGATTGTCAACTGTGGCCATAATGTGGTATTTTCCTTAAATACCTCAATCAAAAAAATACAGTGACCATGATGAGACCAATGAACAATTCCATGGCAAATCAATCATCTCTTGTGTATCAAATGCATTTTAAAGCTGGGTAAAGGTATATCTAAAACCAAAATGTATTTTCCCAGCTTTGGATAGCCAGTGAGGAGTGGTTAAAAAGCCAATATTTTGATTTTTTTAATTTTTATGTCCCGTTTAGAACATTTCCCTTTAGTACCTATAACAGAGTTACAACAGGAAGTGACAGGAAATCTATCCAAAGTGAGGGAGATTGGCTGCTAAACAGTTGTGTTTAGCAGAGTTCCCACAACTGTCAACTGTAACATTTCAATTGCTTTCTTGCTTTCTGTCCTAGTGACAATGTTTATCATGGCAAAGAAATAATAATTCTTCCTAGTGGCAGTAACATTTTGGCTTGGGTTCTATATCTTCCAATCTCCACCTAAAACTAACCCTAGGTTCACACCTGTTCTTGCGGCTCGTGTTTTTCGCGGACACGGCAGTCTTTTTATTTGAATGGGCTGCCGTGCCTGCGTTTCCTGGAAAAAAAAAAGGTGCTTGCACCTTTTAAAAAAACATGGTGATTACCATGCGATTTTCCTGCAGTTTCCATAACCGCAAACTTGCTGCGGGGTGAGATGTGTGGGGGTGCCATTAAGAATGAAGAGATGAAAAAATATTTTGTGTGTGGTTAGCCTTCCTCTGATCTCCAACAAGTCTATCAGACAAGCTCTGTGTGATGGAAACATCTTCTCTAGTCTTATTTTTTTGTCTGTAGGTTGAAACTAAGCAGACAAGGTGCTGTGTCTTTCTACATACAGCGCCTGCACTATAGATCACACAGCGAATACACTTACATTGAAGTAAATCACAAATGGAAAAGCCATTTGGTTCTCCCAAATAGTATATTAGGCTCAGAGTCACTATGAAAGGTGGATAGTACTGCTGCCTTGCAGCACATGGTCCTTGTTTTGCATCCGAGACAGTGATTAGCACTGCTGCCTTGCAACACTAGGGTCCTTGGTTTGAGTCCCAGCCAGATGCACCAAATAGCAGGGTTCCGAGTGCTTAGTACTGTTGCCTTGCAGCACTGAGGCTCTTGTTTTGAATCCCAGCAAAAACAATGCATCAAATAGCTCAGTGGGTAATATTGCTGCTTTTCAGCACTGGGGTCCTTTTTTTGCATCCCATCCACGACACAATGCATCAAATAGCACAGTGGTTAGCACTGCTCCCTTGCTAAACTAGGGTCCTTGGTTTGAGTCCCAGTCAGATGTACCAAACAGCACAGTTTTAAGTTGTTAGTACTGTTGCCTAGCAGCACTGGGGTCCTTTTTTTGCATTCCATCCAGGACACAATGCATCAAATAGCTCAGTGAATAGCACTGGAGTCTCTGGTCTGATTCCCAGCCAAGACACAATGCACTAAATAGCACAGTGGTTAGCACTGCTACCTTGCCATACTAGGGTCCTTGGTTTAAGTCCCAGCCAGATGTACCAAATAGCACAGTTTTAAGTTGTTAGTACTGTTGCCTAGCAGCACTGGGTTTCTTGGTTTGAATCCCAGCCAGGAAACAATGCACTAAATAGCTTAGTGGTTAATTTTGCATTACCGGGTTCCCTGGTTTAAGAAACAATGCGTCAAATAGCTGAGTGCTTAGTATTGCTGCTTTGCAACACTGGGGTCCTGGGTCTGAATTCCAACCAGATCATAATGCTCTAAATAGCACAGTGGTTAGTACTGTTGTCTTACAACACTAGGGTCCTTGGTTTGAATCCCTGCCAGGATGCAATAAATAGCTCAGTGGTTAGTACTGCTGCTTTGCAGCATGGGGTTCTTGGTTTAAATCCCTGCCAGGACACAATGCAATAAATAACACAGTGGTTAGTACTGATACCATACAGCACCAGATAACTCGGTGGTTAGCAATGCTGCCTTGCAGCACTGGGGCCCTTGGTTTGAATCTCAGCTAGGGCACAATGCACCAGTTAGCACTTTGCCTTGCAGCACTGGGGTTCTTGGTTTGAATCCTAGCAAGGGCACAGAGATCTTTATTTTGGTTTCTGACCAGGGCACAATGAATCAAATAGCTCAGTGGTTAGCATTGCTGCTTTGCAGTACTGGCATCCTTGGTCTGAATTCCAACTAGGACATAATGCACCAAATAAATGGAACAGTGGTTGGCACTGCTGTCTCGCAGCACTGTTGTCATTGGTTTGAACCCCAGCCAGCACACAATGCACCAAATTACTCAGTGGTTAGCGCTTCTGCCTTGTAGCACTGTGGTCATTGGTTTGAATCCCTGATAGAACACAATACACCAAATAGCTGAGGAGTTAGCACTGGGGTCCTTGGTTTAAATCGCAGCCAGGATGTTATCTGCATAGAGTTTGCATGCTCTCCCTGTGCTTGTGCATGGATTTCCCTTGAGACTCCAACTACATGCTGGTAGGTTGAATGGCTCCTGTCTAAATTGGCCCTAGTATTTGTGATAGTAGACCTTGGATTGAATGTACAATATGTAAATGGAAGACACTATATATACGTTGCTGCCTCAAGCAGAACTCTACAGTACATGCTGGTGCTTGTAGTCCCACTGGCCTTCCAGGAGCTGTTATGTCAGGATGATGTACCAAGTGATACATTGAAAACAATAGAAGCAGAAATATATAAAGTATTTATGTACAGTTAGATATTCAAATTTGGTCCCGGTTCACACATACGCGATCCAGGAACCAGCGTGATTCCTGTGTGGGTTCCCGCATCGCATGTCACCTGCCGGCGGTTCACACTGCCCTCTGAGAACCGCTGTGGATGTCAACACAAAGTTAATGACACCCCTGGATCGGTTCTCATATCGCAGTGCAAACTGTGAAACGGTGCAGGAATCGCATTCGCATGGGTGTAAACACCCATGCGATGCCATCCGATTCGAGTGCGGACCAAAAAAAGGGTCTTGCGCCCTTTTGGTGTGAATGCGATGTGATTTCAGTCATGCTTTTTGTATGGCTGAATTCGCATCGCTCATGTGGTTCCCATCGCATTGCTGTGCAGGTCACATGCGATGTCTGTGATCGCACAAGTGTGAACCCAGCCTTAAACTGTCAGAAGTTGGAAAATTACTCATTAAGAAATTTGTAAATAAAGTATTTTACGATTATTAACAAATCTTTCTTGCGCTGAGCTTGCTGTACAATTGTCCAGACAAGGAGGAGAAAAAAGTTGGAAAATAAATGTAAAACTCGAGTCAATGTAACATTTGTAGATGCCGTGGTTGTATCTGGTGTGCCTGGAACAATTATGTGTCCATGGAAATCTTTTTTCTTTGCAGTTCCAACCAGACGCCCAATATTATCAGCCCTTTCCTGTACGTTATTTTCTGTTCTTCCTCTAAATTCATCCTCTGACATCTTTCTTAAAGTGTCACTAAAGGCATTTTTTTTGATAGAGTACAGAGGGGTTAGAACCCCTTTAGGGAGATTTATTCTATTTGTCCTATTTACCATTATCATTGAAAGTGAAAGAAAAAATCCCAAATTTGTAATAGAGGGGAAATCTTCCAATGGGGACACTAGTTCTGGTGACACCCCAGAATTCGCTCACTTGGGAGAGATTTCCTTTCACTTCCTGTTTGGCTATGGGACAGGAAATGAAGGGAAATCTCTGCAATGGTACAAAGCTGGCAAAAAAAAAAAAAAGACTGGTTATAACCCTCCTTTGCTTCATCCAAAATGAAAAAAAACAATTTTTTCCTATAGAGCCCTTGCACACTGGGGCGGGGGCGGCGTCGGCGGTAAAACGCCGCTATTATTAGCGGCGTTTTACCTTCGGTATTCGGCCGCTAGCGGGGCGGTTTTACCCCCGCTAGCAGCCGAGAAAGGATTAAATACCACCGCAAAGCGCCTCTGCAGAGTATAGCCGCGCCGTCCCATTGATTTCAATGGGCAGGAGCGGTAAAGGAGCGGTATACACTCCGCTCCTTCACCGCTCCGAAGATGCTGCTGGCAGGACTTTTTTTTACCGTCCTGCCAGCGCACCACTCCAGTGTGAAAGCCCTCGGGGCTTTCACACTGGATACACAGCAGCGGCACTTTCAGGTCGGTTTGCAGGCGCTATTATTAGTGCAATAGCGCCTGCAAACCGCCCCAGTGTGCAAGGGCTCTTAGTGATTGCACAATCTCCTTTAGACCTACCAAAAACTATGTAGTGCAGGGGCCTGCCTAATTGATCACACACTGATTGGTTAGATAGGGTAGGTGCTCATATTCCATAGTTTTGGTAAATCTAAAATTGATTTTATGGTCAGATTGTAATGTGGGGTACACCCTATAAGAAAATTGGCAGAATGATCATCCGAGGAAGGAAATAATGTACGAAAATTCTTGTACGACAAAGGCTATCATTCATGCGCAGTCTTTTGTTTCTGATTTTTCTCGCTCAAAAATCATATGAAAACTGTACACATCAAAAGAAAATTGTCTGTTTACTTCCTGTACAAAAAAAAAATTTGGAGTTTGTACCGTCAGAAATTTTATTTTGGAAAGTCGGAATCGGCTGTCAAAAGTTGTGTACACACTATCAGAAAATCGTACGGTCATTCCTTGGACGAAACTGTTTGCCCTATTTTCTTACGGTGTGTACGAGCCTGAACGTGTAAGATGACCCTTATATGCTGGCCATACACGGTTAGAATGAAAACAAAAAAATCTGTTGAACGCCATCATTATATCAATAGATGTCGTTCAATTACCCGCATATATCGATTGATAACAACATAAACGGCAAATTTTTTGTGAATTGATTACACGATCCGGGGTTATATTTTAACATGCGCATGAGCTGTTGACTATTTTCGATCGATTCCACTACTAATGTTTCGAAAATCGTACGTTTTGGTGCAAAAATCCGACATGTTGGTTCGTTTTTTTAGCATAAAAAATGTGCATTTCGGGAATCGAAATTAGCTCACTAACATTTCAAAAGTTGAACAATCGAGCATATCTAAATTATATTTCTGCATGCTTGTCCAGGTTATTGATCCAGAAGCCAGATGCAGCCAAGCAACTGGCATTTTTGGAAGGAGACCAGCAATGCCAACCATTGCAACAGGGAAACACACATTCTAGTATTATATTGTTTTTCCATCATAGGAATCATTTGCATAAACACCATTGAAATCTATTATATATACATCATAGTAATATATTGTTTATACATCATAGCAATCTACTGTATATACGCATAGTAATATAATTTATATATATATATCATAGCAATCATCTGTATATACACCATAGCCATGGGACATGACATTTTGTGTCTTATTACAGGGACAGGTGATTAGTTTATGATCCCTAATGGTTGGGAAGTGATTGCACTGATACAAGGAAAGGAAAATCTGTCCAATCAAAGTTTACAAAGAAATGCCTGCTGAGCATTTAATATGGAGATTCCTGCTAACCTTGAGCAATCCATTATGTATGTGCATATATGCATCACCTATGTGATTAGCAGCCATGATGCCCACCGCAATAGTTAATCCCCCACAACCACCATGCAGCAGGTACACTTATTTCTACCTTGATGACTTTTTTCATGGGTTAAATTCATTAGGAAATAAGATAGTTAATTCACCCTGGTGGTGGGGGTTATTTGCTGCAGAGGAACCAATGAATGGTAGGATCAATTAACATAACCATTGATTGGGGGGTGGGGCTGGGATCTCCACTTCTAGAGTAAATAGGCCAATTTAATAGCTTTTCAGGTTGGAGGAGCCATCTTCATGGACATACTGGAAAGAGCAGTTGGAGTGTGAGGAAGCTGGTGTTAAGGTGCACTGGTGGCTTTTGGATAAGGACTAGCCTCTCCAGTGTTTTATTGAGGAAATTGAAGTGGGACTTGAACCTTTTACTTTACTTGTAGACCAGAGAACTTTCAGAGCGTGAGGTCATGTACAGCCAACCGGCTTACCCTTCGTTTACCCTGAACCACGGCATCATCCAAGATGGGTTTGGGGGCTACCATCACCCCGCTCAGGCATTTTACTTCCCAGCTGTGAGGACAGACAGTGGGGATCTGGGGGAGCACCAGGGTCAGGTCATGACTTGGAACCACGCTCCTCAGCCCGAGCACCCTGGTCACCTCAGTCTTTGTACACCCCCAGGTCATCAGCTAAGAGAGGAGACCCCCTGTGTGGTGGAAAGCAGGAAGGTCAAGGAGGAGAGTGAGGATTCTAATGGATCAGTAGAGGAGAAGAGTCACTCAGTTCCTCAGTATTACACTCATGCTTGGACTCCAGCCTTCTGGCCAGGAAGCCCCAGTCTATCCAGCCAGACCCAGGAAAATGCCAGTGTCCCAGGCTCCAGCGTGTACCCAATGCTGCCACCCAACCAGAGCCCCAACACTCCGGAGACTGCGGCAGCTAATATGGAGAGCAGCCGCTGCAGCAGCACCCCCACCCAAGAGGTGGCCAAAGAGAGCAACTCCCCTGCCAGCCAGACTGTGACCAGCCCAGTGGGCCAGGAAGAGCTTCTGCCCGACGATGGGGAGGACACGCTGGTAAGTGACTGTGTGCAACTTATTGCCTTTGTTCCCAACTAGATTGTCAAATATTATCATTTTAGTTGGCCTTGAAGGTCTTCCTAATCTTTATTAATTTCTTCTATCCAGATGCCTGCAAAAATCGGTGAGCATACTATCTTTAGTCTTTAGATTCAGTACTTTGCTTTGTTGGTCTAGAGCAAGTCTGTATATCAGAAAAGGCAGAATTCCTTATCTGCATACTTGTTACCTGGCTGTGAATGCAAGCATTGAAGAAAAAGGGTCAACTAGACAGCCAGGCAACTAGCATTTTAAGAAGGCAGGATTGGAAATGTCAAACTCAACACTCTCTCTGGTTAGAGATTTAGATTAGTAGATATGAGTCCCCTTATTTTGAATATCTAGAATCAAAATTGATAGCCTTGCAGCTTGCCAGCGTGTGTACTGTTTGGTTGCTAGTCTCTGTAGGCTTAAAAGCCTTCCCATTGTGGGGAAAAAATGGCTGGGGATAGCTCCTAGATATGAGCAGCAGTAAAAGCCTAAAGTGTGTGTGTGTGTGTGTGTGTGTGTGTGTTCTTTTAACTATCACTTTCTTTTAGGAAATGCCCAGTGAGATGGAAATGGAGCAGTTTGCTAGGGATCTGAAGCAGAAGCGGGTGTCTTTGGGGTTTACACAAGCAGATGTTGGCTATGCCTTGGGAGTTTTATATGGTAAGCACTCCACCTATATTTTTTTTTTTTTTTTCCCCTTTATAAATTGCTTAGGTTTTTGCATCTCCTTAAATGTCCCATCATAAAGCCAACCCTACCTATGTGATCGTGCCCCCCAATGCTACATGTAGGTTTCTCAGTCTAGATATTGTGGCTCATGGAGTATAGATACAGAAGTAGCTGGGCCCTTTCACACAGGCCGCCTGATTGAGTCCACATGAGAAACTGACAGGTGGACCTGATCGAAAGGTCCATGCAGCACTATGGATTGGCGGATGGACACTGGACTTGTGTGTTTACAGCCACCTATCTTCAGGTCTGGGAAAGCCTGCATCCTTCCCAGTTTTTTTTGCAGGTTGGATAAGTTGGAGCCTGATGTAAATGGACAGCAGAGTCTGTTTACACCCATCTGCCCATAGAGTGGACGTGGCTCCATCGCATATGAATGTTGCTTCCATCTTGGTCCACTCTGATCAGCGGTGGATATGTCTAGATGCTGCTCCCTATGAAAGGAGGTACTAAAATATATCGGGCCCTTTTTATTTTAAGTGTTGGAGCATTCAGTTTTGTACTGTCTAGGCAGCCTATTAGGGGAAGTGTTTACAATGTCTCTTGCATAGGGATGGAGGAAGTCTTAAATGGGTTGTGGTGGTTTCTCACTTCCTGTTGTCTTGGGAATGGAAAGTCCCAAAATGGACACAGATTACAATGAAGTTCTAACCCTTAAATAAGGGACGAATCTGCCCTTGTAGTTCTAGTTTTGACACCAGCAAAAGTAGTAGTATTTGTAGGAATTATAGTGATATAATTTTTTTTTTTCCCCCCAGAAAAGATGTTTAGCCAAACAACGATCTGTAGGTTTGAGTCCCTCCAGCTAAGCTACAAAAATATGTGCCAGCTTAAACCCCTTCTGACTCGCTGGCTGAGAGAGGCTGAACGCAATGAAAACCTTCAAGAGGTAAGCTGGACTTGAAACCACTTCTAAAGTTACAGAAACTGGTGTAAGCAGCCATAGGTTTTTTTTTTTTTTTTTTTTTTTTTTTTTGCTTCACACTAGATGTGGTGTGGCTTCCACACCACTTTGAGAAATGCAACCCATTCATACATGCCAATTGCAGAGTGCATCTTAACGACACCCCGAAATCGGTTTGCCAAACGGAGTGTGATTTACAGAATCAGCTTGTATGGGTGCGCACACCCATGCAAGCTGATTCTGGTGTGGACAAAAAGGGTCCTGCACGAGTTTAGTGTGATTTGAACCATACAAATCGTAGATCAAATCGCATTTAATATGAACAGGAATGTGCTGCGATTCCTGCACCACATCAGTGTGAACCCAGGCTTGAGGTATATTTGCTCGTGAAAGGTGTTCAGTGAGCGACTATGGAGGCTGACTCCCTAGGCTGAGCCAGTGGCTTAACTGGCTGACTTCACAAGCTGCATGTCTGGTTCAGGGTTTTTAAGTCGCCAAATTTCAATGGTATTTCATACGGGTCTCTTTGTAATAAAATGGACTACTCAGTTTATGCTGTAAGTTAAGCCAAAACCTAAGCATACTGGCTACCTTCTTGGTGTTAAAAGTGGGTGGTGGGGATCTAACTAAAAGGTTTAAACTAGATGGAAAGAATTTGGGATTAGGGGTGTTTTTTTGTGAGAACACTTCTGTAGTTATTTTGTTTGATTTTGGCAAAGGAATCCTTAGATTGGCAATTTTAGCATAATATTCAAGCAGGCTGGATTATTTGTCAGTCCATTGTATGCTTTGACTGGTGCCTCTGAAACAATACTTGACTATATATTTTGTTGTCCTTAGCTGGTCAATCAGGAACAGGTGCTGATTCAGTCCCGGAAGCGGAAACGAAGGACAAACATTGAGAACATTGCCAAAGACAACCTGGAGATTTATTTTATGAAGAACCCCAAACCAGGACCCCAGGAAATGGAGCAGATTGCCCGGCACCTGCATATGGCGAAGGATGTAAGCATCATTTTCTTAATGGGATGGTCAGTCCTGTAGTATTAGGACTTACAGTGAGAGTTGGTATGTAGGCAGGTGCAGTTGGCTAGTCTGCCACTAGGTGACCCTTGCCAGAATAGTGTCTGGTTACTACAGACAGTGTTATCAGTTGCTAAACCCCTTTAGCTAGGCGTCCTCCTGCAGTGATGTCATGGGTGAGAAAAAGCCAGGTTGGGAGGAGCCATATGGCAGATGAGGCATGGGAGCCAGGGTGAGTTGCAAGAGGCCTTTTGGGCCAGGCCAATAGTTCTGAGGCTATTCTCCTGGAGGGTCCGAGGAGGTGGTGAGTGCAGAGAACCCAGTCCTGTGAGTACTAATTACCTTGGGTAGAAGGAGACTACAGAGGGAGATGTCTGCTTAAAGTGCTGCATATGCTTTCACATGTGACTACTGCAGACTGTCCACTAAATGTGACTATGTATTGCCAAGAACTCTAGAATGTGACATTTCCTGACTTCCATCAGTAAAGTACAGCAACCTCCAAGGTGTGGACATTTCTTCCTTGGGATGGAGTGGGATAAAATATGATGGAAGGTTTGGCCTCAGCAGGAGGGACAGTGTTCTAGCAAAAAACAGTGCTTTTGGCGACAACATTCATTCAACTGCAAACCCCCTCTTACAGGTGTTTGATCCTCGAAACTATTGGCCATAGCTGACCTCACAAGGCCCCCAAGCTGGAAGAACTCCAGTGAACCAGTGAAGACCCAGACAAAGTGGTAGCTGGGCCCTCAAGGTTGATTGGGAGGGAGTCCAACATTCATTAAAAGGATCAAGGCTCAAATGGGGTTTGTGTATAGGTGTTTGCCATTGTTGCCTAGACAGGAACGCACAAATGGTAATAAAATTAAGTTGTATCCCTCCCCCTAGCTACTAAGTGTCCTGACTTCAGTACTTGAGTCACTGATCTGGTACAAGTAAAAAGTTGAAAAATAGAGATAGAGATAGAGATTAGAGATTAGAGATAGAGATTAGAGTTAGAGATAGAGATAGAGATAGAGAACGTCAACTTGTCCCTCTACGTTGCTAGCAGTTTGACTATAGAAATGAGTGTACTATAAGTACTTGAAGTAGTATACTACTCCAACTAAAATCTACAAACTTTGCTGGGACTGAAACAATGATCATTAGGACTTTGATGGATGCCCCTGACAGCACTTTCATTTCACAGTCAGAATCCCATGTGGGTTGCTGCGTGCTGCCCCTTAGACCGCAGCCTTTGTCTCTATAATCTGGTTATGTTGGCATGGTTTCAGAACACTCTATGGTGTTTAGAAGACTAGTTTCAGTTTGGCAAGTGAAGCGGGTGCTACTTAACAGGCTATACCTACAGACTATTGTCTTCATGTTTTCTGATCTCTGTACCATCAGATCTTAAAATTTCTTTGTTCTCTAGGTGGTCCGTGTCTGGTTCTGTAATCGCCGTCAGAAGGATAAGCGTCAGATTATAAAGGAGCCTCATAATGAAGGTTATGACCCGCAACACATCGTCCCCCATGTTGGAGTTTTTTCTCATCAGGAGATGCCATCTCCAGGATATATGTCTGGGTCACCACCAATGTACAACCCTACTTTTAACCACAAAAACATGTTCCAACAACCTGTGCCTCATGGAATGCAGCTTGGAAATCATATCTGCTAACTTTGAGTCTAGGACTTCTTTGACATGGGACTGCTGGCCTTCCCTGCTTGTACTAGGATTGTGTTCTGTGAAGACCTTTGTTTTTATTTTAACTTAAATTTTTAGACACTTTTAATGCTTCGCAAGACTCTTAAGTGTCTCTAATTGTTACTCCCATGTCTGCCACTGTCTACCTCTGATCTACAAAGTGGATGTCTCCCCTTCCTCTAATTTTTAGAGGTGGTAATTAGGGAGAGCTCGGGATCTTTGTAACCAAGAGAAACTGATAAATGCAATATTTTTAGTAAGGGGCTCACTGGGAGGGTTTTATTTTGGTGTGTTTGTGGTTTTTAACTTTTTGATTTTTAAAATGCCTTATGTCAACCAGCTTGCTATCAGGTGCCAACAAGGTTAGGATCGCAAGGACCTCCTGAAGTTTGGATTCCAGAGGCCTGACTCCCAGCTTGAGACTTATGGGGGAGTAGCTATAGATGGCCATTTTTCAATTGGAGTGTTAAGGGGGGGGGTGACTTGGCAAACACTAGAATATGATGTCCCTCAATGTGCAAAATGGCCCACCTGAGGGAGATATAGGGAGTGTTTTTTTTTTTTTTTTTTTTTTTTTTTTTTGTTCAACGTTTTTTGAGAAGTTTCCATTGCAGTTTGCAAATGCTAGACTCCTGGCTGTTATTCTGGCCTACTTGTTTCATTACTTTGAGGGACTAGCCTAGAAAAAGTGCCCGACTTTAAGACTTTCTAGTTTTGCACGGAAATTCTGATCTACACACCTGTTCTTGGGTTGGTGGCTCAATTGTGAAACTTGTTGGGTGGGCAGAACAACCAGGAAGCTAACATTTTACAGAGAAGTGGTAAACTATGGAGGTCGACAAAATTAACCTGGTAAAGGATGACTGTTAGTGTGGGTTCCCCCCCCCCCCCCCCCCTTTTAAACTGGATGCTTGCTTACATGAAACAAGAAGTCTGATAAACTGGTTAAATTGCATCTCGTGATTGTATATTGTCACATCAGGTTTTTTTTTAAGTGTGCATTTCACCTCCCTTTCTGAAGACTTTTCCCAAGCCGCTATGTATGTTTTTCTTGTACATATGTACACATGTAAATATAGTCACTTGGATAAAGGAGATTTTAATGCTATGATTCTGAAGTTGTGTTTGTGTGGGGGCAGGGGGACTGGGTTCTCTCTACAAATGGGCTTGTAAAGGCTTTGTGGACGAAAGCTGGAATTATGGCTGTGCTGGATTAGAGTAGCCACTGTAACCCTAAAACATGACTCCAGTCAATCTTACCATGAAGACATCTGTTCAAACAATATTTGAACACATGCCTTGCAGATTCACTTTTTTGCTCACTACATGAGGGAGGCAGGGGTGGGGAAGATCTGCTCTCCTGTGGGAGGTCAGGGGCTTCTGTGTAGACCTCTTCTGTAATTGAGAGATTTGGTGATCCCCATAATGGTACACCATAACATTGGTGGCTTAAGGGCTAAGTTCACGTTTTTCAGGCAGAATTTCACTTTTCATAATAGAAGCGTCTTTCCCAATGTGCTTTTCTCTCACTTATTGCCTCCACAGGAGGTGTCAATTTTTATTTCTTTTTTCCATGGATTTTTAGATTCCATAACGTCCTGTAGCTTGTATTGGCATTCACTTCCTGTTGGGTCATCTCCCAGAAGCCTTCACTTCCTTATTGCATCACAGAGGGGGGGGGGGGGGGGTGTTTACCACTCTAGACCACATCTCCCTCATTACAATACTACCTTCCACCTACTTCATGTACAATCTCCTTTGAATCTCCCATCAGCTGTGTAGTACAAGGGTCTATCTGGATACAAATTGAATGGCTTGATCAGGTGTCTCTATTCAATAGTTCTGGCAAATCTAAAGGCAATTGTACAATCCGATTGCATAGTGTATGGCCATCTTTTATACAAGTACATAGGAGGGGGTGGATGGGGACACTCGGTTGTCAGATGTTCAATTGAATGTGCTGCTCTACGCACGACAATCGCCCCAGAACTTTTTTTTTTAATTATACCTTTTACTGTGCAGTTTGGAAACACACAGATGTGAATGGTTCCTCATTGTTTTTGTGTAAACGTACCAGTTTTACTTTCAGGCCTCATTCACACCTAGAGTAGTAGTAGCTAACCTTTTACAGCATACAGAGCAAATGTACCACTTACTACAATGCAAGCAGCCCCTGCCACCTAGAGCCCCATGTTGTCAGGACAGAGGCTGTTCCTGATGCCTAGCATCCTGGGTTGCTAGGATGCAGGCAGTCCTGCCATCTAGCAACCAAGGGTATTGGCACACAGGTGTCCCCTGCTGCCTAGTGTTCTAGTTTGCTAGCACACTGTTGCCTAGTGACCTAGGATGGCAGTCATTGGAATTTAAGGGGGACCACATGCAAAAAAGTGTGTGTGGGGGGCTAAAAATCCATGCCAGACCCTTAATCCGAACATGCAGCTTTGGCCAGGAGAGGGTGTTATTGTGCACCCCTTCTCCTGGACCATAAATATGCCCTCCTCAGGCGTCATGTTGATGAGGACAAAAACAACCATGGTCACTGGTATTCGCGTGTTGTGATAAATTGCGCTGCAGTTGCAGCATGTGACACTGTCGCCCAAAAGAAACTCCTGCTCCTTTTTGAGTATCAAGCTTCGCATGCTGTGATTTTGGCGGGGGGGGGTGCTGTGGTGCCGGATTTAAGATCCACCCTGGGTGCCAAATGCTCTAGGTATGCCCATGTTATACTTAAAATACCTGCTGTGTGCAATGGTTTTGCAGAGCGGCCCCAATCCTCTCCTCATCCCCTGCTGGTGCTCGTGCGGGCTCGATCCCAAGCCAAGCTGTGGTCATCTATTCAGACACACAGTAAGATTCAGCCCCACCTCTCACTCTCTGCTGACAGGTTTTGACTTATGGCAGCAGGAGCCAATGGCTCTCAACCAAACTTGAGGGAGAGGGGAGAAGAGCTGCTGTAGCTGTAATTCCAGTGGAAAAATTAACATTTACCTTACAACCACTTTAAAAACCTGACTGATTCTAATGTACACACTCCACCTAACTTTAATTGGCTATAGAAGGGAAGGGGCAGGGATAGTAGTGACATCATTGACCAAATATGACCATAGCCATATTTTGTCAATGTCATTGCCCAAATATGGCCAGTGACCATGTTTGGGAAGTGATGTCACTGCTATCCTAGCCCTATTCCTTATAGTATGTGGCCAGGGATTCCAAGCCGATGGCAGCTGTTGCTAGCATCTGCTACTTTGTTGGGAATCATTGAAGGCAGGAAGCTGTCATATAGAAATGGCCCTTTGTTGTAAATCCATCGTCAATCACAATGCCTGCCTGCTGTCCGCCAACTCACCTGGGAGGGGGTAAGGGGATATGTGCTTTGGGAGGGTCTGATTTCCCAAATCACCCCCCAGCACATATCCCCTTCCACCCCCCCCCCCCCCCCCCCCCCAAAATTAAAAGATGCCGCGTCCCTCTGTCCGCGTTGTCCCCCTGCCCCCTCCCTGTGGCGTTTCCCCCCCCCCCCCCCCCACAGCGTCCCTCTGTCCCCTCCACGCGGTGTCCCTCTTTCCTCTCCCCATGGCGTCCCTCTGAAATGGGAGGATTGTCCCTCGTTGGAAATCATGTTTGTCACCAGCTGCCTAGTGACTTGCTAATGAATTTACTTCACTGTTGCTGCATATCTCTCCATTGTGCACTGACAAAGTCCATCAACTTCTGATATTGGTGAATATCTTGTGTGATGATGGTCACGTTTGATTTGATTCATTAGTTTCTCAACATTAATTTTCCTTTTCTGGTTTACCTTTGGACTCTGAAGAGAAAAAACACATTACAGGCAGGAAAAAATTATTTCAGATAATGCTTAGTTATCACTTTATTGAATATGATTATTGGCCAACTTCTACAATGTGCTGAGTGAATATATGCAAGAAAATCCAATTTAAACAGACTAGTCACGATTACACATATTCATCAATATGAATAATCATTATATTGTTAAAACTGTACAGGCATGTTTATAAATGATCTTTTGTATTCTGCACTGGTTCTAAATTCTCTGCAGGAACTTGGCAGTTAGAAGCATGAAGCTGCCTATGAAATGTTGACGGGTTGCTTTATAGATGCAATACTTATAAATGGTCCACCGTGGATTGTTTTTCCAGCCTAAATGTGCAATCTATTGGATAGCACTTGCACAACCCAAAGGGCAATGCACCTTCTCATACAGTAGGGGGCAGAATAGAAAGAGAAGCCCGCAGCTGAGAAGGGACGCAGTCAGCGCAGGGGAGACATGACAGGGTGATAAGGCAAACCAGCAAGGTCAGGGTTAAAGGTGTGGTCATAAAGGTGTGGCATATGGCTGTAATTAAGTGGTCATTATTGGCCGGAATTTGGTGCAAAGGGGGGGAGCTAATAGTTAATAAATTAATGTAAATGGGGTGGGGCTGTAACAGTTCTAGTGGAACCTGTTGAGAACATCATCTTTGCAGTGGAGTGCTACTTTAAATGATGAGCGAACTTGAGCAACTTTTATCCCAGCTAAGGGCTGCTGCTGGGATACATGGAGCTGAGTGGATACAGAGACAAGTGACCGAGTCATTGCAAGGAGTCCAGCAGGGTCCTTCACAAGCAGGACCTGCCCCACAGCGCCCTAGGAGGTCTAAGCCTCCTGAGCGGTTCACCCCTGACAGGACTCCTCAGGCTCAGCGCCGCAATGGGAGCTCGCTTGCGGAACCTTCAGGTCCCCCTGCCAAACGATTTCCTGTGTTGGCCAGGGGAGAGCCTGGGAGGAATCCCCATCCTAGGCGGAGCCTGAGGGGGATGGGACCCACAAGCCAGATGGCGACTCACCCATCCTCCTCCGACCGGATTCCGGAGCGTGCGGCTGGTGTGGATGGCGATGTTCCGGTCGACACGCCAGCCCGTCGGGGAAGAGAAGCAGGAGCGGGCCTCGGCAAGGATCGGGAGGCGGCCGGTGGCTCTGTCAGCCGAAGGGAGGAGCGGCGCTGCGAGAGGGGCACGTCTGCCCGAGGAAGAGATTCGACGGCGCGCACCTCCGGGCCACAGGTGGCGCCTGCGAGCCCGGGTAAGGCCGGGGCGCAGGCTGATGACGTCAGAGCGGTCGGACGCTCGGAGCGGCGCAGGCCGGCGAGCCTGTCTGTGTCCAGAGGAACGGCGGCGGCTGAGGGAGAGAGAGGACGGCCGGATCACAGGCGGCTTTCGGTTCCCGTGACGCCAGCGGAGAGGCAGAGAGAAGATGCCAGTAGCATGGAGGAGGGAGAAGTGGAAGAGGATGTCGGTGACGCCGTGGTGGAAGTCGGTCCGGCGGCTGGAGGGGTCCACGGCCCCATGCAGCCTGGTGAGTGCACTCCTGTTTTGCTTCCTTTATTTTCTCCCTCTGTGTGGTCAGGTGTGGGGGCCCAAGGTCAGGTCGGGGGGGCTTCTGGGAGTGTGGGGTCAGAGGGGCTCACGAGGGAGGTATTGCTGGGGTTGAGAGAGTTACTGCAAAAGCTGGGCAGTGGGGGGGGGCGCCTGGGGGGACGGCCGTGGTGGGGGACAGTTCAGGGAGACAGGTGCTACCAACGGAAGTCTCCTCCGCTCCTCCGGCTGTGGTAGTAGCGTCGGATGTGCCGCAGGGACCAAGTGGTGAGACCTCGGGGGGAAAAGCCGCCGGACAAAGGTGACAAGGAGGTGGATAAGGTAAGATTGGCGGATGCGGCGAAGTGCGAGGTGTACGTGTGCTTTGAAGGTCCTTTGGGTGCGCACCTGAAACAGGAAGTGAGGGAACGTATTTGGAAAGGGGAGTACGTGGAAATATTTTCCCTGCTCCCCCTTGAAAAATTTAACTTAGACCGCGTGAAACCTGACGAGAGTAAGAAAGAGGATGAGGAGAAACGGCGGTATCGCCTTATTCCTCGCACGTTCAATAATTGGTTGCAGGCGTTCGCAATCTTAGCCAGCGTTGTTGGCAAAAAGGAGCCGGCGAGCTGCTCGGCTTTGTTTTGCTATTTGGACGCAATTGGGGAGGCATATAGGGTCTATGGCGGCATGGCATGGTTACGCTACGATGAACAGTTTCGTCAGCGGAAGGCGGTCAGGCCAGCTATTCGATGGGATCACAAGGACATAGGGCTTTGGATGAAGCTGATGACCCCGGCTAGGAGCGGGAGTCAGTTTTTTCCAGGAGGGGCTGGCGGTGCTTCCACCTCAGGCTCGTCGGCCGTTAAGAAAAAGGGGGTTTGCTGGCAGTTCAATGACAGCTCGTGCCGATTTGGAGGGTCCTGTCGCTTCAAGCATGAATGCTCAGGATGCGGGGGCAGTCATTCCTTCAGTAGGTGTTTCAAGGCAGGAAAAAACAGGGCCGGGGATGGATCTGGAAAAAGGGAAGACTCCAGTGAGGGCGGGAAGGATGTTGCCTTTCCTAAATAGGTACCCGGACCAGGAGTCGGCTAGACTCCTGTGTGAGGGATTCTCGGTGGGTTTCAGAATCCCGTGCTCTTTGACTACGGTTCCGCCGATTTCCGATAATCTGCAGTCTGCTCGGCTTTTCCCGGGGGTTGTAACGGAGAAACTGCAGAAGGAAGTTTCTTTGGGCAGGATGGGCGGTCCATTTTCTTCCACGCCCATTGAGGGCTTAATTGTGTCTCCCCTGGGTGTGGTGCCCAAAAAGGAACCTGGTAAGTTCCGTTTAATTCACCACCTTTCGCATCCCAAAGGGGCGTCTGTAAACGATGGTATTGATCCGCAGGCCTGTGCGGTCACCTACACATCGTTCGATGCCGCAGTAGTATGGGTACGCAGGTATGGACGGGGAACTTTGCTGGCGAAAGTTGACGTGGAGTCGGCTTTTCGTCTACTTCCGGTCCTTCCGGATAGCATGTTTGAGACCTTCAGTTCCTTTGTGGAATGGGTAGTGCGGGATGTGTCCGGGCTCAATTCCGTCATCCATTACTTGGATGATTTTTTGTGTATAGGCCCTGCGGGTTCTAACGTATGCGCGGTACTGCTGGGCACGTTACAGCATGTAGCGGATCGTTTTGGCATCCCCTTAGCACCGGAAAAAACGGTTGGTCCCACGACAGAATTGGTTTTCTTGGGGATCACGATCGATTCAGTAGCCATGGAATGCCGTTTGCCGGAAGCAAAGCTTGCGGCTTTACGGCAAGAAGTCAGGGCCATGGGGGGCAGACGCAAAGTTCGGGTCAGGGAGCTGCAGTCCCTTTTGGGAAAATTAAACTTTGCCTGCAGAATCATTCCAATCGGCAGGATATTCTGCCACCAGCTTTCGTTAGCCATGGCGGGGGTCAGTAACCCCAGACATTTTGTTCGTTTGACCCGGGATCACCAAGCTGATCTCAGGGTTTGGGATGATTTTTTGGGAACCTACAATGGGAGGTCAATGTGGATGTCGGGCCCCGTTAGCAATGCGGACATGGCGTTGTTTACGGATGCGGCCGGGTCCGGTGGATACGGAGCGTTCTTCCAGGGTAAGTGGAGCGCCGGTGGTTGGCCTGATACTTGGAGGGAGGCCGGGTGGTTGCGTAACTTAGCGCTTTTGGAATTGTTTCCAATTGTGATGGCGGTGGAAATTTGGGGTGAGGCGTTTCAGAACAAAAAGGTGCGTTTCCATTGCGACAACTTGGGAGTTGTCTCTGCCATTAACACCCTGTCGGCCTCCTCCCTTCCGATGGTGCGCTTGTTACGGCACTTGGTGTTGTTATGCCTTCGCCTGAATGCTTTTGTCTATGCGGTGCACATTCCGGGGGTTTCTAATAGGATTGCGGATGCCTTGTCTCGTTCGCAGTGGAAAGAGTTTTGGAGATTGGCGCCGGACGCGGAGCAGCATGGTACCCCCTGTCCTCCAGGGTTATGGACGATCGCATTGGAGTCGCCGCTGGATTGATCAGAAAATCCCTGAGTGAGGCGACAAGGGGCGCATACGCTGGTGCGTGGAGGGAATGGAATGCGTTGCTGGAGGAGGTAGGGGGGCTTGAGCCCCGAGACGACGTGTCAGCATTGGTCCTGTATTTCATTGTTCAAAACTTTCTGAAGGGGGCATCGGTATCGTCAGTGGATCGTAAATTAGCGGGTTTGGCCTTTTGGTTTAAACTACAGGGAGGCGAAGATGTCACAAAATCTTTTATCGTAAGGCAGGCTATGAAGGGATATCGTAGGGGGAGCAAGTCCAGAGATCTGCGGCGCCCGGTTTCCTTCACCACTTTGTGGTTGATTATGGCTCACATTCCGGGGGTGTGTGGGGATGGGTATGAGCAACTCTTGTTTCGGGCGGCTTTTCAGTTGGCCTTTTTTGGGGCTTTACGCATAGGGGAATTGGTCAGCCCTGCCAAACACGTTGCGGGGGGACTTTTCAAAGACGAGGTGACTGTAACAGAAGTGTCAGTAAGCTTAGTGATTCGTAAGTCTAAAACGGATCAAGCTGGAAGAGGTGTAGTACTGGAGTTGTTTCGGGGTGAGGTGGCCGGGCTATGGCCGGTTTCAGCGGTGTCACAATTTATTGCGGTCAGGCCTGCCAGTGCGGGACCTTTCTTGATGCACAGGAATGGCTCGTATTTATCGCATTTTCAGTTCATTGCGGTTTTTCGTAAATGTCTGAAAGCGGCAGGCCTGGATCCCAGGCAATTCGGATCTCACTCTTTCCGAATCGGAGCTGCCACGGAGGCGTCAAGATGGGGGTTGGGAACTGAGATGATAAAACGCATCGGTAGGTGGGAGTCGAATCGTTTCAGGTTGTATGTTAGACCTCATTTAATGTGAAGATGAGAGGGGGGGTCTTTGTCCTCACGTTTGTGTTGACTCTCATGCTAACTCTTTTCTATGTGTTGGTCTTATTGTTTTAATTTTTATATGTCCAGGTTGGTGGGGCAATGTTTTTTTTTTTTTCTCTATTTGTTTTCAGGTCGCAGATGCTTAGTTTGGATCCTCGGGCATTCATTTGTTTACTGGGGGGCCAGGAGGGCTGAAGTTAGACCCGATGCCAGGCAGTTAGGTCTCCCCTGGGAAGAGGGTAGTGTTCGCTGGATAGGGGTAAGGGGCATGATGTGGAACAGAGTGGTTCCCGAGGTGCATAGATTTGCACGCTGGGACAGGGCCCCGGATATTATGGTAATTCACGCTGGGGGGAATGAGCTGGGCGTCAGGCGTTCCAGAGAACTGATCAAAGACATTCGGTTCAATTTCCTCAGGCTTCGCTGTGACTTCCCGGGCACTGTTTTTTTTTGGTCCGAGATCGTGGCTCGCACGGTTTGGAGAGAAGCCAGATCTGTGGACCGAATCAATAAGGCCTGGATTAAAGTCAATAAGGAGGTGGGGCGGTTTTTTGTCAGGAATGGGGGCCTGGTAATTAGGCATCAGGATTTGGAGTCCGAGACATGGCGTTACCTCAGGGGCGATGGCGTTCACCTTAACGCGGTAGGGACGGACATGTGGTTTTTGGGCCTGGAGGATGGAGTACACAGGGCTCTTCGTGTGTGGCGGAGCGCTCAGGTATAAGGAGTCATACCTGTGCGCTGTGGCATGTTAGGATCCTTGGCGGTGGTAGAATGTGGTGCATTCTGGGTAAACGGTGGGGAACCATCAGGTATGGTATCCTCGAGTGGGAACGGTTCACTGGCTAGTGACCGTGCAGCTTAAGGACCCTGGGGTGGCTGAGGTTAGCTGGGTTTAGGCCCTGAGTCTTCATATATAGCGGCTGGGGTGGCAACTCAGTTAGATGTGCCTCTGACACAAATTAAGAGGGTAATGGTTACATTGGTACCGCCTTGGATCTTAAAAAGATAGATATTTATATATATATATACAGTTTAGTGAAATAGTATAGTTAGGTGGGTTCTTACAGTGTGTATTGTAACAAAAGTTGTTTTATTAATAAAAGGCCATGTTGGCCATTTAACCCACCTTAGGTGTCGAGTGTTTATTCTAAATCATAGTAAATTTAAGTTAAGGTTCAAATGGGTAAGGGTACTGTAGGGTAAGCTCTTAGCTACCATTGTCATGAAAGACAACAGACATAGCACAGTTACAGACATGATCCTGTTTCCTAATCATATACTTACAGGTTTCTTGACCTATAGTGGATCTATGTTCACAGCCTCAAATTCATTCCGGTTTATCTCTCTGAAGTATGGGTGTTGTTGCAAATTTTCAAATAAAGGCTTTCACTGTAGGTCCGAAAAAAATAAAAATATCAAAAAGATAGCTAATATCAAAGCAATAACTAAACAATTTAATTTAGGCAATTTTTCCCCATTCATCTTTCAGGACAGCACCATAGAGAGACACCGGCTCCTCCCCTCTTAGGAAACACCGCCTTCCAATTCAATATTTAAATCTCATCCTCCCAACGGCCCCTCAGTTCAGGTGTTTCCTCCGGTGGGGAGACACTGCTTGGGAACCGTGGCGGATCAGTCAGGGAGGCTGAAGCCAAAGAATCTGTCTGTGGAAGAGGGGGAGTCGGGTCTCTCTAGCTCTTTCCCTCTACTATTTTTTATTCAGTCAGGTAAAGGCTGGGGAAGCCATACTTACCTGTTTTTAAACTGAATTGGCGCGCCTCAGCCTCTCTTGGAGAAAGAGACAGCTGAGGAGGTCCGCGTTTCTTCTGCCCAGGGGGGCGCTGTGGGAAGTGCCTGAGTCTCTCCTGCTTGTTCAAGCAGCCAGCGTTTGAAGCTCTATGGCCGGGTCGGATGACGGGTGACGTCAGTTCCGGCGAGGGCGGGCACTTCCGACGATTCCGCGTCTTCCGGTTCCGGACGCGGGGAAAGAAAACGGACCGAGCGTTCGGCTGGTGCGACCCTCTTGCTTTGCTGTAGAGTCAGCTGTCGGGGGAAGCGATCGACCACCATCCTCTGCGGACATGTCGGAGACAGAGGTCTCTAGAACTGCTCCAGGAGACAGTAGCACCAGCCATGCTAAGGTAAGTGGAACCCTGGGGTGGTGTTCCCTTACCTAAATCCCGATAGCTTCACGGGTGTTCTCCCCTCACTGGTGGTCGGGGGGAAGGGGAGTGTGTCTGGGACCCTGGTGGTGGTTGGTCCTGGGGGGGCACTCCTGGTGGTCCTCTGTAAAGCACTGGTGGGATTGGGCATTTATGGCGACTCTCTCTCTTGCTTTTCTCTGTGGCTTTTTGAAAAAGAAAGTCGCCTCATGGTTCAAAGAAAAAATGCCCCTCTTGTAGAGTTAGTATGGGGGAATCCTGGACCAAGGCACTTTGCAAGGAGTGCATTGATGGATTAGTCAGGGAACAGGCAGCAGAACAGGGTACAGATCTTGCTGCATCCGTCAAGGAGCTTTCTAGCACCTTTCAGTCCTTTAAAGCACTCTTTTCTAGCTTCCAGTTGCCGCAAGCCCAAAGCAGTCCTTTACCAGTGCAGCAGAGTGTTACACCTAGCCCAGTGGATACTCCCTCTGTTAGTGGAGAGAGACCAGGGGGCTCCAGAGTGGAAATTGAGGAGGAGCCAGATAGCACCGCTTCAGATTCTCAAAGGGAATCGGATGTGGAGGAGGTGGATGGGGAATCCACAAAAACCTCTCGCTATAAGCTTTCCCTGGACGAAGTGGAAGAGCTCTTGGGAGCTATTCACACCACTTTGGGAATTCAGGAAGAAAGAAGGTGTTATCGCTCCATGACCAAATGTACAAAGGTCTTGGGGAACAAAAAAGGAAGGATTTCCCAGTCCATGATGTATTGGTTGAGGCCATAAAGAATGAATGGAAAGATCCTGAGAGAAAACCTTTCTTTTCAAGGGCTTTGAAGCGAAGGTTTCCTTTTTCAGAAGGGGAGTCTCTAGTCTGGAATAAGACCCCTAGGCTGGATGCTGCTTTTTCTCAGGTTTCCAGGCAAACAGATCTGGCCTTCGAGGACATGGGGGTTCTTGCAGACCCCATGGACAGAAGGATGGACTCTCTCTTAAAGAAGTCCTGGGATTCATCACAGGGAAACCTTAAGCCTGCCATGGCGGTCACAGTAGTGGCCCGCAATATGGAATAATGGCTTACTCAGATAAAGGCGCACATTGAGGCAGGAACGCCAAAAGAGACTATTTTGGCTTCCTTCCCCATGCTACTTAAGGGTGTAGCGTATATTGCGGACGCTTCCGCCGAATCAGTGCGCATGTCCGCAAGGTCTTCAGCCCTCACTAATTCGGCTCGAAGGGCCCTATGGCTTAAGACGTGGCAAGGAGACAGCGCGTCTAAAGTTAAACTCTGTGGAATTCCCCTCACAGGGGATCTCTTGTTTGGCCCAGGGTTAGAGACCGTTTTAGACCGGACGGCCGATAAGAAAAAGGCCTTTCCCATTAAAAAGAAATTTGGGGAGCAGGCTAAAAGAAAGTTTCGCCCTCAGAAAGTTTGAAGCCCCAAAAGGAGAGCGGCAGAAAAAAGCTTGGTGGCAGAAGGGCAAGGGGCGGGGAGGGGCAATTTTTCGCCATCCTGAACAGCCCAGGAAGACCCAATGATGGGGTAACCACGGTGGGAGGAAGAATGGGGGCCTTCCTCCCACAATGGGAGATGATCACCTCCAACCAGTTTGTGTTAGGGATCATAAGAAGAGGTTACCAGCTAGAGTTCTCAGAACCTCCTCAGCACAGACTTCTGGTCACCGAGCTGCCAAAGTGTGCAGAGAAAGCGTCAGCTCTTCTATCCTCCCTACAGGAGTTAGAGGAACAAGAGGTGATAGTGAGGGTTCCTGTAGAGGAGACAGGCAGAGGCTTTTACTCCCACATTTTTGTGGTCCGCAAGCCTTCGGGAAAATTCAGGCTTATCATGAATCTGAAGCCTCTGAATGTCTCAATTACCTACAGGAAATTCCGGATGGATTCTATCTATTCGGTGAAAGCGCTTCTTCCCCCAAATTGCTTCATGGCGTCAACAGACTTAAAGGACGCTTATCTGCACATTCCAGTCGCAGAAAGTTACCAGAGGTTTCTCAGACTGGCGGTGAAAACTGGGGAAGGAACGTTTCATCTACAGTTCAAAGCACTCCCCTTTGGACTATCCTCTTCCCCCCGCATCTTCACCAAAGTGATGGTGGAGGTCCTGGCTTTCTTGCAGCTCAGAGGCATCTCTGTAGTCGCGTACCTGGATGACCTACTCCTGTTTGCTCCTTCCCCAGAGCAGTTGTACCAGGATCTTCAGGTAGCAAGAGACAGCTTAGAAAACCTGGGATGGCTCTTGAACCTGGAAAAATCCAGTTTGGTTCCGGCCCAAAAGGTCACCTTCCTGGGCTATGTACTGGATTCGACAAAACAAAAAGTGTTCCTTCCAGCAGAAAAAATCCAGAAGGTGGACAGAGCAATATTATTGCTCCAGGGCAGCAGTCAGATCTCAGTAAGGAAAGCAATGTCAGCACTGGGCTTACTGACTTCCACGCTTCCGGCAGTTCAGTGGGCAGGGCTGCACTTTCGCCCCCTACAGCTGTTTATTCTGAGTGTCTGGGACCACAGTCCAGCATCTCTGGACTCCCTTATATCTGTGCCAAGTCAGGTCAAGAGGTCCCTCTGGTGGTGGAGGAAAGGGTCCAATCTCTCACAGGGCCTGGAGTGGGTCCTTCCAGTGTCCAGAACGGTTACGACCGATGCGAGCGGCACAGGGTGGGGAGCACACCTAGATTCCAAGATGATTCAAGGCACCTGGGGAAGACGCAAAGAAGTCCTCGAACTGGAGGGAACTGAGAGCAATAGAGTTGGCTCTCAGAGCTTTTCAGAGAGAACTCCTGGGGCAGCATGTGAGGGTCCGTTCGGACAACTCATCAGCAGTGGCCTACATCAACAGGCAAGGGGGAACCAGGAGCAGATCCTTGTGGGGTCTGGCAGAATCCATCCTCAGGTGGGCCGAAGGGAGCATTCTCTCTCTTTCTGCAATACATCTGAAGGGGGAGCAGAACCAAGTAGCAGATTTTCTGAGCAGAAAAATGCTGAAGGAAGGCGACTGGGTCTTGAACCAGGACATCTTCGAGATGATTACTCGGAAGTGGGGGGTCCCCTCCGTGGATCTCTTTACCTCAAAGGCGAATACAAAAGCTCGTCTGTTCTTTTCCCTTAACAGATGGGACGGAGCAGCCGGGGTGGATGCACTAGCTCAGAGCTGGCGTTTCTCAAAGTGTTATGCCTTCCCCCCCTCCCGTAATGATTCCAGCAGTCCTGAGAAAATTTCGGTCAGAAGACACAACCCTCATTCTGATTGCACCACACTGGCCAAGGAGGCCGTGGTTCTCCCTCTTGAAGAGTCTGACAGTGGAGCCTCCCTGGATTCTGCCTATCCAGGAGGATCTTCTCTCTCAGGGTCCAATCTGTTGCCCTCAGGTGGAGCGATGGAACCTCGCAGCGTGGCTACTGAGGAAGAATTGCTGAAGGGCAAAGGTTTCTCGGATCGGCTAGTGACAACTCTCCTAAATTTCAGGAAAAGAGAGACGCAAGCCATTTACCTAAAGGTGTGGAAACGCTTTAATAGCTGGTGCACAGAAAGCTCCTTCGATGTACGAAGTTCTGTAGCAGTATTAGAGTTTCTGCAGGCAGGAGCAGACAAAGGATTAGCCCTTAGCACCTTGAAAGGACAGGTGTCGGCACTAAGCGTATTCCTGGAAAAGCCGCTAGCTATAGATCCTTGGGTAGCTAGGTTTTTTAGAGCTTTAGGCAGACAGAGGCCTATTAAAAGTTCCCCATTCCCAGTGTGGGATCTTTCCTTAGTTTTACAATCTCTTACAGGGCATCCTTTTGGGCCATTGGAATCCTGTACCTTGAGGTTGATCACCCTCAAAACGGTGTTTTTGGTGGCGATCACCACAGCAAGGAGAGTAAGTGAACTCAAAGCCCTTTCTATTAGGGCGCCTTTTTTACAGGTTTTTCCGGACCGTTTGATTTTTAAAACGGATCCGGCCTTTTTGCCAAAAGTGGCCTCTAGTTTTCATAGGGGGCAAGAAATTATTTTACCTACCTTCTGTTCGAATCCTGTGAGGGAACAGGAGCATATTTTTCACAAACTGGACGTTAGAAGGTGCGTCCTTCAGTACTTAGATAGTACAAAACAGTTTAGGAAACTTTTTTGTATTATTTTCAGGGGCTAGGAAAGGGTTCAAAGCCTCTAAACGATCAATAGCCAGATGGTTAAGGTTGGCCATTAGCCAGGCCTATGTAATCGGGGGTTTGGAGCCCCCGGAGGGTATTAAAGCACATTCCACCAGGGCAGTGGCAACTTCTCAAGCAGAGAGGGCTGGTGCTTCTCCGGAGCAGATCTGTAGAGCAGCAACGTGGTCCAGTTTTTCCACGTTTGTGAAGCATTACAGATTGGACCTGCTGTCAGCCAAAGACCAAGCCTTTGGGCGTAAGGTGCTGCAGGCAGTAGTCCCTCCCTAAGGTAAGGTGCTCGCTTATCCTCTCTATGGTGCTGTCCTGAAAGATGAATGGGGAAAAACGGAGTTACTTACCGGTAACATCCTTTTCCAGGAATCTTTCAGGACAGCACTAGTACCCACCCAGGTTATTGATTATCTATGAGAACTCATCGCATGAGAACGTCAGGTAAGATAAAGATTTGTATGACGTATTCTTGTGTCTCCCCAGCTGGCCGGAGGAACTCGTGAAGAACTGAGGGGCCGTTGTGAGGATGAGATTTAAATATTGAATTGGAAGGCGGTGTTTCCTAAGAGGGGAGGAGCCGGTGTCTCTCTATGGTGCTGTCCTGAAAGATTCCTGGAAAAGGATGTTACCGGTAAGTAACTCCGTTTTTTAGCGCAAATAGAAAAAGTTAACTTTTTCTATCTCTGGCTAGAGTTGGGCATTTTCTTACCTTTTGGCGTATTAAGTCCTGGAGATGGGCATCATCTTGGTGTGGTTCTTTGCAGGAGAAAACTGACATCAGAGAAAGTGACCTGGAGAAATTAATAATTTATAGCCCACAACATAATAAAATAAATACAAAAACACAATACTTTTATTTCAATTCCTATAGCAATTAAAGTAGAATTAAACCCATCAATTTAACAGTTTCCCAAAACAGTTACATTCAAGGAATGCCATGAGTGATAACTTTTATAGTCACTTTTGCTCTCAAGTGAACTGTCAAACCATCAAATGGCTGGTGCCATAACTGATCACATGTGCATTACCATGGCAACAACAGATCAAACATAGGCTAATGTGGCAGCTTCCTTGACTGTCAAGGATAGGAGCTTTTAGTTCCCCACACTGGTGTCATGATTCTGCAACACTAAGCAGAGGTCTAACCCCATTCCGTGGGTCTAAGCAAATTTCACCAATTTTTATTGCATTATTAAAGTGGTTGTAAGGGCTCGTTTTTTTTAAAATGTAAAATAACAAACATGTCATACTTACCTCCACTGTGCAACTCATTTTGCACAGAGTGGCCCCAATTCTCCTCTCCTGGGGTCCCACGGCAGCGCTGGTGGCTCCTGCCCGCATCGAGTGCCCACGTTGGAGAAGCGCTCTCCTTGGTGGACACCCGTGCGGGCGCACTCCCGAGTCCCGCATTTGTGTCTATTCACACAGAATGCAGAACTCGGCGCTGCATCATTGGATTTGATTGACAGCAGCGGGAGCCAATGGCTGCGCTGCTATCAATCTATCCAACACGAGACACCAGCTACAGATGGTGTGACAGCGTCCAGGTAAGTAAAACAGGGGTTCGGGGGGGCTGCAGCACTAAAAAAGGGTTTTCACCTTAATGCATAGAATGCATTAGGGTGAAAAACCTTGAGGGTTTACAACCCCTTTAATCTATTTAGCCCTTTGCACATATCTGGTACGTCCAAAGTCTGAAGAAGTTAAAGAAGCTCACGGCTGTATCTGTTTTTAAGAAACCGCCTCCTAGCTTTACTATAAGGCCTCATGCACACTGGATGTTATAAAAAGGGCAGTAGCGTGAGATGTAGAATGCCCCCTTAAAAATGCGAGTTTTGCATTAGCGGTTTTCCATGTTTTTTAGCAAAACTATACTCCCACAAAAGCTTGAGGCTCAAAAACGCTCATAAACGTCAGGTATCCAAAAAAAAAAAAAAAAAAATTGTAAAAGATGTAAAAAATAGTTTAAAGCACACAAACACGTGTGTAGGGTGTGTACATGTAAGTAAATATCAATTGCGCAGCCCAAATTGGGTTTCGCTGTGCACACCACAGAGCAATACTTCTAGGTACCTCATTTACATTAAACTCTAAACTGGTGAGCTGTGAAGACATTTAAAGTGTCTCAGATCATTTTTGGGCACTGTAATTCTTCACAAATTCACAGGCACACACAGTTTTAAGGTTTAACACATTTGTTATGTATTTATGCAACGCAACCTCATCTTTTATTATGTATAAAAAACGGGGATTACATTGTGTTTCTGTGCACTAAAGTTCGTTTTAGTGTATTTTTTTTTTTTATCAAACAATATAGAGTTCATAAACAGTTGCGTAACATAAAAATTCCAGCGACCGTCTTTTTATTGTGTAGGGCCTCTGTGTTCAGTAAATATGTTTTATTCTTAAATATATAATAATTATAAAATACCGTATTTATAGGCGTATAACACCCACTTTTTCCTCCTGAAAATAAGAGGCAAATCACGGGTGCGTGCTATACGCCGATAGTGTACCTCGGAGGGGAAGGAGGGGGACGATGCAGCCGGAATTCAATCGGCTCACTGGGCTCTGATGTCACACACACAGTCCAGCCTCTGCCACCGGCATTGGACCAGTGTTCAGTCAAGCACAGGAGCTGGTCCAATGCCGATGGCAGGGGCGGGACTGTGTATGTGACTGCCGACTGAGAGTAAACAGAAGATGGTGGCTCAGTGATTTCCTACATGAGAGACGGTGAGGCTGCAGATGGGCATCAGGCTGCATTGATGGGAGATGGGTGCAGATCAGGCTGCAGATGGGCGCATATCAGGCTGCATTGAGGCTGCAGATGGGTGCATATCAGGCTGCATTGAAGCTGCAGATAGGCGCATATCAGGCTGCATTGAGGCTGCAGATGGGCGCATATCAGGCTGCATTGAGGCTGCAGATGGGCACATATCAGGCTGCATTGAGGCTGCAGATGGGCACAGATCAGGCTGCACAGATGCTGTAGATGGGCCCATATCAGGTTGCATTGAGGCTGCAGATGGGCACAGATCAGGCTGCATTGAGGCTGCAGATGGGCGCAGATCAGGCTGCATTGAGGCTGCAGATGGGCACAGATCAGGCTGCAGATAAGCACAGATCAGGCTGCAGATAAGCACAGATCATGTTGCATTGAGGCTGCAGATGGGCATATATCAGGCTGCATTGAGGCTGCAGATTGACACTAATCAGGCTGCATTGAGGCTGCAGATGGGCACAGATCAGGCTGCATTGAGGCTGCAGATGGGCACTAATCAGGCTGCATTGAGGCTGCACATTGGCACTAATCAGGCTGCATTGAGGCTGCGCATGGGCACTAATCAGGCTGCATTGATGGGCACTGACCATTATTTTGCTTCAAAGTGGTTCATTTTGAAAAAAACTTTTTTTTCCAGAAACTTCCCTCTTAAATTGAAAGTGCATGTTATACGCTGATAAATACAGTCATTCTCAATGTACAAAAATGCAAATTTTAACGTGTGCAAAAAATTACAAGGATAAAATAAATTGCTCTAGAGCGGAAGAGATTAAGAACCTCTTTGTGGCCCCCCAAAAAAACACTACAGCACAGTCAATAATTGGATAGTGTGTACCTTACCTCAAAAACAGCTTCAGTTCTGCGGGGTGGATATTTTATCATCCATGCCAAACCCAAATCAATAATCTTGACATGTCTGGTGCTATCCAAAAGGATGTTGGGAGGATGTAAGTCACTGTAAAGAAGAAGAAAAAAATGGTAAGGTGGTCGTTATCAACTAGAACAGGGGTCTCCAAACTTTCTAAACAAAGGGCCAGATTGCTGTCCTTCAGACTTTGAGGTGAGGGGTGGACTGTGGCTTGGTGGTCAAATGGAAGTAATGGCTGGTATACACAGACCAAAAATCTGAAGCAGCCAAATTTCGCTTTGTGTGTACTGTTATCTGTTCAACAGAAGCCAGTCAGCTTCCATCAAACAGTCCTGTTGGAAAACCAGCATTCAATCAGCACTTGCAGCCAATGGCTGCAGTGCTGATCTGTGTATTCTGATGGGGGGAGTCCCTGCTGTCAGAATACAATAGCGCAGTGGGGCAGAGCTCTGCATCCACATTTCTTGTGTGGATGTGGGCATCTGTCGGTTTTTTTTTTTTTGTTCAACCCACTGGTTGCATGAAAAAAAACAACACAATTGTCCATGTATACCCTGTTTAAGAATATAACAGCCCCTGTGGTTAGTAGGGGGAGACGTAGGGTCCCATCACTTGTATTAGAGAAAGAAATAGTGCCCCATTGTTAGTGTCAGTGGGAGGAATAATGCCCTATCATTGGTATAGTGGGAGGAATAGTGCCCCATCATTGGTGTCAGTGGGAGAAATAGTGCCAAATCGTTAGTAACAGTGGAAGGAATAGGGCCCCATCATTGGTATGTGTGGGATAAATAATGCCCCATCATTTTACTAGTGGGAGGAATAGTGCCCCATTGCTGGAGTCAGTGAAAGAAATAGTGCCCCATCGTTGGTGTCAGTAGGAAGACTGGTACCGTATTGTTGGTGTCAGTGGGATAAATAGTGCCCCATCGTTGGTGTCAGTGGGAGGAATAGTGCCCCTTCGTTGATGTCAGTGGGAGGAATAGTGCCCCATCGTTGGTGTCAATGGGAGGAATAGTGCCCCATCGATGGTGTCAGTGGGAGGAATAGGGCCCCATCATTGGTATTTGTGGGAGAAATAATGCCCCATCGTTGGTACAAGTGGGAATAGGTTGGTGTCAGTAGGAAGACTGGTACCCTATTATTGGTGTCAATGGGAGGAATAGTGCCCCATCGTTGGTGTCGAGTGAGGAATAGTGCCCCATCATTGGTGTCAGTGGGAAGACTAGTACCTTATTATTGGTGTCAGTGGGAGGAATAGTGCCCCATCCCTGGTGTCAGTGGGAGGAATAGTGCCCCATCATTGATATCAGTGGGTGAAATAGTGCCCCATCATTGATATCAGTGGGAGGAATAGTGCCCCCTCCCTGGTGTCAGTGGGAGGAATAGTGCCCCATCGTCGGTGTTAGTGGGAGAAATAGTGCCCCATTGTTGGTGTCAGTAGGAAGACTAGTACCCTATTATTGGTGCCAGTGGGAAGAATAGTGCCACATCATTGATATCAGTGGGAGGAACGGTGCCACATCGTTGGTGTCAGTGGAAGGAATAGCACACCAAGGGCTGAATAAAGGCAAGCAAAGAGCTGCATCTGGCCTGCATGGCACAGTCTGGAGACCAATGGGCTGGAACAATAACATATAATGGATAGATTCCTTACCAATGTGCAATGCTTCTAGAAAGAAGCATCTGCTATTACAGCTGACTGCGCTCTGTGTGCTAAGGCTGCCTGTGCCTTCTACACCCCTCCCCTCAGGTATTCCTTGCAAATTGCAAGATTCACTCCCGCATATTATCTGCTATAACGTTTTATCCAGGACATAACATGTCTTATGATTTTTTCCAGCAGGATCAAAATGCCTACCCCCTCTAAAGATCAGCACTCACAAAGAAGGTAGGGGAGATACCAAGGAATATATACATTTTAAGATTTTTCTATATTGGCAGACTAATTCCTCATGCCTGTTTGTGCTGCTACAGCATCTTGGGTCTCGGTCATGGTTCTTCTCGACGATCTGAGGATAGAAACTTGGGAAGGAATGGGAGACATTCATCCTCATAGGAAGATCGATGCTCACACGGAAGAAGAGAGTCTTCTTGTTCCCGCTCTCCCTCAAGGTGTCGGCGTTTAAAACAAAGAAGGTGAAGGTTCTGGAGGAGCCTCCGGTAGTGGACGCGGCACTCATTGCGCTTCGCCAGACACGTAACCCTGCCACTGGATGACGCAGTATCCTTTAAGAACGTACTGGATAGGAGGGTAGATGTAGATCTTAAAAAGATCTACATACTGGCTGGTGGAGCATGAAGGCTGTCAATGGCATTGGCCGCCATTTCTAAGGCCATGGAGGTCTGGGTGCATAAAGCCAGGGCGGTAGAGAATGACCTGGGCAAAGCTGAGGTCCTAGCCTCATTAGTAAATTTGAAGCTAACAGCTTTGTTTATGGCCAAAGCATCCATCGACCTAATCAAGATTCTGGCGAAAGTTATGCTAAACGCAGTAACTGCCAGAAGAGTCCTGTTGCTGAGGCCCTGGGTGGCTGACCCAGCATCCAAGCAGGGATGGTGCAGGATACCATTCGAGGGTCACTCCCTGTTTGGGAATAAATTGGTGGGAAATTAGGATTTATCCCGCAGGATCAGAGGTTGCTTCATAAGAAAAACACAACCTTCAGAAACACGGCAAGACCTAGAGGCAGAGACGTCGGGTCCTACAGGCCAGGAAGGGAGTTTCCCCGGCAATGGCCAAATTCTGCGATGAACCGCAAATCTAGAAGACCAACCTCTTCCTTGGGGCAAATACCTCAGAAGTCTTTTTGACTACCCACCGGCTCACACTTGCCAGGTAGGAGCCAGGTTATTCAGGTTTCGTCAAGTGTGTGTAGAAAGGATAAGGGAGCTGTGGGTGATATCGACCATCAGGTACGGGCACAGCTGGAAATTCCTCAAGCAGCCCCACAGAGCCTTTTTCTCAACAAAAATGTCTCCAGAAAAGGGAAAACAGGATGTCTTTTGGAAATACATACAGCCCCTCCTGGAGCAAGAAGCGATAGTTGCAGTTTCTCAACAGGAGCGTTTTTCTGGAGTTTTCTTGCCTCTGTTCTTGGTTCAGAAAAGGTCGGGGACTTGGAGGCCAGTAATAGACCTCAGGGACCTCAACAGATCTATCAAGAAGGATCGATTTAGGATGAAGTCGCTCCAAACATTCCTGAAGGTCATTCAACCGGGAGACTGGCTACTTTCGGTGGACCTCAGGGATGCGTACTTCCACGTGCCCGTGGCCCCGTTCTACCAGAGGTTTCTTCGGTTCGCAGTAGGACAACTTCACTATAAATTTGTATGCCTGCCCTTTGGGCTGACCACATCTTCCAGGGTATTCACGAAGATCCTGGTGGCACACCTATGATTGCAGGGAATCCGTATACACCACTATTTGGACGACATTTTACTTCTAAGCCAAGACAAGGAAAGGCTCCTGACACACCGGAAGACAACCTTATTGATGTTGGAGACCTTTGGCTGGCTGATCAATCAAGAAAAGAGTCACCTCATGCTGACTCAATCTCTGGTGTACTTAGGTGCAAAGATAGATACCCTGATGGCATCAGTGGCATTACCGAGAGACAAGATGTCCTGTATCCTGAAGACGATGTCGGAAGCTCGAAAGAAGGCGTACCTGCCAACAATAGACTGAATGCGACTTTTTGGTATAATGATCTCAACCACTCCGATGGTCAAATGGGTTCAATGGAACTTGCGCCTCTTCCAAATGGGTCCCCTAGATCAATGGAGATCGGAGATCTTGGTTGGAGAATCCAGATCACAGTCAACTTGTCGGGTCAACTTGGATTGGAGGTCGAGGCAGTAGAATCTTCTTCCTTGCCACTCCTTATTCACAACGAGGTGGCAAATAGTTGTGTTGGATGCCAGCGGTATGGACTTTTCTGGCGGCCAATGTAGTTTCCAGTGTACTGGAGTTGAGGGCAGCCTTCCAGGCCCTCCTGGCCTTCAAGAGTCAGATTCAAAGAAACGAGCATCCTTTTGAAGCTAGACAATGTGACGGTAGTGGCTTACATCCGCAGGCACAGAGGCACTCGCAGCAGTGCTCTCCTGAGAGAGGTGACCCCGATCATGGATTGGGCTCAAGTCAATTTACAGTTGCTAACAGCAGTATATGTGCCCGAGCATCTGAACACTCAAGCAGACTACCTGTCCAGAGTGGACTTGGACAACAACGAGTGGGCCCTGTGACCACAGATCTTTTGGAGCCTGGTGGCATGGGCCTTCCTTCCGGAGGTCGACCTGTTTGCCTCTTCAACCAATACCAAACTACCATGCTTCTTCGAGTCCAGTCACCAAGTCCAGTCACCCACAAGCAACGGGGGTGGATGCTCTAAAAGCAGAATGGAATTTCAGAAAGGCATATGCCTTCCCTCCGATCCCAGTGATTCTCTTCTTTTTGTGCAGGTTACGGCAGGAGGTGTCCATTCTGTCGGTAGTACCGGACTGGCTGAAGAGACCTTGGTATCCTCTGCTCCTCCCATTGAGCATCAGGGAAGCACGCCCTCTATCAGTAACTTTGGACCTGCTGAAGCACGGGCCAATCTGCCACCTGGCACCAGAAAGCGTGAAATTTACATCCTGGGTCTTGAGAGGCGAAGGCTAATCAGTCTGGGTTGCTCAGCCAGAGTCACGAGTACCCTAATGAAAGCCAGGAAAGACAGTACCAACAATGCCTATACCAGAACTTGGAAGAAGTTTGTGGAATTTGCATACAGACATGACTTTTTGCCAGATTTGCCAAGGGTCTGCCACATTCTGTAGTTTCTCCAGGCGGGATTGGAACTAGGCCTGTCCACGGCTTTCACTGGTACCCAGTGGGCCGTGGATAAGTTGGTGATCCGATTCTTCAGAGCAGCCATCCGCCTAAGACCGCCGAGGTCTCTAAGATTTCCAAAGTGGGACTCGCCTCTAATCTTGGACTTCCTTTCATCAGACGCCTTTGTTTCTCCTGTCTCTCTATGGTATCTCTCATTGAAGACCGCCTTTCTCGTGGCAATAACTTCAGCCAGAAGGGTATCCAAGATAGCAGCATTGGGGTTTAAAGAACCCTTCCTCTGTTTCTTCCCAGATAGAGTGGTGGTCAGGCCAATGCTGGGATTGGTCCCGAAGGTAGCCTCTAGTTTCCATATGACAAAAGAAATCACGCTCCCAATGTTTCTCGCAGAGAACACTTAGAATCCAAATCCACTTGATGTGGGGTCTTCACTGAAAGCCTATGTGGACGCGACGGCCGAACTTAGAAAGTTGGACCATCTCTTTGTCATCAATGGTGCTCGGAAGGGCCTAAGGGCTTCTGGTAGGGTGATTGCCTCGTGGCTAGTCAAGACTATATCGTTGGCCTACAGAACGAAGGGTTTGCCTGTGCCTGAGGGGGTAACAGCGCATTCCACTAGGGGAGTCTCTACCTCCTGGGAAGTGGCGGGACAAGTGTCCTTGCAGACGATCTGCAAGGCAGCCACATGCCACATGGACGTCCATACATACCTTCATGGCACACTATTGCGTGGAGCCGGCGGCTCTGACTACCGTAGATTTTGGCAGGAGTTTTCTGGCTTCCGCCTCCAGTGTAGATTAAAAATTTTTCTCAAGCATTACCCTCCTGTGTGTGACTAGTTAATTCCCAGCTGTGCTGACATGGAGCCGTCAGGAAAACAGAAAATGGAATTCAAATACTGTAATTTTCCTTTTCTGATGAGCTCCATGGCAGAACAATACCCGCCAAGTTAAGTATTATGAGTTACGGAACGCTGAGGCTGAGGTGAGTGAAAAATTTATAGTTAAGTCCTGATTGCGTAGGGGGTGGGAGGGGCCTCACCCAGCTGTGCTGCTATGGAGCTCGTCAGGAAAGGAAAATTACGGTAAGTATTTGAATTCAATGTTCCGTTATAACCCAGTCCCAATGCTACTAGATATTTCTAGTATCTAGTGTATTATTGAAGACGTGTTACATATTACTAAATCATTTTAATAAAATGTTGCCATAGCGATATTCAACGTTTTTATATGCATATTGCTTTTTTGCTTGGCTATTAACAAACAATGTATTTTCATTATGGAGTTACCACTGTAAAGGTTTCTAAATACTAAAGAAATAACTGTTGCCCTATTTAGGGGTATCAGCTAAGAGTGCAACCATGAGTGACTTCATTATACCCATCTCTTATTAATTATTAGGCTTGTGCAATTAGTTTCGTACGAATCGAAATTCGGCCGAATTGTGCATCTAAAAAAATAACGAATTTCAACTAATACGAAAGAAATTATAGCATATATAACTGTCAGGGCTGGCTCAGCCCTTCCTTCTCTGAGCTGGCCGCTCAGCTGACAGCTAATTGCCAGCTCTCATCTCTCTCCAAAGTTAACCAGCTGTTGTGGATCTGCTCATCAGTCCCACCTACTTAAAGATCTCCAGCTCACTTCATTCCTGCCTTCGCCTTGGTCACATCACAAGAAACTATCTCCTGCATTCCTGTTTAAAGACTGGCTTTGCTGACATCCCTTCTGGCTCCTTATCCTGCTTGCTGTTCCTCTACTTGGATCCCTGACTTCTGGCCTGGCTGACTGAACTCTGGCTTGGCTGATTACCCAATCTGGTTACTGAACTCTGGCTTGGCTGACTACCCGATCCGGTTACTGGACTCTGGCTATGCTTTGACTACGCTTACTTTGTTTACCTTTTTACTTTTATTAATAAACAAGTGTGATTTTACTGTACTTCTGTCTCAGTCTGGTTCATGGTTTCTGACAATAACAAATGAATTGGTCATGATTTGGTAATTCGTTAAAGATCTAGTAAAAGAAAAGGTCAACTCAAAGTAAATCTTACAGTCCAATCAGCTGATTAATTTTGTGCTGGAGGTTGGATTACTGGCAAAGTGCATTCCTGAGAACTGAGTGAGAAGGGTGTTGTATTGTATTTGAGCGATTGAGAGATATTGTCATTGTGTCTGTTAAAAGATTCAATAAACAAACAACTTTCCAAACTACGAATCATTATCACGAATATATATATACATACATATATATTGAATTTCAATGAATACAAACGAAGTTATAGCGCATATAACGAATGAATTCGACATGATTTGAGATTCAGTATAACGAATATCGACACTCTACAGAAATAACGAATTATCCCAAAACTTATTAATGTAACATAACAAATATAACAGAGCAAAATTATATATTTTACGAATGACATAAAAAGAAAAGAAACAAAATTTTACGTTGTGCACAAGTCTATTAATTATAGCTCTTCCCGAATCCTATCCCATACGTAATGTCAGTCTAAAGCTACCCAAGGGTATTAAAGTATTGTTTTGTAAAGCTCAAGCTACCATCTGAGGTCTATAAATCCATCCCATGACTATTGGCAGACTTCTATTGTCAGGGTATGATATCTGGCCAAACAGCTAGCGTTGCTTCCCCCTGTAAGCAATATCGGAGATGTCTGCCATCTCACCTATCCTCTATCCTTATTCCCTCTGCATTTTCTAATTAAAATATTGAATTATTCCAAACATAGCATTTAGGAGCAAGGCACCTGACAAGTGTACCTGGGGGTGGTTAGGTAATGCAGGCACGTCCCATCACCCTCTAATACGGAGGTCTCATAACTTAACCTTTTCCAAGCAGCAAAAACTGAAGTTTCTGCTTGGATGACCATCAAAACTCTTTAGAGTTACAGAACCGGTCCAGTTGACAAATATTTATTAGCAAAAGTGATTGGAGAGCTATAAGGCCCCTTTCAGATGGAGCAGATCCCTGCTGAGTAGGCAGATGACAGGTCCATGTCCACTGCCCTATGCAGAATGGACATGAACACAACCCGCTGTTCTCTATGGGGCATTAGGATGGAAACGGTCTACCTGTCCAATTCACTGGACAGATAGCGAACGTATCTCCATCCATCTGTTTTTAGCAGGGCAGACTGGATGCTGCTGCTCCACAAGGAACAATGGATGGTCTGATCAGGTTTGCCTGATCTGACTCTCCTATGTCAGCCAGCGGGGGCTGCAGGGGAGAGGAGGGAGCGCTGGCAAAGGCTGGGGCATGGGAACTTACTGTTGAGCGCTCCCTCCTCTCCCCTGCAGCTGCTGCTGGTGACACAGGGGATCAGATAACAGGACCCGAACAGGCTGAAAATAGGTAAGTATATACTGTACATAAGGCTAGTTAGATTTGAGCTGGAATTCTACTAATGGCACCCAACACACCCTACTAACGTACCTGTTATGGTAAATCTTGGAGCATTTGGCTGTCCATTTAAAAGAATGGGCTGTCTAATGTCCTTTTTTTATACATGTGGACCATTCATTTCATCAGTCACGTTTTTTTCAAAGAAGTTTACATCAGTTTTTCATCAGTTTACCATCAGTTTTTCATCAGTTTACCATCAGTTTTTACATCAGTTTTTTACATCCACTACCAATGCAAAAATGGATGCAAAAACAGATACAAATTTTAACAGAACAAAAACAGGGCTTGGATCCGTTTCAAAAAACGGATGTTGACGGATGCAGATGTAAATGATGATCATCCATTTACATCTGTTTTTCTATAGAGATGCATTGATATCCGTTTTTTCACTGTCAACAGATGAATGAAAAACTGATAAACAGTTTGCATGTGTGAAAGGGGCCCTAACATGATGTACTTTATGGCACATCCATCACAGGAATTAAAGCACCACAACAATGTGACTCCAGCCTTAACCACTTAAGGACCGAGCCTCTGTTTGAGATTTGTTGTTTACAAGTTAAAATCATTTTTTTTTGCTAGAAAATTACTTAGAACCCCCAAACATTATATATATTTTTTTCTAACACCCTACAGAATAAAATGGCAGTCGTTGCTATACTTTTTGTCACACCGTATTTGCGCAGCGGTCTTACAAACGCACTTTTTTTGGAAAAAAATACACTTTCTTGACTTAAAAAATAAGACACTAGTAAAATTAGCCCAATTTTTTTTATATTGTGAAAGATAATGTTACGCTGAGTAAATTGATACCCAAAATGTCACAATTCAAAATTGCACCCGCTTGTGGAATGGTGACAAACTTTTACCCTTAAAAATCTCCATAGGCGATGTTTAAAAAATTCTACAGGTTACATGTTTAGAGTTACAGAAGAAGGTCTAGTGCTAGAATTATTAGGGAAAAATGGCGCTACCCGAGAAACCTGTTTGGCTCAGGCTATACAGGGAACGTTATGCAAACGTTATTTTTTTATATATATCACAAAGTTTCAAACTAATATGAATGAAAAATACAGTGATTAAATGAAAAACAAATACTGAAGAGTTGCAATAAAATAGCTAAAGTGCATATGTGTGGATCAGCATATAATCGCATGCATCCTACATAGGTGCTAGTGTATAGGTAGTCAGAAGAAACTTTATATATGCCAAATGCCAAATGATCCTAGTAAGGCAGTATACCTTTTCCACACCACATAATACATTCAGCACTTTGTACAAGATAAAAACATATTGTGTATAGCGAAAACCACGCATGAAACATGCATGGATCCAATTATGTTAATTCCTATAGGGAAAAAAATTGCATACACAGTGTCATAGCAGTATCTATGTATCTCAATATTCGTATAGTTCATGTATTGTGGCGATTACATAGATATATAATGGTCTTATGCATTTCATGCGGCAACCAGACTTGATATTTCCCCAGAGTGACTTGGTGTGTACAGGGTTGAATGGTGACTTTTGTGATCCCCCTCAAATTGCTCACTAGGGATGAGCTTCGTGTTCGAGTCGAACCCATGTTCGACTCGAACATCGGCTGTTCGACCGTCCGTCGAATTGCGAACGTTATGGGCCGTTCGCGCCAAATTCGTGTGGCGCGTCACGGCCCATAATTCACTGCGGCATCGCAGTGCATTGCTGGCTGATGATTGACCAAGCATGCACTATGACCCGCATGCTTGGCCAATCACAGCGCCGTCAGTAGAGAGAGCTGTAATTGGCCAAAGCCAGGGTGGCTTTGGCCAATTATGGCTCAGGGGATTTAGTACACGCCCCACACTATATAAGGCCGCCTGCACGGCGGCCCTGTGTAGTGTGTTCCGGTGTGCTGATAGAGAGAGAGACAGACAGTGTCATTTGATTTGAGTTAGCTAGATTAGGCTAGATCTGTTCCTGCTATTTACATTTAGTGCAGTGCGTCCTGCTCACAGTGTTCAGCTAGATCCGTTCCTGCTATTTACATTTAGTGCAGTGCGTCCTGCTTACAGTGTTCAGCTAGATCCGTTCCTGCTATTTACATTTAGTGCAGTGCGTCCTGCTCACAGTGTTCAGCTAGATCCGTTCCTGCTATTTACATTTAGTGCAGTGCGTCCTGCTCACAGTGTTCGACTAGATCCGTTCCTGCTATTTACATTTAGTGCAGTGCGTCCTGCTCACAGTGTTCAGCTAGATCTGTTCCTGCTATTTACATTTAGTGCAGTCAGTGCGTCCTGCTCACAGTGTTCAGCTAGATCCGTTCCTGCTATTTACATTTAGTGCAGTGCGTCCTGCTCACAGTGTTCAGCTAGATCTGTTCCTGCTATTTACATTTAGTGTAGTGCGTCCTGCTCACAGTGTTCAGCTAGATCTGTTCCTGCTATTTACATTTAGTGCAGTCAGTGCGTCCTGCTCACAGTGTTCAGCTAGATCCGTTCCTGCTATTTACATTTAGTGCAGTCAGTGCGTCCTGCTCACAGTGTTCAGCTAGATCCGTTCCTGCTATTTACATTTAGTGCAGTGCGTCCTGCTCACAGTGTTCAGCTAGATCTGTTCCTGCTATTTACATTTAGTGCAGTCAGTGCGTCCTGCTCACAGTGTTCAGCTAGATCCGTTCCTGCTATTTACATTTAGTGCAGTGCGTCCTGCTCACAGTGTTCAGCTAGATCTGTTCCTGCTATTTACATTTAGTGCAGTGCGTCCTGCTCACAGTGTTCAGCTAGATCCGTTCCTATTTACATTTAGTGCAGTCAGTGCGTCCTGCTCACAGTGTTCAGCTAGATCCGTTCCTGCTATTTACATTTAGTGCAGTCAGTGCGTCCTGCTCACAGTGTTCAGCTAGATCCGTTCCTGCTATTTACATTTAGTGCAGTCAGTGCGTCCTGCTCACAGTGTTCAGCTAGATCTGTTCCTGCTATTTACATTTAGTGCAGTCAGTGCGTCCTGCTCACAGTGTTCAGCTAGATCTGTTCCTGCTATTTACATTTAGTGCAGTGCGTCCTGCTCACAGTGTTCAGCTAGATCCGTTCCTGCTATTTACATTTAGTGCAGTGCGTCCTGCTCACAGTGTTCAGCTAGATCCGTTCCTGCTATTTACATTTAGTGCAGTGCGTCCTGCTCACAGTGTTCAGCTAGATCCGTTCCTGCTATTTACATTTAGTGCAGTGCGTCCTGCTCACAGTGTTCAGCTAGATCTGTTCCTGCTATTTACATTTAGTGCAGTGCGTCCTGCTCAGTGTTCAGCTAGATCTGTTCCTGCTATTTACATTTAGTGCAGTCAGTGCGTCCTGCTCACAGTGTTCAGCTAGATCCGTTCCTGCTATTTACATTTAGTGCAGTGCGTCCTGCTCACAGTGTTCAGCTAGATCTGTTCCTGCTATTTACATTTAGTGCAGTGCGTCCTGCTCACAGTGTTCAGCTAGATCTGTTCCTGCTATTTACATTTAGTGCAGTCAGTGCGTCCTGCTCACAGTGTTCAGCTAGATCCGTTCCTGCTATTTACATTTAGTGCAGTGCGTCCTGCTCACAGTGTTCAGCTAGATCTGTTCCTGCTATTTACATTTAGTGCAGTGCGTCCTGCTCACAGTGTTCAGCTAGATCCGTTCCTGCTATTTACATTTAGTGCAGTCAGTGCGTCCTGCTCACAGTGTTCAGCTAGATCTGTTCCTGCTATTTACATTTAGTGCAGTCAGTGCGTCCTGCTCACAGTGTTCAGCTAGATCTGTTCCTGCTATTTACATTTAGTGCAGTGCGTCCTGCTCACAGTGTTCAGCTAGATCCGTTCCTGCTATTTACATTTAGTGCAGTGCGTCCTGCTCACAGTGTTCAGCTAGATCCGTTCCTGCTATTTACATTTAGTGCAGTGCGTCCTGCTCACAGTGTTCAGCTAGATCCGTTCCTGCTATTTACATTTAGTGCAGTGCGTCCTGCTCACAGTGTTCAGCTAGATCTGTTCCTGCTATTTACATTTAGTGCAGTGCGTCCTGCTCACAGTGTTCAGCTAGATCTGTTCCTGCTATTTACATTTAGTGCAGTCAGTGCGTCCTGCTCACAGTGTTCAGCTAGATCCGTTCCTGCTATTTACATTTAGTGCAGTGCGTCCTGCTCACAGTGTTCAGCTAGATCTGTTCCTGCTATTTACATTTAGTGCAGTGCGTCCTGCTCACAGTGTTCAGCTAGATCTGTTCCTGCTATTTACATTTAGTGCAGTCAGTGCGTCCTGCTCACAGTGTTCAGCTAGATCCGTTCCTGCTATTTACATTTAGTGCAGTGCGTCCTGCTCACAGTGTTCAGCTAGATCTGTTCCTGCTATTTACATTTAGTGCAGTGCGTCCTGCTCACAGTGTTCAGCTAGATCTGTTCCTGCTATTTACATTTAGTGCAGTCAGTGCGTCCTGCTCACAGTGTTCAGCTAGATCCGTTCCTGCTATTTACATTTAGTGCAGTGCGTCCTGCTCACAGTGTTCAGCTAGATCTGTTCCTGCTATTTACATTTAGTGCAGTGCGTCCTGCTCACAGTGTTCAGCTAGATCCGTTCCTGCTATTTACATTTAGTGCAGTCAGTGCGTCCTGCTCACAGTGTTCAGCTAGATCCGTTCCTGCTATTTACATTTAGTGCAGTGCGTCCTGCTCACAGTGTTCAGCTAGATCCGTTCCTGTTATCTTCCTACTGACAGGCAGGCTTGTCTGGTTACAGTATATAAAGCTACCTGAAGAAAATTACAGGTGTTCTATCCCAGCTTAGTGCAGCTACAGGCCATTAGTATGTCTGGAAGGCCAAGAAGGAGAGGCAGACAGTCACAAGCCAATAAGAGAGGGCAAGCAGGCTCTGTGTCTAGTGCTGGTCGTGGAGACGGTGCATCCTCATCAGCCCGTGGCCATGGGACACGCTTGGCCTTTTTTTCGGCAGCTGGCCGTGTTGAGCCGCAACATGCAGAAAACTTGGTCGAGTGGATGACCAAGCCGTCCTCATCCTCCTCATCCTCTCTCACCCATGCCCAGGGTGCTTTGTCTGGCAAAGCAGCGGCCTCTTCCCTCAGCTCAATGTCATCAGTGACTCCTTCCCTAGCTCCACCATGTCCTCATGAGGATTCCCTCGAACTGTTTGACCACAGTGTTGGGTACATGCTCCAGGAGGATGCCCAGCGTTTGGAAGGCTCTGATGATGATACTGAGCTCGATGAAGGCAGTAACATGAGCACGGACAGAGGGGGTGCCCAAGAAGGACAGCAATCTGGCAGTCATGCTCCCCCTGCTGCAGCATACTGCCAGGTTTGCTCCAGTGATGAGGAGGGAGGGGATGATGAGGTCACTGACTCAACGTGGGTGCCTGATAGGAGAGAGGAGGAGGAGGAGGAGGAGGAGGCGGCACATCACCAACGAGGCAGGATGCCCTCCAGGGGCCAGCCTAAGGGCAGCACATTGACTGCATCACACCCCAAAGCTCCACATGTGCAGGGCGCTGCAGTCTCTGCGCGTTATTCAAAAAGTTCTTTGGTGTGGGCCTTTTTTGAGACGAGTGCATCAGATCGCACCGCTGCTATTTGCAACATATGTCTCAAGCGTATCTCGCGTGGCCAAAACATCTCCCGCTTGGGTACCACATGCTTGACCAGACATATGTTGACCTGCCATGCAGTTCGTTGGCAAGCATATCTAAAAGACCCACACCAAAGAACAAAGAGGATCTCTCCTTGCTCCTCATCAGCTGAGATTTCCAACCCCACTAGACCTTCAGTCCTCTCTGAGACCTGCAGTGAGAGGAATGAAGGTGTAGAATTAGGTGTGTCACAGCCAAGTACTTGTGGGCAATCTGCTTTTGGTACACCGACGCCAGATTGTACCAGGCAAATTTCCCTGCCCCAGCTGCTGCACCGCCGAAAGAAGTTTGCTCCCAGCCATCCACATGCCCAGCGGTTGAATGCTAGCTTGGCAAAATTGCTAGCACTTCAACTGCTGCCTTTTCAGTTGGTAGACTCTGCCCCCTTCCGTGAGTTTGTGGAATGTGCGGTTCCTCAGTGGCAGGTACCCAAACGCCACTTTTTCTCATGGAAGGCGATTCCAGCTCTCTACCGGCATGTGGAAGGCAATGTCCATGCCTCGCTGGACAGGGCGGTCAGCGGTAAGGTGCATATTACCGCTGACTCATGGTCCAGCAGGCATGGACAGGGACGTTACTTAAGTTTCACGGCGCATTGGGTGACTCTGCTGGCAGCTGGGAAGGATGCAGGACAAGGTGCAGTAGTGTTGGAGGTTGTTCCGCCACCACGCCTCCAAAATGCTAATTGTGACACACCTCTCTCCTCCACCCCCTCCTCTTCTTCTTCCTCCATGGCCTCTTCCTCGGAACCAGCGGTGCTCCGTAGGCGTTCAAGGGGCTACGCAAGTACGCAGGCCAAAAGATGCCATGCGGTGCTTGAGCTGGTGTGCTTGGGGGACAGGAGCCACACTGGGGCAGAGGTTCTGTCAGCTCTGCAGGGGCAGGTTCAGAGGTGGTTGACGCCACGCCAACTTAAGGCAGGAATGGTGGTTTGCGACAATGGCACCAACCTCCTCTCTGCCCTCCGACAGGGACAACTGACCCATGTGCCCTGTTTGGCTCACGTCCTTAACTTGGTGGTGCAGCGGTTCTTGGGCAGGTACCCGGGCTTACAGGATGTCCTGAGGCAGGCCAGGAAAGTCTGTGTGCATTTCCGCCGGTCATATAATGCCAGTGCTCGGCTGACGGACCTCCAAAAGGAGTTTAACCTGCCCAAGAACCGCCTAATCTGTGACATGCCCACCAGGTCGAACTCGACATTGGCCATGCTGCAGCGGCTGCACACGCAGCAGAGGGCCATCAATGAGTACCTGTGCGACTATGGCACCAGGACAGGGTCAGGGGACCTTGGTTTTTTTTCCCCACGCCAGTGGGCCATGATCAGGGATGCATGCACTGTCCTGTCACCATTCGAGGAGGCCACGAGGATGGTGAGCACTGACAGTGCATGCATCAGTGACACTGTCCCCCTTGTCCACCTGTTGGAGCACACGCTGCGTGGAATAATGGACAGGGCACTTGAGGCAGAACAGAGGCAGGAAGAGGAGGACTTCCTTAGCTCTCAAGGCCCCCTTTATCCAGACAGTGTTCCTGCATGCCCGCCGATCACACAGGAAGAGGACGAGGAGGAGGAGGAGGAGGAGGAGGAAGATTGTGTCAGTATGGAGGTGGAGCCTGGCACTCAGCATCAGCAGTCTTTAAGGGATCAGTCCCAAGGAACACATGGACTTGTACGTGGCTGGGAGGAGGTGGCTGCGGACGTTGTTGTCCTTAGTGACCCAGAGGACTCCGGACCGAATGCCTCAGCAAACCTACGCTGCATGGCCTCCCTGATCCTGCAAAGCCTGCGTAAGGATCCTCGTATTCGTGGTATCAAGGAGAAGGACCAATACTGGCTGGCAACCCTCCTTGATCCACGTTACAAGGGTAAGGTTGCGGACCTTATCTTGCCATCGCAGAGGGAGCAGAGGATGAAACATCTTCGGGAGGCCTTGCAGAAAGGTCTGTGCAACGCGTTCCCAGAGACTGGGAGGTTACAAACTCCTGTTTCTGGACAACGTGTTGCTGAGGCTTCGGTCAGTCAAAGAAGGAGCGGTGGAGAAGGTGGCCGTCTGACCGATGCGTTCAGACAATTTTTTGGTCCGCAGCCCCAAGGTATGATCGGTTCCAGCAACCATCGCCAGCGTCTGTTTTACATGGTGCAGGAATACCTAGGGGCAAGATCAGACTTGGACACCTTTCCCACCGAAAATCCTCTGGGTTACTGGGTCTTGAGGATGGATCACTGGCCAGAGCTTGCACAGTATGCAATTGAGCTACTGGCCTGTCCTGCATCCAGCGTTCTTTCGGAACGCACATTCAGTGCTGCTGGAGGCGTGGTAACCGATCACAGGGTGCGTCTGTCCACTGACTCGGTCGATCGGCTGACCTTCATAAAAATGAATCAGTCTTGGATCACCACCAGCTACCAAGCACCTGATGCTGATGTAACTGAATAATTTTTTTCAGATCCCTTCAAAGACTGCCTATGCTGATGCTGAGTGACTATCCCTGAGTAATTATCCTCTTCCTCCTCAATCATCACGCTGATAGCTTGTAAGAACATTTTTGGTTCTGGGCGCCACCACCAGTGCCTAAGGCACAATTTTTCAGCCCCTGTATAACAGGGGCGTGTAATTACAATTTTTGATGTAATACTTTGCAGCAGGGCTCGTTCCTGCATTCCAACTAGAGTGTCTGTGAGGGGTTGCAGTGTTGTGGCACTAGCACCAGTGCCTAAGGCCCAATTTTTCTGCCCCTGTCTAACAGGGGCGTGTAATTACAATTTTTGATGCAATACTTTGCAGCAGGGCTCGTTCCTGCGTTCCAACTAGAGTGTCTGTGAGGGGTTGCAGTGTTGTGGCACCAGCACCAGTGCCTAAGGCCCAATTTTTCTGCCCCTGTCTAACAGGGGCGTGTAATTACAATTTTTGATGCAATACTTTGCAGCAGGGCTCGTTCCTGCATTCCAACTAGAGTGTCTGTGAGGGGTTGCAGTGTTGTGGCACCAGCACCAGTGCCTAAGGCCTAATTTTTCTGCCCCTGTCTAACAGGGGCGTGTAATTACAATTTTTGATGCAATACTTTGCAGCAGGGCTCGTTCCTGCGTTCCAACTAGAGTGTCTGTGAGGGGTTGCAGTGTTGTGGCACCAGCACCAGTGCCTAAGGCCCAATTTTTCTGCCCCTGTCTAACAGGGGCGTGTAATTACAATTTTTGATGCAATACTTTGCAGCAGGGCTCGTTCCTGCGTTCCAACTAGAGTGTCTGTGAGGGGTTGCAGTGTTGTGGCACCAGCACCAGTGCCTAAGGCCCAATTTTTATGCCCCTGTCTAACAGGGGCGTGTAATTACAATTTTTGATGCAATACTTTGCAGCAAGGCTCGTTCCTGCGTTCCAACTAGAGTGTCTGTGAGGGGTTGCAGTGTTGTGGCACCAGCACCAGTGCCTAAGGCCTAATTTTTCAGCTCCTGTTCAACAGGGGCATGTAATTACAATTCTTGATCTAATATTTCACAGCAGGGCCCTGTGAGGGCTTACAGTGTTTTGGCCACAGCAACACCTAAGGCCCAAATTTCTGCTGAGTATATAGGGCAGGACCCTACTTTCAAACATCTAACTTACAAACGACTCCTACTTGCAAACGGAAGGAGACAACAGGAAGTGAGATGAAATCTACCCCTAGGAAGGGAAATTCTCTCATGTAAGAGTTAATATGGGAAAACAATTTCTCCTTTCCACTGATGCTTTCCAATCCTTGTTCCACAAAAAAACCCAAATTTTCAAAAAACATTTTTCATTGGGACAAAAAAGTGAGGTGAAATCTTCTGAAGAGGAGGAAAGACGCAAAACAAATGTCACAGGGGTGATAACCCTTCCCTATGTTTTCCAAAAAGCTTAGAAAAGATTTTTTGGCTGGAGCTAAACACGTTAAAAATGTTCAAAATTACAAACAGATTCTACTTAACAACAAACCTACAGTCCCTGTCTTGTTTGCACCGCCTGTATACTGCTGTTCAGAGTATATAGGGACCTTTCCTTATTTTAATTTGGGTGCGGGGTTCCCCTTAATATCCATACAAGACCCAAAGGGCCTGGTAATGGACTGGGGGGTACCCATGCCGTTTGTCTCACTGATTTTCATCCATATTGCCAGGACCCGACATGACATTAAACCCGCAAGCAGTTTTAAATGAGATTTTTTCCTTTAAAAATGACATTTGGTTCAGGGACTGTTCTAAACATGGGAAACACGCGTCACTTTACAGGCATACTATAGACACCCCCCAGGTACGATATTTAAAGGAATATTTCACTTTTTTTTTTTTACTTTAAGCATCATTAAAATCACTGCTCCCGAAAAAACGGCCGTTTTTAAAAGTTTTTTTTGCATTGATACATGTCCCCTGGGGTAGGACCCGGGTCCCCACACCCTTTTTAGGACAATACCATGCAAATTAGCCTTTAAAATGAGCACTTTTGATTTCGAACGTTCGAGTCCCATAGACGTCAATGGGGTTCTAACGTTCGTGCGAACTTGCGGTCCGTTCGCGGGTTCTGGTGCGAACCGAACCGGGGGGTGTTCGGCTCATCCCTATTGCTCACTCACCAGATGTCGGAACCCCTGCAGGGGTATCAGGCCTGTAATACTGCACGAAAGACTGCTGCTGCTGTGATGCTTCAGATGGTTCCAATGGTCATGTTGCAATTAACCCTCATATCAGGGAAAGAAAAAGGCTTCCATAGTGTAATATAGTCCCAAAAATATTTATTTAAAAATAGTAAAAAATGCAAAGCCAAAAGAAATATAAATAAAAAGTTGTAAAATTGCAAACATCCAACAAGTACCGTTCGTTCACCCGCCCCTTGGCCACTGGGGAGGGATGTCACTCGGGTGTAGGTTTTGTTGGTTTGCTCAGTCACTGTACCCAAAGCAGGTACGAGTGGGGGAAGTAGCGGTCAGCTCAGGATGTGATACGTTCCTCCCACTGTTCTGCCAGGAAGTGATGTACAAGCGTTGGTCCGTCGTACCTAAGGGGGAACACAAAAGTCACCATTCAACCCTGTACACACCAAGTCACTCTGGGGAAATATCAAGTCTGGTTGCCGCATGAAATGCATAAGACCATTATATATCTATGTAATCGCCACAATACATGAACTATACAAATATTGAGATACATAGATACTGCTATGACACTGTGTATGCAATTTTTTTCCCTATAGGAATTAACATAATTGGATCCATGCATGTTTCATGCGTGGTTTTCGCTATACACAATATGTTTTTATCTTGTACAAAGTGCTGAATGTATTATGTGGTGTGGAAAAAGTATACTGCCTTACTAGGATCATTTGGCATTTGGCATATATAAAGTTTCTTCTGACTACCTATACACTAGCACCTATGTAGGATGCATGCGATTATATGCTGATCCACACATATGCACTTTAGCTATTTTATTGCAACTCTTCAGTATTTGTTTTTCATTTAATCACTGTATTTTTCATTCATATTAGTTTGAAACTTTGTGATATATATAAAAAAATAACGTTTGCATAACGTTCCCTGTATAGGCTGAGCCAAACAGGTTTCTCGGGTAGCGCCGTTTTTCCCTATTATCTCCTAATACCTTCACTTCTGCAGGACACCCCTAGGGAGTGTCTTTGTTCAAGGGAGACAGCAACCAGTATATATTGGCTTATATATCTGTCCTAAGCGCGATTCTTTCAAGTTTACCTATACTAGTGCTAGAATTATTGCTCTTGCTCTAATGATCACGGCGATACCTCACATGTGTGGTTTGAACACCGTTTTCATATGTTAGCTGCTGCCATAACAACGGTATTTGACATCAAAGTAGCGGCGTATAACGACGACAGGTGGTCCGCAAGTGGTTAAAGAGTTATCACTCCTCCCTTCTGTACAGGATCCCTATCCCTATATGTATGTAAATCAAAGAAACTATAAATCCGATTACTTAAATTCCCATATGCTCCCTTTCCGAGAACTTCATGATAGTTGAGACTTTCTACACTCAGAGTGGTGGGAACATGGGACTGGATCTGGCTGGTTTCTAAAGAGGAAAAAAAAGCATCAGTTTACCCCCACCTATGTTTTTTTCAATGATTTTATATTGCGTTTTTCCAAGTACAAATAAAGTTAATTGAACAATTGTAAATTGTGAAGTGACAACATTTTACACAATCATGCCTATGGGTGAGCCGTATTCTGCAGGACGGTATTCAACACGGGAGCTGCACTCAAAGGGCTGGGGTGATTTATTAATGGTCAAGTTATTTAAAAGTAAACTTATCCTTTCAGGGCATTTTTTTTTCCAAAGGGCGTTATCCACTAACAGCTTGCAGAATAGAAAACGTGGGAATTTTTCTAATGTAAAGGAAGCTTTTAAAAGAGGCACCTCTGAAAACTAGTTAAAAGGGACTCATATTAGGAGGCACCAAACACCCATCAGCAATGCAGGGTTATAGTAGATACTTCAGGGTGAGCATTGAGACAGAAGGAATGCTAAAAGTCAAGCAATTAGATGATAAACATTAAACATTTCCTTGGGACCCTGTGATTTCTACATCATCTCTGGTCTATTCAGGCCCCACCAATATAGAACATCTCTAAAAAAAAAAAAACAAATCTTGTTCGGCCAACATTTATGTCATATTGATCACAGTTCATACCTTTGGAAGTGTCCTTTCTTTTCTTTTTACAGAAAAGCCCTGACCATGCTAAAGAATGACCAACCTCTGCCCGCAGGGGTGGAACTCTGCTGGGCAGGTTGGACAGATTCTTCATTGGGTTGGGGCATGTCCTCTTCAGGTTCCTCTTGGGTGATTAGTGGTAGTGGAGTAGTTAAGTCCTCTCGTCTAAATCTTCCTCTAGGAAGAACAGCACAGTCTGGAGCATTACCTGTGCCTCTGGTAACCACAGTCTTGATTTCTGAGGTGGACATATTTTTCTGTAGTAATGGTGATCTCAATCATGTTTTCTTAGAGGGTTCTTAGGTTAGACACAGTCTTTGTGAAGCAACTGCTCTCTATCCCATCTTTTGGCTCAGCCACAGTCTCTACAGCTGTGGTGAACCCCAGTTCACCTACTGAAACAAAGGTTCTGTCTGAGCTGTTTGTGGTCTTAGTCTGGCCTACTAAGGTCCAGGTGAGCTTACTCTCCTCAGTGGTGGTGGACCCAGTACCATTTACTGGGGCAGGCAGAGTCCCTACAATGGTGGTTGAACTGGTGTCCTTTTCTGAGGCATCGATATTCTCTGAAATGATTGTCGCCTCAATACGATTAACTGCGGCAGTGACACATTTGGTAGCTGCAGCATCCTCAGTTTCGTGTCTCAGGGTGGGAATGCTGTCTTTTTCATAATTGTTATGTTTGTATTCTGTATCGACTTTCGTACAACAACAGAATAGAGGACAGAAAAAGCCTTATCCCACTCAAAGAATAGCTGACATTTGCCCATTGATGGTGGAGCTCTGCTGGACAAGTTCTCTGCTGGGGTGGGGCCTGTCCTCTGCAGGTTCCACTTGGGTGGTTGGTGGAGGAACACACTTCCATCCAAGTCTGTACTTCCTTCTCAGAAGAACAACACAATTTGTAGCACTGTCTGTGCCACTGGTAGTAGCCTCAGTCTTGATTTCTGAGGCCTGTACACGTTCAATGCTGCTGGTAGCCTCAGTCTTCTTTTCTGAGTTGGGCAAAATGTCTTTGCCGCCGGTAGTCTCGATCTTGTTTACCGAGGTGGTCACATTGTCAATGGTGACAGCAAGTGGGATCACATTTATATCTGGAGAAAAAAATAATAATTTAATTACCTTCCTTTCATATATTTGCTTTTTTAGATTATCAACCAGTACGGGACTAACCAAATAAATCACAAGACTGGCTGAACAGAATTAAAGCCCAAATGTCTGGCTGCAATTTTTAAAATCAATTTGTATTTATTATTATTAATAATATTATTTATTTTATTTTCTTTTAGTAAAGTGAAGGTATAGCCAAAACAAGAGTAGGAAACCATTAAAAACCCTGTCAAGTTATTCTTTGCCATTTATGTCCCACTGAGGAAATTCCACTTCTCTTCCTGCTAGGGTTGCCACCTTTTCTTCAAGTCAAACTCGAACACTTTAGTGGTGCACAACAATTTTTTTTAATAGTATAAACTATACATATATTTTGCAATGAAATAACATTTCTAATCATATGAAGTTAATTTCAAGAGTCCAGCTGTACATCAGAGTCTACAGAGTTCCCCTTTTACTTCTGAATCCAGAGTTCCTTTACACTGTAAAACTGTGCAGACTCTGATGTAAGGGAGAGCTCTGGGGACTCTAACATAAGGGATGCTCTGGGAACCCTGATTTAAGGGGGAACACTGTGAACTCTGATGTACGGAGAGGACTCTGATGTAAGGGGGAACACTGTGGCCTCTGGTGTAAAGGTTCGGAACTCTGATGTAAGGGGTGCTTTGAGAACCCTGATTTACCTTAGTGTACTCACTCAGAGGGAGAAGAGAGAAGGGGGGAGACTTCATTTACAGACAGAGATGTATGGTGAGCTCACTCACCTCTTGGTAGTCAGCACCTCCCATCCCGATGTATCTAAAGCTGCTGGACTTTAAATTTCCGACCTCCACTTTCCTTTTCTGAGGCACAGTGCTGGGGATTGGAGTGTGGGCAGACACAGAGGGGTAGGGGCGGGAAGAAGAGGAGTAGATCTCCTCCCGTCTGTATGTGTGGGGGGAATTGTTAGTACTGGCTTTGGGCAGTGTGAAAGAGAGTGTAACAGACACTCTTGGCTTACACAAGCCATAGTCCAGTCTGAATAATGTGTCCGGGTTTCAGGCAGTCTGAAACCCGGACGCATGATTCCAAACCCAAACTGTCCGGGTGAATCCCGGACAGGTGGCAACCCTACTTCCTGCCCTTATGATGCAACGGGAAGTGAGAGGAAGTCCCGACAAAGTGAGTAGATATTCCCATGTTGTGCAGTTGTTACCGGAATAGGTATCCCCACTGGAAGAACAACCCTGATGCCTAGTTCTGGTGACAAACCCAAAGTTTAGGATCACACCTTACTTCCAGTATCTGTGTCATCGGGACAAATATACAGTGAAATCCCCAACAATAATAATTTGATACAGTTTCTAACCCATCACCACTCTTAAGTAAAAAAAAAAAAAAAGTTTTGGCTCAAAAATAAGGCTAAACCTGACCAATCAAACAATGCTACATATTGTGTTAAAGGACACTATCAGAGCTTCAAATAGAAAAGACTGCAGATATAACATTGTCAATAACCCCTTCTGTGTCACCTTTCCCTAATTAGAACAGTCAGCATGAGCATCCTCGCTGGAAGCCTGATTTGAACTTTTAGCTGGTGTGCAGAGGATGTTGTCAGTTTAATGTAAACAAGTGCCACAGCAGCTTACAGTATAAAGATAAAGATTTTTTTAAATGTGTGTCCATGCAAAACGAACTATTTGAAAGGTAAATGTACTTCCAACTGTCACTTCTCCTGTGCATGTCAAAATGTACAGGGGTGCATGTGATTGGTTGCTGTTAGAACCTGTGTCTCAGATCTGGCATCTGCACACCCCTTATGGATCAAAGCATGTTTTATATTTCTGCTATTTTGGATTACACCTCACTACCTACGTCTGTGATAATGGCCATCAGGATAAAAATAGGGGTACAGCAATAAAGATTTGACAGGGCTTCTAACCCCTCAACATTCTTTCTTAACCAAAAAAAATGTTGGCTTTAGATGCACTTTAACTACTTGAGTATGAGCCGGAAATACTCCTTCATTCCCATTTCTCAGTGCTGTGATAGTTTGACTGACAATTACTCCGTTATGCAACACTCAGATTACATAATATGCTCTTTAGGGTAGATTATGTAAACTTTGTAACGTTTTTGATTTTTTAATTAAATTTTAAGGCTGCTTTCAGACTGGGGCGGGCGTTGACTGTAAAACGCCGCTAGTTTTAGCGACACTTTACTGTTGTTTTAGCGGTGCTATTCAACCGCTAGTGTCAGAGAGCTCACCTTGCTGGTCATGGGATTGGCCACCAGAGGGAGTGCTTGTGAGCAAGCCGGCCTATTTAAGTTTGTCAGGCACTCTGTTCAATGCTGCCTGATCATCAGCTTCCTGTGCCGTAGTTCCTGTTTCCTGTCTTGTCTTCCTGTTTACCTGATCTCCTGACGACCCGGATTGCTCTTGGATTCCCCTTCTTGCTGCCTGTACCCGACCTTGGCCTGTTTGACTCCGCTTCTGCCTGCTCCTATTGTACCTTGTTGCCCGTCTGTTGCCGAACCCAGCCTGTCTCCTGACCATCCTGCTCAGTCTCATCGCCTGTGTTCCAGCCTGCACCTGCTGTTCATAGACTGCTATTCCACCAGCATCTGGACTCTAGTTCACAGGCTCTCATACCACTCCGCACTCCTGTGCTTCCTGTTACCTTACCAGGGGCCGCGAGTCGGACGCGTAAGGGAGCCTACTCTCTGCCCAAAGCGGACTCACCGGTCTGGTAAGTAGGAGTCTGATAGTATCAGGCAGCCATGACCGAGTCCGGGCAGGGGGCCTCCCCTATGGACGAACTTTGCAGACACTTGGCAGGATTAACCCAAGCAGTCAAAAGTTTACAGGATGGCTATACCCGACTAGAGGAACGTGTTCAGGCCCTGTCTGCACCTACCAATCCTCAGGGGACTTCGTCTGCAACCGGGGCACCCTCCGTAGTCATGCTCCCTCCAGAGCCCAAAGTACCTATACCGGAGAGATTTTTTGGAGACCGTAGTAAATACCGTGCATTCCGGAATGCATGTAGTCTCTATTTTGCTCTGCAGCCTCGGACCTTCTCCCTAGAAGCCACCAAAGTGGGCTTTGTTATTTCCCTGTTGTCCGGTGAGCCTCAAACTTGGGCCCATCACCTTCTGGAACAAAAGTCGGATGCCCTGGAAAGTCTGGACGCCTTCTTCTTGGCGATGTCTCAACTTTATGAGGATCCTCAACTAACCGCTTCTGCTGAAGCTTCCCTGCACTCCCTTCGGCAAGGCCGCAGGGCAGCGGAGGACTATGCCGTTGAATTTAGGCGCTGGAGTTCCGATACGACATGGAATGACGCGGCTCTGCGTCATCACTTTAGAATGGGTTTGTCCGATCCACTCAAGGATGAGTTAGCACGGGTTGGGATACCTCAGACCCTGGAAGAATTAATTAACCTCTCAATCCAAATTGACCGTCGTCTGAGAGAGCGACGCACCGAAAGGTCTACCAGTGCCTATCGACCCACTTGGATGCTTCCACAGGTTCCCAGTCCTCCTAGTAGGCCTTTGGCTCCTCCAACCTCTCCAGTTTTCGACACATCAGAGCCTATGCAGCTTGGTCTGCTCCGTCCTTCCTTGACTCCCGAAGAGAAGTTACGAAGACGTAACCTTAACCTATGCCTCTACTGTGGGGAACCTGGGCACTACGCCAGCGTCTGCCCCAACAAGACGCGTAAGTGTCGTTCTTCTGCTCGTATATGTGCTACTATCATGCCAAAACCTAGTACTCACCTTACCATCTCTGTCACTTTGCAGCTTCCCGGAAAGGCTATCCAAGTTCCAGTCATCGTTGATTCCGGAGCATGCAGCTGCTTCGTGGACCAGGCCTTTGCAGCTCAGCATGATATCCCACTCCGACCCAAGACCCAGAGCCTGGCGGTTCACCTTGCAGACGGTTCCGCCCTCCGTTCCGGTCCTGTCATTCAAGAGACTATCCCTATATTAGCTACTATAAACTCTCAACACCAGGAATTCCTCCGTTTAGATGTCATTTCCTCTCCTCTGTTCCCTGTCATCCTGGGCATGCCGTGGTTGCTGGGCCATAACCCCCATATCAACTGGGTTTCTGGGAAAGTGGAGTTTCTGTCTGATTATTGCCAACAACATTGCCTGCCAAGAATGGCCCATGAGATACCTCAACTCCTCGGCCTACACCCTGAAACCAACTCACACCAAGCCATCCCAGAACAATACCGAGATTTCTCTGATGTATTCAGCAAGAAAGGTGCTGAGACTCTACCGCCACACAGGCCCTATGATTGCCCTATAGAGCTGCTACCTGGAACCGAAGTACCCTTCGGTAGGATCTTTCCATTGACTGAGCAGGAATTGGATACACTAAAACAATACCTTGATGAGAATTTAAAGAAAAAGTTCATCCGCCCATCCACATCTCCGGCCGGCGCAGGCATATTCTTTGTGGAAAAAAAAGATCATTCCCTTCGGCCATGTATCGACTACCGGGAATTAAATCGGATAACGATCAAGAATCGCTACCCCTTACCCCTGGTGCCTGAATTATTCCAGAGGCTAGGAACGGCAACCGTCTTCACAAAACTGGATCTTCGCGGAGCCTATAATTTAATCCGTATCCGGGAGGGGGACGAGTGGAAAACTGCTTTTCGCACTCGTTTTGGGCATTTCGAGTATTGCGTTATGCCCTTCGGTCTATGCAATGCCCCAGCCACATTCCAACACTTTGTGAACGACATCTTCCGGGAATTTTTGGATCTCTACGTCATCGTCTACCTCGATGACATTCTCATTTTCTCATCATCACTGACTGATCATCGCAGGCACGTCCGAAATGTCCTCGCCCGGCTCAGGCAACACGGGCTGTATGCTAAACTCGATAAATGTGAATTTGAACTCCAATGCATCCAATTCCTGGGGCTCATCATTTCAGTGGAAGGTATTAAAATGGACCCTCAAAAGGTGTCCGCCATACTGGACTGGCCCGCACCTACGGACAAGAAGGGGGTCCAACGCTTCGTTGGGTTTTCCAATTTCTATAGGAAATTCATCAGAGACTTTTCCAAGATCATCGCCCCCATTACTGAATTAACAAGACAAGGAACCCGATTCTGCTGGACCCCTAGGGCTCAATTGGCCTTTGAAAAATTAAAAGGATTATTCACGTCGGCCTCCATCCTCAAACACCCTAACTCTGCCTTGCCATTCGTGTTGGAGGTTGACGCCTCAGAGGTCGCAGTAGGAGCTGTACTCTCCCAACGTCAGGGCCCCAAGGCCCTTCTGTTTCCAATAGCTTTTTTTTCTCGCAAATTATCGGTGTCTGAAAGAAACTACGATGTAGGAGACCGGGAACTTCTGGCCATCAAGACGGCTCTGGAGGAGTGGCGCTATCTTTTGGAGGGTGCTGTACATCCTATTCTAATCTACACGGACCACAAGAACTTGGAATATCTGAGATCTGCCAAGAGACTAAAACCGCGACAAGCCAGATGGGCGCTCTTCTTCTCTCGCTTTCAATTCCATATTACCTACAGACCCGGCTCCAAAAACATCAAACCGGACGCTCTCTCACGAATGTTCCATGACTCCAAAGAAACCGTCCCTCCGGACACTATCCTGCCTGCAGGAAATTTTTTATTACTTCAGGGGGATTTAATCTCCAGAATAAGGCAAGCTTCCACAACTATACCCCAACCCACTGAGACCAGCCTAAGAGATGGTTTACTCTGGCATAAGGAGAAGATCATGGTTCCTGAGAGCCTTAGGGTACCAGTACTAGAGCTTTGCCATGACCACAAGTTGGCTGGGCACTTCGGGGCTCAGAAGACAACCGAACTGGTGCAGCGCACCTTTTGGTGGCCACAGTTGGCCGAGGACTGTAGGAATTACGTCAGTTCCTGCCACACATGTGCCCGAAGCAAGAATATTCGGACGAAGGCCTGGGGCTTACTGAAACCCTTGCCCATCCCTGACAGACCTTGGAAAATGATCGCAATGGATTTCATTGTGGAACTGCCCCCATCCGAAGGCTTCTCTACCATCTTTGTCATAATTGATAGATTGTCAAAAATGGCTCACTTCTTGCCTATGAAAGGCACACCCTCAGCCGTGGAAACGGCGAAGATCTTCATTAAAGAAATTGTGAGATTACACGGGGTTCCCTCTAATATCGTCTCGGACCGGGGTGTCCAATTCACCTCCAGGTTCTGGAAGGCATTGTGTGGTTCCCTCGAAATTGAGTTAGCGTTCTCTTCAGCCTATCACCCTCAGACAAACGGCCAGACGGAGAGAACCAACCAAACCTTGGAGCAATACCTCCGTTGTTTCTCTGCCTTTTCCCAGGATGACTGGGTTTCTCTGCTACCAGTTGCGGAGTTTTCATACAATAACTCCCTGCACTCAGCCATCAACCAGACGCCATTTTTTGCCAATTATGGATTTCATCCCTCCTTTCTACCCAGCTCAATACCTGAATGTTCTCTCCCTGCAGTGACCGAGACATTGGAATTCTTCTCTACCAACAACAAACTTCTGCAGGAAACAATGGCCCAATCCCAGGCTTCTTATAAAAAGACGTTCGACAAGAAGAGGCGCGGGGAGCTTATCCTGGAACCTGGCAATCAAGTATGGCTGTCCACAACTAACTTAAAAATGGCTTGCCCTTCTAGGAAACTAGGGCCTAAATTCATGGGACCCTTCTCGGTGAGAAGAAAAATAAACAACGTAGCGTACGAGCTCAGTCTGCCGGACTCCTTCAAAATACACCCGGTTTTCCATGTGTCCTTACTGAAACCGGTCGCTCCTGATCCTTTCCCCAACCGTAGTACCAGTCCTCCTAAGCCTGTTATGATCAATAACGAGGAGGAGTTTGAAATCGAAGCTATCCTGGACTGTAGGAAAAGGCGCAATCAAATACAGTATCTTATCAAATGGAAGGGGTATGGTCCGGAGGACAATTCCTGGGAACCAGAAAACAATTTGCATGCCCCGGAACTTTTGCAGACTTTCAGAAATGTTCATGCCTCCAGGTTGGCCCGGCTGGGCATCCGGAGGCTGCCCTTAGGGAGGGGGCACTGTCAGAGAGCTCACCTTGCTGGTCATGGGATTGGCCACCAGAGGGAGTGCTTGTGAGCAAGCCGGCCTATTTAAGTTTGTCAGGCACTCTGTTCAATGCTGCCTGATCATCAGCTTCCTGTGCCGTAGTTCCTGTTTCCTGTCTTGTCTTCCTGTTTACCTGATCTCCTGACGACCCGGATTGCTCTTGGATTCCCCTTCTTGCTGCCTGTACCCGACCTTGGCCTGTTTGACTCCGCTTCTGCCTGCTCCTATTGTACCTTGTTGCCCGTCTGTTGCCGAACCCAGCCTGTCTCCTGACCATCCTGCTCAGTCTCATCGCCTGTGTTCCAGCCTGCACCTGCTGTTCATAGACTGCTATTCCACCAGCATCTGGACTCTAGTTCACAGGCTCTCATACCACTCCGCACTCCTGTGCTTCCTGTTACCTTACCAGGGGCCGCGAGTCGGACGCGTAAGGGAGCCTACTCTCTGCCCAAAGCGGACTCACCGGTCTGGTAAGTAGGAGTCTGATAGCTAGCGGGGCACTTTTAACCCCCACTAGTGGCCAAATAAAGGGTTAAATGCGCCCATGTAGTGGTGCCCATTCATTTCAATGGACAGGAGCGGTGCAGGAGCAGTGTATACACCGCTCCCGCACTTCCCCAAAGATGCTGCTTGCAGGACTTTTAACGTCCTGCCAGTGCAGCGCCCCAGTGTGAAAGCACTCTGGCTTTCACACTGGGACTGCAGGGGAGGCGTTTTTCAGGTGCTATTTTTAGCCCAAAAGCGCCCGAAAAACGAGTGTGAAAGGGGTCTTAGCGCAACAATTTCTCTTTATATATGTGTAGCGGGTGTCTCACTCTACAACCCGCAATCCCGCCAAGCTGGCTGGAACAATGTACACAGGCTTTCCAGCTGGAGTTAGGGAAAGCTGCCTGCTATCAGCTGTAAGGGGGATTTTTCACCCCCCTCCTTCTTCCTGTTTTCACTGACTGAGTTAAAGTGGATGTAAACCCAATGTCATCCTTTCTAAACTACTGCCATAGGGGTTATCTATAAGGATATACATGCCTCCTGCATGTATCTTTACCTGTCAAATGTTTCCCCTCTGTCTGTTATGAGAGCCAAAAAACTGCATATTCTGTGGGTGGGTCTGTTGTCTGGAGCTCGGTGGGTGGAGTCGTGATGTCAGTAGACTCCCCGCCCACCTCTACACTCCCCTTGTCAATATGCATTTTCTCCTGTGTATTTCTTACACTGAACTTCTGCTATGATCTCTAACATCCAGTGAAAAGACAGGAAAGTAACCACATGACTTCAGCATGCCAAATCATGCTGTGGTGTGGAACAGCCAATCCTTGCAGAGCTGCTCAAGAAAGGAGTGGTGGTGGGAATTCAAAAATAATGCATGTCTTAGGCTAGTGCACAAGATATGTAAATCACCTGTCACTCACAGTAAGGGGGAGGATTTTGACAAAGTTTTTCTCAGTTTGTCAAGATTTTTCTCACTGAACAATAAAAGAGGATTGCTCAGAGATGGATTAACTCTGTGTGGAAAGACTGGGCTCAAATGATAGGAAATCTTATTCTACATTATGACATAAAAAAAATCTTCGGGTTTACATCCACTTTAATGTAATGTGAGCTGACACACACAGAGCTGTGCATTCAGTGGCCTTTCTTGTGCCCCTATTGGCTGGAAGAGGAAAAACAATTAAAGGCACAGTTACAACAGCCAATGGAAGAAATTGTTCTGAACTGCAGGGAGAGCAGCAATGGATTCTGGGACATGCAGTTCCCACATAAAACGGCCCCATAGACTGGTATACAGGGAGAAATACAAATCCCAGCAGGCTTTGCTGACAGGAAAGTAAAAGACTCCATTTTGTGTCCTGAGGTGAAGTTCAGTCTGCGATGAGGGAATAAAGAGACCAGGCCTGAGGGAGAGATGCTGTCTCTCAGATGATCTCCCTGCGTGATTCAGGCCTCCACTGCGAGTTGGGACATGCAGCCTGAGAGAGGGGTATCCCAGGTGAATATTGAGGTGCAATGCATCTCCACCAACGGTGAACCGTTCCAGTGTGAGGTGACCGGTTGGGTCACCATGAAAGCCTGCCTTTTCCAGGACGTTCGCTTGGGCCCTGATCACAGGATTGGGTGAGTGGGCATTTCTGCCCATCTGCAGGGAACAGAGACACTGCACTACAGAAAGAGTTTTTGAACACTGTATACAATATCATTGCCGGTAGTCATCTTGCTGACACTTGTAGTACTACAGGAATAAATGATAAGGCCATCCATTTCTTGGACATTGTATACAGACATCTTTGTCCTCTCACCTTGCTGAGGAGGATCTTGCCTGTTTCACTTGATAATCTGGGCCAGTTATATTGTTTGCCCTGCTACCCAGGAAAAGTGCACCAAAAAAGTGCACCAAAGTGGCTACCTGGAGACACCAAATCTTATCTTTGCTTCAAAATGACTGAAGCTACTAGTGTCATACGGATCCGCACACACATATTCACGGCTCTGCATATGTATTGGGTGTGCGTGACAGTTTATCTAGAAAGTTAAGCCATTAGTTGCTGACTTGAATAGGTGTGTAAAGTTGGGCCTGTGGTGTCAGGGGACATTAGAGAGATGCCTGACACAAAGGGAGTCATTCCTCTGCTCTCCTCCTGCCTGGACTCATAGAGCCAATTAGGGCTCATTTACACTTGCTTTGGCTTCAACAAGGCCTTTTAACAAGGCTTCAACAAGGCTGCGGACATGATACAAGAGAATGTCAGAGACTGTGGACATGATACAGCAGGTGGTCAGAGACTGCGGACATTGTACAAGAGACTGTCAGAGACTGCGGACATGATACAAGAGACTTCAGAGACTGCGGACATGATACAAGAGACTGTCAGAGACTGCGGACATGATACAAAAGACTGTCAGAGACTGCGGACATGATACAAAAGACTGTCAGAGACTGCGGACATGATACAAAAGACTGTCAGAGACTGCGGACATGATACAAGAGACTTCAGAGACTGCGGACATGATACAGGAGGTGGTCATAGACTGCGGACGTTGTATAAGAGACTGTCAGACTGCGGACATTGTACAAGAGACTGTCAGAGACTGCGGACATGATACAAGAGACCGTCAGAGAATGCGGACATGATACAAGAGACCGTCAGAGAATGCGGACATGATACAAGAGACTGTCAGAGACTGCGGACATGATACAAGAGACTGTCAGAGACTGCGGACATGATACAAGAGACTGTCAGAGACTATGAACATGCTACAGGGGTTGTTGGAGACTGGGGACATGCTTCAGCACTCATCATAGACTGGAGACATATTACAGATAAGTGTCTGCAGGGGAACAATGACGCACACAAAAGTGGAAATGGGTTACATGTGGCCCCAGGCACTAAGCACTGCATTGTATGTTTGGAGGGAAGTGCACATATGTATTGGGTTAGGGCTCTGCATATGTATTGGGTGTGTGTGACAGTTTATCTAGAAAGTTAAGCCATTAATTGCAGACTTGAATAGGTGTGTAAAGTTGGGCCTGTGGTGTCAGGGGACAGTAAAGAGAGGCCTGACACAAAGGGAGTCATTCCTCTGCTCTCCTCCTGCCTGGACTCATAGAGCCAATTAGGGCTCATTTAAACTTGCTTTGGCTTCAACAAGGCCTTTTATCAAGGCTTCAACAAGGCTGCGGACATGATACAAGAGACTGTCAGAGACTGCGGACATGATACAGGAGATGATCAGAGACTGCGGAAATGATAAAAGAGATGGTCAGAGACTGCGCACATGATATAGGAGATAATCAGTGACTGTGGACATTGTACAAGAGACTGTCAGACACTGCGGACATGATACAAAAGACTGTCAGAGACTGTGGACATGATACAAGAGACTGTCAGAGACTGCAGACATGATACAAGAGACTGTCAGAGACTGCGGACATGATACAAGAGACTATTAAAGACTATGAACATGCTACAGGGGTTGTTGGAGACTGGGGACATGCTTCAGCAGTCATCATAGACTAGAGACATACACTACCGTTCAAAAGTTTGGGGTCACCCAAACAACTTTGTGTTTTCCATGAAAAGTCACACTTATTCACCACCATACGTTGTGAAATGAATAGAAAATAGAGTCAAGACATTGACAAGGTTAGAAATAATGATTTGTATTTGAAATAACATTGTTTTTACATCAAACTTTGCTTTCATCAAAGAATCCTCCTTTTGCAGCAATTACAGCATTGCACACCTTTGGCATTCTAGCTGTTAATTTATTGAGGTAAGCTGGAGAAATTGCACCCCACGCTTCTAGAAGCAGCTCCCACAAGTTGGATTGGTTGGATGGGCACTTCTGGCGTACCATACGGTCAAGCTGCTCCCACAACAGCTCAATGGGGTTCAGATCTGGTGACTGTGCTGGCCACTCCATTACCGATAGAATACCAGCTGCCTGCTTCTGCTGTAAATAGTTCTTGCACAATTTGGAGGTGTGTTTAGGGTCATTGTCCTGTTGTAGGATGAAATTGGCTCCAATCAAGCGCTGTCCACTGGGTATGGCATGGCGTTGCAGAATGGAGTGATAGCCTTCTTTATTCAGAATCCCTTTTACCCTGTACAAAGCTCCCACCTTACCAGCACCAAAGCAACCCCAGACCATCACATTACCTCCACAATGCTTAACAGATGGCGTCAGGCATTCTTCCAGCATCTTTTCATTTGTTCTGCGTCTCACAAACGTTCTTCTTTGTGATCCAAACACCTCAAACTTGGATTCATCCGTCCACAACACTTTTTTCCAGTCTTCCTCTGTCCAATGTCTGTGTTCTTTTGCCCATCTTAATCTTTTTCTTTTATTGGCCAGTCTCAGTTATGGCTTTTTCTTTGCCACTCTGCCCTGAAGCCCAAAATCCCGCAGCCGCCTCTTCACTGTAGATGTTGACACTGGTGTTTTGCGGGTACTATTTAATGAAGATGCCAGTTGGGGACCTGTGAGGCGTCTGTTTCTCAAACTAGAGACTCTAATGTGCTTATCTTCTTGCTTAGTTGTGCAACGCGGCCTCCCACTTCTTTTTCTACTCTGGTTAGAGCCTGTTTGTGCTGTCCTCTGAAGGGAGTAGTACACACCGTTGTAGGAAATCTTCAATTTCTTTGCAATTTCTCGCATGGAATAGCCTTCATTTCTAAGAACAAGAATAGACTGTCGAGTTTCAGATGAAAGTTCTCTTTTTCTGGCCATTTTGAGCGTGTAATTGACCCCACAAATGTGATGCTCCAGAAACTCAATCTGCTCACAGGAAGGTCAGTTTTGTAGCTTCTGGAAGGAGCTAGACTGTTTTTAGATGTGTGAACATGATTGCACAAGGGTTTGCTAATCATCAATTAGCCATCTGAGCCAATGAGCAAACACATTGTACCATTAGAACACTGGAGTGATAGTTGCTGGAAATGGGCCTCTATACACCTATGTAGATATTGCACCAAAAACTAGACATTTGCAGTTAGAATAGTCATTTACCACATTAGCAATGTATAGAGTATATTTGTTTAAAGTTAGGACTAGTTTAAAGTTAGCTTCATTTAAAAGTACAGTACTTTTCCTTCAAAAATAAGGACATTTCAATGTGACCCCAAACTTTTGAACGGTAGTGTATTACAAATAAGTGTCTGCAGGGGACCAATGGGGCACACAAAAAGTGGCAATGGGTTACATGTGGCCCCAGGCACTAAGCACTGCATTGTATGTTTGGAGGGAAGTGCACATTCTTTTTCCAAAACCCCAAGAGCTAGCACTCTTCTCCAGCTCTGGCAACACTGCCAGGATGCTTGCTATAAGAAATAAAATACAATCTATTGCTGGACATTGGGGACATGCAAGGGCCAGTCTTCACACAGCAACAATTCTACCACCTGGCAAACTTGAAGAACATAACATGAAAGCCCTCAGCACACTCCTAAAATGTAAAATGCTGTTAAAGTTCAGCTTAAGTTGAAAATGATGCATGCAGAGATGATGTGCCAGCTTGTACCTGCATTGTTACTTGTCCAATCTTCTGATATGGGAAGCTATTCAGGCGCTGTGGTGAGACTCCTCCCCCCTCCTCCTCCTCAGGGGCGGGTTTCTGCACTGTCTGTGTCTGTCAGAGGCAGATGGGAGCAATGCGGCTGCCATGGCGTGTAGGAACCATGACAACCCGCACATGGCAGCCATACCTGGACTCAGCCCTGATTTGCCAGTAGAGGGACCAATTTGAGGGACAATCCCGGTGAATCAGGGACAGTTGGGAAGGTATGGCCACTAATAATAATAGGGGGCATATGATGGGGTCCTGTGTGTTTTACTTTTTTAAGGCGTAAGACACACAGCTACTAATAATAATTCCCCACAAAGAAGTGAATTTAGATTAAATTTCTCGATATAAGTATATATATATATGTATATATATATATATATATATATATATATATATATATATATTTACTTCTTTGTCGGGAACAGGCCTTTTTTTCAGCAGGAACGCGGGAGGACCCAGTTCCGGCACCTCCAGCACTGAATGTATGTAATAGCATGGAGTGTGGGGTGTGCCGGAGGGTCTATTGATATTGGCTGCTGGGGAATCTATTGTCACTGGTGGGGATCTGTTTTTGTGTGAGGGTCTATTGTTGCTGATGGGGAATCTATTGTTGCTGGGGAGGTCTTATGTTGTTGGAAGGGATCTACTGTTGAGGGAGAGGTCTATTTTTTACTGGCTGCTGGGAGATCTGTTGCTGCTGGGGGGAGGGTTCTAATGTTGCTTGGGTGGATATTTTGTTACTGGGTGTGGTATTTTGTTGTGGGTGGTTCACTGTTGTTGCAGGGGATCTATTGTTTTTGGGGTGGAGTCTATTGTTGTGTGGGGATCTATTGCTGGGATTCTATTGTTGCTGGCTGCAGGGGATCTTTTTTACTGCTTTTCTTTTTATCATTAACATGTTCTATACAAATGATTTAGCACCACAAAATGATACTTGGTTCTGTATTCTCTAAAAGGGGCAGTACTGGTAGGTGGGTAGGTAGTGAAATCAAGGGACGGTGGTCAGAGGTGGGTATGGGGCAGAGACAAGGGGTGACTCAGAAGGGGGGAGTTCCTGCACCTATTCTCTGAGAAAAATAGCCCTGGTTGGGAATATGATCATTGTATATATGTATTGAACATTCAGTCTGGTGTATATTGCGGGGATGACTTGTTTTTCGGTTGTTGCTATGGAATCTGCCCGGTTGTTATGGACTTCTAGATATGGTTTTATGGTTATGAACTGGTGTCTCTGTAACCGTATATGATGTACATTGGGGCTATGTTGTTCATATGTGTACAATACATATATACTGGAGCTATGTTGTACACTATTGTAAAAACTGGAGCTATGTTGTACACTATTTTATATATACATGTTGTACATTGGGGCTATGTTGTTCATATGTGTACAATACAATACATATAGACAGTATTTACACTGGGGCTATGTTGTACACTATTATATATGTATTGTACATTGGGACTATGTTGTTCATATGTGTACAATACACAGGGCTTTTTTTCATGGGGAACTTGGTGGAACTCAGTTCCACCACCTCTGGCTCAGACCCTTTGGTGCCTGCTCACCACAATCACTTGTAAACACAGAAGTCTGGTTTCTATGTTTACAAGTGACAGCTCTGCACCCCCATGAACTCTGCACTCTGTATGTAATGCAATCCTGATATTTAATGCCCCTTTAAGACCCTTCTACTTTTTGTAAAATATGACCACACCCACTATTTGATGTGATTTGGAGGGTGTGTGTGGGGGGAGAGGTTTTGGGGGGTCGTGATTGAGTTCCAGCACCTATTGTTTGAGAAAAAAAGCCCTGACAATACATATATACACTTGGGGCTATGTTGTACACTAATATCTATATATATTTTGTACATTGGGGCTATGTTGTTCATATGTGTACAATAACCACTTCCATACCGGGCCTATTCTGGCACTCCTCTCCTACATGTAAAAATCATATTTTTTTTGCTAGAAAATTACTTCAGAATCCCCAAACATTGTATATGTTTTTTTAGCAGACACCCTAGGGAATAAAATGGCGGTCATTGCAACATTCTATGGTATATGCATGACAATTTTTCAAACGCATTAAAAAAATAACAAAACAGTAAAGTTAGCCCAATTTTTTTGTACAATGTGAGAGATGATGTTACGCCGAGTAAATAGATACCCAACATGTCACACTTTAACCGCTTCAATACTCCCATAGTCATATGACGGCCGCAGATGAGATCTCCTATCCTGGGCGGGCGTCATATGACGGCCTGGGCTTCCCGGCCACCTAGGGGGCGCGCGCGCGCCGCCGTGTTGCTCGGGACCCGGTGCGTGTGCCCGGTGGCCACGAAGTCCGCCGGGCACCCGCGATTGCCCGTTAACCGAGCAGGACCGTGGATCTGTGTGTGTGTGTAAACACACAGATCCATGTCCTGTCAGGTGAGAGGAGACCGATCTGTGTTCCCAGTACAGAGGAACACTGATCGGTCTCCTCCCCTTGTGAGTCCCCTCCCCCTACAGTTAGAATCACTCCCCTAGGAAACACATTTCACCCCTCGTCTCCCCCTAGTGGTTAACCCTTTCCCTGCCTGTCACATTTACACAGTAATCAGTGCAATTTTATAGCACTGAACGCTGAATAAATGTGAATGGTCCCAAAAATGTGTCAAAAGTGTCCGATGTGTCCACCATAATGTCGTAGTCACGAAAAAAAAAAATTGCAGATCGCCGCCATTACTAGTAAAAAAAATAACTTAATAAAAAATGTAAAAAATGCCATAAATCTATCCCGTATTTTGTAGACGCTATAACTTTTGCGCAAACCAATCAATATACGCTTATTGCGATTTTTTTTTTTTTTTACCAAAAATAGGTAGAAGAATACATATCGGCCTAAACTGGGAAAAAATGTGTTTTTTTTTAAAAAAATTTGATATTTATTATAGCAAAAAGTAAAACATATTGTGTTTTTTTCAAAATTGTTGCTCTTCTTTTGTTAATAGCGCAAAAAATAAAAACTGCAGAGGTGACCAAATACCACCAAAAGAAAGCTCTATTTGTGGGGAAAAAGGACACCAATTTTGTTTGGGTACAACGTCGCACGACCGCGCAATTTTCGTCTAAAGTGCGACAGCGCTCAAAACTAAAAATTGGTCTGGGAAGGAAGGGGGTGAAAATGCCCTGTATTGAAGTGGTTAAAATTGTGCACACTCATGGAATGGCGCCAAACTTCGGTACTTAAAAATCTCGACGCTTTAAATTTTTTTACAGGTTACCAGTTAAGAGTTACAGAGGTCTAGTGCTAGAATTTTTACTCTCGTTCTAACGCACACAATATACCTCACATGTGTGGTTTGAACTGTGTTTACAAAAGTGGGCAGGACTTACGTGTGCGTTTGCTTCTGTGCGCGAGCACACGGGGACGGGGGCGCTTTAAATTTTTTTTTTTAGTGTTTATTTTACTTTCTTTTTTTAATTTTTACACTTTCTCTTAATTTTTTTTTTTGATTACTTTTATTCCTATTACAAGGAATGTAAACATCCCTTGTAATAGGAATAGTGCGTGACAGGTCCTCTTTATGCAGAGATATTGGGTCTATAAGACCCCATATCTATGCTCCAGGCTGGAAAGCATGAGATAAAAAAAAAAAATTAACGATCCCATGCTTTCCAGCCATGATCGCGGCTTTGTTTACAATCGTGGTCTGGACGCATATTCGTGCGCACAGGGTGTGCCAGGTGTGCCTGGGCACACCCTAATCACCCCGCGCTGTGCTGATTCTCCCTGCTTCCTGGTGCCCCCTGTCTCCCCCTGCAGTGCTGCCAGCTTCTCTCCTATCCAGCTGCTCTGGGGATGTTTCAGGATGGAGAGTGGGGGAAGGGGCCTTTAAATATTTCATTTACCCCTTCATTTTCTGAATGAACACAGTGATTGATCTGTACAGCTCCTGTGTTCATTCTTAACTGAAGCATAGTAAACTATGTTTTGTTTGTGAGACATCAGAGGGTCTGTTTAGACCCTTGATATTTCACCAAAACCCCCTCAACGGGCTCCTTAAAAATTGTAAAAAAAAAAAAAAGATAAATAATAATTTTGTAAAAAAGAATTACAAAAATAAAATTGTAAAAAATACAAAAAATAAAAACTACTGACACCGTCCACTGCCCTATTGGCACCAATCTCTGCTCACACCTTCCACAGCACTGCTGATTTACACGCATGTGTGTTTGTGCTCTGGGGTGCACACCCTAACACAATAGGCTGTGCACTCCAATGCCTGGACGTGACGTTATGACGTCGCGCCTGGGCCTACGATGGTCAAAGAGATGACTGGTGACCATTTGATCACCGGAAATCTCTATGCTCGTTATCCAGCGGCGGCGGATTCTTTCTCCGGGTCACCGATGGCATAGGAGAGCCCGGAGAAGCACCGAAGGCTAGCGTAAGGGGGATGTCCCCTCCCGTCTTCTCTAAGAACAATCAAGCGGTGGAACTGCCGCTATGATCATTCTTACGGTGCACAGAGTCGCCGGATCTAAAAGATGATACCTGAATGGTGCCTGTAGCTGCAGGAATCATTTAGATATCCCCACTGAAAGTCAAAGACGTCATATGATGTCCTTGGGTTGGAAGTGGATACATATATACACTAGGACTATGTTGTACATTATAATTAGGGATGAGCTTTCTGTTCGGGTCGAAGATGAGTTTGACTCGAACATTGACTGTTCGCCGTTCGTTGAAAACCAAACATTATGGGCCATTCACGCCAAATTTGAGCGGCGCGTAACGGCCCATAATGCACTGCGGAAGCGCAGTGCATTGCTGTATGATGATTGGCCAAAGCATGCACCATGACCTGTGTGCTTTGGCCAATCCCAGCGCCCTCAGCTAAGAGAGCCATAATTGGCCAAAGGCAGGGTATCTTTGGCCAATCATGGCTCAGTTGGACTAAGTCCACGTCCCAGACTACATAAGGCTGCCTGCACGTCGGCCACATGTAGTGTATTGTTGGCGTGGACGGAGAGAGAGTGTCATTTAGATTGAGCAGGCAGGCAGGTTATTCAGTTAGCTGCAGTGTATGTAATATATATACAGACAGTCTCGTGTATATATATACAGTGGGGCAAAAAAGTATTTAGTCAGCCACCAATCGTGCAAGTTCTCCCACTTGAAAAGATGAGAGAGGCCTGTAATTGTCATCATAGGTATACCTCAACTATGAGAGACAAAATGTGGAAACAAATCCAGACAATCACATTGTCTGATTTTTGAAAGAATTTTTTTGCAAATTATGGTGGAAAATAAGTATTTGGTCAATATCAAAAGTTCACCTCAAAATTTGTTATATATCCTTTGTTGGCAATGACAGAGGTCAAACGTTTTCTGTAAGTCTTCACAAGGTTGTCACACACTGTTGCTGGTATGTTGGCCCATTCCTCCATGCAGATCTCCTCTAGAGCAGTGATGTTTTGAGGCTGTCGCTGGGCAATACGGACTTTCAACTCCCTCCAAAGGTTTTCTATGGGGTTGAGATCTGGAGACTGGCTAGGCCACTTCCAGGACCTTGAAATCCTTCTTACGAAGCCACTCCTTCATTGCCGGGGTGGTGTGTTTGGGATCATTGTCATGCTGAAAGACCCAACCACGTTTCATCTTCAATGCCCCTGCTGATGGGAGGAGGTTTGCACTCAAAATCTCACGATACATGGCCCCATTCATTCTTTTATGTACACGAATCAGTCGTCCTGTTCCCTTTGCAGAGAAACAGCCCCAAAGCATAATGTTGCCACCCCCATGCTTCACAGTAGGTATGATGTTCTTTGGTTGCAACTCAGCATTCTCTCTCCTCCAAACACGATGAGTTGTGTTTCTACCAAACAGTTCTACTTTGGTTTCATCTGACCATATGACATTCTCCCAATCCTCTTCTGGATCATCCAAATGCTCTCTAGCAATCCTCAGACGGGCCCGGACATGTACTGGCTTAAGCAGGGGGACACGTCTGGCACTGCAGGATCTGAGTCACTGGCGGCGTAGTGTGTTACTGATGGTAGCCTTTGTTACGTTGGTCCCAGCTCTCTGCAGGTTGTTCACTAGGTCCCCCCGTGTGGTTCTGGGATTTTTGCTCACCATTCTTGTGATCATTTTGACCCCACGGGGTGAGATCTTGCGTGGAGCCCCAGATCAAGGGAGATTATCAGTGGTCTTGTATTTCTTCCATTTTCTAATTATTGCTCCCACAGTTGATTTCTTCACACCAAGCTGCTTGCCTATTGCAGATTCAGTCTTCCCAGCCTGGTGCAGGTCTACAATTTTGTTTTTGGTGTCCTTCGACAGCTCTTTGGTCTTCACCATAGTGGAGTTTGGAGTGTGACTGTTTGAGGTTGTGGACAGGTGTCTTTTATAATGATAACAAGTTCAAACAGGTGCCATTAATACAGGTAATGAGTGGAGGACAGAGGAGCCTCTTAAAGAAGAAGATACAGGTCTGTGAGAGCCAGAAATCTTGCTTGTTTGTAGGTGACCAAATATTTATTTTCCACCATAATTTGCAAATAAATTCTTTCAAAAATCAGACAATGTGATTGTCTGGATTTGTTTCCACATTTTGTCTCTCATAGTTGAGGTATACCTATGATGACAATTACAGGCCTCTCTCATCTTTTTAAGTGGGAGAACTTGCACAATTGGTGGCTGACTAAATACTTTTTGCCCCACTGTATATCCACTGCATACAGTTTAGCTATATCTGACTGCAGGCCATTCCTGGTGTACTTTTTCTAATATACTTCAGGCAGGCAGGTTATTCAGTTAGCTGCAATGTATGTAATATATATTATTGCAGTGCATCACCATAAAAAGTGGCTTATTGTTATCTAGACAGATTGCCTTATGGTTCGTCTTACGAAGCTAGCAGCAATGTTGTGCATACTTTTACTGCAAGAACCATTGTCACCCCTCGCCTTCAGTGTCTGCTCTTTGTACATCTGCCATTCAACACAACAGGTCAAACATCTTATCCATGTACTATACACATATGATCAACTGCTGTGCCAAGAACTCCTAGCACAGAACATAATATATATATATATATATATATATATATATATATATATATATATATATATATATATATATATATATATATATATATATACACACACACACAGACACACCAGTGGTGGCTGGTGAAGTTTTAGGATGGGGGGGCTCCAGGCCCCGCCCTTCATTTTTGACCCCTCCCACTTGGTGAAAATGGGCGTGGTTTCAGCAAAATTATGGGCGTGGCTCTAAGATGGTGTGGTTAGCGTCTGAGATTGTCACCCCTCGCCTTCAGTGTCTGCTCTTTGTACATCTGCCATTCAACACAACAGGTCAAACATCTTATCCATGTACTATACACATATGATCAACTGCTGTGCCAAGAACTCCTAGCACAGAACATAATATATATATATATATATATATATATATATATATATATATATATATATATACACACACACACACAGACACACCAGTGGTGGCTGGTGAAGTTTTAGGATGGGGGGGCTCCAGGCCCCGCCCTTCATTTTTGACCCCTCCCACTTGGTGAAAATGGGCGTGGTTTCAGCAAAATTATGGGCGTGGCTCTAAGATGGTGTGGTTAGCGTCTGAGATGAACGAGGGATGGAGGGAGAGAGGGATGGAGGGACAGCAGGCCCAGATCCTACACAACAATAGAAATTTGTGTATCCCTTTCATGACTAAGCCTATTTCTGACATTTGGTGTTTACAAGTTAAATTTGTATTTTTTGCTAGAAAATTACTTAGAACCCCCAAACAATATGTATATTTTTTTAGCAGAGAATCTAGAGAATAAAATGGTGATTGTTGCAATATTTTATGTCACACGATATTTGTGCAGTGGTCTTTTAAACGCAACTTTTTGGGGAAAAAGACACTTTCATGAATTTTAAAAAAACGAAACAGTAAAGTTAGCCCAATTTTTTTGTATAATGTGAAAGATGATGTTACGCCCAGTAAATAGATACCAAACATGTCATGCTTTAAAATTGCGCACACTCGTGGAATGGCGACAAACTACGGTACATAAAAACCTCCATAGGTGACATTTAAAAAAAAATAAAGGTTACCAGGTTACCAGAGTTACAGAGGAGGTCTAGTGCTAGAATTATTGCTCTCACTCTGACGATTGTGGCGATACCTCACATGTGTGATTTGAAGATTTGAACACCGTTTACATATGCAGGCGTGACTTCCGTATGCGTTTTCTTTGCTGCGCGAGCTTACGGGGACGGGGGCGCTTTAAAATTTTTATTATTTTTTTTATTTAATTTATTTTTATTTTTTTACATTGTATTTTTATTTTTAATTTTTTTTTTATCACTTTTATTGCTGTCACAAGGAATGTAAACATCTCTTGTGACAGTAATAGGTGGTGACAGGTACATTTTATGGAGAGATCGGGGGTCTAAAAGACCTCCAATCCCTCCTTTGCACTTCAAAGTATTCAGATCGCCATTTTTGGCGTTTCTGAATACTGTATATTTTTTAAAAACTGGAGCCATTGGCAGCCGAGTAAACAGGAAGTGACGTTGTGATGTCACATCAAATGCAGCCAGTGTCACATAAAATGCAGCTTGTATCACATAATATGCAGCTTGTGTCACATAAAATGCAGGTAGTGTCACATCAAATACAGCCTGTGTCACATCAAATGCAGCCTGTGTCACATTAAATGCTTCCTGTATCTCATTAAGTGCAGCAATGCGTCCCATTAAATGTATCCTGTGTCCCATTAAATGCAGCAGTGTGTCCCATTAAATGCAGCGGTGTGTCCCAATAAATGCAGCGGTGTGTCCCATTAAATGCTTCCTGTGTCCCATTAAATACAGCTGTGTGTTCCATTAAATGCTTCCTGTGTCCCATCAAACCCCCCCCTTCTCCGGGGGAGTACAGCGGTACTTACCTTGCTGTGTTGTCCTCTCCTGTGGCGTCTCTTTCCACTGGCAGCGGCGATGGAGGAGTCCGCTCCTCATACTTCTGGTTTTCTCGGGCGCAATGGGAGAGAGAAAACAGGAAGTGATATCTAACTCAGATGTAAATCAAACCGCCCGGCCGTAGTAATAGATACTACGAGCACCGGGCGGAAGCTACTCGGCGCTTCGGCAAGCGCTGCAAGGTGGGGCAAAAGCCCGCAAATGAAGCGCCGCGTCTGCAATCTCACGATTGCATAGACGTGGTGCTTCCCATAGTGCACTGTGTCCGGCATCAGAACACAGTGCACTTAAGGACCTTTTTTTGTATTTTTTTTTAAGGGCCAGTTTTAAAAAAAAATTTCGTGACTGCCTGGGGGGGAGGGGGGTGTGCAGGTTTTAGCCCATGCACCCCCTATGGACGGGCCGCCACTTGCCACGTCACAAGTTGCGGATTGTCATTTGCCAGGTCACCTGCCACAAGTTGTGGATTGTCACTTGCCACGTCACCTGCCACAAGTTGTGGATTGTCACTTGCCACATCACCTGCCAGAAGTTGCGGTTTGTCATTTGCCAGGTCACCTGCCACAAGTTGCGGATTGTCACTTGCCACGTCACCTGTTACAAGTTGTGGATTGTCACTTGCCATGTTACCTGCCAGAAGTTGTGGATTGTCATTTCTCGAGTCACCTGCCACAAGTTACGGATTGTCACTTGCCACCTCACCTGCCACAAGTTGTGTATTGCCACTTGCCATGTCACCTGCCACAAGTTGTGGATTGTCATTTGCCACGTCACCTGCCACAAGTTGCAGATTGTCACTTGCCACGTCACCTGCCACAAGTTGCAGATTGTCACTTGCCACGTCACCTGCCACAAGTTGTGGATTGTCACTTGCCACATCACCTGCCAGAAGTTGCGGATTGTCATTTGCCACGTTACCTGCCACAAGTTGCGGATTGTCACTTGCCACGTCACCTGCCACAAGTTGCAGATTGTCACTTGCCACGTCACCTGCCACAAGTTGTGGATTGTCACTTGCCACATCACCTGCCAGAAGTTGCAGATTGTCATTTGCCACGTTACCTGCCACAAGTTGCGGATTGTCATTTGCCACGTCACCTGCCACATGTGTGACGGATTGTCACTTCCTGTGTCCCAGGCAGCAGAGAGATGGTGTAATCTCTCTGCTGCCCACGGCTGCCTGCACAGTGAACTGCAGGGATACAGGGTGGGAAAATTTGTATTTGATAAACAGCTGTGCAAATATTGCTTGACAAAATTGCAACAACCACTATTTCACTCTGCAGGATCTCTGCTTTCAGAAAATAGAACCCCACCTATTCAGGACCCTGAAAAAAATTAAAAAGATTGAGCAGGAGCTGGAGGCCTTTTTGCTGTTAATAATACACTAGAAATCCCCAGGTCAATTCTGTGGGAATCACATAAGGCTTTTCTAAGGGGAATATTAATAGGGATCGGAGCAAGAAAAAAGAAAGAGAGGGGAAAGAAAATGACGCTCCTATATAGAGAGATACAGAAATTAGAACAAATGAGGAGACCTAAAGGTATCCCTGAGAGGCAAGAATTAACATTAAAAAGGGAGGAGTTAGAGAAATTGTTAGAACAGAAGAGAAAACATGCTTTTCACATAGTAAATAAGGAAAGGTATCAATGGGGTAACAAATCTGGGAAATGTCTGGCTAGAAGAGTAAAAGGGGGAAAAAAAATGTCCTTTTTTCCCCTGAAATAGCAAATATATTTCATTCATATTATAGCTCTTTATATAATGTGAGCCAGAGAGGGGAAAATAGTGGGAAACGAGAGATTGAAGCACAGGAGTATCTGCAGGGCCTAGACCTTCCCATGGTATCTAAGGAGGAGCTTGCACAACTTGAAGCTCCGATTACGCAACAAGAGGTAGGAAGAGCAATAAAGAATATGGCCCTGGGAAAGAGCCCGAGCCCGACGGATACTCTAATCTGTATTATAAAAGATTCCAAAAGCTTTTGGTTCCTAAGCTATGCGACTACTTGAATGCATTATCAGAATGATAGACCCTTCGGGAGGAGTCATTATTGGCCCATATAACCGTTATTTTAAAAGAAGGGAAGGATCCACCATCCCCAGAGAGTTACAGGCCAATATCACTGTTAGACACAGATATTAAGATCTTTGCCAAAATAATAGCAGAAAGATTGAAACCTCTGTTATCAAGCTGGATCCATAATGACCAGGTAGGGTTTGTGACAGGGAGAGAGGGGAGGGATAATTCCCTGAAGTCTATGTTCTTGATACATGAAGTAAGAGGGAGGGAGACCCCAGTTGTACTGCTGTCAATAGATGCTGAAAAAGGCCTTTGACAGGGTGGACTGGGGTTTTATGTTTGGAACATTGAGACATCTGGGTGTGGGTGAGAGGATGATCCGATGGATATCGGCCTTTTACCACCACCCACCGGCTAAAGTTAGAATAAATGAGAACTTGTCTCTTCCCCTTAAATTATTTAATGGGTGCCCCCTCTCTCCAACGCTGTTTGTAATAGCATTGGAACCCTTATTAGCTGCCATCTGTAAAAATGTGGATATTAAAGGGGTGAGAGTAGGGAAAAGGGAGTATAGAGTAGTCGCTTATGCGTACGATTTGCTTTTTTATATTTCTAATCCCAGAACAAAAACCCCAATAATATTAGAGGAGTTGAGTCGATATGGAAAATTGACTAATTTTTAAATAAATATGTCCAAATCCGAGATTTTGAACATAACTACACCGAGGGAGGAACAGCAGGCAATTCAACCCGAATTCCCCTTTGTATGGTGCAAGGAGGAACTGGGTTACTTGGGAATAAAGCTGACTGCATCCCTGGGTCTATATTTAAGGCTAATTATATTCCAATGCTTAATAGGATTAAGGAACAACTGAACATCTTGAGACATAAACCCCTTTCGTGGATAGGGAGAATAAATGCATTAAAGATGAATATACGACCAAGGTTGATTTACATTTTTCAAATGATCCCAATAGCACTTCCTCAGGATTATTTTAGGAAATTAAAATTAATGGCACTAAAATACATATGGGCACATAAACGTCCTAGGATCGCATATGCAACACTGGTAAAAGAAAAAGAGATGGGGGGTTGGCAGCACCGGACTTTAAAAAATATTACCAAGCGATCTCTATTTCCCGGATCGCTGACTGGAATCACAACAAAGAAGGGAAAAGTTGGGTAAACATAAAGATATCACAAAGTAAAGGAGTTATAGGGAAGATGGTCTGGATAACATCACAACACCAAGATTTAGGTTCTAGCACAAATCCACTAACTAGAAACACTTTTAAGATATGGGATGGACTGGGTAGATCATATCATTGGGATTATAATTCACCATTAAAGGGGTTGTAAAGGTTTTTTTTTTTTTTTTGTAACAAACATGTTATACTTACCTCCACTGTGCAGCTCGTTTTGCACAGAGTGGCCCCGAACCTGGTCTTCTGGGGTCCCTTGGCGGCTGTCTCAGCTCCTCCCCGCAAGAACTAAACACCTTCATGCGAGCTCTCCCGCATGGTGTTTAGTTCTTGCGGGCACGCTCCTGTGATACAGCTGGCGGCTATAGCCGCTGACTGTATCATTCGGCCCCGCCCCCAGTATGCTGCGTCATTGGATGTAATTGACAGCAGCGCAAGCCAATGGCTGTGCTGCTTTCAATCCATCCACTCTAGCCAATCAACGGCCAGGCTGAGCGGCAAAGAGGAAATCGGGGGCGAACGCAGCAGGTGAATGGGCTCAGGTAAGTAAAATGGGGGGGCTGGGGGGGGGGGCGGTATTGTCAGATATTTTTTCAGCTTAATGCATAGGATGCATTAAGCTGAAAAAACGTGAACCTTTACAACCCCTTTAATGTCTATATTAGGTACAAATTATTTTAAGCCAGGGAAAGAAGAACACATATATTTTACTAGATGGGAAAAATAGGGGGAAATACTATTGCAAGATGTGCTGAAAGGAAATAGATTATACACGTATGCAGAAATTACACATGAATGGGGAAATAAACCATTAGATAAATGGAGGTACAGTGCCTTGCAAAAGTATTCGGCCCCCTTGAACTTTTCAACCTTTTGCCACATTTCAGGCTTCAAACATAAAGATATAAAATTTTAATTTTTTGTGAAGAATCACCAACAAGTGGGACACAATTGTGAAGTGGAACGAAATCTATTGGATATTTTAAACTTTTTTAGCAATTAAAAAATTGAAAAGTGGTGTGTGCAAAATTATTCGGCCCCTTTACTTTCAGTGCAGAAAACTCACTCCAGAAGTTCAGCGAGGATCTCTGAATGATCCAATGTTGTCCTAAATGACTGATGGTGATAAATAGAATCCACCTTTGTGTAATCAAGTCTCTGTATAAATGCACCTGCTCTGTGATAGTCTCAGGGTTCTGTTGAAAGCGTAGAGAGCATCATGAAGACCAAGGAACACACCAGGCAGGTCCGTAATACTGTTGTGGAGAAGTTTAAAGCCGGATTTGGATACAAAAAGATTTCCCAAGCTTTAAACATCCCAAGGAGCACTGTGCAAGCGATCATTTTGAAATGGAAGGAGTATCAGACCACTGCAAATCTACCAAGACCTGGCTGTCCCTCTATACTTTCAGCTCAGACAAGGAGAAGACTGATCAGAGATGCAGCCAAGAGGCCCATGATCACTCTGGATGAACTGCAGAGAACTACAGCTGAGGTGGGAGAGTCTGTCCATAGGACAACAATCAGTCGTACACTGCACAAATCTGGCCTTTATGGAAGAGTGGCAAGAAGAAAGCCATTTCTCAAAGATATCCATAAAAAGTTTCATCTAAAGTTTGCCACAAGCCACCTGGGAGACACACCAAACATGTGGAAGAAGGTGCTCTGGTCCGATGAAACCAAATCGAACTTTTTGGCCACAATGCAAAACGATATGCTTGGCGTAAAAGCAACACAGCTCATCACCCTCAACACACCATCCCCACTGTCAAACATGTTGGTGGCAGCATCATGGTTTGGGCCTGCTTTTCTTCAGCAGGGACAGGGAAGATGGTTAAAATTGAGGGGAAGATGGATGCAGCCAAATGCAGGACCATTCTGGATGAAAACCTGTTGTGAGTCTGCAAAAGACCTGAAACTGGGACGGAGATTTATCTTCCAACAAGACAATGATCCCAAACATACAGCAAAATCTACAAAGGAAGGGTTCACAAATAAACGTATCCAGGTGTTAGAATGGCCAAGTCAAAGTCCAGACCTGAATCCAATCGAGAATCTGTGGAAAGAGCTGAAAACTGCTGTTCACAAACGCTCTCCATCCAACCCCACTGAGCTCGAGCTGTTTTGCAAGGAAGAATGGGCAAGAATTTCAGTCTCTCGATGTGCAAAAGTGATAGAGACATACCCCAAGCGACTTGCAGCTGTAATCGCAGCAAAAGGTGGCTCTACAAAGTATTAACGCAAGGGGGCCGAATAATTTTGCACGCCCCACTTTTCATTTTTTTATTAGTTAAAAAAGTTTCAACAACCCAATAGATTTCGTTCCACTTCACAATTGTGTCCCACTTGTTGGTGATTCTTCACAAAAAAAAAAATTTTATATCTTTATGTTTGAAGCCTGAAATGTGGCAAAAGGTTGAAAACTTCAAGGGGGCCGAATACTTTTGCAAGGCACTGTATATACAATTACAGCATTTTACACAATCACTACCACAATCACTGCGGGGAAAAGGACACATGAGGTTAATTGAGAAATTACTCTGCTTCCCCTCAAGTCTAAATCAAAGCATATCTAAAATATATCAAATTCTGATTAAGGAAGCAGAACACGAATACCCACCTTACTTTGGGAAATGGGAAGAGGAAATAGGATTCCTTAGAGATGAGGAACACAGGAAAAAAATCTTAAGAATAGCTTGCTTCTCTTAAAGGGATGTCAGGACAATGGAAATGTGCTATAAACTATTGGCAAGGTGGTATGTGACCCAACAAAGAGCGCAGGGGTGGGGCAGAGAGCCGTCCGACTTGCTGGAGGGGCTGCACCACCCCGGGGACCAAGGGAGGGCTGGCAGCCTTAGGCCTGGGGGGCAAGTCCAGTCGAGTGGCCCATAGAGCCTGTGGTGGCAAAGTGATGGATCAGGAAGAACAGTCTAAGGTTTTCCATGATCAAAAAAGTGAGAGCGGAAGACTGCTCCACATTGCCCTCAGAGAGAGACTACTCCACATTGCCCTCACAGAGAGAGAGAACGTTCCACATGCCCTCACAGAGTAGGATGCCCACATGTCCCGGATTTCCCGGGACTGTCCCGCAATTTGTATTTGTGTCCCGGGCACTTTCATTTCGGGACAATACAGTGTCCCGGAATTAAATGAGAACACACAGCCACCCGCTAACTCCCTAGGCACGACCACCAGATTTCCCAGGAAAATCACATGCAGGCACGCACCAGGGGACCCGCCCCCAGAGCCTGATTAAGGGCATTGTGGGCCTGGTGCTGCAGTGGAGGAGATCTAGAAGTTTTAGGGATATAAGGTAAGTGATGTCATATCCCAGCTCTCCTTCTTACTGGCCACCCTCCTGTCTTTCCAGGAGCCTGTGCTGGCTTGTGCCCAAACTTGGGTGCAGCTGCACAGATGTAACTCTAGAGAAGCCTGACATTTGATTTACCAAACCTCTGTAAGGGGTGTGTGCTCTGAGGTGAAAGTTTCCCAGCCATGAGAATACAGTGAACACTGCTGGCGTGGAGGTGGTGTACAAAGTGAACCGTGTCATTACCTGAAGGAATTGGCATTGAGGAGGTTAAAACAGGCAGGGAGGAAATGTGCTATCGACTCCTCTCTGCCTGTCGAATGCCCCTGAAAAGTGACCTGAGCATTGATCACTTTTCGGTGGAGTGGCAGTGCCTGCTGTAAGTGAGTACAAGCCTTTGGGCTCAGACTGGTGAGCTGAGATTTGGCTGCAGTGCTGGTGTACTGGTGGTTTTCCTTAGCTTCAGTCCCATAGAGTTCTTTTAGGTTGTGCGTTTTGCTGTGTTTTCTGAAAAATGCACCAAAGATGTAGCACTTTTTGTGCACTTTCAAAAAATTTGTCTAAAATATGCAACCTAATAGAAGTCTATGGGACTGGGGGTAACATGCAGGAAGACTGTGAATACACCATCACTGCAGCCAAACTGCAGCATACCAGTGTGAGCCCACTACATAGCACATAGGAGCAGGTATTGTACAGGCTGATTTAATAAAACTTTAGCTGCAGAAGAACAAAGAGGAAGGGGGAGAGAGAGTAGGAAGGGCGAGAAGAGGGGGGGGGGGGAGGCTGGTCTCAGCTCGCTTACTTGGACATCCCAGGAGGCTCAGTCATCGGCTTCATTTTTAGAATGTGGCTGCCGACTGCTCTGTTTTACCTTTCCTGCCCACACATCCTCTTCCCAGGCGCAGCACACGGGCTGCCCGCAGTGTGAGTGGGCACAGGGCAAGAAAGGCAGGAGAAGGCATTAGTGTGGAGGAGAGGAGGGGTTGTACTAGCTGGGCTCTGTATGGAATGCTGACTGTAAGCCCCATGATAGGTGCTGCCAACATCCATCAGCTGTCACAAAACACTTTGCCGACTAGCAGCACAGGATCCAGCTATGCCTGCCACTCAAGCAGTAGTACCCGGCCAACTCCTGAAGTTCTGAGCCAGAAGCACTGCAGCGTTTGTGCAGGACATTAGAACGGCCCAGGGGGGGAAATTGCCACTCTGCCCCCCGGCTCAGCACGCCCCTGCCGGGGACCTTTGCACATCTTTGGTGGGAATGCATCAAAATACAACCCTACTTGGAGGGAGTTAACCACTTGCCGACCGCCTCACGACGATATACGTCGGCAGAATGGCACGGGCAGGCAGAATCACGTACCCGTGCCTGAGGCGGTCGGCTTTTTCCAGCGGCGATCGGAGGTGAGGGGGAGGCCATCCATCCGTGGCTCCCCCCTCGCGATCGCCGCCGGCCAATGAAATCATTCCTATGCTGCTGTATGGTAAACAGCAGCAAAGGAAATGATGTCATCTCTCCTCGGCTCGGCATTTTCCATTCCGGCGCCGAGGAGAGAAGACTGAAATGTGAGTGCACAACACACACACACACAGTAGAAAATACCAGGCACACAATACACCCCCGATCTCCCCCCGATCCCGCCCGATCACCCCCCAATCACCCCTCGCTCCCCTGTCACACTGACACCAAGCAGTTTTTTTTTTTTTCTGATTACTGCCTGGTGTCAGTTTGTGACAGTTAGTGTGGTAGGGCAGTTAGTATTAGCCCCCTTTAGGTCTAGGGTACCCCACTAACCCCCCTAATAAAGTTTTAACCCCTTGATCACACCCTGTCACCAGTGTCACTAAGCGATCATTTTTCTGATCGCTGTATTAGTGTCGCTGGTGACGCTAGTTAGTGAGGTAAATATTTAGGTTCACGGTCAGCATTTTATAGCGTCAGGGACCCCCATATACTACCTAATAAAGGTTTTAACCCCTTGATTGCCCCCTAGTTAACCCTTTCACCACTGATCACCGTATAACTGTTACGGGTGACGCTGGTTAGTTCGTTTATTTTTTATAGTGTCAGGACACCCGCCGTTTATTACTGAATAAAGGTTTAGCCCCCTGATCGCTCGGCGGTGATATGTGTCGCCCCAGGCAGCGTCAGATTAGCGCCAGTACCGCTAACACCCACGCACGCAGCATACGCCTCCCTTAGTGGTATAGTATCTGAACGGATCAATGTCTGATCCGATCAGATCTATACTAGCGTCCCCAGCAGTTTAGGGTTCCCAAAAACGCAGTGTTAGCGGGATTAGCCCAGATACCTGCTAGCACCTACGTTTTGCCCCTCCGCCCAGCCCAGCCCAGCCCACCCAAGTGCAGTATCGATCGATCACTGTCACTTACAAAACACTAAACGCATAACTGCAGCGTTCGCAGAGTCAGGCCTGATCCCTGCGATCGCTAACAGTTTTTTTGGTAGCGTTTTGGTGAACTGGCAAGCACCAGCCCCAGGCAGCGTCAGGTTAGCGCCAGTACCGCTAACACCCACGCACGCACCGTACACCTCCCTTAGTGGTATAGTATCTGATCGGATCAATATCTGATCTGATCAGATCTATACAAGCGTCCCCAGCAGTTTAGGGTTCCCAAAAACGCAGTGTTAGCGGAACCAGCCCAGATACCTGCTAGCACCTGCGTTTTGCCCCTCCGCCCGGCCCAGCCCACCCAAGTGCAGTATCGATCGATCACTGTCACTTACAAAACACTAAACACATAACTGCAGCGTTCACAGAGTCAGGCCTGATCCCTGCGATCGCTAACAGTTTTTTTGGTAGCGTTTTGGTGAACTGGCAAGCACCAGCCCCAGGCAGTGTCAGGTTAGTGCCAGTAGCGCTAACACCCACGCACGCACCATACACCTCCCTTAGTGGTATAGTATCTGAACGGATCAATATCTGATCCGATCAGATCTATACTAGCGTCCCCAGCAGTTTAGGGTTCCCAAAAACGCAGTGTTAGCGGGATCAGCCCAGATACCTGCTAGCACCTGCGTTTTGCCTCTCCGCCCGGGCCAACCCAGCCCACCAAAGTGCAGTATCGATCGATCACTGACACTTACAAAACACTAAACGCATAACTGCAGCGTTCACAGAGTCAGGCCTGATCCATGCGATCGCTAACAGATTTTTGGTAGCATTTTGGTGAACTGGCAAGCGCCAGCGGCCTAGTACACCCCGGTCATAGTCAAACCAGCACTGCAGTAACACTTGGTGACATGGCGAGTCCCATAAGTGCAGTTCAAGCTGGTGAGGTGGCAAGCACAAGTAGTGTCCCGCTGCCACCAAGAAGAAGACAAACAGGCCCGTCGTGCCCATAGTGCCCTTCCTGCTGCATTCGTCAATCCTAAATGGGAACCACCACTTCTGCAGCGCCCATAATTCCCCCATTCACATCCCCAACCAAATGCAGTCGGCTGCATGAGAGGCATTTTCTTTATGTCCTCCCGAGTACCCCTACCCAACGAACCCCCCCAAAAAAGATGTTGTGTCTGCAGCAAGCGTGGATATAGGTGTGACACCTGCTATTATTGTCCCTTCTGTCCTGACAATCCTAGTCTTTGCATTGGTGAATGTTTTGAACGCTACCATGCACTAGTTGAGTATTAGCGTAGGGTACAGCATTCCACAGACTAGGCGCACTTTCACAGGGTCTCCCAAGATGCCATCGCATTTTGAGAGACTCGAACCTGGAACCGGTTACAGTTACAAAAGTTAGTTACAAAAAAAAGTGTAAAAAAAAAATATATATATATATATATATATAAAATTTTAAAAAATAGTTGTCGTTTTATTGTTCTCTCTCTCTCTATTGTTCTGCTCTTTTTTACTGTGTTCTATTCTGCAATGTTTTATTGTTATTATGTTTTATCATGTTTGCTTTTCAGGTATGCAATTTTTTATACTTTACCGTTTACTGTGTTTTATTGTTAACCATTTTTTTGTCTTCAGGTACGCCATTCACGACTTTGAGTGGTTATACCAGAATGATGCCTGCAGGTTTAGGTATCATCTTGGTATCATTCTTTTCAGCCAGCGGTCGGCTTTCATGTAAAAGCAATCCTAGCAGCTAATTAGCCTCTAGACTGCTTTTACAAGCAGTGGGAGGGAATGCCCCCCCCCACCGTCTTCCGTGTTTTTCTCTGGCTCTCCTGTCTCAACAGGGAACCTGAGAATGCAGCCGGTCATTCAGCCAGCTGACCATAGAGCTGATCAGAGACCAGAGTGGCTCCAAACATCTCTATGGCCTAAGAAACCGGAAGCTACAAGCATTTAATGACTTAGATTTCGCCGGATGTAAACAGCGCCATTGGGAAATTGGGAAAGCATTTTATCACACCGATCTTGGTGTCGTCAGATGCTTTGAGGGCAGAGGAGAGATCTAGGGTCTAATAGACCCCAATTTTTTAAAAAGAGTACCTGTCACTACCTATTGCTATCATAGGGGATATTTACATTCCCTGAGATAACAATAAAAATGATTTAAAAAAAAATGAAAAGAACAGTTTAAAAATAAGATAAAAAAGCAAAAAAATAATAAAGAAAAAAAAAAAAAAACCACCCCTGTCGCCCCCTGCTCTCGCGCTAAGGCGAACGCAAGCATCGGTCTGGTGTCAAATGTAAACAGCAATTGCACCATGCATGTGAGGTATCACCGCAAAGGTCAGATCGAGGGCAGTAATTTTAGCAGTAGACCTCCTCTGTAAATCTAAAGTGGTAACCTGTAAAGGCTTTTAAAGGCTTTTAAAAATGTATTTATTTTGTTGCCACTGCACGTTTGTGCGCAATTGTAAAGTATGTCATGTTTGGTATCCATGTACTCGGCCTAAGATCATCTTTTTTATTTCATCAAACATTTGGGCAATATAGTGTGTTTTAGTGCATTCAAATTTAAAAAAGTGTGTTTTTTCCCCAAAAAATGCGTTTGAAAAATCGCTGCGCAAATACTGAAACACCCACCATTTTAATCTTAGGGCATTTGCTTTAAAAAAAATATATAATGTTTGGGGGTTCAAAGTAATTTTCTTGCAAAAAAAAATAATTTTTTCATGTAAACAAAAAGTGTCAGAAAGGGCTTTGTCTTCAAGTGGTTAGAAGAGTGGGTGATGTGTGACATAAGCTTCTAAATGTTGTGCATAAAATGCCAGGACAGTTCAAAACCCCCCCAAATGACCCCATTTTGGAAAGTAGACACCCCAAGCTATTTGCTGAGAGGCATGTCGAGTCCATGGAATATTTTATATTGTGACACAAGTTGCGGGAAAGAGACAATTTTTTTTTTTTTTTTTTGCACAAAGTTGTCACTAAATGATATATTGCTCAAACATGCCATGGGAATATGTGAAAATACACCCCAAAATACATTCTGTTGCTTCTCCTGAGTACGGGGATACCACATGTGTGAGACTTTTTGGGAGCCTAGCCGCGTACGAGACCCCGAAAACCAAGCACCGCCTTCAGGCTTTCTAAGGGCGTAAATTTTTGATTTCACTCTTTACTGCCTATCACTGTTTCGGAGGCCATGGAATGCCCAGGTGGCACAAAACCCCCCCAAATGACCCCATTTTGGAAAGTAGACACCCCAAGCTATTTGCTGAGAGGTATAGTGAGTATTTTGCAGACATCACTTTTTGTCACAAAGTTTTGAAAATTGAAAAAAGAAAAAAAAATGTTTTTTCTTGTCTTTCTTCATTTTCAAAAACAAATGAGAGCTGCAAAATACTCACCATGCCTCTCAGCAAATAGCTTGGGGTGTCTACTTTCCAAAATGGGGTCATTTGGGGGGATTTTGTGCCACCTGGGCATTCCATGGCCTCCGAAACTGTGATAGGCAGTGAAGATTGAAATCAAAAATTTACACCCTTAGAGCCCTTTCACACTGGGGCGGAGGGCGGCGTCGGCAGTAAAACGCCGCTACTATTAGTGGCGTTTTACCGTCGGTATGCGGCCGCTAGCGGGGCGGTTTTACCCCCGCTAGCGGCCGAGAAAGGGTTAAATACCACAGCAAAGCGCCTCTGCAGAGGCGCTTTGCCGGCGGTATAGCCGCGCCGTCCCATTGATTTCAATGGGCAGGAGCGGTAAAGGAGCGGTATACACACCGCTCCTTCACCGCTCCGAAGATGCTGCTGGCAGGACTTTTTTTACCGTCCTGCCAGCGCATCGCTCCAGTGTGAAAGCCCTCGGGGCTTTCACACTGAAATGAAAGCAGCGGCACTTTCGGGTCGGTTTGCAGGCGCTATTATTAGCGCAATAGCGCCTGCAAACCGCCCAAGTGTGGTTTTCTGGGCCCCGTACGCGGCTAGGCTCCCAAAAAGTCGCACACATGTGGTATCCCCATACTCAGGAGAAGCAGCTAAATGTATTTTGGGGTGCAATTCCACATATGCCCATGGCCTGTGTAAGCAATATATCATTTAGTGACAACTTTGTGCAAAAAAAATAAAAAAATTTGTCACTTTCCCGCAACTTGTGTCAAAATATAAAATATTCCATGGACTCAACATGCCTCTCAGCAAATAGCTTGTCTACTTTCCAAAATGGGGTCATTTGGGGGGGTTTGTGCCATCTGGGCATTTTATGGCCTTCAAAACTGTGATAGGCAGTGAGGAGTGAAATCAAAAATTTACGCCCTTAGAAATCCTGAAGGCGGTGATTGGTTTTCGGGGCCCTGTACGCGGCTAGGCTCCCAAAAAGTCCCACACATGTGGTATCCCCGTACTCAGTACCTTTTTTTTTTTGTCATTATTCAATCACTTGGGACAAAAAAAATTAATATTCAATGGGCTCAACATGCCTCTCAGCAATTTCCTTGGGGTGTCTACTTTCCAAAATGGGGTCCCTTTTTTTTGTGTTTTGTGTTTTGTTTCTTTGGTTTTGATTTGTTTTTTGTGGGTGGGATGGGGGATAATAAATGAATTGGTGTAACAAGAAACTTAAACGAAGGAATGTGATGTATAATGTTTATTGTTATACTTGTTAACATCTTTATATATATATATATATGTATGTGTATGTGTGTGTGTGTATATATATATATATATATATATATAAAATAAAGAATATACAGAAAATAGAACCCCTCCAAACATTATATGTCATCTTCTAGCAAAAAGAATTAGGATATTTACATATATGTAAGAAAGGCCAGAAGTGGCCTGGGCAGAAAGTGGTTGCAGCATCACATTGCGCCATTCATGTTCTAAGAAAGTGGTTAAAGGAAGCTTTGCCTATTTTAACTAGTTGGTTTGTGCCACTTGTTTTTCAGACTCAGTTTGCAGATATTTCAAAGAGGAAGAGTCATAATTTCCCCATTTTTTTTCACAAGTTAGCATCTGGGCCAGTTGTTATTAGTACTTATAACCAGTTTCCATTAACATCAAGTTCTCTATATAGATGAGAGGAGTGATTTTTGCCAAGTGGAAACTCAGTTTCACTAAATGAGCTGCTGAGGTGACATTTGCATGAAAACTAAAGGGAAATTGAAACTCAATCTCCTCTTTACTATATTATACAAAGGATGGTTTTCAATAGGTGCCAATGGAATCTAAGTGGTCATTGTTGGTGTGGGGTGGCTCCATGTTTTCCGTAGCTGAGAGTTATGTGAAGTGAGCAGTTAGTGGATCATCATGGCTGTGCCTGGAGTTCAGCACCAGCCGAAGTGGTACCTCAACCACAGATGTCATTCCAGGCACATATAAGAATTTATAAAAATGCAGTTACATATACATTCAGGGTAGGGATGAGCCGAACACCCCCCGGTTCAGTTCGCACCCGAACCTGCGAACGGATCGAAAGTTTGCGCAAATTTTAGAACCCCATTAAAGTCTATAGGACTCAAACGTTTGAAATCAAATGTGCTAATTTTAAAGGCTAATATGCAAGTTATTGACCTAAAAAGGGTTTGGGGACCCGGGTCCTGCCCCAGGGGACATGTATGAATGCAAAAAAAAGTTTAAAAAACGGCCGTTTTTTCGGGAGCAGTGATTTTAATGATGCTTAAAGTGAAAAAAAAAAGTGAAATATTTCTTTAAATAACTTTCCTGGGGGTGTCTATAGTATGCCTTTAAAATGGCGCGTGTTTCCCGTGCTTAGAACAGTCCCTGCACAAAATGACATTTTTAAAGGAATAAAAGTAATTTATAACTGATTGCGGCTTTAATGTAGTGTCGGGTCCCGGCAATATGGATGAAAATCAGTGAAACAAACGGTATGGGTACCCCCCCCCCCCCCCAGTCCACTAGCAGGCCCTTTGGGTCTTGTATGGATATTAAGGGAAACCCCCCACTCAAATTGAAAAAAGGAAAGTCGTGGGGCCCACAGGCCCTATATACTCTGAACAGCAGTATACAGGCGGTGCAAACAAGACAGGGACTGTAGGTTTGTTGTTAAGTAGAATCTGTTTGTAATTTTGAACTGGTACATTGTTAAAGTGTAGCTCCAGCCAAAAAATCTATTTTTAACCACTTAAGGACCGCCTCACGCCGATGTACGTCGGCATAATGGCACGGGCAGGCAGAATCACGTACATATACATGATCTGCCTCCGTGGGCGGGGGGTCCAATCGGACCCCCCCCGGTGCCCGAGGCGGTCCGCTTCTGACCAGCGGCGATCAGAGATGAGGGGGAGACCATCCGTTCGTGGCTCCCCCCTCGTGATCGCCACCGGCCAATCAAATCATTCCTTTGCTGCTGTATGCTAAACAGCAGCAAAGGAAATGATATCATCTCTTCTCGGCTCAGTATTCTCCGTTCTGGCGCCGAGGAGAGAAGACTTCAATGTGAGTATAACACTACACACACAGTAGAACATGCCAGGCACACTTTACACCCCCCTTTACCCCCCGATCCCCCCGATAACCCCCTAATCCCCCCCCCCCCCGTCACACTGACACCAAGCAGTTTTTTCTTTTTTTTTCTTTTCTGATTACTGCATTGGTGTCAGTTTGTGACAGTTACTGTGTTAGGACAGTTAGGGTTAGCCCCCTTTAGGTCTAGGGTACCCCCCTAACCCCCCCTAATAAAGTTTTAACCCCTTGATCACCCCCTGTCGCCAGTGTCACTAAGCGATCATTTTTCTGATCGCTGTATTAGTGTCACTGGTGACGCTAGTTAGGGAGGTAAATATTTAGGTTCGCCGTCAGCGTTTTATAGCGACAGGGACCCCCATATACTACCTAAAAAATGTTTTAACCCCTTGATTGCCCCCTAGTTAACCCTTTCACCACTGATCACCGTATAACTGTTACGGGTGACGCTGGTTAGTTAGTTTATTTTTTATAGTGTCAGGGCACCTGCCGTTTATTACTGAATAAAGGTTTAGCCCCCTGATCGCCCAGCGATGATATGCGTCGCCCCAGGCAGCGTCAGATTAGCGCCAGTACCGCTAACACCCACGCACGCAGCATACGCCTCCCTTAGTGGTATAGTATCTGAATGGATCAAAATCTGATCCGATCAGATCTATAATAGCGTCCCCAAGCAGTTTAGGAGTCAGGCCTGATCCCTGCGATCACTAATGCCCCGTACACACGGTCGGACTTTGTTCTGACATTCCGACAACAAAATCCTAGGATTTTTTCCGACGGATGTTGGCTCAAACTTGTCTTGCATACACACGGTCACACAAAGTTGTCGGAAAATCCGATCGTTCTGAACACGGTGACGTAAAACACGTACGTCGGGACTATAAACGGGGCAGTGGCCAATAGCTTTCATCTCTTTATTTATTCTGAGCATGGGTGGCACTTTGTCCGTCGGATTTGTGTACACACGATCGGAATTTCCGACAACGGATTTTGTTGTCGGAAAATTTTATATCCTGCTCTCAAACTTTGTGTGTCGGAAAATCCGATGGAAAATGTCCGATGGAGCCCCCACACGGTCGGAATTTCCGACAACACGCTCCAATCGGACATTTTCCATCGGAAAATCCGACCGTGTGCACGGGGCATAACAGTTTTTTTGGTAGCATTTTGGTGAACTGGCAAGCACCAGCCCCAGGCAGCGTCAGGTTAGCGCCAGTACCGCTAACACCCACGCACGCACTGTACACCTCCCTTAGCGGTATAGTATCTGATCGGATCAATATCTGATCCGATCAGATCTATACTAGCGTCCCCAGCAGTTTAGGGTTCCCAAAAACGCAGTGTTAGTGGGATCAGCCCAGATACCTGCTAGCACCTGCGTTTTGCCCCTCCGCTCAGCCCACCCAAGTGCAGTATCGATCGATCACTGTCACTTACAAAACTGAACTGGCAAGCACCAGCGGACTAGTACACCCTGGTCGTAGTCAAACCAGCACTACAGTAACACTTGGTGACGTGGCGAGTCCCATAAGTGCAGTTCAAGCTGGTGAGGTGGCAAGCACAAGTAGTGTCCTGCTGCCACCAAGAAGAAGACAAACACAGGCCCGTCGTGCCCATAGTGCCCTCCCTGCTGCATTCGCCAATCCTAATTGGGAACCCACCACTTCTGCAGCGCCCGTACTTCCCCCATTCACATCCCCAACCAAATGCAGTCGGCTGCATGAGAGGCATTTTTATGTCCTCCCGAGTACCCCTACCCAACGAACCCCCCCAAAAAGTTGTTGTGTCTGCAGCAAGCGCGGATATAGGCGTGACACCCGCTATTATTGTCCCTCCTGTCCTGACAATCCTGGTCTTTGCATTGGTGAATGTTTTGAACGCTACCATTCACTAGTTGAGTATTAGCGTAGGGTACAGCATTGCACAGACTAGGCGCACTTTCACAGGGTCTCCCAAGATGCCATCGCATTTTGAGAGACCCGAACCTGGAACCGGTTACAGTTATAAAAGTTAGTTACAAAAAAAAGTGTAAAAAAAATATATATATATATATAAAATAAAAAAAAATAGTTGTCGTTTTATTGTTCTCTCTCTCTCTCTATTCTCTCTCTATTGTTCTGCTCTTTTTTACTGTATTCTATTCTGCAATGTTTTATTGTTATTATGTTTTATCATGTTTGCTTTTCAGGTATGCAATTTTTTATACTTTACTGTTTACTGTGTTTTATTGTTAACCATTTTTTTGTCTTCAGGTAAGCCATTCACGAATTTGAGTGGTTATACCAGAATGATGCCTGCAGGTTTAGGTATCATCTTGGTATCATTCTTTTCAGCCAGCGGTTGGCTTTCATGTAAAAGCAATCCTAGCGGCTAATTAGCCTCTAGACTTTACAAGCAGTGGGAGGGAATGCCCCCCCCTACACCGTCTTCCGTGTTTTTCTCGGGCTCTCCTGTCTCAACAGGGAACCTGAGAATGGAGCCGGTGATTCAGCCAGCTGACCATAGAGCTGATCAGAGACCAGAGTGGCTCCAAACATCTCTATGGCCTAAGAAACCGGAAGCTACGAGCATTTCATGACTTAGATTTCGCCGGATGTAAACATCGCCATTGGGAAATTGGGAAAGCATTTTATCACACCGATCTTGGTGTGGTCAGATGCTTTGAGGGCAGAGGAGAGATCTAGGGTCTAATAGACCCCAATTTTTCAAAAAAGAGTACCTGTCACTACCTATTGCTATCATAGGGGATATTTACATTCCCTGAGATAACAATAAAAATGATTAAAAAAAAAAAAAATGAAAGGAACAGTTTAAAAATAAGATAAAAAAGCAAAAAAATAATAAAGAAGAAAAAAAAAGCACCCTGCCCCCCCCTGCTCTCGCGCAAAGGCGAACGCAAGCGTCGGTCTGGCGTCAAATGTAAACAGCAATTGCACCATGCATGTGAGGTGTCACCGTGAACGTCAGATCGAGGGCAGTAATTTTAGCAGTAGACCTCCTCTGTAAATCTAAAGTGGTAACCTGTAAAGGCTTTTAAAGGCTTTTAAAAATGTATTTAGTTTGTCGCCACTGCACGTTTGTGCGCAATTTTAAAGCATGTCATGTTTGGTATCCATGTACTTGGCCTAAGATCATCTTTTTTATTTCATCAAACATTTGGGCAATATAGTGTGTTTTAGTGCATTAAAATTTAAAAAGTGTGTTTTTTCCCCAAAAAATGCGTTTGAAAAATCGCTGTGCAAATACTGTGTGGAAAAAAAAATTAAACACCCACCATTTTAATCTGTAGGGCATTTGCTTTAAAAAAATATATAATGTTTGGGGGTTCAAAGTAATTTTCTTGCAAAAAAAAAAAAATGTTTTCATGTAAACAAAAAGTGTCAGAAAGGGCTTTGTCTTCAAGTGGTTAGAAGAGTGGGTGATGTGTGACATAAGTTTTGTGCAAAAAAAAAAAAATTGTCACTTTCCCGCAACTTGTGTCAAAATATAAAATATTTCATGGACTCAACATGCCTCTCAGCAAATAGCTTGGGGTGTCTACTTTCCAAAAAAGACCCACACATGTGGTATCCCCGTACTCAGGAGAAGCAGCTGAATGTATTTTGGGGTGCAATTCCACATAGGCCCATGGTCTGTGTGAGCAATATATCATTTAGTGACAACTTTTTGTAAATATATATATATTTTTTTGTCATTATTCAATCACTTGGGACAAAAAAATAAATATTCAATGGGTTCAACATGCCTCTCAGCAATTTCCTTGGGGTGTCTACTTTCCGAAATGGGGTCATTTGGGGGGGTTTTGTACTGCCCTGCCATTTTATCACCTCAAGAAATGACATAGGCAGTCATAAACTAAAAGCTGTGTAAATTCCAGAAAATGTACCCTAGTTTGTAGACACTATAACTTTTGCGCAAACCAATAAATATACGCTTATTGACTTTTTTTTTACCAAAGACATGTGGCCGAATACATTTTGGCCTAAATGTATGACTAAAATTGAGTTTATTGGATTTTTTTTATAACAAACCGTAGAAAATATCATTTTTTTTCAAAATTTTCGGTCTTTTTCCGTTTATAGCGCAAAAAATAAAAAGGGCAGAGGTGATCAAATACCATCAAAAGAAAGCTCTATTTGTGGGAAGAAAAGGACGCAAATTTCGTTTGGGTACAGCATTGCATGACCACGCAATTAGCAGTTAAAACGACGCAGTGCCAAATTGGAAAAAGTCCTCTGGTCCTTAGGCAGCATAATGGGCCGGGGCTGAAGCGGTTAAGCTTTTTGGAAAACATAGGGAAGGGTTATCACCCCTGTAACATTTGTTTTGCTGTCTGTGCACCTCTTCAGAAGATTTCACCTCACTTTCTGTCCCAATGACAAATTTTTTTGAAAATTTGGGGTTTTTAGTGAAACGAGGATTGGTGATAAAGCATCGGTGTAGAGGAGACACGTTTTTCCCATATTAACTCTTACAGGAGAGAATTTCCCTTCCTAGGGGTAGATTTCATCTCACTTCCTGTTGTCTCCTTCCGTTTGCAAGTAGGAGTCGTTTGTAAGTTGGATGTTTGAAAGTAGGGGCCTGCCCTATATAGTCTGCAGAAATTGGGGCCTTAGGTGTTGGTGTTGCCACAACACTGTAAGCCCTCAGTTACTCTTGGTGGGTGCAGAAACGGGCCCTGCTGTGAAATATTAAATCAAGAATTGTAATTACATGCCATTGTTGAACAGTGGCAGAAAAATTGGGTCTTTGGTGGTGGTGGTGCTGGTGCCACAACACTGTAAGTCCTCACAGTTACTCTTGGTGGGCGCTGGAACGGGCCCTTCTGTGAAATATTATATCAAGAATCGTAATTACATGCACCTGTTGAACAGGGACAGAAAAATTGGGCCTTTGGTGGTGGTGGTGTTGTGTCAGGAAAGAAGCAAGTACCAGTCTCGCCAATATCGCTGCCTTCCTTCGCACATGCGCGGTAGAGCGGCACTCCGGCGCATCCCTGGGCACAATACAGTGAAACTGCTAATGTGTGTGTGCAATTCAGCAAAACAGGTAATGCGCGTGCGCGATTCAGTGGAACGGCGAACGCGCGTACGCAATAGCGCACGCACAACATGAGCCTTCCACTGGCCTATAAAGCCACTCTGTGCCATGACCAGATTGCTGGTTTGTCTTTCAGCTCCCCGTGTGTTTCTTGCTTGTATCCTGATTCTTGATTACTTGTTGTGACCCGGATTGACCTTGACCTGCTCTGATCTCTTCCGGCATCTGACCCTCGGCTTGCCTCTCAGACTTCTCCACTTGCTTCCTGTGTTTGACCCTACGGATTTTGCTTCCTGTCTCCAGTGATTGACCCTCAGGCTGCTCCTGGACTTTGCTATTGTCTTCAGTGCTCGACCCCTGGCTTGCTCACAGACTTTGCCTCCAGTTACCTGTGTTTGACCCTTGGCCTGTTTATGGACTTTGCTATCAATCTTCAGTACTAAGTCATCAGCCTGCTGATAGACCTGCTAACAGTCCTTTGCACTAGACTGTTTTTGCCTATCTAAGAGACTCTTACTAGTCATCGGTGTTTGACCCCCGGCCTGTAATTGGATTAGCTGTTCATCTTCCTTCTTGAGCTTCAGCATCTTCCAGTCCTGCACCGCTGTCTCCCTGCCGGTGACCTTCACACAAGACCTGCCCAGCCTGCTGGTGACTCATGCCTCTTTGTGCCCTTCACCCCCTGTACCATCTCCAGGAGTGGAGTGCGCTTAGTCTCAAGAGGTTACCGCTCTCAGCATCTCGGCCTCAGTGAGTACCCTTATCTGACATGTTGCCACAACACTGTAAGCCCTCACAGTTACTCTTGGTGGGCGCAGGAATGGGCCCTGCTGTGAAATATTAGATCAAGAATTGTAATTAAATGTCCCTGTTAAACAGGGGCTGAAAAATTGGGCCTTGGCCACTGGTTCTGGTGCCACAACACTGCAACCTCTCACAGATACTCTAGTTGGAGCGCAGGAATGAGCCCTGCTGCAAAGTATTGCAAAAAAAATTGTAATTGTACGCCCCTGTTAAACAGGGGCTGAAAAATTGGGCCTTGGGCACTGGTGGCGGTTCCCAGAACCAAAAATGTTCTTACAAGCTATCAGCATGAAAATTGAGGAGGAAGAGGATTGTGACTCAGCATAACAGGATAGTCACTCAGCATCAGCATAGGCAGTCTTGAAGGGACCTCACATTAAAAAAAAATCAATCGGTTACATCAGCATCAGGTGCTTGGTAGCTGGTGATCCAAGACTGATTCATTTTTATGAAGGTCAGCCGATCGACCGATTCGGTGGACAGGCACACCCTGTGATCGGTTACAAAGCCTCCAGCAGCACTGAATGTGCGTTCCAAAAGATGGATGCAGGACAGGCCAGTAGCTCAATTGCGTACTGTGCAAGCTCTGGCCAGTGATCCATCCTCAAGACCCAGTAACCCAGAGGATTTTCGGTGGGAAAGGTGTCCAAGTCTGATCTTGCCCCTAGATAATCCTGCACCATGTGAATCAGACGCTGGTGATGGTTGCTGGAACCAATCAGACCTTGGGGCTGCAGACTAAAAAATTGTCTGAACACATCGGTCAGACGGCCACCTTCTCCACCGCTCCTTCTGTGACTGACCAAAGCCTCAGCAACACGTTGTCCAGGAGGACCAGGAAATTGTAACCTCCCAGGCTCTGGAAACACATTGCACAAACCTTTCTGCAAGGCCTCCCGAAGATGTTTCATCCTCTGCTCCCTCTGTGACAGCAAGATAAGGTCCACAACCTTACCCTTGTAACGTGGATCAAGGAGGGTTGCCAGCCAGTAATCATCCCTCCCCTTGATACCACGAATACGACGATTCTTACGCAGGCTTTGCAGGATCAGGGAGTCCAGAGTCCTCTGGGTCACTAAGGATGACATGATCCGCAGCCACCTCCTCCCAGCCACGTACAAGTCCATGGATTTCTTCGGACTGTAAATGATCCCTTGAAGACTGTTGCTGATGCTGAGTGCCAGGCTCCACCTCCATGCTGACACAATCCTCCTCCTCCTCATCCTCCTCTTCCTGTGTAATGCCAGCCAAGCACTGGCATTATATGACCTGCGGAAATGCACACAGACTTTCCTGGCCTGCCTCAGGACATCCTGTAAGCGCGGGTACCTGCCCAAGAACCGCTGCACCACCAAGTTAAGGACGTGAGCCAAACAGGGCACATGGGTCAGTTGTCCCTGTCGGAGGGCAAAGAGGAGGTTGGTGCCATTGTCGCAAACCACCATACCTGGCTTAAGCTGGCGTGGCATCAACCACCTCTGAACCTGCCCCTGCAGAGCTGACAGAATCTCTGCCCCAGTGTGGCTCCTGTCCCCCAAGCACACCAGCTCAAGCACCGCATGGCATCTTTTTGCCTGCGTGCTTGCATAGCCCCTTGAACGCCTACAGAGCACCGCTGGTTCTGAGGACAAATCAGCAAAGGAAGAGGCCATGGAGGAAGAAGAAGAGGAGAGGGTGGAGGAGAGAGGTGTGGCAGAATCACCACTAGTAGAATTTTGGAGGCGAGGTGGCAGAACAACCTCCAACACTGCCAGAAGAGTCACCCAGTGCACGGTGAAAGATAGGTAACGCCTCTGTTCATGCCTGCTGGACCATGAGTCAGCAGTAATATGCACCTTACCGCTGACCACCCTGTCCAGCGAGGCCAAGACATTGCCTTCCACATGCCGGTAGAGAGCCAGAAAAGTAGCGTTTGGGAACCTGCCACTGAGGAACCGCACATTCCACAAACTCACGGAAGAAGGCAGAGTCTACCAACTGAAAAGGCAGCAGTTGAAGTGCTAGCAATTTAGCCAAGCTAGCATTCAACCGCTGGGCATGTGGATGGCTGGGAGCGAACTTCTTTCGGAGGTGCAGCAGCTGGGGCAGGGAAATTTGCCTGGTACAATCTGACGTTGGTGTACCGATTGCAGGTTGCCCGCAAGTACTTGGCTGTGACACACCCAATTCTACACCTTCATTCCTCTCAGTGCAGGTTTCAGAGAGGACTGAAGGTATAGTGGGGTTGGAGATCCCAGCTGATGAGGAGCAAGGAGAGGTCCGCTTTGTTCTTTGGTGTGGGTCTTTTAGGTACGCTTGCCAACGAACTGCATGGCAGGTCGGCATATGTCTGGTCAAGCATGTGGTGCCCAAGCGGGTGATGTTTTGGCCACGCGAGATACGCTTGAGACACATGTTGCAAATAGCAGCTGGGGGATCTGATGCACTCGTCTCAAAAAAGGCCCACACCAAAGAACTTTTGGAATAACACGCAGCTCTGCGGTGTGATGCAGTCGGTGTGCTGCCCTTAAGCTGGCCCCTGGAGGGCATCCTGCCTCTTGGAGATGTGCCTCCTCCTCCTCCTCTCTCCTATCAGGCACCCACGCGGAGTCAGTGACTTCATCATCCCCTCCCTCCTCATCACTGGAGCAAACCTGGCAGTATGCTGCAGCTAGGGGAACATGACTGCTCGATTGCTGTCCTTCCTGGGCACCCCCTCTCTCTGGGCTCACGTTACTGCCTTCCTCTAGCTGGGTACCATCATCAGAGCCTTCAAAACGCTGGGCATCCTCCTGGAGCATGTACCCAACACTGTGGTCAAACAGTTCGGGGGACTCCTCAGGAGGACATGGTGGGGCTAGGGAAGGAGTGACTGATGCCATTGAGCCGAGGGAAGAGGCCACGTTGGAAGCTGCTTTGCCAGACAAAGTACCCTGAGCCTGGGTGAGAGAGGATGAGGAGGATGAGGACGGCTTGGTCATCCACTCTACCGCATGTTGCGGCTCAACGCGGTCAGCTGCCGAAAAAAAGGACAAGCGTGTCCCACAGCCACGTGCTAATGAGGATTCACCGTCTCCACAACCAGCACTGTTGCCTCTAGACACAGAGCCTGCTTGCCTTCTTTTATTGGCTTGTGACTGTCTGCCTCTCCTTGTTGGCCTTCCAGACATAGCTGCACAAAGCCGGGATGTATATATATACTGATACTGCATCTAGCAGAATCAACTGCCTGCCTGTAGTATTATTAGTATGAGAACACCAGCAATTGTCTTCAGGTAGCTTTAGGTGCACACTGTGCAGAGGACATAGTACACTAACTGTAAATAATGCAGCTGCCTGCCTGTGGTATTAATAGGATCAGAACAACAGCAATTGTCTTCAGGTAGCTTTAGGTGCACACTGTGCAGAGGACGCAGTACACTAACTGTAAATACTGCAGCTGCCTGCCTGTGGTACTAATAGGATCAGAAGAACACCACCAATTTTCTTCAGGTAGCTTTAGGTGCACGCTGTGCAGAGGACGCACTGCACTAACTTGTAAATACTGCAGCTGCCTGCGGTACTAATAGGATCCGAAGAACACCACCCATTTTCTTCAGGTAGCTTTAGATGCACACTGTGCAGAGGACGCACTACACTAACTGTAAATACTGTAGCTAATAGGACTAATAGGATCAGAAGAACACCATCAATTTTCTTCAGGTATCTGTAAATACTGTAAAAACACCTGCCTGCCTATCAGTAGGAAGAGAATAACAAAAACAGATCTAGCTAAACTGAATACAGTGTATATATATATATATATATATATATATATAACACCTAGGATGCATATATATAATACACTGTAAGTGCAGCTAACTGACTTGCCTGCCTACTCTATTTAACTTAAATCAAATTACACTGTCTCTGTCTCTCTCTCTATCTCTCTCTCAACGCCGGAACACACTACACAGCGCTGACGTGCAGGCGGCCTTATATAGTGTGGGGCGTGTACTAAACCCCCTGAGCCATAATTGGCTAAAGCCAATTACGGCTCTCTGTACAGACGGCGCTGTGAAAGGCCAAGTATGCGGGTCATAGTGCATGCTTGGCCAATCATCAGCCAGCAATGCACTGCGATGCCGCAGTGAATTATGGGCTGCAACGCGCCACTCGAATTTGGCGCGAACGGCCCATATCGTTCGCAAATCGTTGAACCGTCGAACATGCGATGTTCGAGTCGAACATGGGTTCGACTTGAACTCGAAGCTCATCCCTAATTCAGAGGCGTATCTAGTGAAAATGGTGCCTATGGCAAGCACTGAAACTACACCCCTGTCAAATAAAAAAAAAAAAACAGCTAACAAAACTACAAGTCAAGCTCTTTAATCGTTCAGTTAACAAATTATGGATTGGCACTACATAAAGTGCTCAAGTGCCTGATGGGTCAGTCTGCCCCTGCTCATTAAACAGTCTACATTCAGTGAAAGTTCATATACTGTTCATATACTGCAAAGTTTGCAGTACATGAACGTTCACTGAATGTGGACTGTTTAATGAGCTTGTTGCACAAATCACTTTATTACACTTTATTTATGATATCTATTTATTTAATCCATATTGAGCACTATATTTGATTGGCTGCTTCTGCTTGGCACACACGATAGCACATAATGATGACTTAAAAAGTCATCATCATGTGCGATTGTGCCAGGCCCAAGCAGAAGAAAGCAGCCAATCAAATATAGTGCTCAATATGGATTCAATAAATATGCATAGCCAGAGATATCATAAATAAAGTGATTTGTGCAGTGCAACAGCAGGTACTACTTTTATATAGACTGCAAATGCGACTACAGGAGATGACCAGAGACTGTGGATGCGACTACAGGAGATGACCAGAGACTGCGATTGCGACTACAGGAGATGACCAGACTGCAGATGTGACTACAGGAGATGACCAGACCCCGGATGCGACTACAGGAGATGACCAGACTGCGGATGCGACTACAGGAGATGACAAGACTGCAGATGCGACTACAAGAGATGACAAGACTGCGGATGTGACTACAGGAGATAATCAAGTAGCCATTTTTAAAATTCTAACTTTCAGAAATACACAGCTATACAGGGGGGTAAACAACATTGTCAGGAAGGGTTTAGCGTAACAGTTAGTCTACAGGCAGTGTATATTGGCAGAAAGACCTACCTGGCCAGCCGGGCTCACCTCTCGCTCTCAGAAGTCCGGGGGGCGAAGCTTTCTGCGATAGGGTGGGGCTTTTTGTGGTAGGGACGGGGCTCTCAGAGGTTCAGGAAATGCGATCTCAGCGCTCCCACTCTGCTCTGAGCACAAAGACTACATGGAGCTCCCGCCCCTCTTTCCTGATAGAGCCTCCCTCAGCTCAAGCCAAGCCCAACAGCTCGGGCCGGGTGGCGGCCATATGACAGAACACTGGCGCCTCGCTCCAGCAGGCCAGCTGCAGCGCCGGGGGCTTTATTAGTCCGGGAGGCGGCCGTGGGAGGACGGGTGGGTTTTTTGTGCGGGGTGGCTTTTTTGCCACCCCCCCATGGTGCCCATGGCACTTGCCATGGCTGCCATACCTAAGATATGCCACTTTATTCATTAAAAGCGATTCAAACTTTTTTCTAGTTTTGTAGCAACCTGTGTTATCAAAAAACTGTTGACCTCCTGTAATCTCCTTCTAGCAAGACTGGGTGAGATGGGGAAATAATGGCTTCACAAGACTGTCTTAAAAGAATTTTGAATCCTTTGGCTGGCAATATCTGCCAATATACTGTACATACTGACAGATATTAAACAAGACAAAAGGATGGTTGTGCTGTGTTAAAAAATGTGACTGTGACTCAACAGTGATAGCTGCATTTACCATATATCCATACGAATATAATTGCCAATATATATAATAAAAAACGGTGTTGCACTATCATTTAACACCCCAAATGATATAGAAGTAATTAAATACTTATAATGCTAAAGCAAGTAAACTCATCACATACACCATATTAACAAAAGTATTGGGACGCCTGCCTTTACACACACATGAACTTTAATGGCATCCCAGTCTTGGTCCGTAGGGTTCAATATTGAGTTGGCCCACTTTTTTCAGCTATAACAGCTTCAACTCTTCTGGGAAGGCTATCCACAAGGTTTAGGAGGGTGTCGATGGGAATGTTTGACCATTCTTCTAGAAGCGCATTTGTGCGGTCAGGCACTGGTGTTAATGAGAAGGCCTGGCTCACAATCTCCACTCTAATTAATCCCAAAGGTGTTCTCTTTTGTTTAGGTCAGGACTCAGGACTGTGCAGGCCAGTCAAGTTCCTCCACCCCAAACCCACTCATTCATGTCTTTATGGACCTTGCTTTGTGTACTGGCCCAAATCATTTGGTGGAGGAGGGTTATGGTGTGGGGTTGTTTTTCAGAGGTTGGGCTTTGCCCCTTAGTTATAGTGAAGGGAACTCTTAAGGCATCAGCATACCCAGACATTTTGGACAATTTCATGCTCCCAACTTTGTGGAAACAGTTTGGGGATGGCCCCTTCCTGTTCCAACATGAGTACACACCAGTGCACAACACAAGGTCCATAAAGACATGGATGAGCGAGTTTGGGGTGGAGGAACTTGACTGGTCTACACAGAGTCCTGTCCTCAACCCGATAGAACACACTTTGGGATGAATTAGAGCAGAGATTGCGAGCCAGGCCTTCTTGTCTAAGTCAGTGCCTGACCTCAGAAATGCGCTTCTTGAAGAATGGTCAAACATTCCCATAGACACACTCCTAAACCTTGTGGACAGCCTTCCCAGAAGAGTTGAAGCTGTTATAGCTGCAAAGGGTGGGCCAACTCAACATTGAGCCCTACGGACTAAGACTGGGATGCCATTAACGTTCATGTGCGTGTAAAGGCAGGTGTCCCAATACTTTTGATAATATAGTGTGCATGTGCAAAATAAAATGCAATATAAAAGTCCAAAGGAAAACTCCTCATGAAGAAAAGTGCTCAGTGCAAAAAGTCCATCATGAAATATATATATAAATCTCCCAATTTCCAGTGAGAAAGCAGCACACCCCACTCACAGGCCGCTTACCAGCAGATAAGACCTCTAAGATGGAGGTCTGGCTGCACTTTTGAGAGATAACCCACTGGGATGGATGGATGGTGTGATCCAAATCTTAGAAAGGGAGTTTCCAGATAACCAGGGTGATCCACAAGTATACTCAGGAGGGAATAAGGGCAAGGAAAGGACTCATAGTGTAGTTATTAAAAACTTTCAGCATTTAATATTATCAGAACTACTGACAAAAAGGCAGGTAAAAATTTACATGTAGTACAGAGAAGCACAATTATCACCCCGTAATGTCATCACCGCTGTAGCATCCTCTGGACCCTATTACACCTTGATGACGACATCACACCCACCATGTAATAGCAGCCATTTCAGGCAAATAAAAGTTCAACTAGGCGAATGTGCGAATGAAAATTTGCGTTATAAGCGGCGAACATGCCTTAGTAAATTAGTAATCATCGCTAATCGGCGATTCCGCGGATATGCAAGTGCCAATTTCTACCAAGTTATTATATAGCAGTGCACTGCAACCATGATCCATGTATGTGAAGAAAACATTTTTATGTGAGATGTGCTCTACCTCGTGTGCATCCATTGATGTATATTGCAATTAGTATTCCTAGTTTTTTTTCTTCTTTTGCTAACGAATGCAGTTATGAATGACTATTACAGAGTAATGTCTGCCATTCTGTAAAGTTACATGTATTGAACATTTACAGTTACATATCTGTTGTATGTTATTTTTTTATGTTTTTTTAATTTTATTTAGGTGACTATAAAGCAGTAATTATTTATGTTCATTCTTTAATCATACTACACTATTATGCAGGTCTCAGCTTGCTTAGCACAATGGCTTGGTTGTCTGCTTAGATGTCTCCTAAGCACTCAAGTTATGAGTTCAAATCCCAGCCAACCTACCACCCACCAACTGTATTTATTTTTCCAATGCACAAGCAAATTAACCACTTGCTTACTGGGCACTTAAACCCCCCTCCTGCCCAGACCAATTTTGAGCTTTCAGCACTGTCGCACTTTGAATGACAATTGCACGGTCATACAACACTGTACCCAAATGAAATTTTTATCAGTTTTTTTTCCCACAAATAGAGCTTTCTTTTGGTGGTATTTAATCACAGCTGGGGTTTTTATTTTTTGCTAAACAAACAAAAAAAGATGGAAATTTTTGGAAAAAAAAATCATGTTTAATAGTTTGTTATAAAATTTTGCAAACAGGTAATTTTTCTCCTTCATTGATATGCGCTGATGAGGCGGCACTGGTGGGCACTGATAGGCTGCACTGATGGGCACAGATAGGCACATATAAGGCGGCACTGATAGGCACAGTTAAGGCGGCACTGATAGGCACAGTTAAGGCGGCACTGATGGGGACAGATAAGGCGGTACTGATGGCCACGGATGGGCGGCAGGGATGGGTGGCACAGATGGTTGGCACAGATGGTTGGCACAGATGGGTGGCACTGATGGGTGGCACGGATGGGTGGCACGGATAGGTACCACTGATGGGGGGGCACTGATGGGCGGCACTGATGGGTGGCACTGATGGGCAGTGATGGGCGGCACTGATGGGCACTGGTAGGTGACACTGATGGGCACAGATAGGTTGCACTGATGTGGGTGCTGATGGGTTGCATTGATGTGGGTGCTGATGGGTGGCACTGATGTGGGTGCTGATGGGTGGCACTGATGGGTGGCACTGTGGGCACTGATGGGTGGCACTGTGGGCACTGATGGGTGGCGCTGATTGATGGCACTGTGGGCACTGATGGGTGACGCTGGTGGGCACTGGTAGGCAGTACTGCTGCCTATTGCCTTGTGTTAGATGATCGCCGTGATCGAAACTGATGTCCCGATCACGGCCGCCGGTGATCGGGTTTTTTTTTCCTCCTCGCGCTGTCAGCGCGAGGAGATAAAATAGCCGATTACCGGCTCTGTTTACATCACATGATCAGCTGTCATTGGCTGACAGCTGATCATGTGGTAAGGGGTCGGGACCAACCCCTTACTCTGATCTGTGATCAGGCGAGTCTCATAGACTCGCTGATCACCGAGCGCGCCGCTCGTGCACGGGACGACGTCAATGGACGTAGTCCCGGCAATTTAGATCCGCGCTGTTGCCGTCATTTGGCAATGGCCCGGATCTAAAGCGGTTAAAATAAACAAACAAAAAATGTAAACTGCCCGTTAACTAGTGTGTGATGTTTGGAATGACACACCATAATAATATTGAAACCTTATATACCATTGCATGCATTTGAAGAGTTGATATAATAGAATCAACCAAACTAAAGTGCATTAGCTAATTGGCCTTGTCTTATTTTCAGCATATGCTGCTGTGGCTAATTGGCATTTGCCTTTTTTCAGCAATGCAATCTTTTAGTATCCCTCTGTGTGATTTGAACCAATGAGTCCTTCAAGGCCTGAGCTTGCTCAAGGTAGAAGTGCTGACCACTAGCCTATAGGGCTGAGCTCAACCATACATATAATATAAAATATATTTACTAGTGTTTGATGTTTTTAATGCTATACAATAATGTTTAGCAAATGAGCCATAAATATTAGAGAAACAACCATGCTCATGCTGATGTGGCATTGACTATTATGAATTTTTTCCCCCTGCCCGAAGACCCCAACAAACACCGGCCAGGGTTGTCGGGAAGAGGTCCTTGTTCCCATCGACATGGGGACAAGATGCTTTTGTGGGCACCTCAAAGCACCCTCCCCTTGTTGAGGGCATGTGGCCTGGTATGGTTGAGGGGGGGTGCTCGCTCGTCCCCCATCCTGACCTCCAGGCTGCATGCTCAGATAAGGGTCTGGTATGGATTTGGGGGGTGGGACCCTATGCCAATTTATTTTACAATTTTGGCATGGAGTTCCCCTTAAAATTTATGCCAGACCCAAAGGGCCTGGTATGGATTTTGGGGGGACCCTATGTCAATTTTTTGGAAAAATTTTAAGTTCCCCTTAAAATTTATGCTAGACCCAAAGGGCCTGGTATGGACTGGGGGGGGGGACCCCACGCCATTTTTTAAAATGTTTTTCCCTACTAGCCAATGCCACATCAGCATGGTTGTTTCCCTAATATTAATGGCTCATTTGCAAAACATTATTGTATAGAATTAAATATTAAACACTAGTAAATGTATTTTCTATGTATAGTTGTGCTCAGCCCAATAGGCTGGTGGTCTGCACTTCTGCCTTGAAGGACTTATGGGTTCAAATCCCACAGAGGGTATAACCTACTAAAAGACTGAGTTGGACTCAGCAGCATAAAATGATTACAAACTCAAAAAAGACAGCGCACAAACAAAATCAACACACTTATGTTTGGAATTAGCATGAAGCTTCATTTTCATCTAAACCATTACATAAACTACAGTAGATTAACATTAACAGTTGTAAATCTAACATGTGAATAGATATCATTTGTATACCAATATAAGCACTGCAAACAAAGATTTGGGCCTCTTGTCAGGCCAAACAACCGCCACAACGGCAGGCCTTTATTTAACCTAGATATAATTGCTAGCAGACCCACCCAGTAAAGGACACACCCACCAGTGTAATTGTTTCTGTCTCAAGTGCTCACACCTGTTCATCAGGAACACACACTCTTTACAAATGAAAGAATGCATTAGCATATATATCTGTGCAGGCTAAACCTATAAATAACAAATGTCCAAGACTCTGGCCATGATCAGTGATACCAAAAATCTAAGCATTAAAGGAGAAGTCCAGCGTAAGCTCATTTGGCTGGGCTTCTCCTATAGGGCACAGGAGTGCAATTCATTTTGCACTCCTGTGATCCGTTTTCAGCAGAGAGCGGTCTGAAGTCTGCTCTCTGCTGACGTCCGCTCTCTGCTGGCAGAGCCTGAGGAAGGAACATGCATGCTCCGAATGCGCACACCTCCCTGCTGATCCTGTACCCGGAAGTGTTATCACCTTGCCGTGTTCCTGTGCATCGCTGATCTCTGTCCCAGCCTTCCACCAGTGGAACCGGATAACGGACAGTTACACAAGCATCCCAGCCAGCGACACCAGGCAGCCCCCGGGACAGTCTGGATGACACCAATATCTATGCTGTTTAATACCGCTCATTTGTGAGTGTTTCCATTATGATTTTAATCTATTAAATGTCTGAATTGCTACACTAAGAACGCGCTGCTTTGTTCTTGTTTTTCTGTTCTAGAGTTTCTTATATCTGTAAGCTGGCAGCCTTCTTGGGATAAGCACATCTAATAGTCTTACATGGACTTTCCATCATGGACCTGATTATTGCCCTTTTTTATGATCCCACTCCCATTTTTATCTTTGTATAGCATTACCCAAATGAATCCATTGTTTGTATGCTGCTAGAGCATTGTTTCTCAACTCCAGTGCTCAAGGCACACTAACAGGTCATGTTTTTAGGATTTCCCTCAGATGAAACGGCTGTGGTAATTACTAAGGCAGTGAAACTGATTAAATCACCTGTGCAAAATAATGGACAGCCTGAAAACATGACCTGTTTGAACGCCTTGAGGACTGGAGTTGAGAAACACTGTGCTCAAAATTTGTTGTTTTTTGCTTGGTAAGAGGCTGCAATTAGTGCTGGTGGGGAAATCTTAAGGCTGATTATTGTCCTTGCCCATGGAAAACATATGACGCGATTTGCAATGATGGTGGAACCCTCCTACACATAAGTACACATAAATACTGCATTTCTTTGGACATATACCTATAGGTGATGGAATTTCATCAGTCAGGAGTTATGCTTTTAGATTTATTCTGTGATATTTGGTGGTTCTTGGTGTGTGTGTAGAATAGTGATGTTACCCTCTGAATTTTGGGAATGACATTTTGATTTCTGATGTTGGTACACATATCACATTTTTTGGGCTCAAGTTCTAAACATGAAATGGTCTAAGTGTGAAGACTGAAAACTCGTACATAATGAATCGGTGGATATGCTGTGACACCTTCCTTGTCGCTGAGGAGAGCTGTGGTTTATCAATCCATGCCTGATATATACAACCCTCTGGTGAGTGTAAACCCCAAAGGGGAGTGTGATGCACAGACTTCGGTGTGAGGTGTTTAATGTTATAACATAGCAAGATTTCCATCTGAGGTTTCTGGGACTTTTTTCACATCATTTGTCAACTACTTACCACTTATGTGTACCATATACACATGAAAGCTGATCATAAACTTTATGATAGTAGCGCTGCTATATGTAATTATAGGAACCTGATTTGGATTTGTGCATTTATTTTTATTATCTTTTTTGATGTTTATGCATTTTAAGCAGCAGCTGTTTTATTATTACTACACAGTGATGACATTTATTGTTACAATTGTGGAAGCTCTATTCATTTTATGAAACCTGACATATCTTTAGCACCAAGATAGTGGAAGGAGGCCTAGAATTTACTGTATTTTTTTAGATACTGTATATTTCCTGATGGAGTTCTTGCACTGAGAACTTTTCTTCATGAGGAGTTTTCCTTTGGACTTTTATATTGCTTTTTATTTTGCACATATATGTGATGAGTTTAGTTGCTTTAGCATTATAAGTGTTTAATTACTTGGATATTCTTTGGGGTGTTAAATTAGTAAGCACCAGTGGCAGCTGTTGTTTTTTTTGGGGGGGTGGCAAACAACCCCCCCCGGCAGGTCGGGCCCCACCCCCCCTTCCGGGGGGCAGCGCTCCTACGGGTGACGGTGACAACGGCGGCTTCTATCACGTCTCCTGCATTAGGATCGCCTGTCCTTTCAGCTAATCGGGTGATGGGTCTTAGGACCTGCTTCCTGATTGGCCGGGAGGAGGATCAGTGTGACAATGGCGAGTATTCATTCGCTATTGCCACATGGCTGGGAGGGCTATGAGCGCAGCGCTCTGCGCCCCGAGCCCGCCCTTTTTTGAAGCCTATTAGAGCCTCTGGCTCTAATCATGTGCTTAAAAAAAAACACCCCCCATAGGAATCCATGCGTCTGGTGCCCTGCGTGTAGATTAAGGGGCGGGATGCATGGATGGAAGAGCAGTGTGCGTGCGCCCCTAATGGACAGGCCGCCACTGGTAAGCACTGACAGATCTTGCCTGGGTTTCAGATGAACGTGGCAGTAATAAGGATGCTTTTGTAGAGAGCGCCAATCATAAAGCATTTCCCTGCTACTGTGTTGCTTGCCTCCATAAAAATGATCTGTAATACAAAGTCTGGCTTTACTCCTATCTCCATCATGGCATGTTTATTGTAGCACAGATGTTTTGTCACTTCTGCATGCGAAAGACGCGTGTTCACTTCCTCATTGCAAAACCTTAGACAAACTTGACATGTTTAAAAGCGGTGATGATGAAGAAATCTAATCCTAAATATGGGAACATGCCTTGAGCAATAAGTGGACATATTTTGCTGAGCAGATTGCTTGGATTTGGACATATCCTGTGCTGTAGTGCACATCATCATTTTTGTATTCTGGAGTCAGCCCAGCACTTGACCTGGATTGATAAATGCCAGGGTTTGGTGGTGTTTGTAGAGGCTATATGAAATCTGATGAGGGGAATATTAGCCTGCTGGTTGCTAGTCAGCCCTGCGACCATCAGAATCTTGTGTGCCTTAATACTTCTCTAGATTGTGGGTGGTGTAGGAAACCCAAGCAAAAAAAACATTAGAAGTCACCAAAATCCAGGAGTTTTCAGGGTGATTTACTTAAAGCAGAGTTCCAGGCTAAAATGAAACTAGGTCGAGGCCCCCCCCCCCCCATTTTTGTATATCCTTTTTTAACAATATATATATATTTTTGTATCTATTTTGTTGTTCTCCAGCCGGACTTCCGTCCTACCTCGCCACAGCTAGGTACGTCATTTCCGCATTTGCATCAGCCCCTTCTCCCCCCCCCTACTGTCTTCTGGGACTTATGTGTATCCCAGACGATGACGGGACCATTCAGAAAGCGCCTCGCGCGTGCGCAGTAGGAAACCGGCTGTGAACCCTTAGTGCAAAGCCGCCGCCTGCACCCGAGCTGATGAACGCATCAGCTTCAGGGGGCTGACATTGTGGGATCCCTTGACAGGTAGGGGTCCTTGTATTAAAGTAAGCAGCTACATTATTTGTAGCTGCTGACTTTTACATTGTTTTTTTTTAAAGGCCGGAACTCCGCTTTCAAGCAACTCTCGCTGAAAAAAAATATCCACTTTATTCGTGCTTTTCCTGGGACTCCTTCATAAAATCTTCTCTCTGTTATGGGAGGAACCAAACAACATGTTGGGGATGCAGGCAACTGACAGACATGGTGGTGTATTGGACATGAAGATTGTTCAGGAGACAAAATAATTTTGTAGAGAATCCATCACTTTGATCATTCCGTGCAATGTGACGGGGTTCTCTTGTAAGAACTTTACCTATCAACTGACAAACATCTTCACCAGCCTTCCCTGCTGTTCTGTTGCTTAAATGGGGTCCTCGAAAATACCAGAGCATGGAGGAATATGTGTCCATCTCCATTTCCATGCCCCTGCTGTACAAATAAAAGGGGATAAAAACTTAATTGCATCTACTCAGAGAGTAGAGTAGAGACACTTCCACCGTCAAGAGAGGATTTCTCTTCATATATTAAAGGTGAGGCAATTCGTATGGAGACCAACAGGGTCCTTTCAATCTGGAGTTGGAAGCAAGAATTGGTCTCCATATGGCTTGGGCAATACCAGCCCCACAGTACAACTGTATTGTCTGGGTGTTTGTTATGCTATGTATAACTAGGTAATAAAATGTATGCACTCCGTGTTTTCCATGTAAATACCCTCCATGCTGTTTTTTTTTTTAAGCATGTGTTGTTGATACATATTTTTTAGTGATGAATAAATTAAGCAATGTTATTTTATATATTTTACTTTGATTTATATAATACAGTTTGTATGGGGTGAATAATTCTTGATTCCACTTTTAGGGTTCCCTTAAACACAACTTGCATTTTTACTTTCTTCACTTATAACTGTTTTTCCAATATGCATACTACCTTCATTTGTATCGCATCAAAGCTCAATTTAAAAAAAAAAAACGAATAAAGTAAATCTTAAAAAAAAAAAAAAAAAAAAAAATCCTAAAAAAAAAAAAATCCTAAAAAAAAAAAAAAAACTTAAAAAAAAAAAGCCAAAGCCATAAGGCTACATTCACAACTAAGCATCACATTTTCAAGTGTTTTTTGGAACAGAATTGCATGTTTTTACAGCTTTTGTCAGGTGTTTTTCAACTAAAAGACGTGGAGTGCTGCTGAAAAGGGGTGGAGAGCTGCTTAACAGAGAGCAGTGATTGAGAGAGAGGAGTCTGGTAATGGCGCTGCGCTGCACGCCGTGAGGAGCCCACGATCTCTCCCTCAGCCTCTGTAATGGAAGATAGGCCGACGAAGGAGCGTTAGCAGCTCCCCCCCTCCCCCGCCTACCCCCCCTACGGCGTTTGATGCCTCTATTCCCTTCTACTTTCCCCTGCACTACCCCCGATGTAACACACCATGCTGGACGTCCCTACCTGCCGGAAGAGTAAGCGAGAGTGAGAGCGAGAGGGACGGAGAGCCAGTGCACCATCAGCGGTGGTTCGGGGAGCGGACGGCCCGAACGTGACTGCGGCCGCTGGCTGAGAAGCGGTGTCAGATTGTGAGGTGCTTGCGGCGGCTGGGGGCTTTCGGTGGTCGGAGGGGGTGCCGCCGGAGTGAGAGGTCGGCGGGCGGCCCCGAGCCCTGGGAGGTCCCGAATAGAGCCGGAAGCATCTGATCAAGCACTCGGAGGAGGTAGCGGGTCGCAAACGACAAGTGCTGCTGGTCAGACTCCTCTTAAATGCAGCATATCAGTGTCTTCTCTGAATCTTCCTGGACTTTCATGAGCTGCTATGAGATAAGTATGCTTTTGATTCTTTTTTTTCCTTTTTTTCCTTTGACTGAAATGAGGGTGAGAAAAGGCAAATAAGCGGCAAGGTGGGGAATAAGAGCAAAGAACTAAAAAACTAATAAAACAAGAATTTGTGGTTAAAGGAGAAGGCAAGAAGAAGGGGTGAGAAGGCAAAAGGAGAGGTGGAGGAGGAAAGTGAAAGAGAAAGTAAAGGCAGAGAAATTTATTAATCTATTAAAAGACACTGGGAGATTGCAGCCTCTGTAAATTAACAAAACCTGGTAATATTAAAAGGGAAGAGTCCACGGAGGAGAGGTAATGGAAGGAAGGAGAGAGAAGGAGGAGAAGAATGAAAGAGGAAAAGGGACTAATGAAAGACGATTAAGGGAAATAAGTTGTTAAAAAAGGACCGAAATATTTATATTCTATTTGTAGTTCAGCACATAGTAGATACTATTATATTTCATCGCTCAGTGCTATGTAATGGAAGAGTGAGAAGATCTTTTTGTGTTTTAGCCATTGAAGGCTGTGGTTTGTTGTGGAAAGTTGGGACATACTGGTTTTTGCCCTTTTTTTTTTTTTGATGCTCTTTTCTTTTTTTTTTTTTTTCTTTCCTTTTAACCACCTCAATACAGTGCATTTTCGCCCCCTTCCTGCCCAAGCCATTTTTCAGCTTTCAGCGCTGTCACACTTTAAATGACAATTGCGCGGTCATACAACACTGTACCCAAATGAAATTGTTATCATTTTTTCCCCACAAATAGAGCTTTCTTTTAGTGGTATTTGATCACCTCTGCGGTTTTTATTTTTTGCGCTATAAACAAAAGAAGAGTGAGAAGTTTAAAAAAAACACAATAATTTTTATCTTTTGCGATAATAAATATCCAATTTTTTTTTCTTTAAAACAAATTTTTTCTCAGTTTAGGCCGATATGTATTCTTCTACATATTTTTGGTAAAAAAAATCGCAATAAGCGTATATAGATTGGTTTGCGCAAAAGTTATAGCGTCTACAAAATAGGGGATAGATTTATAACATTTTTATTTTTTTTATTTTTTTACTAGTAATGGCGGCGATCTGCGATTTTTATTGTGACTGCGATATTGCGGCGGACACATCGGACACTTTTGACACATATTTGGGACCATTCACATTTATACAGCGAACCATGCTATAAAAATGCATTGATTACTGTATAAATGTGACAGGCAGGGAAGGAGTTAACACTAGGTGGTGATCGAGGGGTTAACTGTGTTGCTAGGGAGTGATTCTAACTGTAGGGGGCGGGGACTCACTAGAGGAGGAGACCGATCGGTGTTCCGCTGTGCTGGGAACATACCATCGGTCTCCTCTCCTCTGACAGGACCGTGGATCTGTGTGTTTACACACACAGATCCACGGTCCTGCTGTGTTACCGGTAATCGCGGGTGCCCGGCGGACATCGCGGCCGCCGGGCACGCGCACCGGGTGCCTAGTGACACGGCGGGCGCGCGCGATCGCCGCCGGCGGCGCGCGCGCGCCCCCTGGTGGCCTGGGAATGCGAGGCCGTCATATGACGCCCGCCCGCAACGAGAGCTGCGCCGCCTGGCCGTCAATAGACAGCCGGCGGTCAGGAAGCGGTTAAAGAGCTGTTTCCTTTTTTTTTTAACGATCCAAGGTAAAAGTTCATAGACTGTAGGCTAAAATTTTTTGATTAGACGAACTAGAGGTGAAGGGAACTGGGATTTTTTTTATATATATATCCCTTATATATCCCTTTCTTCTCCCCCCCCCCCCCCCGGAACATACTCCTAGGGATAGTATCTTATCTGAAGAGGGAGCCAGAGGTTCCTTCCTTGTCTGTGGGGATGAGGGGTAAAGGGACAAGAAGTGCGGGAGCAGTAACTAAATCACCCAGGGCCAGTTTAGGCCTAAGTCCTGGCCCCATGAATAGATATGTATTGCAAGGAAATGGGGAAGGAGAAAGACAATCGGGTATAAAGGGCCGGCAGACAGATATAAAAGAGAAGGACAAAAAGGATAAAAAGGGTCAGAATAAAACGGTAGCGGAAACTAGCCATCTCTCAGAAACTAGAGTGGAGCAAGAACTGGAAATGGAGGGAGAGGAAGGGGGAAGGGAGGAAGACCAACATGCACTTCAGTTACCAACAAAATCAGATATGGAAAAAATGTTTGCGGCACTTGAAAACTCCCTGAAAGCGGAGATGACAACACTACACAAAGATATGGGACATATTCTCTCAAGAGTGGAAGAAGTGGAGACCAAAGTAGATTCACATCTAAAAATGATAAAAGAGTTGAAAGGGGAAATAAAGATATTAAAAAGGGAACAACAGGAACAAACCTATAAAATAAAAGATCAGGAAAATAGACAAAGAAGGAAAAACCTGAGAATTCGCGGTTTTCCGGAAGCAGAACAAGCAGAAAATCTAATAGGAAAAATGAATAATTTCTTCAACTATATTTTTGGAAAAGAAGAATCCAATATAATAAAAATAGAAAGAGCACACCGACTAAGAAGTCCCAAAGGGCTCTCAGCGGAAACACCAAGAGATATAATAGTCCGTTTTGAAAGATGGGAAGAAAATAATCAAATTTGGATAAATCTGAAGAGAAAATCACCAATTGAATACGCAGAAGCTAGACTACAAATATTTCAAGACCTGTCCCAAGAAACGTTAAGAAGAAGACGAACGTTAAGACCTTTATTGGAGCATTCTTCAGGAGCAGGAAATTCAATATAATTGGGGCTTTCCAGCATGCTTAATAGCGAAGAAAAACGGAAGAAGTGCTAGACTAAGATTTATAGAAGAGATTCCGGATTTTTGCAACAAATTAGAAATCCCACTACCAGTAATCGACAGGAATGTAAATAGACAAGAACAAACAGCACCACGCGATGACCTTCAATGGCAATTAAGCTCTAGGAATAGAACACAGGAAGTAGAGTCCTGAAAGAAATAAGCACTTGAAGAGTAGAGTGTAAGTCTATAAAGACAAGAGGTATAGCCCTTAAAAATGGGGGTGGGGACGGGGGGGGGGGGTGGGCTGTGGTGAAGGGCGAATGAAAAGAGAAATAGAAAAAGAGGATAACAAATAAATAAAAAGTTAGAGGCTGGAGGGGAGATAGGGACTTACGGTGTGGATAGGGGGTTACCCTTTCTGAGTATAGGAGAAAGGGGCTCAGTGCGTCCAACAGATTTCCACCTCAGATCTAGTAGAGCAGAGGGGGCAGAGTTGCGCCCCATAGAACAAAAATGCTCTCAGCTCTAGAGACCATGAGGTCAAAGCACTCTCACCAGGGAGGTCGGGAGGGGGGGGGAGGGAGGGAGAGGGGGTTTGGGGGGGGAGGGGAGAGGGAGGGAGAGATCTGGTTTACATAGGTTGTTACTTTGCTCACATACCCAGAAACAAGGCTGGGGAGACCCCGTGCGTCGGCCCGGGGGTCCCCCCTCCCGGTCTCTTAAACGGACCGGGGGGGAGGGATACCGGGGAGACGAGTGGAGGTGGAGGAGAGAGGGGGGAAGAGAAAGGAAAAAAAAATGTAAAACATAAACAGCATAAAAATTTTGTCTTATAACGTCCGAAGGTTAAACTCCCCGGGGAAGAAAAATATTATTCTCCGAGAATTAGATAAAAGTAAAGCAGAAATAATTTTCCTGCAGGAGACACACATTACTCAAAGCTCAAATATCAAAATTTACTCTAGAAGTATACCAACATGGTATCATGGAGACTCACCAATAAGAAGGGCTAAAGGAGTGGCCATTGGAATAGGGAAAAATCTACGTTTCCTAATAGAGCGAAGAAAAGAGGACCCTGAGGGACATTTCCTCTTTCTCATTGGTACCATACAGGGGGTAAAATATACACTTGCCAATGTTTACTGTCCCAATACAAACCCTAAAAAATACCTGATAGATGTATTAAAAGTCTTAATGGAATTTAAACAAGGCAAATTAGTATTGGCTGGAGACTTCAATTTTAGCATGGACCATAGAATGGATAGTACCTCCACAGCAACAGACAGAGAAGTGAGACAACTAAAGAAATTAAAAAAGAAAATTACATGAATATCAATTAATTGATCCTTGGCGAATTCAGCATCCAGGCACAAAGGACTACACTTTCATTTCAACTGTACACGGAAGTTATTCCAGGCTGGATTACATCATGGTCGAACATAGAAACTTGGAAGAAATAGAAGAAACAAAAATAGGAATAATAACAGCCTCGGACCATAGCCCAGTAATGCTGAAAATTAAAATACAAGGAGAAGTCTCTGAGAAAGGGCCATGGAGAATCAATGAAGATATAATTGAAGACAGCGAGACGGAAAAAAAATTAATAGGAGAGATTAGAGGATACTTTAAGGAAAATGACACCCCAGGGTTATCAAAAGCAAAAATTTGGGAGGCGCATAAAACCGTTATCAGGGGTAAATTAATAGCTATTGGGGCGGGAAAAAAGCAAGAAAGAAGAAAAAACATGCAGTAAACCATAAAGGAAATATACGAACTGGAGCAAAAGCATAAAAAGCAATCAAACAACGAAATATAACGGTTATGAACCCAAAAAAGAGAACAACTAAAGGAGTGGATGGAACAAGAAGAAAGGATGGAGTATAATAGAGTTTTACAAAAAAAATTCAAATGGGGCAACAAACCAGGAAAATATCTTGCAAATATGGTAAAAAAAAAGAAGTCTTTAAACTTCATTGAGAAGATTAAAAACGAGAAAGGAGAAGTGGTAAACAAGACAACAGATATTGCGTTGGCATTTCAAAAATATTTTAGCTCTTTATATGCAATAAAAAGACAGGAAATACAGATAGAGGAAGATACAAGAATAAAGAAGATACAAGCAAACCTAATCTAAACCTAATCTAAATCTAAAAAAAGCAAACCTACCAAAAATAAAACTTGAGCAATTAAAAGAGCTGGAAAAAAATATAACGCAAGAAGAGTTAAAACTGGCATTAAAAGAAACTCCTGCAGGAAAAAGTCCAGGACCAGACGGGTTCACGGTTAAGTATTACAAAACAATTCAAGAACAATTGATCCCTAAGCTACAAGAATATCTGAATACCATAGGCAAAGAAGAAGAAATAAGACGAGAATCGCTATTAGCCCATATCACAATATTGCCAAAGGAAGGGAAGGACAAAACCAACTGTTCAAGCTACAGACCTATTGCACTGCTGAACGCGGACACAAAATTATATGCTAAAATTTTAGCTACTAGAATAAAAAAATTAATTCCACTCTGGATTGACCCTGACCAGACTGGATTCGTTCCGGGGAGAGAAGGACGGGACAACAGCCTAAAAACAATACTGATGCTACACAAGAGTGTGCAAAATGAGTCCCCAGCTCTACTCCTGTCATTAGATGCAGAAAAAGCATTTGACAGGGTAGACTGGGGATTCATGATGGATACGTTGCGCCATCTGGGACTAGGGACAAAAATGATGAAGTGGATAACAAATTTATATAATGGTCCGACAGCAATGGTAAAGGTGAATGGTAGACTCTCTCCTTTGATCGAGATGCAGAATGGAACACGGCAAGGTTGCCCGCTCTCCCCATTACTATATGTACTGGCACTGGAACCATTGTTAGCGACACTCCGTAACAACCAAGACGTGAGAGGGGCGAGAATTGGAGAAAAAGAACATAAGATCGCGGCATATGCGGATGACATCTTGATGTACATAACCAACCCAAGAGTGACACTGCCAAACATATTGAAAGAAATAAAAAAATATGGAGAACTGTCAAACTTCAAAATTAACCCAATAAAAACAGAGATATTAAATATAGGATTGGGGAAAAAAGAAGTCCAGTCCCTACAAAAAGAATTTCCATTTACCTGGGTAAAAGAATTAAAATATCTCGGAATCAAATTAACCCCAAGGGTCGAAAAAATCTATCAGGCAAATTATATCCCACTGATCAATGAGGTTAAAGAAGAAATAAAAAAAACTAAGTACACAACCACTTTCATGGATTGGAAGAGTAAATATGTTTAAAATGATGGTCCTCCCAAAAATAATTTATAAAATCCAAATGTTGCCAGTAAAGATTCCACAGAGTTTTTTCAAAATAATTAAAACATTGTTGTTAAAATATATCTGGTTCAATAAAAAACCAAGAATTAAATACACGCAGATCACAAGGAAAAGGGAGCACGGAGGATTAGCTACCCCAGACATAAGCAGGTATTACAAAGCAATTGTTCTGACACGTATGTTTGAGTGGACAAATGAAAACAGTGAAAAAAAGTGGGTAGAAATGGAAAACACAATAAGTAAAACCACACTGCACAAAAATATATGGATACCACGAAAGTTCAGACTAATGGGCACGGAAACTCACGAAATAACAAAAAACTTTTTCAAAATTTGGGATATAGTACACTTGAAGAATGAATAGAGACACTATTCACCGCTATTAGCACTCACAGGAACGAATTTCTTTACCTCCGGGAAGGAAATATTTGCAGGTCAAGGAATCCACAATTGAAAGATATCACTACAAACGGCAGGATTAAAACACGATTGGAACTAGAAGAAATCAACGGGTGGAAGATGAGTGAATGGAATTATTGTCAATTAAGACACTTAATAAACACAATACCACATCCACTTAAAGACGAAGAGAAATTTAATTCATTGGAAAAGCTCTGTTTCAACAAAACATCATTGAAAAATGGAATATCAAGAATATATGGAATATTAGCAGACCTGGAGGGACAAGAAAGACCTGAGTTCATAAAACAATGGGAGAGAGAAATGAATCTAAAACTGGAAGACCAAAGAGTGGAAAAAATGATAGAAATGGGATACAATAATGCCTGGGATATGAAGACCATTGAAATGAATTACAAATTACCGTATATACTCGAGTATAAGTCGTCCCGAGTATAAGTCGAGGCCCCTAATTTACCACAAAAAACTGGGAAAAATTTATTGATCCGAGTATAAGACGAGGGTGAGAAATGCAGAGGGTCAACAATGCCCATCTGCAGCTGCCTGCCTCCCTGTATCCTGTGCAGCCTACTTGTACCCTGTACATGTGTATGTGTCCTGTACATGTGTGTCCTGTACATGTGTGTCCTGTACATGTGTGTCCTGTACATGTGTGTCCTGTGTCCCTGTGTACATGTGTCCTGTACATGTCCTGTGTGCATGTGTCCTGTGTGCATGTGCAGCCTACCTGTGTCCTGTGCAGCCTCCCTGTGGCGATCTCCATCTTCCCTGTGGCGATCTCCATCCTCAAACGGCGGCCGGCGTGTGATGATAGTGTTCGGCGGCCATTCCACAGTTCAAAAGCCGCGCCTCCTCCTCGTCTGTGATAGGCTGACCGCTGACTGCCTATCACGGACATTCTCTCATTCTCATACCACAGACGAGGATGAGAGAATGTCTGTGATAGGCTGTACACTGATAGCTGTTCAGCCTATCACAGACGAGCAGGAGGCGCGGCTTTTGAAAGCTGCAATAGCCGCCGAACACTATCATCACACGCCGGCCGCCGTCTGCCTGCATGACACGCTGATCATGCAGACAGACGGCGGTGACTCGAGTATAAGTCGAAGGGGACACTTTCAGCCCAAAAAAAAAGGCTGAAAAATTCGACTTATACTCGAGTATATACGGTAGTAGCAAGATGGTACTTGACACCAGCAAGAACTCATAAATATCAGCAAGAAAAAACACCTCTGTGTTGGAGAAAATGTGGTCAAAAAGCAACGATGACACATCTATGTTGGGGATGCCCAATAATAGTGAATTACTGGCACGAAGTACTAAAAAATATAGGGGAAATAACTGGTGAAAAAATAGAACAAAACATATGGACCTGCCTGTTCCATGAGCATAAAAAATCAAGGAAACAATATATGATATCAATGGTTCCGAGTCTTCTGAACGCCGCTAAGGGTCTGATCCCAAGACACTGGTTAAAAAGTGGAAAACCAGATATTAGAGAATGGTTTGAGAAAATAGATTATTATTGTAAAATGGACCTGCTGAGAAGCAGAGAAAGAGGAGATAATAAGCACAATAGTCTCTGGGAGGGATGGAAAAAATATAAAACCTCGGATATATATCTAGACAAGATAAAGGAAGTAACAGGTACAAAGCTAAAATGATATAGAACATAAGAAGGAGTAATTCAGACATAAAGAGGGGAGGGGGGAAAGGGGGGATAACTTATAGAGGGACTAAGAAGGAATAAAGGTATAGCGGTAGTTACATATCTTGGAGTTTTTTTCTGTTTTTTGTACTTAAACAAAGATATATGATGGGAAAACTAATAAAGACTAGACAGAAATAATCCACATTGATGTGAAAAATTAGAGGAGATAAATTTTGACATACAAAGTTGATATAATGTCTCTCAGAAAAATTTTCGCTGAAGTGGAGAAAAAAAAAAAGAAATTAAAAAAAAAAAAAAGGGGGTGGAGAGCTGCAGTTTGAGCAGAAAATGTGCGCCAAAATGCTTAAAAAAAGCTCATGTTGTGCTTTTCAGGCATCTCCATCGAAGTCTATGGGGACAAAAACACTAAATTCTGCCTGAAAATTAGCTCATGTCCTTTTTTGAGCGACAAGCATTTTGCTACCAGCGACAGGATGCTCAGATGTGAACAAGGCCTTTTGAAAACAATAGGTTTTTGCTTGTTGAGTGTTTTTGAGCTTAGAGCTACAAACTACAAAAGTAGTGCTCAAGTCAGTGGCGGAATTAGCAGGGTCACACAGGTCGCACTTGCACCGTGCCCTGGCATTCCGCCATTGTGGGGAGGTGGGTCCAAGACCTCCGGCTGGCAGTTCACTATGCAGTGGAGGGGGGGGGGGGGGCAATTAGCAGCTTGGTGGTGCAATACACTTCCCTCTATACAGTGGAGAGGGAAAGGGGCGTCTGACCCAGGCAGGTATCATCTTCAGTGCATAAGCAGAGTGACTCACTTGTGTACTGAAGCGGATACCTATACGGGTCAGAGGCCCCGTTCCTCTCCACTGTATAGAGTAAAGTGTACTGCTAGCCGGAGGGAGATGCTGCAGGCACCACAGAGCTGCCACTTGCCCCTTTGCCCCTCCACTGCATAGTGAACTGCCAGCCAGGGGCGCAGGGGGAGATGCCTTGGGCACCACAGAGATCACTGTGAAGGTAAGTGGCTATGGGGTGACCTCACTGTACTGGAAGTACACTGTTAAGTGTGTTGGGAAAGTGTGTGTGTGTGTGTGTGTGTGTGTGTGAGAGAGAGGAGGGGGGGTACAGAGAGGTGCTGAGGGTTGGAGATGTACATCAAGTGGGTACAGGACAGAGATGTGTTAGGGGTATGGGAGTGCAAAGATTACATGGTGTGCTGGAGGTATACAGAGGATGCTGGGAGGTACAGAGTGTGTGTGGGGAAGGGGGGACAAAGGTGTGGGGGATGCAGAGATGTGCGGCAGAGAACATAGATGTGCTGGGGGGTGTTGAGGCGTGTGTGTGTGTGGGTGGGGGGGGAGTGCAGTGGTGTACTGGGGGTTACAAAGGCTTACTGGGCATATGGAGGCATACTGGGGGAAAAAGAGGAATCTAGGAGGTGCAGAGGTCTGCTGGGGAGGTATGGAGGATGCTGGAAGGTGCAAAGGTGTGTGTGTGTGGGGGGGGGGGGATAAGGAGATGTCGGGGTGCAGAGATGTGCGGCAGAGTATGTAGATGTGCTGGGAGGTATTGAGGTGTGTATGTGGGGTGGTGGGGGAGTGCAGTTGTGTACTGGGGGCCTGCTGGGCATATGGAGGCATACTGGGGGATAAAGAGGATTCTAGGAGGTTCAGAGGTGTGCTTGGGGAGGTATGGAGGATGCTGGGAGGTGCAGAGGTGTGTGTAGGAGGTGCAGCGATGTGCAAAGGGGTACAAAAGTGTGCTGGGGGGGTATGGAGGTGTGGGGGAGTACATAGATGTGCTGGGGGTGTTGAGGTGTGCAGAGGTGTGTGTGTGTGGGGGGGGGGAGGTGTACTGGGGGTTACAAAGGCTTGCGGGGCGTATGGAGGCATACTAGGGCATAGAGTATTATAGGAGGTACAGAGGTGTGTGAGGGGTGCTGGGGAGGTATGGAGGTATCTGGGGAGTGGAGAGGTGTATGTAGGTGGTGCAGCAATGTGCAAAGGGGTACAGAAGTGTGCTAAGAGTACGGGGGTTATTTGGGAGGTACTGAGGCATTCTGGGGGGTGTAGAGATGTGCAACAGGCCCACGCCCATTTTAAATGCCCCACCCCTAATTAAAATATTTTTTTTACCTACAATGGCTGGCTGAACACCTGGAAAAAAAAGGTCTACCCACATTTTTTTTAAAAAGTTTGGCAACTATGCAGCAAGGTGTCCTGCTGCAGACAGCAAAGGTCCTGCTGTCTGACCATAATAAAGGGCCCTGCGATGGGAGTAAAGTCCTCTGGATCAGTGGCAAGGGCCCCGGGATGGGGTCCTTAATGGTTTCTTGCACTGGGGGGACTGAAGGTTTTAGTTACACCCAGTGGCGGTGCGTCCATAAGGGAGCACGGGCACCGCCCCCTCTTTCCCACTACCCCCCCACATGTGAAATGGATAGATTCATGCATTGCATTGCATGAATCTATCCATGGCCGCTCTAGCCATCCCCTCTTCAGGCGTCTGGCCCCTTTTTGGACACCTGAATTCCATCAGCGGAGGGTATTTTTGAAACACCTGATTCATAAAAGGTGGACTCATGGCATGGAGCATTGCGCTACGAGCCCACCCAGGTGCGTTAGCAAAGCAAATGAATATTTGCTTTGCTAACACTGAACCGCCTCTCCGCCAATAAGGCAGCATAGGTCTAATACCCATCTGATTGGCTGAAGGCACAGATGTCCCTATTGGACACCTAGCAGAATGGAGGAGGAGACACACGGGAACCGTGGAGGATACAGGAGCCGTCCCCTGCCCGTCCCACAGCTCGCCACCGTCACCCAGATGGGGTAAATGCTGGTCTAGCGGCGGGTGAGTGGGGGGGTCAGAGTGGCTGCATATTATGGCCACAAGCTGCATATTATGGCCACAGAAGCTGCATATGGTGGGCACAGAAGCTGCATATCATGGGCACAGAAGCTGCATATGGTGGGCACAGAGGCTGCATATGATGGGCACAATGGCTACATGTGATGGGAACAGAGGCTCCATATGATGGGCACAGAAGCTGCATATGGTGGGCACAGCAGCTGCATATGATGGGTACAATAGCTGCATATAATGGGCACAATGGCTGCATATGATGAGCACAGTGGCTGCATATGATGGGCACATTGGCTGCATATGATGGGCACAGTGGCTGCATATGATGGGCACAGTGGTTGCAATTGATGGCACAGTGAAGCTGCAATTGATGGGGTTTTTTTTAGTGTTTTTCAGAATTTTTCAGTTTGTTTGCGCCCCCCCCAAAAAATTTTGAGCACCAGCCGCCACTGGTTACACCTCTAGCTCAAGTGTGAACGGGGCCTTAGAGTTTCCCTTACTACAGTAGTAATAATAATGCTGGACTTGTTATCTAGATAAATTGTACATTTCTTTAACCACTTCAGCCCCGGAAGGATTTACCCCCTTCCTGACCAGAGCACTTTTTACAATTTGGCACTGCGTCGCTTTAACTGCTAATTGCGCGGTCATGCAATGCTGTACCCAAACAAAATTTGCGTCCTTTTCTTCCCACAAATAGAGCTTTCTTTTGATGGTATTTGATCACCTCTGCCGTTTTTATTTTTTGCGCTATACACGGAAAAAGACCGAAAATTTTGAAAAAAAATGATATTTTCTACTTTTTGTTCTAAAAAAAATCCAATAAACTCAATTTTAGTCATACATTTAGGCCAAAATGTATTCGGCCACATGTCTTTGGTAAAAAAAATGTCAATAAGTGTATATATTTTTTGGTTTGCGCAAAAGTTATAGCGCCTACAAACTAGGGTACATTTTCTGGAATTTACACAGCCTTTAATGTATGACTGCCTATGTCATTTCTTGAGGTGCTAAAATGGCAGGGCAGTACAAAACCCCCACAAATGACCCCATTTTGGAAAGTAGACACCCCAAGGAAATTGCTGAGAGGCATGTTGAGCCCATTGAATATTCATTTTTTTTTGTCCCAAGTGATTGAATAATGACTAAAAAAAAAAAAAAAATTACAAAAAGTTGTCACTAAATGATATATTGCTCACACAGGCCATGGGCATATGTGGAATTGCACCCCAAAATACATTTAGCTGCTTCTCCTGAGTATGGGGATACCACATGTGTGGGACTTTTTGGGAGCCTAGCCGCGTACGGGGCCGCGAAAACCAATCACTGCCTTCAGGATTTCTAAGGGCGTACATTTTTGATTTTACTCCTCACTACCTATCACAGTTTTGAAGGCCATAAAATGCCCAGATGGCATAAAACTCCCCCAAATGACCCCATTTTGGAAAGTAGACACCCCAAGCTATTTGCTGAGAGGCATGGTGAGTATTTTGCAGCTCTCATTTGTTTTTGAAAATAAAGAAAGACGAGAAAAAAAAATTTTTTTTTCTTTTTTCCATTTTCAAAACTTTGTGACAAAAAGTGAGGTCTGCAAAATACTCACTGTACCTCTCAGCAAATAGCTTGGGGTGTTTACTTTCCAAAATGGGGTCATTTGGGGGGGGGGGTTTTGCCACCTGGGCATTCCATGGCCTCCGAAACTGTGATAGGCAGTGAAGAGTGAAATCAAAAATTTACGGCCTTAGAAAGCCTGAAGGCGGTGCTTGGTTTTGGGGGTCCCGTACGCGGCTAGGCTCCCAAAAAGTCTCACACATGTGGTATCCCCGTACTCAGGAGAAGCAACAGAATGTATTTTGGGGTGTAATTTCACATATTCCCATGGCATGTTTTGAGCAATATATCATTTAGTGACAACTTTGCGCAAAAAAAAATAAAAAAAAATAAAAAATTGTCTCTTTCCCGCAACTTGTGTCACAATATAAAATATTCCATGGACTCGACATGCCTCTCAGCAAATAGCTTGGGGTGTCTACTTTCCAAAATGGGGTCATTTGGAGGGGTTTTGAACTGTCCTGGCATTTTATGCACAACATTTAGAAGCTTATGTCACACATCACCCACTCTTCTAACCACTTGAAGACAAAGCCCTTTCTGACACTTTTTGATTACGTAAAAAAATAATTTTTTTTTGCAAGAAAATTACTTTGAACCCCCAAACATTATATATTTTTTTAAAGCAAATGCCCTACAGATTAAAATGGTGGGTGTTTCATTTTTTTTTTTTTCACACAGTATTTGCGCAGCGATTTTTCAAACGCATTTTTTGGGGAAAAAACACACTTTTTTAAATTTTAATGCACTAAAACACACTATATTGCCCAAATGTTTGATGAAATAAAAAAGATGATCTTAGGCCGAGTACATGGATACCAAACATGACATGCTTTAAAATTGCGCACAAACGTGCAGTGGCGACAAACTAAATACATTTTTAAAAGCCTTTAAAAGCCTTTACAGGTTACCACTTTAGATTTACAGAGGAGGTCTACTGCTAAAATTACTGCCCTCGATCTGACGTTCGCGGTGATACCTCACATGCATGGTGCAATTGCTGTTTACATTTGACGCCAGACCGACGCTTGCGTTCGCCTTAGCGCGAGAGCAGGGGGGACAGGGGTGCTTTTTTTTTTTTTTTTCTTTATTATTCTTATTTTTTTTTATCTTATTTTTAAACTGTTCCTTTCATTTTTTTTTTTTAATCATTTTTATTGTTATCTCAGGGAATGTAAATATCCCCTATCATAGCAATAGTTAGTGACAGGTACTCTTTTTTGAAAAAATTGGGGTCTATTAGACCCTAGATTTCTCCTCTGCCCTCAAAGCATCAGACCACACCAAGATCGGTGTGATAAAATGCTTTCCCAATTTCCCAATGGCGCTGTTTACATCCGGCGAAATCTAAGTCATAAAATGCTCGTAGCTTCCGGTTTCTTAGGTTATAGAGATGTTTGGAGCCACTCTGGTCTCTGATCAGCTCTATGGTCAGCTGGCTGAATCACCGGCTGCATTTTCAGGTTCCCTGTTGAGACAGGAGAGCCAGAGAAAAACACGGAAGACGTTGGGGGGGGGGGCATTCCCTCCCACGGCTTGTAAAAGCAGTCTAGAGGCTAATTAGCCGTTAGGATTGCTTTTACATGAAAGCCGACCGCTGGCTGAAAAGAATGATACCAAGATGATACCTAAACCTGCAGGCATCATTCTGGTATAACCACTCAAAGTCGTAAATGGCGTACCTGAAGACAAAAAAATGGTTAACAATAAAGCACAGTAAACGGTAAAGTATAAAAAATTGCATACCTGAAAAGCAAACATGATAAAACATAACAACAATAAAACATTGCAGAATAGAATACAGTAAAAAAGAGCAGAACAATAGAGAGAATAGAGAGAGAGAGAACAATAAAACGACAACTATTTTTTTTTATTTTATATTTTTGTATGTGTTTTTTTTTTTTACACTTTTTTTTGTAACTGTAACTTTTATAACTGTAACCGGTTCCAGGTTCGGGTCTCTCAAAATGCGATGGCATCTTGGGAGACCCTGTGAAAGTGTGCCTAGTCTGTGGAATGCTGTACCCTACGCTAATACTCAACTAGTGAATGGTAGCGTTCAAAACATTCACCAATGCAAAGACCAGGATTGTCAGGACAGGAGGGACAATAATAGCGGGTGTCACGCCTATATTCGCGCTTGCTGCAGACACAACATCTTTTTTGGGGGGGTTCGTTGGGTAGGGGTACTCGGGAGGACATAAAGAAAATGCCTCTCATGCAGCCGACTGCATTTGGTTGGGGATGTGAATGGGGGAAGTACGGGCGCTGCAGAAGCGGTGGGTTCCCAATTAGGATTGGCGAATGCAGCAGGAAGGGCACTATGGGTACGACGGGCCTGTGTTTGTCTTTTTGGTGGCAGCGGGACACTACTTGTGCTTGCCACCTCACCAGCTTGAACTGCACTTATGGGACTCGCCACGTCACCAAGTGTTACTGCAGTGCTGGTTTGACTACGACCGGGGTGTACTAGGCCGCTGGTGCTTGCCAGTTCACCAAAACGCTACCAAAAAAACTGTTAGCGATCGCAGGATCAGGCCTGACTTTTTAGTTTAGTGTTTTGTAAGTGACAGTGATCGATCGATACTGCACTTGGGTGGGCTGGGCTGGGCCGGGCGGAGGGGCAAAACGCAGGTGCTAACAGGTATCTGGGCTGATCCCGCTAACACTGCGTTTTTGGGAACCCTAAACTGCTGGGGACGCTAGTATAGATCTGATCGGATCAGATATTGATCCGATCAGATACTATACCACTAAGGGAGGTGTACGGTGCGTGCGTGGGTGTTAGCGGTACTGGCGCTAACCTGACGCTGCCTGGGGCTGGTGCTTGCCAGTTCACCAAAACGCTACCAAGAAAACTGTTAGCGATCGCAGGGATCAGGCCTGACTCTGAACGCTTCAGTTATGCAAAATAGAAAGAAAAACTGCGCTCAGAAGCTAAAAAAAGGAATAAACACCAGCTGCGGTTACAAGTGTAGCCCACCGTACAAAATTCAAACAATAAAAAACCGCGCTAAAAAATGATAAAGGAGTCCATATTACAGTCCTATAATCATGAATGCATAGTCCCAATGTTGATCCGGGTCAAAATTTTCTCCACGCAAAATAGTGATGGATAAACACAATCAGCAAAAACACTCCAACTTCAGTTGTGCTTACCAGAAGTAAGTTTGTAAGGGCGAGTGGCTTAAACCCAGCCTGGGCCTTTAGATGTATACTCCAGATGGAACAGGAGGGGCGCCCTCATCCCGTGTATTCACAGATATAGTGCAAAAAAATATAAAAATATATATAGTGTAATATTGTTTTAACATATACCACACCAAACAAAAAAAGGGGTGACCACCCACAAAAACCTTAAATCACGTGTGATCATAAATCCTACGCTGAGTAGCTAGGACAGTGGGGTGAGTGTCATGCAGTCATGCACACACAAGTGGAAGAAGAAAAATAATAGATAAAAACAAAATATCAAAAAATGAATAGAAAGAATGTGAAAGCATACAACGACTTCCAAATCTGCTTACCAGATATAGGATAAGTGGTCGGCATATAAAGATACTCCAAGTGAAAAAAAAGTATAAATATATGGAAAATAGGAAAGCTTATGTCCAGTGATAAACACAATAGTGATGCAAGCTGCTTACCAGAGGGCTAACCCTCATATGCAGATATGTGGAAACACGAGAACCGCCACCAGAGGATAAATAAGGCAAACCTTCAGGGTTGTCCCCTTACCAGACAGAAAGGACACATAAGGCAGATGTAATATGTTCACAACATCACTTCCAACCGAAATGGTATGTCACGTCTTGTCCTCTCCGTCCAAGCTCAGCGGCATATAAATAATGGAGAGCCAAATAGTGTAATACTGACTATATCACATTTATTTAGAAACAGAAAAGCACTTACAATGGTCGAATAAAACAGGCTGAAGGATAAAAGAAACGAAAACGGAGCCGGCCGGCCTCCGGACACACTCCCGTCCTCAATTGCGTAATGTGGTGACGTCAGCACGCCCCTCCCAGACGCGTTTCGTCACACGTTTGACGTTTTCAATGGGGAACGGGCAGCGTGCTGAGCCACCACATTATAAACCCTACCCAAGCCTCGTTCTGAGTTCCGTTCAGGGAAACACACAAACGCCATCTTAGGTGTGGGCATCAGTATCTATATGTAGAGACAGCAGAGCCATCTTAAGTGTGGGCATCCCTGTTTAACATACCAAGCGACATTATAATCAAATAGCCTTCCTACAGTAGAGAAGCTCACGCCTCCCAAAACTACAGGATGGCTGGATAACCAAATATAAAACTCTAAAAAGGACATATAAAATATGTAAAACAAAACATTTGCATAACTCTCTCTTAGTAAAATACGGGAACTACCCCATGTATACTATATGGAGTATGGTAACTCCAAACTTAAACTAACAGGTAAACACAGGGTCATGTAGTCCTAAGGATACACTGAAAATAATTGCATAGACCAAATCGGTTTAAAGGACTAAGGGCAAAATTAAAATAATAATATTGGTCCATAGTGTGGACTGTACTGGTCTCCCCCTCACATGATCGTAAGACAAAAAAGGGGGGCACAGACCCCAACATGTGAGCACATGCATATTAAAATAGATGAATATAAGGCCTTAATCGCATAATAAATGGCCGTAATAAAATATATTTAAACAAATCGCCCAAACTACAGAAAGAAACATATATAGAAGGAAAAAGTATATCAGGGGAAAAAAAGATAAAAACTCATATCCGGGGCCACCATCCAATTTAGGCCATATTAATCCCTAATTCAAATAAATGGATAATCCGACCCCAAGGGCGGCTATGAGAAACCCCATTAGGAATTGTCTATAAAGGCATTTACGTCCACATCTATGTTTAGTCCATGTGGCGTATAACATTTTAGCCTATGGACCCAAGACATCTCTAACTTTGAAATATCTCGTACAAGGGAGCTCCCCCTCCAATACGGCTTATATCGATCAATGCCGACAAACAGAGTGTTGGAGGGGTCTCTATCATGAACAAGACGGTAATGTTTAGAGACCGAATGGTTCTTGAACCCTGTCAAAATATTCGTGATGTGCTCATTGAGCCTAACCCGTAGGGGGCGTTTGGTCCGCCCCACATATTGCAAGCCACAAGGGCATTGCAACATGTAAACTACCCCACGGGTGGTACAGGTAATGAAGGGGGTAATAGTATGGGAATGACCAGTTACAGTGGACATAAAAGTCTGAATTCTCCTATTTGAACAGGAATTCAAGGAACATACACGACAACGGTTGCATTTATAATAACCGGTCAGTTGGTCAAAGAAGGTAATTTTTTCTGTTGGAGGATCTAGGACACCCGGAGCCAAACGTCAAACGTGTGACGAAACGCGTCTGGGAGGGGCGTGCTGACGTCACCACATTACGCAATTGAGGACGGGAGTGTGTCCGGAGGCCGGCCGGCTCCGTTTTCGTTTCTTTTATCCTTCAGCCTGTTTTATTCGACCATTGTAAGTGCTTTTCTGTTTCTAAATAAATGTGATATAGTCAGTATTACACTATTTGGCTCTCCATTATTTATATGCCGCTGAGCTTGGACGGAGAGGACAAGACGTGACATACCATTTCGGTTGGAAGTGATGTTGTGAACATATTACATCTGCCTTATGTGTCCTTTCTGTCTGGTAAGGGGACAACCCTGAAGGTTTGCCTTATTTATCCTCTGGTGGCGGTTCTCGTGTTTCCACATATCTGCATATGAGGGGTCCCTGTCGCTATAAAACGCTGACGGCGAACCTAAATATTTACGTCCCTAACTAGCGTCACCAGCGACACTAATACAGCGATCAGAAAAATGATCGCTTAGTGACACTGGTGACGGGGGGTGATCAAGGGGTTAAAACTTTATTAGGGGGGGTTAGTGGGGTACCCTAGACCTAAAGGGGGGTAATACTAACTGTCCCAACACTGTAACTGTCACAAACTGACACTATGCAGTAATCAGGAAAAAAAAACAAAAAAAAAAAAAAAAAACCTGCTTGGTGTCAGTTTGTGACAGGGGGGGGGTGATTGGGGGGGGATCGGGGGGTGATCGGGGGGGGGGGATCGGGGTGTTTTGTATGCCTGGCATGTTCTACTGTGTTGTGTTGTGTTTGTGCACTTACATTCCAGTCTTCTCTCCTCGGCCCGGAACGGAAAATACCGAGCCGAGGAGAGATGACATCATTTCCTCTGCCTCTGTGTACAATACAGAGGCAGGGAAATGATCCCATTGGCTGGGAGCGATCGCGAGGGGGGGGCCACGAATGGATGGCCTCCCCCTCACCACCGATCGCCGGGGAAGATTTGCCGACCGCCGCAGGCACCGGGGGGGGGTCCGATCGGACCCCCCACCCGCGGGCAGGCAGGGACGTACAGGTAAGCCCTTTTGCCTGCCCGTGCCGCCCTGTCGACGTACATCTGTGTGCGGCGGTCGGCAACTGGTTAAAAGCTATTTCAGAATACTCTTTTATTTAAAGATTCAATTTTTAAACATTCTATAAAACATAAACAAGAATTTCTCTTCACATCCCTTACCAGTCCAGTCTTCTGTTTTGTATGCCTCCATCATGATCAATATGAAAATTTTCATTCTGTAGAGAGTGACCTGTATATGATTTAGACGCTCCTTTCTGTCCTCCAATATCCTTATTTTTCACAGCAGGCTACACATGGGAGAAAAATTAGACATTGTCCTTCCATAATAGCAGCTGAGCCCCGACAGCTGATGTATTAGCAGAAATGGATCTTCCTCCTCTCATGTCCTAACAGAGGAAATGTTCAGACGGACCGCAATCCGTTGCTCCAGGGCTCGGCGATATACCCTCAGGAACATACTTCAACAGTACAAGCAACACTGTCTAGAGCAGTGATGGTGAACCTTGGCACCCCAGATGTTTTGGAACTACATTTTCCATGATGCTCAGGCACTCTGCAGTGTAGATGAACATCATGGGAAATGTAGTTCCAAAACGTCTGGGTTGTCAGGGTTCGCCATCACTGGTCTAGAGGATACGGAAACATAGGTTCAGGTAAGGATGATTTTAAGGAGAACTGGGGGGGGGGGGGGGGGGGGTCTGCACCTTAGAACTTCTTTCAGGTTTTTATTGCTAATTTTAACTATCTTGGGAAAGTTTCCATTCACTTAGTGTCACAGTGACACCAGGACAAGAAATGAGAGGTAGCTGGGCCAACGGGACAGCAGTAATAACTTGGGTGAGGTTCTAGGCTTTCCCCACTATACCAAGAATGCATTGTTACTATCTAAGATCTTACAGTGGTTGTAAACCTCAGACATTAAATATGAAGAAAGCATATCCCTCTATAGTGTGTACTTGTCTCAATAAATAGCACTAAGTGCACTATGTTAAAACAATATTACACTATATATATTTTTATATTTTTTTGCACTATAACTGTGAATACACGGGATGAGGGCGCCCCTCCTGTTCCATCTGGAGTATACATCTAAAGGCCCAGGCTGGGTTTAAGCCACTCGCCCTTACAAACTTACTTCTGGTAAGCACAACTGAAGTTGGAGTGTTTTTGCTGATTGTGTTTATCCATCACTATTTTGCGTGGAGAAAATTTTGACCCGGATCAACATTGGGACTATGCATTCATGATTATAGGACTGTAATATGGACTCCTTTATCATTTTTTAGCTTCAGTTATGCGTTTAGTGTTTTGTAAGTGACAGTGATCGATCGATACTGCACTTGGGTGGGCTGGGCGGAGGCGAAAAACGCAGGTGCTAGCAGGTATCTGGGCTGATCCCGCTAACACTGCGTTTTTGGGAACCCTAAACTGCTGGGGACGCTAGTATAGATCTGATTGGATCAGATATTGATCCGTACAGATACTATACCACTAAGGGAGGCGTATGATGCGTGCGTGGGTGTTAGCGGTACTGGCGCTAATCTGACGCTGCCTGGGGCGACGCATATCACCGCCGGGCGATCAGGGGGCTAAACCTTTATTCGGTAATAAACGGCGGGTGCCCTGACACTATAAAAAATAAACAAACTAACCAGCGTCACCCGTAACAGTTATATGGTGATCAGCAGGCCTGTGCTGGCCATCGGGACTACCGGGAGATTCCCGGTGGGCCGATTGGCAGCGGGCCACTACAATGACTCAGATGTCAGACAGTGACTGTGTCACTGTCTCTCTCCGTCCGAGCGTCGCCTGGCGCCGGGCGGCTCCGCTCCTGCACTCGGCGGGCGGGCCGGCCGCCGGCGTCACAAAAGATCAGGCAGGCATTGACACTCCCCAGGCACTCCCCCTAACAGCTATCAATATAGCCATTTGGGCGGCCTCTTTGTCCCGGCGCCGTGACGTCACTCACGGACGGAGGGCGGAGGCGGCCCGGGGACATAGGAGGAGGCGGAGCCAGGGCGTAGCAAAGCAAGCCTGGCTGCAAGTCTGCAACCTAGAGGAGCCGAAGCCAAGGAGGAGAATTCGGAATCGGATCAGAAGTTCAGAACCACCACCAGCAACAAGTACAGGAGACCAAGGCTATAGTGTCACTGTCATCATTCAAGTAAGCAGCAGTGCAGCAGCACTATAGTAATAATAATAACTTTTCTAATAATAATAGTAATTACTAGTAAGTAACTGAATATACAGCATGGAGGGGGGGAGGGGTAAATCTGTACTGTATAAATGTACTGCCTCTGGTCATGGTTAAATTATTCATCAGTTACCATGGCCAGTGGCATTAAATTAATAATTGACCAGTGGCATTAAATTAATATTAATGCCAGGCATTAATATTAATTTAATGCCACTGGTCAATTATTAATTTAATGCCACTGGCCATGGTAACTGATGAATAATTTAACCATGACCAGTGGCAGTACATTTACAGTACAGATTTACCCCTCCCCCCCTCCCCCCGCCATGCTGCATATTCAGTTACTAAAAGTAACTGAATATGCAGCATGGCGGGGGGAGGGGGGGGGGGTAAATCTGTATTGTAAATGTACTGCCATTGGTGATGGTTAAATTATAAAGTAACTGAATATGCAGCATGGCGGGGGGAGGGGTTAATCTGTACTGTAAATGTACTGCCACTGGACATGGTTAAATTATTCATCCATCAGTTACCATGGCCAGTGGCATTAAATTAATAATTGATCAGTGGCATTAAATTAATATTAACCACTTACCAACCGGCCCATAGCCGAATGACGGCTGCAGGGCGGTTGGATAACTCTGGGAGGACGTACTATGATGTCCTCCCAGAATTCCCCTCTCGCGCGCCCCCCGGGGGCGCGCACCCGAACACATCCGTGACTGCCGGGTCCAGGGGACCCGGCGCATCACGGATCCCGGTAAATGACCGCTGATCGCGGCCGTTTACCATGTGATCGCGCCGTCAAATGACGGCGCGATCACATGTAAACAGACCGGCGTCATCTGATGGCGCCGGTTCCTCTCCTCCCCTCCTGTGTACTGATCGGTACACAGTGAGCGGGGAGGGGGATGGATGGATGTCTGCAGTGCTGTGGGCTGTATGTGTAGTGCCCACAGCGCTGCACAGAGACATCCATCCATCCATCCATGCTCAGCCATCCCTCACTACTATGCAATGCTGTGCAATACTCTGCAATACCCCCACACTACTCTGCAATACTCTGCAATGCCACCACAATACTCTGCAATGCTGTGCAATACTCTGCAATACCCCCACAATACTCTGCAATGCTGTGCAATACTCTGCAATGCCCCCACAATACTCTGCAATGCTGTGCAATACTCTGCAATGCCCCCACAATACTCTGCAATGCTGTGCAATACTCTGCAATGCCCCCACAATACTCTGCAATGCCCCTGCCATACTCTCTGCCATGCCCCCGCCATACTCCGCCATACCCCGCCATACTCCGCCATACCCCGCAATACCCTGCCATACCCCGCCATACTCCGCAATACTCCGCCATACCCCGCCATACTCCGCCATACTCCGCAATACCCTGCCATACCCCGTCATACTCTGCCATTGAACGGAGTGTAACTTACACATTTCATTCTAAAGGCGTCTGTAATGTTGGAATGCATCCTTTTCTCTAGATAATAAAAAAAAGCTGTTTATACATACAGTGGAATGTTTTTACTTATTTTTTTGCGCAATTGCGTATAGTTTATATACTGTTTTTGTGTGTGTTTGAAAAATTAAAGTGGGCCGGTCTGGATGAAGTCCAGGGCCAAATTTTTGTCCCAGTCCAGCCCTGGTGATCAGTGGTGAAAGGGTTAACTAGGGGGCAATCAAGGAGTTAAAACATTTATTAGGTAGTTAATGGGGGTCCCTGTCGCTATAAAACGCTGACGGCGAACCTAAATATTTACGTCCCTAACTAGCGTCACCAGCGACACTAATACAGCGATCAGAAAAATGATCGCTTAGTGACACTGGTGACGGGGGGTGATCAAGGGGTTAAAACTTTATTAGGGGGGGTTAGTGGGGTACCCTAGACCTAAAGGGGGGTAATACTAACTGTCCCAACACTGTAACTGTCACAAACTGACACTATGCAGTAATCAGGAAAAAAAAACAAAAAAAAAAAAAAAAAACCTGCTTGGTGTCAGTTTGTGACAGGGGGGGGTGATTGGGGGGGGATCGGGGGGTGATCGGGGGGGGGGGATCGGGGTGTTTTGTATGCCTGGCATGTTCTACTGTGTTGTGTTGTGTTTGTGCACTTACATTCCAGTCTTCTCTCCTCGGCCCGGAACGGAAAATACCGAGCCGAGGAGAGATGACATCATTTCCTCTGCCTCTGTGTACAATACAGAGGCAGGGAAATGATCCCATTGGCTGGGAGCGATCGCGAGGGGGGGGCCACGAATGGATGGCCTCCCCCTCACCACCGATCGCCGGGGAAGATTTGCCGACCGCCGCAGGCACCGGGGGGGGGGTCCGATCGGACCCCCCACCCGCGGGCAGGCAGGGACGTACAGGTAAGCCCTTTTGCCTGCCCGTGCCGCCCTGTCGACGTACATCTGTGTGCGGCGGTCGGCAACTGGTTAAAAGCTATTTCAGAATACTCTTTTATTTAAAGATTCAATTTTTAAACATTCTATAAAACATAAACAAGAATTTCTCTTCACATCCCTTACCAGTCCAGTCTTCTGTTTTGTATGCCTCCATCATGATCAATATGAAAATTTTCATTCTGTAGAGAGTGACCTGTATATGATTTAGACGCTCCTTTCTGTCCTCCAATATCCTTATTTTTCACAGCAGGCTACACATGGGAGAAAAATTAGACATTGTCCTTCCATAATAGCAGCTGAGCCCCGACAGCTGATGTATTAGCAGAAATGGATCTTCCTCCTCTCATGTCCTAACAGAGGAAATGTTCAGACGGACCGCAATCCGTTGCTCCAGGGCTCGGCGATATACCCTCAGGAACATACTTCAACAGTACAAGCAACACTGTCTAGAGCAGTGATGGTGAACCTTGGCACCCCAGATGTTTTGGAACTACATTTTCCATGATGCTCAGGCACTCTGCAGTGTAGATGAACATCATGGGAAATGTAGTTCCAAAACGTCTGGGTTGTCAGGGTTCGCCATCACTGGTCTAGAGGATACGGAAACATAGGTTCAGGTAAGGATGATTTTAAGGAGAACTGGGGGGGGGGGGGGGGGGGGGTCTGCACCTTAGAACTTCTTTCAGGTTTTTATTGCTAATTTTAACTATCTTGGGAAAGTTTCCATTCACTTAGTGTCACAGTGACACCAGGACAAGAAATGAGAGGTAGCTGGGCCAACGGGACAGCAGTAATAACTTGGGTGAGGTTCTAGGCTTTCCCCACTATACCAAGAATGCATTGTTACTATCTAAGATCTTACAGTGGTTGTAAACCTCAGACATTAAATATGAAGAAAGCATATCCCTCTATAGTGTGTACTTGTCTCAATAAATAGCACTAAGTGTAATTTCTGTCTGCTGCTTCATTCCTCTGCTATCAGCAAGAATCCATTCTGACAAGTTTTCCTGACACCAAGACAAAAATAGTGACAGGGGAGGGGTCTCCAGCTCATTGACAGCCTCAGCTCTGTTCCTGTGTGCTATATGAAGGGGGCGTGTCCCTTCCCTCCAATCAGCTCTCAGAGCTCTCCTCACAGAGCTCTGCAGAGTGCAACTTCAGCTCTCTGCCCCCCTTTTTCTGACAGCTCAGGGAAGTTTGATACATTCTGGACTTTGAATGCCTGTAGAGAAGAAAAGACTGCATATAAGCAGGTACAACTTATGGAGAAGGATTTGTTTCATCTCTGTGTATCACCTGGGGCCAGTCACTGCACTGGGTATATGGAAGGGTTTACAAACACTTTAACTGTGTGGCCCTGCCTGGCACCACTCAGCCTTAGCACAAAAAAACATTTCTGCTGGACCCTGCATCCATTGCCCACTGTTCAACCTATATATTCCTACAGCTTGGTCTATGCCCCTCTGGATGGCTGATGTGATGCTGATCCAGCTATAGGGATGAATGTGATGTGGTCATGGATACAGCTAGGGCTTATTAGAGCAAAGGCTGTGTTTCTCTGGACAGGGGTGCACAGCAAAGATCACTGGACTGAAGGTATTTAGATATAGTAGGTGGCTGCCAATGAAAGACAATTTCACTTAAAGTAGAGATGTCCTTTAACATATTGTATGTTATTCCTTTAACCACTAGCCGACCTGCTCACGCAGATATACTGCGGCGGGTTAGCTCTCCTGCTCAAATCGCTGTACCCGTACGGGGGCTCGCGCAGGCGCAGCGGCGGGTGCACGCCGCCGCGCTCTCGCTCCTGCTGCACGCTGCGGGAGCATGCCCGCGCTTTGGGCGGACTCGATGGTCCGCTGGCGGCCCGCAATCGCCTGTTAGAGGCAGAACGGGGAACTGCCTTTGTAAACAAGGCAATTCCCCGTTCTGACAGGTGACATGACAGATCTACTGTTCCAAGAGATCAGAAACAGTGATCTCTGTTATGTCGCTGGCAGCCCATCCCCCCCACTACAGTTAGAGCACGCTGAGGGAATACAGTTAACCCCTTGAATGCCCCCTAGTGCTAACCCCTTCCCTGCCAGTGACATTTAAACAGCAATCAGTGGCTATTTTTAGCTCTGATCGCTGTATAAATTTCAATGGTCTCAAAATAGTGCCAAAAGTGTCCGTTCTGTCCGCCGCAATGTCACAGTCCCACTAAAAATCTCTGATCGCCGCCATTACTAGTAAAAATAAATTAAAAAAATTAAAAAGGCATAAATCTATCCCCTATTTTGTAGACACTATAACTTTTGCGCAAACCAATCAACATACGCCTATTGCGATTTTTTTTTTTTTACCAATAATATGTCGAAGAATATATATCGGTCTAAACTGATGAATAAATTCGTTTTTTTTTGGATATGTATTATAGCAAAAAGTAAAAAAAAAAAAGTTTGTTTTTTTTAAAATTGTCACTCTTTGTTTATAGCGCAAAAAATAAAAACCAGAGGTGATCAAATACCACCAAAAAAAAAAAGCTCTATTTGTGGAAAAAAAAGACGATAATTTTGTTTTGGTACAATGTCGCACGACAGCACAATTGTCAGTTAAAGCGACACAGTGCCGTATCGCAAAAAATGGTCTGGTCATTAAGGGGGCAAATCCTTCCAGGGCTGAAGTTGTTAAAAGTCACGAACGAGGGAGGGGAGATGGGCGGAGCCTAGCAGAGCAGACATGCATTGTTAGAGCTCCGCACCGCTGAGGAGAGAAGAGAAGGACAAAGCGGAGCCTGCAGGCTCAAAAGGTATCCATTTGGACCTTTTTGCCCCAGGGAACAAACTGTGAAAGTTTGGGCAGGAAATATGGTACTGGGAGGAAACCGTGGCAGAAATAAAAATCACCTCACAAAGAGCTCACAGGCACTCACTGCAACTAAAGCAGCTCCAGTCACCTCACATGATACAGCATCAGGGCGCTCTCACAGACAGAAAATGTCACAGCAAGACTCTCAATTTGAGTCAGATACAGAACAAATCCTCTCACAAACTTCTCCACAAGACTCCTCAGCATCCCCAGTAATATTATTACAATTTGAAAAGATGCTTCATAAGGCTTTAAAACAAACCTCAGACCAAATAACAAAAAGCCTAACCAAAGAAATAAGAGAGCTGGGAAACCGCACTGCAGCCCTAGAAATAAAAATGGATGAAATTGAAATTACAACCCAAGTAAATATAACAGAATTGGAACAATTAAAAGAAGAGAATTTAATACTTCAAACTAAGCTCGAAGATTACGAAAATAGAGCCAGACGTTCAAACTTGCGCATAAGGGGAATACCTGAAACTGTGACAGACCTGCAATCTACTATTACTGCTCTATTACAAGAACTAAAGCCAGATATCCCTATTGAACGTTTAGAACTGGACAGAGTACACAGAGCCCTCACAGCCAAAAAGAAAGATGGACCCCCACGTGATATAATCACAAAATTTCATTATTACAGAACGAAAGAACAAATACTAATTGCTGCAAGAGGAAAAAAGGAACTTAATTTTCAAGGACACAATTATCAAATTTTTGCTGACCTATCCCAACTTACTATTACTAAAAGACGATCCATGAAACCCCAACTAATGGAACTGCAACGCCACAACATTATGTATCAATGGGGCTTCCCCTTTTCAGTCAGATTTAACTACCAAGGTACAATTTACAGAAGCAGATCAGCAGATGAACTACAACAAACCCTTTTAAAATTAAATATGACAGAACCCACAAGCAGCAACTCTCCCACACACAGAAGAATGGCATCATCTTCACCTTCAGGCAGCACTCAGAAAATTTCAGAATAAAATGGGAATCATCATTCTCACAAAAGAGGCCGTTATGCCACATCATCCATGGACCAAGAAGATTCAATGGACTGACATCCTAATTCCTGATATCTCTTCATTTATTATACTAAGAGATGGTTCTCTATAAAAAAAAAACTGTATTTATAACTGAATGTAACTGTATTCTGATAGTCACACACTGTGTGGGATCATGTTACATTCCAGTTATATTTCTTATTACTTCTGATTCATATAGCCTTAGAATATATAAGTGAAATAAGGAAATTCTTGTTCAGTTATATATTATCAGGTAATAACAATAGATTTATTACTTTTTAGGACAAATATGTTCAATAATCCAGAAGTAATGGAAGCTTTTTCTTTCTTTTCTTAAAACAAATATATTATTACCTAACTAGTTCCTAGAATTATGTTTTAGTTTATTCTAATCTGAAGCAATACAACCTCAATTTTATGAGTTAACATATCTAAACAGTTACATATGAATAAAATATGTAATTGTTTACTCTAAAAGGGTTAAAATTCCAAAATAATTCAAACTATCTTCATCAATACCAAAGTTATTAACAGTACCTTTCTAACTGAATTATTTAGCCTAGGGCAAGACTAACCATATACAACCACCCTGGAATAAATAATTTCAACAAAAACTATATTCTACACTCCAATTAATGAAACATCATTTTGATGTCTTTTGACATAGCACTTCTCTCCTGTAAGCGGAAGATCCGTGTACCCCCATTAGCCCTCCTCATTCTCCTAACCATATTATGTGGGAGTGTGACGAAGGCACTTATTCCCCTGAGAGAGATATTTATTCTCTTTCACGGGTAAATTGTGATTACTTGCAAAAAATAATTTATACAATGTATCATCTAATCTCATATGTTTTTTGTTTACTCTTTACTCCAGAATTCACTGGTTCCTTTTCTATCTATTCATCTCTTCAGTCCACACAGGTTGATCTGCGCAGTCAGCTCTGCATAACAAAAAGTAAGTCAAAACTATTTGATCTGTTGCCATGGCACCACTGAATATACTTTCCCTGAATGTTCAGGGAATAAATGTCCCTCAAAAAAGGACCAAAGCCTTCCGTACTTTCCATAACAAGAAGGCTCACATAGTATGCCTCCAAGAAACACACTTCACCAAAGATTCTACTCCAAAATATATTTCTCCTTTTTATCAACAAATTTACACGGCTTCTGCCTGTACCAAGCAAAGGGGAACTCTAATTGCATTTCACCGATCCACACCATTCACCTTATCATCAGAAATTAAAGACCCAGAAGGTAGATACCTGATACTCATGGGTTATATAATGGATACAGCAATCACGGTGATTTCCTACTATGCTCCTAACAAACAACCTACACCATTCCTCTCACATATATTACAAGTGATTAATACACACAAAATAAGAACAGTGATAATGTGTGGGGATTCGAACCAGGTCCTCCTCCCATTTCTAGATAAATCACCTTTTACACCATCCAAAATAACCTCTAGATTACCTTTTTCTCAACTTCTTTCCAAATACAATCTGGTAGATTCGTGGAGAGAAAGTAACCCAATGAAAAAGAAATTCACTTATTTCTCGCACCCTCATCAAACCTTCACCAGAATAGATCATATTTTTCTAACAATAGGAATGATACCAGAAATTATTGCATCAGATATAATTCCGATTCCGTGGTCTGACCATAATGCAGTATACACTACTATAGCCTCAGCCATACCAAAAGCGCATGACCCAACGTGGTACTTACCGGACATAATGCTCAAACACCCACTACATCAGATGGCCATTGAACAAGCTTTAAAGGAATACATATCAATTAATAATACAACAGACATCTCCCCAATAACACTGTTTGAAGCTCATAAGCCTGTCTTGTGTGGTACAATACAAAGACAAATGGCACTATTTAAACGGGAACGCAAAAATCTAGCAAAAAAACTAGAACTCAATTTTAATGCAGCCTACATATCATTTCAAGATAATCCATCTCAGAGTACAAAATCTCATCTGGAAAAATCTAGATTGGAATACGATCTATTTCTCACTGAGTCAGTTGATAAATCCCTCAAACGCTCCAAACACAATTTCTACATGAATACAAACAAACCAGGTACATATTTGGCTCGGGCATTAAATTCAACTAACAAATCTTTCAAACCAATACGTTTGAAATTATTAAAAAATGTTTACACTTGTAATCCAGTTAAAATAGTCCATAAATTTCACTCACATCTCGCAACTTTATACAAGACAAACAATGAATTTAATCCTACAGAGGCTGAATCCTTCTTCTCAAAAATAACCTTACGTGAGTTATCTCAGAATCAAAAAAGCAGTTTGGATGAGCCTATAACTATAGATGAAGTTGCTAACGCCATAAAAGACCTAAAACTTAACAGAAGACCAGGCCCAGACGGCTACTCGGCTTTATACTATAAAACATTCTCAGAAATACTCTCTCCCATTCTCACTGAAACTTTTAACAAACTTCTAGATGGACATTCTTTTCGGCAAGAAACACTAATGGCAATTGTTTGTATGATCCCAAAACCCCTTTCTGATGATACTTCCTGTGTGAATTATCGGCCTATCTCTCTGTTAAACCTCGATATTAAATTATTAGCAAAAATAATAGCAAAACGCCTCAATAGCATTATAGGAAAATTAATACATAGAGATCAAGTAGGCTTCATGCCAAATAGACAGGCAGGCAATAATATACGCAGGGCAGTGTTATTGGCACATATTGCTAAAAAATGGAAAATCCCTTTATGTTTTCTATCTCTCGATATTAAGAGGGCATTTGACACAGTATCCTGGCAATATATGCAATATTCATTACAAAAATGGGGTTTTGGACCCCACTTTTTAACATGGATCAAAGCATTATATAATAAACCCAAAGCCTATATAAAATATGCTGGATACAAATCTGAAGCCTTTAATATCGAAAGAGTTACCCGACAGGGTTGCCCATTATCTCCCTTATTATTTGCCCTTATACTCAAACCCATGGCCCAATACATCAGAACAAACCAAACCATAACTGGCATTGAAGTAGGAGGTATTACACACAAATTATGTATATTTGCAGACGATATATTACTTTTTCTATCATCACCACAGGTCTCTGGTCCTAACTTAATACCAGCTCTTGATGGATTTACAGCCCTATCCGGCCTTATGATTAATCCTAAGAAATGCCTAGTACTTAATATTTCACTCACAAACATGGAATTGATCCCGGCTAGGGCTGCACTCCCATTCACATGGGCAGAAAAATCAATCCCATATCTTGGAATTCATTTAACAGCATCTCATTCTGACTTATTCTCAACCAATTATCCTCCTGTATTAAGACAGATCACAAATCTAATAAAACAATGGTCGCAACTTCCTTTATCCTGGATAGGGAAGATTAATGCAATCAAAATGACTATTGTACCCAAATTGCTTTATCTATTCAGAGTCCTCTCTATTCCAATTCCTTCCTATTTTTTGAGAATAGTACAAAAAAGAGCAACTTCGTTTATATGGGGCTCTTCTAAACCACGTATACCTATACACACACTACATCTTCCCAAAAATAAAGGAGGCCTGGGATACCCTAATTTTACTAACTACTACAGAGCAGCACATTTGGCCAGTCTGTCCAAATACCATGCAAAACAGGAAATCCCATTATGGGTATTTATAGAGGCTTCAGAAAATGACCCTCTATTAATATCAAACTTATTATGGCTTGATCCTAAAGACCGCTTTAAAATTTATAATCCCATAACTAAACACTTCTTATCTCTCTGGGATAAACTAAAAACCAAATATCAGTTACAATCTCCACACAATCCTCTCCTTTCTTTTATCAGAAATCCGGCCTTTTATCCGGCATGGATCTACCCAAATTCTTTTAAAGCTTGGACAACATCAGGCATTCAGACACTAAATGACTTCATAGCATCTAAATCATTCCTTTCATTCCCATCGCTTAGAGAAAAATATGATCTACCAAAGTCTGAGATATTTAGATATCTCCAAATCAAAAATTTCTATACACCATTCCTAAAGGGGGATACACCATTATCCCAATTATCCATTTTTGAATCAATCTGTACAAAAGATCCATTTGCTAAAGGTACAATTTCATCACTTTATAATCAATTATATGGAGTAGCAAATCTTAATAGACCCTCTTACGTTCAGAGGTGGGAGGAGGACCTGGGACAAACTTTAGAAGACACGGACTGGTCTAACATATGGCTCACATCTAAGTCATCTTCATCCAACATCTTAGCACTGGAGACAAATTATAAAGTCCTAACTCGCTGGTACCTTGTACCAGCTAGAGTGGCAAAATATTCACCTAATACCTCAGCTCTTTGTTTTCGAGGATGCCCAGAAATAGGCACATATTTACACATATGGTGGACGTGCCCAGTAATCCAAACCTTCTGGAAGGAAGTCTTCGTGATTGCATCTAAAATATTTAAAAAAATAATACAACCAGATCCATATTTAACTTTACTTATTCTAAAACCGGAATGGTTAACACTCTCTCAATTCAAACTTATGATCCAACTAATAACGGCTGCAAAACAAACAGTGGCCAAGGCATGGAAATCTCCTACATTGGTACTAGCAGAAACAATTCACAGAATGAATAATACAATGTCCCATGCTAAGATGGTAGCCATCCATCAAAATCAAATTCCAAAATTTGAAAAACTTTGGCATCCTTGGATAAAACAACAGTTCCTGTCAAACTTCAATGACTCTGTCCTGTTGCCATGGTAACAGATTAACTGACTTACAGAGACACCCATTCTAAGGCTTCAAAGAGAACTAAAAAGAATAATAAACTGACGAGCGGGACAACCTTGTGGACCATACCTCTACCTTTCAACCCTTTTTCTTCTCTTTCCTTTTCTCCACCTTACGATTAAAGCTCATTATCAGAATTTATTTGACCTATATACACTCTACTTGTAAACAATATGTATAGTAGGTATAAATCATTTAAATACCTACAAAAGTAACTAAGGAAATGATATATATCTTTAATTTAGGTTTACGTGAACCCAATGTTTAATATTTGAAATTTCATGATATTTACCTATATAAACCCTACTGTAAAACAAAGAGCTTACTTTATAGATCCTTGTAAGTTTACTTTATGTATCTTTATAACATTGTATACTCAATAAACTTCTTTTGACAAGGAAAAAGTCCCGAACGATGGAGAGCAATCTAAGTAGGGGAAAAGAGGTGTCACTTTTGGGCGCTGGGTTTTTTTTTTTAACCAATTTTCTTGTTTTGTTTTTTTTTGCTATGTGTTACCTGATTCTTGTCTTCATCTTTATATCTAGGTCATGTGAAGAAAACATTGTGCTGACATGTAATATATATTGGCATTTGATTACTGCCTATACCTTTGCTCTGTGTTATCTTTTATACTCTGGAACCGGGTGAGCGTCGAGCTTAAAAGAGAAGTATGGGTTTTTGTTTTCTTTTTAGATTCATACTTACCTCGGTGGATAGAGCATCAGACCAATGCTGCAGCTGTCCCCCGGCATCTCTGCACTGAGAACCGAGCCACCGAACACTGCCGATGGCTTGGTTCTCTACCCTCCCCGAGTGGAGAGATGCTGCCTGTCAGCCAGCATGTCTCCTGCTCTGATCCTCTACGCTCATTGGAGCGCTGAGCTCAGGCCCGGATTTACTCCCTTTGCCGCCCCAAGGCCGGGCCCTTCAATGCCGCCCCCCCCCCCCCCCACACCACCAGAAAGAGCCCCCAGACATAATACGGTCAAAGACTGCAGACATGATACAAGAGATGGTCAGAGACTGCAACCATAGTACAGGAGATGGTCAGAGACAGCAGACATGATACAGGAGATGGTCAGAGACTGCAGTTCCTATGGACATTAGTAGATAATGGCCGATCGGCCCTCTCACCTGACCCAGCGATACAGCAATGGTTCCCCTGATCAGGAGTCAGCTCACTCTGAATTGCCCGTGGCGATTCCGCTGGGTAGCACCCAGATCTGTATTCCTGCAATGACTCCATTCCTTTCTCCGCCAGGGATGGCGCCAGGCTGTGTGGCTTTCCCTCTGGTGGTGCAGGGCAGCGGGGTTCTCTCTCTGACGGTGTTCCCTCAGCACTGCCCTCTCCCTCTGGAGCCCTGGGTGTACTTTCCTGGGTGTAGACCCCCCCCAGGACAAACCACCCCCTTCCATTAGTACAGACCCTCCCCCCAGGACAAACCCCCCACCATTAGTACAGACCCTCCCCCCCAGGACAAACCCCCCTCCCTTCATTAGTACAGACCCCCCAGGACAAACCCCCCTCCCCTCATTAGTACAGACCCCCCCAGGACAAACGCCCCTCTATTAGTACAACCCCCCTCCATTAGTACAAACCCCCCCAGGTCTACCCCCCTCCATTTGTACAAACCCCCCCAGGACAACCCCCCTCCATTAGTACAAACCCCCCCAGGACAAACCACCCCTCTCTTCATTAGTACAGACCCCCCCAGGACAAACCACCCCTCCCTTCATTAGTACAGACCCCCCCAGGACAAACCCCCCTCCATTAGTACAACCCCCCCCAGGTCAAGCCCCACCCCCTCCATTAGCACAGACCCCCCAAGGACAAACCGCCCTTCCCTTCATTAGTACAGACCCCCCCAGGACAAACCACCCCTCCCTTCATTAGTACAGACCCCCCCAGGAAAACCCCCTCTCCATTAGTACAACCCCCCCCCAGGTCAACCCCCACCCCCTCCATTAGCACAGACCCCCCAAGGACAAACCGCCCCTCCCTTCATTAGTACAAACCCCCCAGGACAACCCCCCTCCATTAGTACAAACCCCCCAGGAAAAACCCCCTCCATTAGTACAACCCCCCCGGACAACCCCCCCTTCACTAGTACAGACATCCCAGGACAACCCCCCCTCCATTAGTACAGACCCCCACCAGGACAAACCCCCCCTTCACTAGTACAGACATCCCAGGACAACCCCCCCTCCATTAGTACAAACCCCCCAGGACAACCCCCCTCCATTAGTACAACCCCCCCAGGACAACCCCCCTCCATTAGTACAAACCCCCCCGGACAACCCCCCCTTCACAAGTACAGACATCCCAGGACAACCCCCCCTCCATTAGTACAACCCCCCCAGGACAAACCCCCCCTTCACTAGTACAGACATCCCAGGACAACCCCCCCTCCATTAGTACAACCCCCCAGGACAAACCCCCCCTTCACTAGTACAGACATCCCAGGACAACCCCCCCTCCATTAGTACAACCCCCCCAGGACAAACCCCCCCTTCACTAGTACAGACCCCCCAGGACGTTCCCTTTCACTAGTACAGACCCCCCAGGACAACCCCCCCTTCACTAGTACAGACCCCCCAGGACAACCTCCCCTCCAAGTGTGTACAACAGAACAGAAGGAGACAGGCACAGGCTTGGGCGGGAGTGAGAGACAGAGGAGAACACGCCCCCCCCACGCCGCCGCCGCATAGAGACCAGCCGCTCCGATATTCGGCGGCTGCTCTCCTTCTCTGACAGGAGGAGTAGGGAGAGGGGATGGGCTTGAGCAGTGAAAAACACAGCGGTGGCGGCGGTGACCTGCGGAGGGAGCCGCCTCAGTCTGGACACAGAGAGGAGGAGGAGGGAGAGGAGCACTCTAGCGCTTCAGCGCCCCCACCTCTCTGGCGCCCAGGTGCACTGCATGCTGATGTTAGTGTGCGGCGCCGCCCCTGTACCACTGCCGCCCCAAGGCCTGGCCTCGGTGGCCTTGTGGGAAATCCGGCCCTGGTTGAGCTGCGGAGGGGTGGGGAGTGGCCATCTCAGTGGTTAGCGGAGACGCTGAGACTGTCATGAATCAAGGCAGCTGGCGGATCCAAACTTGAGAAGTCCCCCTTAAAGGAGAATTAACCCCAAAAAAAGGTTAATTAAATCCACAAGGACTTTTTTTGCCACTCCTATTCCTTTATATTGGCTTTTAACATTTACAAATGCAGCATTTTAGAAATTGGATGAAAGGTTTAGCACTGGGAAACACTTTTTGAAAGATAAAAAGTGCATTTTATATACAACTATATAGATCAGACCAAAATGAGGGGGAAAGAGGGACAGGGGGACATTGCTCCAAATCAGGGACAGTTGGGAGCTATGCATGGGCAGTACCTGTACTTGGCTCAGTCATGTGACTAATACCTGCCAGTCATGCACACTGTAGCTCACAGCAGCTTCTGTAGAGAACAGACATTCAGGGACATTCTTCAGGAAAAGCTATTCTTTTAGTCCCACCAACATAAAGCCACATTCAAATATCTGGAACATTGCTGATGTGGAGAAATATACGGAATCCGGATCATTTTACAATGAAAAAAAAAAAAAAGAGAATGATTACTGTTTTCGTTTCTGATAGGGAGGAGCAGAACTAGGACTTAGCCATATCATAAAGTGTGTGAAAGAGTTGTCAGCTGAAATTCATTTTATTTTTGCATACAAACAAATGTGATTTTTGTGCCTAAAATAGTTCCCTATTGTGAGAAGATAATTGATCAGATCTTAAAGTGGAGGGCCACCCTGAAAAAAAAAATTACACCAAAAATCCTGAAAAAAAAAAAAACATTTAAAAAAAAAAATGTTTTAAACTTACCTAAACCCTTGTTGCTAGGCAAGCTTCCTAATCTGACTCTTCCTTTTCCGCGGCGTCTTCTGCTACTCGGTGAGCGGCCCCGTTGTCTTCTGAGAACTGTGTGTGTTCCCAGAACACCACGGGGCCATTCACAGACCGCCACGCCGCTCGCGCGTGCGCAGTAGGAAACTGGCAGTGAAGCCGCAAGGCTCCACTGCCTGTTTCCCTTACCTAGGATGGCGCTGCCGGGACCCGAGAGCCGAGGGACGGGTCGGCCTTCGGGCGGCCGAGATCGCGGGCACCCAGGACAGGTAAGTACTTATTTAAAGTCAGCAGCTACAGTGCTTGTATCTGCTGACTTTTAATTTCTTTTTTTTTTAGGCCGGAATCCAGCTTTAAACGGTATCTTTATTTTCCAAATATAATCTGCACACATCCACTACTTAAAGGGATAGTTCACCTTTACCACAAAACTGCCTATGCGTATAAGGGGCATCTGTAGATAAATACAAACTGTGCAGCTCTGACTAAAGTTGAATAAAGTCCTTGTTATAGGTGTAGGCCATTTACATACCTTATGAAGCCTGACTGGAATACTCCCAGGACGTTGCTAAGTGAGGCCTAGTCATCACTGCTCACCTCCAACATCACAGGAATGAGCTCTCAAATGCTCAGAGCTACAGCATCAGGGGAGAGAAAGAGTATGTGAGGGGGGTTGAATCAGAGAAAGAACTTACTCCTGTGATGTTGGAGGTGAGCAGTGATGACTAGGCCTCACTTAGCAACATCCTGGGAGTATTCCAGTCAGGCTTCATAGGGTATGTAAATGGCCTACCCCTATAGCAAGGGTATTATTTATCTTTAGTCAGAGCTGCACAGTTTATATGAAGGAAGGGAGGAAAAACTGGATTTTTATCATCTCCTTTCCCCCTGACCAGAGGTACTAGACAGGGATGTCCGCTCTCCCCCAGCTTGTTTGCGTTAGCCATGGAGCCACTGACGGCCCGCATTAGATCTGACCCCTCGGTCGAAGGAATTCGGGTAGGAGTGATCAAAGACAAAATATCCTTATATGCCGACGACACTCTCCTATTCCTCAAAGACATCTCCTCTCTCCCATCAGCCCTCCACATATTGCATTTGTTCAGCTCATTTTCAGGCATTAGGGTTAACTGGGGCAAGTCACGCTTCTTCTCGCTCCACACGTCATGTCATCACCCTTCAACCTGTACCCCCTTGAATTGGACATCCGAGTTTAAATACCTAGGGGTGCTGATTAGAGCTCCTCTGTCCTCATATTTAGAACTGAACCTCATGCCGCTACTAAAGACCTTCTCGCAAAAATGCATGGCTTGGAGATCTCTTCCTCTTTGACCAGTGGATATGGTGAACTTGGTTAAAATGATGTACTTGCCTAAATTCCTATACTTCTTCCATAACTCCCCACTAGTACCCCCAGCTTCATTTTTTGCCAAACGGAAAGGTATTATATCCTCCTTTGTATGGAACGGCAGGCCCCCACGTTTAGCCATCTCCACCTTGCAGCTTCCCATTACTTCCCATTACTCAGGGGGGCCTATCCCTACCCAAATTTCATATATATTTCTGGGCGGGGGTACTGGTAACAGTCAGGTGGTGGTTCTCTTAGCCCAAAGATAACCCAGCGGTAACCCTGGAAGCGGCCATTATGGATTATACTCTTCCCTCAGTTACATGGTGTTCAGGGGACCAAAATCTCATCCCGGCATCACAGAGCTAATGCGCACAACAATTTCAGTGTGGCACAGGGCTAGAGCGTGATCCAACTCCCCCGGGACATTTTCCCCTCACATTCCCCTATGGGGCAACCCCAACCTCCCACACCTGAACAAAGTTCCTGATCCCTAGATTTGGGCAGGGAAGGGGATAGTGAACCTTAAGCACCTTGTCACCGGTAGTAAATTGTGGTCGTTCCCCCACCTCAAAGATGCCTATCAACTGCCGGATTGGATGTTATTTCGTTACTACCAACACCGGCACGCATATAAGAAGCAGTTCCCACCTTCTCTTACCCTAGAATCAGACTCTGTAGAGGGACTACTCATTGCCAAAACTATTGATAAACCTTTATCTTCCCTATACTTCCGTCTGTCCATAGCTCCCACAAAAACATTGGAAAAAACCTTAGACAAATTGAGAGCGGACATTCCTGACCTGACAGAGGAGGACTTGGATTCTTGTTTATCCTCCTTTGTAACCAACATGATCTCAGTAAGTCAAGTTCCTCCATAGGGCCTACTATACTCCAAAACGACTGACACTCATGATCTCTGAGACCCCAGTGACTTGCCCTAGATGTGACCTGCGGGCTGCCTCCTTCTTTCACATGGTTTGGTCCTGCCCACGCCTCGAGGCTTACTGGTCGGGGGTTGTGGACAGCCTCGACCGGATCACCTCCCTGACTTTGGGATCTAACCCCAGGCTGATGCTGCCTAATATATTCGATAACAATGTTCGGGGCAGATACACCAGGCTGTTCATAAGCTATGCCCCATTCTATGCACGCAAGGAGATATTTCTCCATTAGAAGGACGCATGCACCTCTTGATGTCTTCATGGTGCTCAGTTTTAAATTCAATGTTACTACTATATAAGATTACCTATATCAATCGAAACCTGCCCTGGCAAGTTTGATAAAATATGGTCGGAATGGATAGATGCTTGGGGAGCAGAGATCTTGAACGATGTTCAGGGCATTGATGTTGAAGCTGTGCCACAATAACAAATCACTGGCTTGCTCTCCTGAATGCTATTAACCACCTACAATATGTAACCTACCCATTCAAGCGAGGTCTCTCCGCCCCCCCCCCTTTTTCCCCTCCTCCCCCCCCCCCCCTCCTTGGGTGACCTCCTTGGGTTACCATGCTAGAATGTATAACTACTGAACCACTATTTACTATAATATAAGGGTTTTGCTCCCATCTCTCCTATGGATATCAACAAAACTGTTTTCTGTGTCAATTCATACAATAATGTTAATACGACTGATTGTGTATATGCATCGATTGTACTGTAAAGATTTGAATAAACATTTTTCTTGTTAAAGAAAAAAGGCTCGCCAGTTCCTAAATGTCTTGCAGGAAAATTTCATGGGTCTGATGGTAGGCACACCAACTAGAAAAAATGGCGTTAGTAGATCTACTGATTACCAACAATACAGACCTGATCACGGATGTGGAAATACGGGGCAATTTAGGAAACAGCGAACACAAGTCAATTGGCTTCAGTATAAATCACACAAATAGGAAACACAAGGGAAACACAAAGACACTGCATTTCAAAAGAGCCAACTTCCCTAAACTACGAACCTTGCTAGAAGTTATAAATTGGGATAAAATCTTAGAAACAAAGAACACAGAGGAGAGATGGGTTTGCTTAAGGGCATTAGCCAGTGCACCCCATTGGGAAATACATTTAAAAGAGTGAACAAAAGTCCTGGATGGAATACAAATAAGGAGATGTTTAATGCGCTACCCAGAAAAAAAAGACTAAACAAGCTGCTACAAACAGGGGGGTTGCTAGGTGGCAAAAAGACCAGGGGCTTCAGCCCTAAGTCCAAGGCCGGAAACGGGGGGGGGGGGGGTACACGTGACGCAGGCCTTTTTTTTTTTCCCGGCTGGACCTTACCTGACCTACATACACTGCCCTACATACACTGCCCTACCTACCCTGACCTACATACACTGCCCTACCTACACTGACCTACATACACTGACCTACCTACACTGACCTACCTACACTGACCTACATACACTGACCTACTTACACTAATGGTACTGACCTACCTACACTGACCTACCTACACTGACCTACCTACACTGCCCTACCTACACTGATGGTAGTGACCTACCTACACTGACCTACCTACACTGATGGTAGTGACCTACCTTCACTGACCTACCTACACTGATGGTAGTGACCTACCTACACTGACCTACATACACTGACCTACTTACACTAATGGTAGTGACCTACCTACACTGACCTACCTACACTGACCTACCTACACTGACCTACCTACACTGATGGTACTGACCTACCTACACTGACCTACATACACTGACCTACCTACACTGATGGTAGTGACCTACCCACACTGACCTACCTATACTGATGGTAGTGACCTACCTACACTGACCTACCTACACTGACCTACCTACACTGACCTACTTACACTGATGGTAGTGACCTACCTACACTGACCTACCTACACTGACCTACATACACTGACCTACTTACACTAATGGTAGTGACCTACCTACACTGACCTACCTACACTGACCTACCTACACTGATAGTAGTGACCTACCTACACTGACCTACATACACTGACCTACCTACACTGACCTACCTAAAAATTCCTAAGCTGACTGGGAATGTTTTACCACAGCCATAATATGAGCCAGTCCCTTGTGGTTCTTCCTGCAAGCACGCATTGCTAGAATCCACCTCAGCTACTACTTCCACCATGATCAGCCGATGCCATAACAAAATGGAAGCAGCCCATCGCTGCACAAAGCTGCCTCACACCTGATGAATAGAAACAGTGCTGCTGCCTCAAACATTCCAAGAATTAATTCATATAAAAAAAAACAGCCGTACACTGGCATACACTGACCTACCTACACTGATATTTCCATACACTGTGTCTGACCTACCTCAGCTGTGGTGTGCGGTGTCACAGCACAGCAGCCAGGCAGTCAGAGGAGGAGGAGGACCCGAGGAGGAGAGGAGAGCGGGCCGCCCGAGCTCAGAGCGGGGATGTGGCGCGGCGGCCGCATTGTAATTCCCGCCTTCTGGAGCCTGCAGCGCCTATGATGGACGTCACACGTCCCGCGGTCCCATCATTGGACCAGGGGGACGTCCATCATAGGCATTGCAGGCTCCAGAAGGCGGGACCTGCTATGACACTCGGCCAAACTCGGCGGCGCTCGGGATCAGATCGGTCCCGCCGCTCGCCGCTCGGGGCTTTCAATTGTGAGCTGCATGCCTGAGGCTCGGGGCTTTTCGGGGGCACATTCGGGGCTTCAGCCACATCTAGCCACCCCCTCCCGACGCCCCTGGCTACAAACCATATGACAAAAATATGAACAGAAATTAAATAAATTGTAGCGCTAAAAAACACATGTGCGAAATGTCTCTGTGCACATAAACATAGTGTCCCTATAGTGACGTGTTGTCAAAGCAAAAGCAGTCCACAGTGAATATATGTGATCCGTGTGGCAGTTCTTTCTGCTTCCCAACTGTCAGCTCAGATGTCATCAAACTTAACGGATAGATGGGATACGCTTACCGGAAATGTTGGATTCTACTGCCATGAGCATAGAATCGATAGAGCTTTGTGCCACCAAGGGCAAATGTGTAGAGTGGTGGAGGCAAGGTAGAGCCTCTGCCGGGCCGGGATGTCCCTCTTGATCCACTGGAACAAGTGGATCAAGAGGCAACCGCCATGTGCGGCACGCACATTTCCGGGTTTCGGCGTCACATGCAGGGGTTTCGCTCAGTTCCCGGGCTTCCAGCATGTGGACGCCCACTCCGAATTCTACCAATCCTAATAGATGTTGGCAAGATTGTATGTCTTCATTGGCAGAAGGATATGCCTACATTCCACTACAGGTACACTGATTGGACTTGAGGAGAGGGTGGGTCACACTCTATTAGTGGACGCTCTCCTTGTCCAATAGGATTCATTATTGTTCAGTTGTTTACAGCCTATTGGTCTTGCACTATCTTTGATTGTATACATTACTTTATAAATTTGGGCAGTGTCATGAGGGTCCTATATGCCCCTGTTGAAGGTCGTTGGATCGAAACGCGTAGGACGTACCCTGTACACTGCCTTTTTATTCGTGATCACGTTTTATGTATTGCGTTTTTTTTAGTAATAAAATACCCTGAGTTACACTATGTGGAAGCATTCCTCTTTTTTTCCACATGTTCCGATGAACTGAGAAACCATTTTTCTTTGGAACCAACCCTGTCCTGTTCCAGTGGATCAAGAGGGACATCCCGGCCCGGCAGAGGCTCTACCTTGCCTCCACCACTCTACACATTTGCCCTTGGTGGCACAAAGCTCTATCGATTCTATGCTCATGGCAGTAGAATCCAACATTTCCGGTAAGCGTACCCATCTATCCGTTAAGTTTGATGACATCTGAGCTGACAGTTGGGAAGCAGAAAGAACTGCCACACGGATCACATATATTCACTGTGGACTGCTTTAGCTTTGACAACACGTCACTATTTGGACACTATGTTTATGTGCACAGAGACACTTCGCACATGTGTTTTTTAGCGCTACAATTTATTTAAAAGTTCTGGATGGCTTAACTCTAATGCAAAAATGCATATAAAAGCAAAGGAGAAGGCCTTCAAAAAATACAAGGCTGAGGGATCATCATCAGCATTCAGACTTTACAAAGAATGCAACAAGATATGTAAGGGTGCAACTAGGGTGGCTAAGATAGAACACGAAAGACACACAGCGGGGGAGAGCAAAAAAAGTCCCAAGAAATTCTTTAAGTATATAAACAGTAAAAAAGGGGGGACAGACCACATTGGCCCCATAAAGAATGAGGAAGGACATCTGGATGGGGAGATGGCGAAGGTATTGAATTTATTCTTCACAAGGGAATCTGGGAGGCGTCAGTAACCAAAACTGCAGTGTTTATCCTCATGACACATCACAGGAAGCACCCTCATGGCTAACAGAGGACAAAATTAGAAATAAACTTGGGAAACTTAACATTAATAAATCACTGGGACCAGATGGCTTGCACCCGAGGGTACTTCGGGAACTCAGTCAAGTATTTGCCAGACCGTTCCTAATTTTTACTGACAGTCTACTGACTGGAATGGTACCAGCTGATTGGAGAAAAGCCAATGTAGCACCAATAATTTAAAAAGGGCCAAAATACATCCCTGGGAATTACAGACCAGTTAGCCTAACATCAATAGTATGCAAGCTCTTGGAGGGGACAATAAGTGATTATATACAAGATTTTAGTAATGAAAACGGTATCATTAGCAGTAATCAGCATGGATTCATGAAGAATCATTTTTTCCAAACCAATCTATTACCCTTCTATGAGGAGGTGAGCTGACATCTAGATAAAGGAAGGCCCGTAGACGTGGTGTATCTGGATTTTGCAAAAACATTTGACACAGTTCCCCATAAACGTTTTCTATACAAAGTAAGGTCCATTGGCATGGACCATAGGGTGAGTACATGGATTGAAAATTGGCTACAAGGGCGAGTTCAGAAGGTGGTGATAAATGGGGAATACTCAGAATGGTCAGGAATGGGAAGTGGGGTCCCCCGGGGTTCTGTGCCGGGACCAATCCTGTTTAATTTGTTCATAAACAACCTGGAGGATGCGGTAAACAGCTCAATCTCTGTATTTGCGGACAACACTAAGCTAAGCAGGGCAATAACTTCTCCACAGGATGTGGAAACCTTGCAAGAAGATCTGAACAAATTAATGGGGTGGGCAACTACATGGCAAATGAGGTTTAATGTAGAAAAATATAAAATAATGCATTTGGGTGGCAAAAATATAAATGCAATCTACTCACTAGGGGGTGAACCTCTGGGGGAATCCAGAATGGAAAAGGACCTGGGGGTCCTAGTAGATGATAGGCTCAGCAATGGCATGCAATCTGCTGCTAACAAAGCAACCAGAATATTGGCATGCATTAAAAAGGGGATTAACTCCAGAGATAAAACGATAATTCTCCCACTCTACAAGACTCTGGTCAGGCCGCACCTGGAGTATGCTGTCCAGTTCTGAGAACCAGTCCTCAAGAAGGATGTACTGGAAATGGAGCGAGTACAAAGAAGGGCAACAAAGCTAATAAAGGGACTGGAGGATATTAGTTATGAGGAAAAGTTATGAGCACTGAACTTATTCTCTCTGGAGAAGAAACGCTTGAGAGGGGATATGATTTCACTGTACAAATACCATAATGGTGACCCCACAATAGGGATAAAACTTTTTTGCGGAAGGGAGTTTAATAAGACACGTGGCCACTCACTAAAATTAGAAGAAAAGAGGTTTAACCTTAAACTGCGTAGCGGGTTCTTTACTGTAAGGGCGGAAAGGATGTGGAATTCCCTTCCACAGGTGGTGATCTCACCAGTGAGCATCGATAGTTTCAAAAACTATTAGATAAGCACCTGAACGACCACAACATACAGGGATATACAATGTAATACTGACATAAAATCACACACACACATAGGTTGGACTTGAAGGACTTGATGGAAATTAACAAAGATGGACTTTGTAGGCACAAGTTTTTAGAATAAAAATATGAAAATTTATTTAACTGGATAAAGTTAAAAAACGTATGTACAGCACATAACAGAAAACAAGCGTCATAACAAATGACATAAAATGCTTGACCCTGGGGACTCAGATTGTATTAGAAAATTAGACAATTAATAATCATAATGAGATTTAATGAGATTATTATTATTTTTATTATTAATTGTCTAATTTTCTATTACAATTTGAGTGTTATCTGAGTCCCCAGGGTCAAGCATTTTATGTCATTTGTTATGACGTGTGTTTTCTTTCATGTGCTGTACATACGTTTTTTTAACTTTATCCAATTAAATAAATTTTCATATTTTTATTCTAAAAACTTGTGCCTACAAAGTCCATCTTTGTAAAAATCTCCAAAAACATCTTTTCCTGACAGACTCCATGGCAGCCAACGTGTGGGTTTAGTCCCGCCTCTACTACCCTATAGGACACTACTCCCATAAATCTTTGCTCCTCACCAGCAGCCGTGTTCTTTTTTTGTCCTCCTCCAAAGGACCTAGCTAAAATGGTCTTCCTACCCGAAGATTTATTCTCTCCCCTGCGATCAGATCTGGCGAGCGATCCGTATGGAACAGGAATCGCATTATTCCAATAAGCTCTAGCTACTAGCAGGGTATGGAAGAGGCATATGGAAGAGGCGCTGATGTTGGTATAGTCCTAGCCACTGGCGGGCAAACCGCGCACTGGTCATACAGCCTAGCTACTAGAAGGTGGCCCTTGTTGCCCAGAAATAAGTCCGGTCTGTATTGTGTTACCTTTGGCCTGGTCTCGATCGCAGCAGGAGTGGTGAGTTCGTTCCCTTTTTCTAATGGCAGCAGTTTTCGTAAAATCCTTCCCCTGTTTATGTCTTCTTCTTGTGTTTATTTCTGTGTCTCCCCCCGCACTGTCGGGTACAGTGTAGCTGGCAGGCATGGCGGCTGGTTCCCTCTGCGTTCCAGCCGCCGTTCACTTCCTGGTTTCGTTTTTGCGGCCGTTCTGCGCATGCGCGGGTCCGGCGCGAGAACGAGGCTTGGTTTGCGCACGCGCATAGCGGTAACCGTGCGTGCGCACTAGTGAAAAGATGGACGCGGCGGTGACGTCACAGGGGCGCCAGTTTTTAAATTGAAAAAATAGTCTGCAGGCTTGGGAATGCTTGCAGACTGCTAGCAGTGTCTTCCCCTGGCTCTGAAATTTTTGTTTCAGGTGAGGGGGCTTCTAGGGGACAGGTTCAATAGCCTGTTCTTTACTGCGTTCTATTTTTTAACTGGTTGCTTGTTTTTTCAGCCCTGATGGACCCTTCCAGGAGCTTGGACGCTTCACCGCCTGCTTGTGGCCAGCCCCCTCGCAACAGGTACTTGGTAGGGGGTCCTACCTGGGTGTTGCCGGGGGGGGGGTTATGGAGCATCAGTTATCTGTTGTCTCTATTAACACAGATGTGCCTTTTCTTTTTCTTGTCAGCCCTTCTAGGTCTACTCAGCAACGTAGTTCACACAGAAATGGTTCCTCTAAATCGCATCACCGGCATTCCTCTTCCAGATCTGGACATCACGGTTCCTCCTCGAAATCGAGACACCGTAGCCGGGAACCATCTCGCCCTTCCAAGTCTCACTCCAGTCATGCAGCCGAAGGAGCCTGCTGGGGGTGTAGGGCAAAGGTTCCTATAGGCAAATCCCTCTGTGATACCTGCTACGCAAAAGCAACAGGTGAAAGAGGTAGTTCGGATCAGCAACTTAAGTCTCTGGTGGAAAAGATTGTTAAAGAGAATCTGAAAGAGATAGGGTCCAGCCAACCCCATGTTTCTCCTACAGAGCCTCCATGCCCACCAGTCAGGGATACTCAGGCTCAGGACACTTGTGAGTCCTCTTTACCCAGTCATCTGTCTGCTGTCTCCTCGGATAGTGACTCTGAGGGAGAAGACCCTTATACTGGATTTGGCTTTGACTTGCTTCCTCCTTTGATTAAAGCCATAAAGGAAACTTTAAACTGGGAAGAGCCAGTAACGGCCCCTGCAAAACAGCGGAAATACTTCAAGCAGCTGAAGAAGGAACGTGTCAACTTCCCCTTTTTCTCTGAATTAGGTGAAGTTATCACGGATGAGTGGGGAAAGGTAGAGAAGAAGAACTCCCTTCTCTCTAAGATACAAAGGCTTTATCCCTTCAAGGAAGAGGAAGTTAAGCAATTGGAGTCTGCTCCTCTAGTGGATGCGGCTGTGATGAGGTTGGTCAGGCATGTGACCCTTCCTCTGGAAGACACGGTCTCGTTCAGAGACGCCTTGGATAGACGGATAGACTCTGATTTGAAGCGGGTCTATCTCACGGCAGGCATGGCATGTAAACCAGCCTTGGCTCTGGCCGCCATGTCTAGGGCTATGGAGATTTGGTCAGACAACGTGGATGAGACACTTAGAAGTGTCTCCGAGGAAATGGCCAAGAGTTCACCCATCCAGGAATTGAGGTTGGCTTCAGCCTTTCTGGGGGAGGCCTCAATTGACATCATCCGCCTGGTGGCTCGGGTTATTTTGTCTGCAGTCACCGCCAAGCGTGCCCTTTGGCTTCGTCCTTGGCTGGCAGACCCAGCATCAAAACAGGTATGGTGCCGTATTCCCTTCGATGGGTCCTCTCTTTTTGGTAATAAATTGGATAGTGCCATAACCCGGGCCACCGGAGGCAAGTCTGGTTTCCTCCCTCAGGACAGGCGATTACAAGGCCAAAGAAGATCGTTTCCAAGGAAACAGAACCAGGATCGTGCTAGGGAAGCACGTGGTTACAGGCCGGGCCGTGAGTTCTCCAGATCTTGGAAGGCTAGACAGTCATCTTTCAAGAAAACTACTAAGAGTGGTATGACGGGTGATAAGGAACCGACCAAGTCTTTTTGAGATGGGGCCCGCCCAGGCAGGCCAAGTGGGGGCTCGCCTTCTCCGCTTTCGGCATGTTTGGGCGGCCTCGATCCAGGACTTTTGGACTGTCAGAATGATCTCCTCGGGTCACACCTGGACTTTCAGCAGTGCTCCTAGGCTCAGGTGTATTCCCACATCTCTTCCAGCCACAGAAGAAAAAAGGCAAATCCTTTCAGCTTACGTGAAATCTTTACTAGATCAAGGCGCGGCCATTCCTGTCCCAGACGACCAACGTGGCATGGGCATGTGTTCCCCTCTCTTCATGGTCCAGAAAAAGAATGGTGCATGGCGACCGTCATAGATCTGATGCACCTGAACCGTTTCATCAAAAGAGAAAGGTTCAAAATGGAAACCCTGTCCACAATTCAACAGTCAGTCCAACCAGGAGACTGGCTCGTCTCTATAGATCTCAAGGACGTTTATTTTCACGTTCCAGTGGCAGTAGATTTTCAACGCTTTCTCCGTTTTTCCATAGGCCAACTACATTTACAATTCACATGCCTTCCCTTCGGTCTGTCCACCTCTCCACGAGTCTTCTCAAAGGTCTTGTTGGCTGTTGTGGCTCTATTGAGAACCAGAGGGATCCGTCTTCATCACTACCTGGATGATCTCCTCCTACTGGCTCAAGACAGGGATTGTCTCCTGAAACACAGAGATCAAGTCATCTCAACTCTCCGGGAATTTGGATGGCTCCTGAACCTGGAGAAGAGCCAGTTGGAGCCTTCTCAGTCTCTGGTGTTCCTCGGAGCTCTCTTCAATACAGTGAGAGGCACAATTTCCTTACCCGAGGAGAAGGTTACAATAGTTCGGGACAGGATTCGCCTGGCTCTCTCCTCTTCTCATCTCCGTGCCCTCCAGTGTCTGAGGATCATAGGCACCATGGTGTCCATAATACCAATGGTAAAATGGGCTCAGTGGAGGATGCGTCCTTTCCAGAAGGGTTTTCTTCTTCAATAGTCAGGCGACAAAAATCAGCGCATTTACATCTCTCAGACCATGAGGGGTTCCCTCCTCTGGTAGCTTCAAAGAGAAAATCTACGCAAGTGTCACTCCATCCTTCCCATCACTTGGATCACAGTGACGTCAGATGCCAGCGAGAAGGGTTGGGGTGCTCATTGCCTAACGGAAGTGGCTCAAGGCTCCTGGGATTTTCCAGCTTGGAGATTGATGTCGAATATCCTAGAGTTACGTGCAGCCTTCCAGGCACTGTTGGCATTTCGCCACCTGATAGCAGGGGCATCTGTACTACTCAGACTGGACAATACAACGGCAGTAGCCTACGTAAGGAAACAAGGGGGTACCAAAAGCCTGTCTCTGCTACAAGAGGTGGAACCAATAATGATCTGGGCACAGAAGAATCTGGTCAACTTAACGGCAACATATGTTCCGGGGATTCTCAATGTCCAAGCGGACTTTCTCTCACGAGTCCACTTGGACAACAACGAGTGGTCTCTCCACGAGGATGTGTTCAAATGGATCCTAACATTGGGGATCTCTCCAGAAGTCGATCTCTTCGCCTCCCCGTGCAACAAGAAGCTAGCGAGGTACTACGCAAGGTTCCGGGATCCACAAGCCTACGGGATAGAAGCACTGACAGAACGTTGGTGGTTTCACAAAGCATATGCCTTCCCTCCGACACCTATTATCTTCCAGTTCCTGCGGAAGCTCAGGTGGGAGGAAGTGGAGATAATTGACATAATTCCTTACTGGCCCTAGAGGCCTTGGTTTCCTCTCCTATCACTCCTCAGCTTCCGAGAACCAGTTCCTCTTCCGACCAGATTGGATCTACTCTCCCAAGGCACGATTCTTCACCCGTGCCCAGCTCACCTACAGTTGAGGGCTTGGTTCTTGAGAGGGGAAGGTTGGAAGCACTAGGTTGCCCCAAGGAGGTTATTCCTACACTTCTGAATGCAAGAAGACATAGCACTAACAGAGTATATGAGCGAATTTGGACAAAATTCTCGACCCATATGTCTTCTAGGGCTAAGTCATGTGGCACACCTGCAGTTCAGGACATCTTGAGTTTCCTGCAATCAGGCCTGGATTTGTCCTTATCTGTCAGTTCACTGCGTGTACAGGTCTCAGCGATCTCAGCCTTTACTGGGGTGTCGTGGGCCAGACATACCCTTATTCAACAATTTTTCAAGGGAGCAATTAGACTTAGGCCTCAGAGGAAGCCCAGATTCCCCAAATGGGATCTTCCCCTAGTTCTTGAGTTCTTCTCACAACTCGATAAACCACTGTCTGTCAGAGAACTTACTATCAAAACCGCATTTTTGACTGCCATCACTTCGGCAAAGAGGGTGTCCGAAATCCAGGCTCTAGGATCAAAAGAACCTTTCTTAACCTTTTTTCCAGACAGAGTGGTTCTAATTCCGATGCTAGGGTCAAACCCTAAGGTCACATCAATCTTTCATGAGAACCAAGAGATCTCACTTCCTACCTTTAGATCTGCCGGAAATCTGGAAATACATCCACTCGATGTTGGTGTCTCCTTGAAACAATATCTAGAAGTAACGGCTTCCTTCCGTCAGTCGGATTATCTTTTTGTCTCGTTCTATGGGAAGAACAAGGGGCTCCGAGCCTCAGTTAGATCCATTGCTGCATGGGTTGTACAGGCAATTCGATGGGCTTATAGAGAGAAGGGCTTGGCTCCTCCTGAGGCGGTAACAGCGCACTCAACTAGAAGTCTTTCGACCTCGTGGGCAGCCTCACGTCACGTTGCACCTGAAGTGATTTGCAGGGCGGCTTCTTGGTCATCGATCCATACCTTTATGTCCCATTATTGTGTTGAGCCAGCTGCTCTATCTTCAGTTGATTTTGGTGTTAAAGTACTGTCGATGGACGGTGTTAAATAAATCTTTGTTTTTGTCTCAGCATTTTGCCCACCCGGGTGTGTACGGCGAGTTATTTCCCACACGTTGGCTGCCATGGAGTCTGTCAGGAAAACTGAAAATTCCTATCAAAATACTTACCGTAATTTTCCTTTCCTGATGGACTCCATGGCAGCAGGAGTTCCCTCCCAAATGGCTGGAGTAGGCTAGTTACCGAACATGGCTGCTGGTGAGGAGCAAAGATTTATGGGAGTAGTGTCCTATAGGGTAGTAGAGGCGGGACTAAACCCACACATTGGCTGCCATGGAGTCCATCAGGAAAGGAAAATTACGGTAAGTATTTTGATAGGAATTTTCCGTTTTTCCTATACTACTGGGACGTTGGCACACTCTTATCAAGTGTATCCACAGTATCACCCTGTGAGGTTATATGGTAAACTTCCAAAATTCTCACCCACTATGTAACTAAGTAACTATGTAACCTACTGACAGAATGGCAATCTCATCTGTCTTGTTCACATAGGCAGATCGCCGTTCTGGCTCTCTGCCTAACGATTGGCGAGAACCAGTGGACATCGAGTCCGCGGTACCCGCAGATCAGCTCCTGCTGTGTCTAATAACAGTTGGAGTGGGTCACTGGCGCCCAAGACCCAGAAGTGCAGGATAACGTACTAGGTACGTGATCCTGCGCAGGAGAGCCACCTTGCCGATGTATATGTACAGTACATGGTTGGCAAGCGGTTAAAGCGGAACTTTACCTATAACAACTTGATAAAAAAATAATGTTCTTTAGCAAGGAACATACATTCCACATGAATAATTATGCCACCAAATGAGTGTGTGCTATAAATTGTTTCGTCTTGGTGGAGGCCGCCATTTTGCTGAAGCCCTGAGCCCCTAAGTAGCAGTTAATCTTTAGACTGTCAGGAGATTTCAACACATTTGGCACAGCACTGAAAAATAGAGAGCCAGTGAGCCTGTGCAGAGCAGGGACAGTGACTGTGTATTACTGGATAATAAACAGTATAGGCATTTATTTTTAATGTTTTACATGGCTATACCTGCAAAAGGGGCCAACCTGAAGTGATCTAGCAGGACTTCATTTTCTGACTAAAGTTCCACTTTAATAACCCTCTAATTTTTTACATAAAATTTGTTTTCCTGCTTTCTTGTCAAGTCTTCCATGAGCTCCCTAACCTCTCCTTCTCCCCCTCGCTTCTGTTTGGAACAAAATGTGGACTGCACTATGTACACTACGCATGCCATAGTCTATCTCAGGGGGGAGCAGGACAGGGTGGCTATGTTCCTCCTTAGAGCCCTTTCACACTGAGCCGCGCTGGGCGTTAGTGGGGCGCTTTTAACCCAAAGAAAGGGAAGAAAGGGTTAAATGCGCCGGAAAAGCGTCGCTGCCCATTCATTTCAAGGGGCGGTGGAGGAGCGGTGTATACATCGCTCCTTCACCGCCCCAAAGACGCTGCTTGAAGGACTTTTTCTAACGTCCTGCAAGCGCAATGCCCCAGTGTGAAAGCACACTGGGGCTGCAGGGGAGGCATTTTTCAGGTGCTATTTTTGGCCCAAGAGCACCTTAAAAACACCTCCATGTGAAAGGGGTCTAACAGTGGGACCATGGAGAACTCACATTGAATGTAGGGATTGCATAGATCCCAACTGTCACTGATTTGGAGGGACTGTGCCTGATTTGGAGCAATGTCCCTCTTTCCTCCTCATTTGTCCCTCAGTTTGGTCTGATTTATATAGTTGTACATAAAATGCACTTTTTATCTGTCAAAAAGTGTTTCCCAGTGCTAAACCTTTCATCCAATTTCTAAATTGCTACATTTGTCAATTGTAAAAGCCAATATAAAGAAATATTAGTGGTAAAAAAAAGCACTTGTGGATTTAAATAACCTTTTTTTTTGGTTATGTCCCCCTTTAGGGGCGTGGAAGGGTGTGTGTCCTATGCCTACATACGTTTGCTAGTAGATGTCCCTCATTCCCATCTCAAAATGTTGGAAAGTATGGGATTGTAGTGCTGACTAGCCCTGAAGGGGTGTAAGACCCTCTGCTTTCCTATGACAGGGTCTGATCAGGTGGTGCTGATAAGACAGATCTTCCCACTTAGCAGCCAGTTTAATGAAACCGCTAGCAAAGCCTCCATTGTATATCCAGGATAAGAAGATGGCAATCTACAATAGAGTCCTCTAAGGTCCTTTACTGTACAGTAAATGTTTGACCTGGAATGCGGAGTGTGCAAACCGGTGCAAACAGACTATAAGGTAATCCTTTTTTTTTTTTTTCATGGAAAATTGTAGGAAATTCAATTAAGTCACCTTGACATTAGGCTTGCTATGGAAATTAGACAATCATTTCAGTCCTTTTAAACCATCACATCCAAGAAAAGTGGTGGAAACAAAAAGAAAAAGTTAGGGGCCATTTAAATCTATGCATTTGCACAGTTTTTTTTTTTCACTTAAATTTATACATGTGTGTGTGCCATATGTCAATGCGCATGGCATAGGTAGATGCATACTTTCAATTCATTTTAAAATGTAGATTTTGGAGTGGATAGGGTTAACTTCCAAAAAATAAGGCTTGTACATACCTTATACCAATTCATGCATGTTCTATAGATTTTGATGTGCTGCTATTGACTTCTATGGGCTTTTCAAAGTATTAGGTATGGGTTCACACAATGTGCCTGTGTTTTCATGCTCCCCCCCCCCTTTTTTCTATGAGTAAGCGCTCTATGGGAGCGTGAAACGCGTTAGCGGTTATGCTGCATTATCCCAACAAAGCCATGTACGGATTTTAATCATGTTATTACTTTTTCAATAAAGAGGATTTTATTTTTCACTTTTCCAATCCGGAGTGCGGCTGTCCAGATTTTTCCATCACACACATACCCTTTTTTTTTTAGTTACTTTATTTTCATTCATTTTTTGTGCTTTGCCATTGAAGTCTCTGCACCATGGAATTGTTCTTTTCATGTGTCGTCATGTAACACGTGTTTCACAGGCGTGAATTGAGATTTAAAGCGGAGTTCCACTCAAAGATGGAACTTCCGCTCTAAGTGCTGGTGACCCCCTGACATGCCACATTTGGCATGTCATTTTTTTTGGGGGGGGGGTACCCTGTTTTGACAGGCACCCAGCTCCCACTTCCTCCCCTGGTGCCGCAGCGCCGGAGGGAAGATCACCTCTCCCCCCTCCCTCTTTGCAATCTTCTGGGACGCGTCACAAGTCCCAGAGGATTGACCAGCTATTCTCAGTACTTAGCACGGCTCACGCATGCGCAGTGCGTGCCTGGCTGTGGCTTCAGTTAGAATGCCGGTGCCGCGGAGAGGAGGGGGAGAGGAGCGGGGCTTTGTACGCCCGCATTGCTAAACTGTGGGACAGGTGAGTGTCTGATAATTAAAAAGTCAGCAGCTATACCCTTTGTAGCTGTTGACTTTTAAATGGGTGGAACTTTGCTTTAAGACCCATTTCACACTGGAGCGTTTTGCAGGGGCTATAGCGTTAAAACTAGCGCCTGCAAACTGCCCTAAAACAGCTGCTCCATTCACTCGAGTGTGAAAGCCCGAGGGCTTTCACACTGGAGCGGTGCGCTGGCAGAGCGTCAGAGAAAGTCTTACCAGCAGCTTCTTTGGAGCGGTGAAATCAATGGGGCAGCGCTGTGATACCGCCGGCAAAACGCCGCTCCGGCGGTGTTTTGCGGGCAGATTTAACCCCTTTTCAGCCACTAGCGGGGGGTTTAAACCGCCCCGCTAGCGGCCGAATAGTGCCGCTAAAACAATGGTAAAACGCCGCTAAAAATAGTAAGGAAGGGAGGTTATTTGGCAGGACTTTTAAGGTGCCAACAAAAGATAATAAATATTAAAACGGTGCGTCAGGACGCCGCCCGAATCCCGTGACCACGTCCGCTAGTGACGAAACGACGTAGGAAGGAGGAGCTACGTCCTGACGTCACCGCTGTAGTCCCGGAAGCATACGGGCTTTGTGGAAGCCGGCCGGCTCGTTATCTTTTATTATGCGCATTTTATACCACTTGTCTTTTTACCTGAATAAATGTATAAGGATTTACACTATGTGGAGTTTTCTTGTTAATATTGTCACAATACGGATCCTGTCTGCTGACTACTTCTGCTGACGGTTTGGAGACCAGTGCTTGCCAGGGAGATCCCGGGCTGGGGTTGCAGCCATCCGCCTAGTGTGTTCCCCTGTAATAAGGGACCAACACTTTCTGGTAAGCGGCAGTATTTTTCAGCGGTGGAGGAGATTCATATATTGTACTTGTCACTTCGGTGTGGACCTTCACTATTTATCACTGTGGACTTACTTTCACTATTGGATTTTCTGAAGTTTTACCCTTTAATATAGACTTTATTTTTTCATTTATGGATTGATTTTCACTGACTTTTTTTATTTTTATTTTTCATCATGTCACAATTTTTTACTCACGTTAGCATTTGTACTTGCACATCTGGTACATAACCATAATATGTGCCGGTAGATGCACTTCAGTTTCATCTTTGGATGTATATTTGTATTATCATTAATTCTTGGTAGGGATTGTTTGCTATTTACGTCCTAATTTTTGCTTTTCATTTTGCACTACTCATTGATTAGCGCGACTTTTTGCTCTTTTTATACATTTGTTTGGTGTAGTATAACAGTTTTCAGTCGCAGCTCCCTTTTTTGTTTTCATTTATAGCGCAGTATTTTTATATCCAGAAGATAATAAGTAATGTCTTCAAATCATGATCGGTATAAATAGTGCAAAGTTTTATTGTTACATACATAACAGAATAAGGAGTATGGCGCTAAAAATAGCGTCGCTTTAGCGCTGATGCCGGTGGTGGCACAGTGTGAAAGGGGTTTTAGGTCCGTACACACGATACGAAAATCAGATGGAAAAAGTCATACGATGAGCACATTATGTCACTTCTGACGTTGTATTCTATCATTTTTGTATTGTGAGTAACCTCTTCACTTTCGACATGAGACTCGCATGCCACAAAAAACGGACATTTGGTCGCTTGAAAATCTAAGCGCGTGTACGAGGCTTTAGCCCCCGTTCACATTGAGACTTTGAAATCGTGCTACTTCATTGAACTATTTCAAGGCCGCAGGTCAGTGTGACTTGGCTGACATCTGGCCGATTTCTATGCAAGTCGCATCTGAAATCACAAAAAATAGGGCAGAAACCTTTTTCTACAGATCAGTGCTGCACCGCAAAGTCAGAGTCGCACCAATTTGCACAGTTCTATTGCTGACAATAGGGGACAAATTGCATGACAAGTCGCATCGGTGTGAACGGGGGCTTAGAGGCATCAAAAAATGGACATGTATTTTTCAAAATGCACTGCTATGCTGAAATGGGAACAGCTGCTATTTTTGTTAAGGAAAAGCAAAAAAGAGAGGCGCCTCTGGGTGCAGACTAAAAACAAAGGTTTATTTCATAAAAAAGTAATGATCATCAAACTCACATTTGGAAGGTCGTCAGTAGGCATAAAGTAGTGATCAATACTGAGAGGGACATCATCCATCAAAGGTACAAGACAGTCAAAATCAACTCCTAGCAGGGGGCTCTGCCTGTGTGTGAGGAGAGGTACCGCTGAGATGTGAGGCCGGCCGCAGCGGTGACAGGTCACAGTACTAGGCCGAGAGCATGGAAGACTGTAAACATCCGACGAGGAGTGATGACGTCATGTGTCGAGCGACACGTTGCAGGGCGTACGGGCTGTGATGACGTGACAGCCGCGCCCCTTCATCAGGCTCTGATGAAGAGCCTGATGAAGGGGCGCGGCTGTCACGTCATCACAGCCCGTACGCCCTGCAACGCGTCGCTCGACACATGACGTCATCACTCCTCGTCGGATGTTTACAGTCTTCCATGCTCTCGGCCTAGTACTGTGACCTGTCACCGCTGCGGCCGGCCTCACATCTCAGCGGTACCTCTCCTCACACACAGGCAGAGCCCCCTGCTAGGAGTTGATTTTGACTGTCTTGTACCTTTGATGGATGATGTCCCTCTCAGTATTGATCACTACTTTATGCCTACTGACGACCTTCCAAATGTGAGTTTGATGATCATTACTTTTTTATGAAATAAACCTTTGTTTTTAGTCTGCACCCAGAGGCGCCTCTCTTTTTTGCTTTTCCTCAGGACTGGAATGTGGTTTCACTTCTTGATGAAGGCAGCCCTGCTCGTGGACCTATCATGATAAACTGGACCCTTGAAATCCTTATGTTCACATGACAGTGAGACCTTACCCTATATATGTTAATGAGATATTCAATTTCTCCACTTTGGACATATACATGTGGACATTATCTATCCATTTAATGTAATGTGAGACTGGAAAGATTTCAGTTTGTTCCCCATCCCTCTGTTCTTACTATTGTTGTTATTGTTGTCATCACCAGTTTTTTGCGCCTTCACTTGCATATTTTTGTTAAGGAAAAGTTGTTTTCAATCTTCCTTTATTAAATTTTCACTTTATATATACATTCATAAACACCATTACATCCCAATACATCGTTGACAACATATACTCCATACTTCCGGTACAAAAAGATTTCTTCCTTTATTAAAACCATCTTTATATAATCCTAATGCACCTGACCAACCATCTCTAACCTGTTGGTTTTACCTCCCTTTCCCACCCTCCTTTACCTATACTCACATCCATACCTCTTTTATACAAAAATAAAAAAAAGAAAAAACAAAAAGATTTGTTCCTTCTGTGTATTCTAGAGAAATTCTAGTATTTCCTTCGATGTCCGAAACTCTTCCCATTTTTGCCATATTACTGGCAATTGATTTGTTATATATCCCTCGTCTCTTATCTGTTTTTCCATATATTGAATTTCGTTCATTTCACATATCCATTCTGCTATTGTTGGGCTCTTTTTTTTTTTCCAGTTTCTTGCTATTATTGTTCTGGCGGCGGATGTCATATGGTTCATGATATCTGTTTTAATTGTCTTTATTGATTTTGGTATCAGGGACAATAATGCGATTTCCACCTTTGGGATCTCCTCTATTCCTGTTACTTTACAATACATTTCAAATATCTTATTCCAGAATCTTCTCACCAGCCGGCATTCCGTACCATATATGTTCCATCGTTGCTTTTTCTATTTTACATCTCCAGCAGAGATCTGTATTTCCTTTATTAATTAAATTTAGAGCTACTGGGCTCCTATACCAGCTCATTACAATTTTATAATTTCTCTCTTGATATCTATTTGCAGTGGTGGTTCTGTGAATGATTTTGAATATTTTTCCCCATTCTTCCTCTGATAAAGATTTAACCATTTCTACTTCCCATTTCTTTAAACTTTTTATCTCTTTAAGGGGGCTATTCTGAATTAATTCGTCATAGTTTCTTTTTTGGAACCTGTTCCCCCAGTAATAGTTTTTCAAATTTAGTTAATGGTCTACATATCTTAGTTAATTTGGGCTCCAAAAACATCCGTAATTGTTGGTATTGCAGCCAATTATTCTTGTTTTCCAATCCCAATTCCTGCAACCCGGGCATTTTCCCTTTATCGAGGATTTGTATCAATCTTATATGTTCTATTCTATTCCATTTCAGGAAATTTGTAATCCCCATGATTGGAGGAAATTCGGGATTGAAAAACAGTGGAGTCATTGGTCCGATCTCTGTGGAGAGTTTCCCCCCTTTCACTATATCGTCCCATATCCTCAATGTAGCGTTTACAAAAAGTGTTAATTCATTTCTTTTTGGTCTTAAATGGGGCTTTAACCATGGGAGAACTTTTAATTGAGGTTCTATTATTTCCTCCTCTATACTAACCCATTGTTTTACTCCTTTATTATGGAACCAGTCTATTATCCTGGTCAATGATGCCGCTTGCAGATATTTTATGCAGTCTGGTAACGCTAGCCCTCCGTTCTTTTTTTTCCTAATTAAGTTCTCTCTTTTTATCCGAGGAGTTTTATGGGCCCATATAAATTCAATTATAGCTTTTCTTAACTCCTTCATCAATTTTTTGGGGGGTTCTAATGGTATTGTTTGGAAGGTATATAATAATTTTGGTAATATATCCATTTTTACTATATTTACTCTCCCCGTCCATGAATACCTTAACTTATCATATTTTTGTAACAGTTTGATAGCTTTTTGGATTGTTTCCTCATAGTTCATCCCTTGTAGTTGCTTCAAATCTTTGGTTATAAAGATTCCCAGATATTTAATTGCATTTTGTTTCCATTTAAATGGATATTCTTCTTGCATGTGTGAATATATTTTTTCGTTTACTTTTATGTTCAATATTTCTGATTTATCATAATTTACTTTGAAATAACTTAATTCCCTGAATCTTCTGAATTCCTTCATTAAGTTTGGGATAGTTATAGTGGGGTTCGTTATGTATATTAACAGATCATCTGCATATGCAGCTATCTTGTATTCTTCATCTCCCACTTTTATCCCCTTAATATCCCCATTGCTTCTGATTGTTGTTATCAGATGTTCCATTATTAATATGAACAGTAAAGGGGAAAGTGGACTTCCCTGACGGGCTCCATTTGATATTTTTATATCTTTTGATAACATTCCATTTACTCTCACTTTTGCTTTTGAGTTTGTATACAGAGCGGAGATCCTACTACGCATTTTTGGGCCCATACCTAACTGTATTAGTGTTTCTTCGAGAAAACCCCATCCTACCCTATCGAATGCTTTTTCTGCATCTACGTTCATCATACACATTTGGGTGGCTGTTTTTTGGGCATATTCCACCAGTGTACAAGTCTTTATGATGTTATCTTTAGTTTCTCTCCCTTTTGTAAATCCGGCCTGATCTAATTTTATATACTCAGGTAGGATTGGTGTTATTCTATTCGCAATGATTTTAGAGTATAGCCTTATATCTATATTGGTTAAAGAAATGGGCCGGTAATTTTTACATAGTGTATGATCCTTCTCTGGTTTTGGAATCAAAGTAATATGAGCTTCAGTACTTTGTGGTACAAAACCTTGTTTATTAGTTATGGAGTTGTATGTTTTTTTTAATATGGGGATAATAATATCTTGAAAGTTCTTATAAAATCTGGTAGTATACCCGTCAGGTCCTGGACTTTTCCCTGGCACTAATTCTGCAATGACTTGCTGGATCTCTTCTGTTGTAATATCTCTTTCCAGGGCCTCTATCACTTCTTTAGGGAACCCCGGCAGGGCTGTTTCTTCAATGTACTTTTTAATTTTCTGCCTGTTCATTTCCTCCACCTTAGCCCCCCTAAACGTTTTAATATTATACAGATTGGAGTAATATCCGTAAAATTCCTCCAGTATTTCTTTTGGATCATATGTATATTCCCCGTCAGTTTTTAATATTTTTATTATAGCTGTTGTAGGTTTTTGATCTTTTAATGTTTTGGCCAGCACTTTCCCTGTCTTATTTCCCTGCTGATACCATTGTGCTCTGTTTCGATCCCTGATCTTTAGTGATTCCTCGTCGAGCGTTGCTTGTAGTTCCATTCTTTTCCCTTTTAATTTTATTTTATCCGACGGGTTGAGGTTCTGTTTATGTTTTTTCTCCAGTTCCTCTATTTCTATTATTAATTGGGATTTCTTTTGTTCCTTTCTTTTTTTAAGTCTTGAACCATGCTTGATAAACATCCCTCTTACTACGCATTTTAGTGTTTCCCATTGCATGGGAATCGATGTTTTATCTTTCTCATGAATTTCTACAAACTCTCTTATTGTTTTGCGTATATCCTCTACACACTCTTCATCCTTTAACAGGTTGTCGTTTCCCAGTTTCCCTTTATTTTTGCTCGTTCTATTACTTTGATATCCAAATAAAACGGGGCGTGGTCTGACTATAAGAACCCGCCTATATCTGATATTGGGGTCATCATCATTCCAGAATGGTTGACGAAAAAATAGTTTATTCTATGGTAAGAGTCATGGACATTAGAATAATATGAATAATTCTTGTCCAGTTGATGTTGGGCCCTCCAGATATCCACTAGGTGGTGTTTTGCTAATAGCTCTTTAAATTCCTCTATTTGACTGTTGCTTCTATGGACGCGGGTATTAGTTGTATCCATTTTTATTTCCATAACAAAATTAAAATCCCCACCCATAATCACTGTACCTTCCGCTTTCTCCATTATATTGGTTAGAGCTCTCATCCCCGTCCTTATTTGATCATAATTCAGTAGGTAAATATTAATGATTGTAAAAATTTTCCCATATATCTTTACCTTTATAACCAAAGATCTGCCATCCTTGCCCATCTGCTTTTGTATTATTTGATAGGGTATGTTCCTATGGAAAGCAACAGATACCCCTATTGATTTAGAATAAGAAAAAGTGTTGTGTATCCAGTTATTATAATTACGATTATTTAGCTTTCAAGTGTGTCTCTTGAAACAGTATAATATAATTTTTTTGTTTGTTAAATAAATTTAAGATTTGGTTTCTTTTATTGGGAGAGTTAAGGCCCCTTGCATTGAAGGAACAGAACTTAATCTTGCCCATAGAAAAAAAACCAAAAAAAACAAAACAAAAAAAAAAAAACCCCACACACTCCCCACGCACACAATCTACCCTATATCTATTTGACTAAAAAAAAGTATTTCTTACTATCTAAAGTAAGTTCCCTACTATGGGGGGTTTTGAGTCTGATGACCAAAGATCGCCTCTCGATCGCTAATCTCCTGCTGCATTTTACTTTCTCTTTTCTCTTTCTCTTCTTTTGGACCTCTTTCGTCTCTATTTTCTTTAACTCTCTCTTTCCTTGGGGTGGGGTATAAGGGGGGATCCCTGTAGTACTTCCAAAATACAATATTAATCCTTCTAACCTTGTTGTTTCAAAATATAAATATTTGTCTGAAGGGGAGAGAAAAAAAAAACAAAAAAAAACAAAAACTTTGCAATCCCTCTTAATTCCTATTTTCCCTTTCATATCTTCTATTGCACGAAACATGCAAGTAATTATCTCCTCTGTACTTATTATTCATTTTATTTAAAAAAAAAACAAAAAAAAAAAAAACACCATTTCCTATATCCTAGTGCAAAACCCATGCATATAACATAAACATAAACATGACTATTATCTCCTCTTTGTTATATATATATAAAAAAAAATACAAATAAATAAACCAACGTACAAAGAGCCATTTCATATATCTTAGTGCAAACAGCATGCATAAAACATAAATGTAATTATTATCTCCTCTGTGTTGTTAATCCTATTGAATTGTATATTATTCTGCAAAAAAAAAAAAGATATATCCTTGTGCAAACAACATATATAAAATATTATCTCCTCTGTGTTATTAATCATATTTTAAACTGTTATTGTAAAAAAAAACAAAAAAACAAAAAAAAAAACAAAAAAAAACATTTTACATATCCTAGTGCAAGCAACATGCATACAACGTAAATGTGTACATTATCTCCTCTGTGTAATTAATCGTATTATATATTTTAAAAAATATATATATATATTTATTTCATATATATATCTTAGTGCAAACATCATGTATAAATTATTATCTCCTCTGTGTTATTAATCATATAATAAACTATTAAAAGAAAAAAAAAACCCACCCTGTACTCCCTCATAATTCATATTTTCCCTTTCATATCACCTAGTGCATAAAACTTGCAAATATCATTATCTCCTCTATGCTCATTTCATACATCCTAGTGCAAACAACTTGCATATAACATAAATATAAATATTGTCTCCTCTGTGTTGTTAATTATATTATAAATTATTATAAAAAAAAAAACAAAAAACATAAAACCCTTTCATATATCCTAGTGCAAACAACATGCATAAAGCATAAATGTGTATATTATCTCCTCTGTGTTATTAATCGTATTATATATTATTCTTAAAAAGAAAAAAAAAAAAATTATTTCATATATATATATATCTTAGTGCAAACAACCTGTATAAAATATTACCTCCTCTATGTTATTAATCATATTATAAACTATTATTAAAAAAAAAAAAAAAGAAAAGAAAAAACAAACACAACTTTTTTTTTTTTTTTCCCTTTTCCCCTCTTTCCAATTCACTTCAATTTCCGGATTACCCGATTACCATACCTCGTTTCCCCCTCCTCCCATCTCACCCCCCTTCCCCCCTCCCCATCGGAAGCCCTCTTATGGTTTCCTAAATGTTTGCACATAAGTTATTGGCCAGTCCGGTAATGCTAGTTCTGAAATTTTAAGAACCGCTAAAAATTCCGGTAAGTCCTCCAGATCTCTGAATGATGTAATATGTCCTTCCTTTTGAATTTGCAACTGAAATGGAAATTTCCATCTATATTGAATGTTACTTTTTATTAGTTGCTCCACAAGGGGCCTTAACGCTCTTCTGTGATCCAGCGTATATTTTGATATATCTTGAAAGAGCAGGAGAGGTTCTCCTTCATATTGGATATTTTTATTTTGACGGGCTGCAAGCATAACTTTATCCTTGATATGGGCATAATGCATTTTGCAAATAACGTCTCGAGGCTTATTTACGTCTGGTTTCCTTATTCCTGCTACTCTATGTGCTCGGTCGATAATTAAATCTTTTATATCAATGTCCTGAGTAATTTCCTGGAATATTTTTTGTAGTGTTGTTATAAATTCTTTTGGGCTCACCGTCTCCTTTAAACCTCTAATTCTTATAGATCTTCTATTTCTGTTTTCCTGCTCGTCTAAGTTGTTTATTACTTTAATTGATTTCCTTGCTTCTGCATTTTTTCCTTTATCTTTAACAATTCCTGTTCCGTTTTAAAAACTCTCTTATCTATTATGTCCATCCTTTCTTGTGTATTTTTTGTGGATATTTTAAGCTCTTGAATCTCTTCTTTGTATGATTTTTCCAGCCTATGCATATACTGATCCATATCTGCCCTAGTTGGGAGCGAACGAATGTATGCTCTTATATCCCATTTTTATTTACCTTCCTCCTTTTGTTAATTTATTGACCCTGTTGTGTCCATTGGTGAACTATTTCTGGGATGATTTATTTGCTCTTCCCCTGATGATCTAGATGTTTCCGTTGATTCCACTATATTTGACAGATCATGTGATGTTTGTAGTATCTGTATTACGTGAGGGGACTGTGGCTGTGACTGTAGCTGCTGAAAGAATTCCTTAATGTCAGTTGTTTGTGTTGGTTGTGCCCCTGTAATGCTTTTGTTAATACCTTCTACTTTATCCTTTTTACCCCTTTGAGATTGCGGTGTTTTACTGCTTTTCTTGGGTGCCATATTACTTGCTTTCTCTTTCTTTCCTTCCACTTTCTTCCTTCTCCCCTTCCTTCCTGTGTGCTGTGTCGTTTGGCAGTTTAAGCGGCTAACCTTTAGTCTGCTGGCTTTCGTTGTGGAGATCCCGGATCCATCTGATCTCTGCCGTTCCGCTCCCGATGTCTCTGCCGGAGAGGACGCTCTCAAGCGAGGACCACTGGCGTCCGCTTCCGCAGACCCACAGAGGCTCCCGCCTTCCCGCGCCTGCTGTCTCCTGACTCCGTCCTCGGAAGAAATCCCGGCACCCCACAGGCTTGTCTCCTGTCGGATCTCCCAGCTCGCAGACCTCCGCTCCTCTCAATCGCAAATGCCGCCTCGACCGCTCCCGCTGCCACCCCTGTTCTGTTGTGACTCAGCTGGATGGGAAAGAGGGGAATTCCTCAAAGGGAATCCGGCAACATATCCAAAGCATGTACCGGCTACATAGATGTCAGACGCCCAGTGTTTGCAGCATGTCAGTCCTCGATCTGACTAAAAGGCCATCTTGGTCAGCAGCTCCCCCCCCCCCTCCTCGTTAAGGAAAAGTTGGACACATGCATTAAAACTCAACAGTGTAAATACGCCCTAAATGTTTTTGACTGTGTTCAAAGAAAAAAAAAATGTACAGATAGAACTGATTATAAAAAAAAATGAACCAGTCTGTATCTGTTTTTTATGTTTTGACATGCAAAAACTCAATCTAACCAAATTATGGTTGCAGAAAAGAAAATCGCTCCATCTACGACCAGCTGTACTTTGTGAAGTTCCCCACACATTTACTTCTATTCTGTGGCATGCACAGGGCCTCCACCTGTTCCCCTGTACTCCCAGGCTCTGTACCATTTGTCCCCCTGTACAGAGCCTGGGCACACAGGGGGGGGGGGGGGGGGCTGGGCAGCAGAGGAAATCAGATGTGGGCAGAACAGAGAGGATGTTTGGTACCGTGGCAATTGCAGGAACAATGCCCTGTTCAGCTCTCTGCAGCAGCTAAAAGCTGGTTTCTCCCCCTCTCCCCTTCTGCTGGCTTTCAGATACTGGAGGGAGAGACACACAGGGCATCGTTCCTGTAGTTGTGCCCCCCCCCCCTTGCAGTACCGATTGCCCCTGCAAGCTCCAGGGCTGCCAGCTTTCCTCTCCTGCCTGCTACTGCGGGCACACAGGGAAATGTTCAGGATGGAGAGCAGGGGAAGGGGCCAGTCAGGGGTGTACCAATGGGGGATGCCACACATTGGGGGTTGTCAGTGGCCGAATGGCCTCGCTATGGGGGTGCGCCATGCACCCGGGTCAGGTGACACCGTCTGCCACCATCCCGAGGGCATCCCTGCTGGCTCTGGCTGCTCCCTTTCCCTTTGGTCGTTTTCTTGAACACCCCCAGCACCACGACCACAATAGTCTGGTCCAGTCACTGTTTTACCTCCTGCTAGCTTCACCCACCACTGCTGCACAGCCGCGCCAGGCCTGTGTGTCATCACTCTCCGCTGGGGCGGCTGCTTCCACACAGTCATACGGAGTTCGGACCTCCCTAGCTGAGGCTGAGAGCCCAAGGTGGTGGTGAGCAGGTAATAGGGGCCGGGGGTATGTGTTGTAAGAAGAGGCTGGAGGAGTGTGTCTGCCCTGCCACCCTGTGCTGGTCTGACAGCCTGTGCTGCATTTTTCCTGCACTGGACTGTACTGGAACGCTGTAAAAAGCATCAAAAACGCACATGTCCTTATTTAAGGTTAAGAAAAAAAGAGGGGGAAAAATGCACTGGACTGCATCAAAAACACATCAAAAACGCGCATGCAGAAAAGCATCTGGAACGCATCTGGACTGCGTTTCTATGGTGTGTGCTGGCCCTCAATACAGTTTTATTGTTTAGGTTTTGTAAGTTATGTTATGTCTGTGTCTACTAATAATGATTTTAGTGAGTATTTTTAGCGATATTTTCGGAGGAGGGAGGTGCGCCAGTAGCGATACCCACGTGGGAGCTGCTGAATGTTGTGGTTCATCTGTGACCCTGCCCCAGCCAGGCACACACTTCTTACTCGCTCAGAGACATGAAAGCAGTCCTTGCACTTGTTTTTTATGTTTTATTGAGGCAGATTCAACTTGGATGGGGAATGGGAACTTATGAGATGCCCAAGTAATGAACAGTCAACGTGGGGACTACTATATATAGTCCAGTATATACACTCTCCTCTTCTCCTCCTGCACATAGCGTCCTCTCCTGCTCCTCCTGACTAGCTAGCACTGTAACCAGGCCCAAAGCAAAGGCTCTTTACAGGCAGGGACCACAGGCCCCCCTATGGTGTAGCAAAATAGAAAGTTCCAGTACTAGCTGTCCCTGTGGCTACTGCTCCCACTACCACCTCTTCAGGCACTGCCAGCCCTTCTGGTTGCAGCTGACTCGCTCCACTGCCTGTGACACCACCATCCTCCAGACTGGCTCTGCAGCCATCCCAGACTGCTGCATCTCAGTCTCAGGCGTGCCTCCCAGCGGTGTGCTCACTCACCAGCCCTCTTGGCTGCCTCTGTGGAACTTCTGGAGACTTGCCAGTGTTCTCCCGCTGTCCTCTCTTGCTCCTTCTGGCCAGGACACCTCTGTGGTTTGTAAGAGGGTCCCGTCCGCACCCGAGCCCAGGCCCAAGGTCACCCCCTCTAGACTGGGGAGCTCCCTCAAAGGCCCCAACAGCCTAACACTCCATCTCCATCCTCCACCCAATCAACCCCCCCCCCCCAGCTGGGCTGACCCTGGGTATTTAAAGAGGCCTGCCGCCTGCCAATACAAGTTGGGGATTGGTTAGGGCTCCCTAGAATACACCAGGTGGCTCCACCTCTCTTTCCAGAACATTCTGGAAAGGAGTGGGATGTCCTGGTGACACCACCTGTGAGTCACCCAGCCCTGCTCTAGGTCGCCCCCTGTCAGTACTAGGATCCCTTTAGGACCCAGCACAACTCACCTGACACAGCCTTTACCTGGGAAACAACAATGATTGACCAGCTCACCTTTAAATAACATGCATCAGCATTCAATCATTGCTCGTGTTAGAGTTTACCTGTGTTTGATCCAGTTGATATCTGCTCTGTGTATTTCGTGTATGACCCGGCTCGTTTGACCCTGTTTGCTTGCTTCTGATTCGGTACCGTTTGGACTCTGATCTTCCTGTGTATGACCCAGCTTGCCTAGACTACGTTTTTGCCTGATACCACTAGTACCTTCATCTGCAGCAGTGAACTACAAGCACCAGACATCTATCCTCCACCTGCAGCGGTGAACTACAAACACCAGACACCATCAATCCTCATCTGCAGCGGTGAACTACAAGGTCCAGCAAACATCTACCTACAGCTACAGCGGTGAACTACAAGTCCCAGCTGACCTGCTCTGCTCATGGTATGTGCTCTTGTTCTTTGAACTCTTTGCATAATCAGAATACCTGAACTGTTACCTGTTATATGCTCTACCCTGACATTAACACGAGCCATACATAATAAAGGAAACCTATCATGGATCCTGAGCAGGCTCAGTTGTTTGCACAGGAACTTTGCCGCTTATCCCATCAAGTTCAGGAAATGGCCACAGAGCTCACCAAGGTGCAATCTCCTTCTATTAGCACTGCTACAAAAACTCCATCTGAACCAAAAATTCCTTTGCCTGACCGGTTTTCTGGTGACCGTAAAGGGTTTTGCAACTTTAAAAACAGCTGCAAATTATATTTCAAGTTAAGGCCATCCTCGTCTGGCCCTGAAACTCAGAGGGTTCAAATCATTATCTCTCTACTACAGGGTGACCCCCAGGCTTGGGCCTTTAACCTGGAACCAAACCATCCAGCCTTGCTAACAGTAGATGCCTTCTTTGAAGCCCTAGGGTTGCTTTATGATGATCCAGATCGTGCTGCTACTGCAGAATCAACTCTGCGTAACTTAAAGCAAGGAACTACCACAGCTGAAATGTATTGCTCAGAGTTTCGCAGGTGGGCCCCGGAATCTGGCTGGAATGATGCAGCACTCCGCAGCCAGTTTAGAATGGGCCTTTCAGATGCAATTAAGGATGCTCTGGTCAACTTCTCCTACCCAGCCTCACTGGAGGAGGCTATGAGTCTAGCCATTAGAATTGACCGCCGCCAGCGAGAGAGGAGACGAGAACAAACTACAGCTGTGGCAAACTATATACCTCCCTTGCCGCCTGACTATTCCACCTCCAGTGCCAAATCTGAGGAAGAACCTATGCAGATAGGTTCCACCCGGTTATCTGCCCAGGAACACACGCGCCGGCGTAACATGGGTCTCTGCTTGTATTGTGGCCTCAAGGGTCATATGCTCCGTTCGTGCCCTACACGTCCGGGAAACTCCAGGACCTAGGTAATTGCGGGGAGGTTACCTTAGGTCTGCTCTCATCTCCCCAGGGGGACAATCGTATTCTTTTACCCGCTGTCGTTCACTTTGGGACAGGAGCTCATGAACTGCTGGCCTTGGTAGATTCTGGAGCCGCTGAGAATTTTATTGATAAGACTCTGATTACCTCTTTGTCCTTGGAAACTCATGCTCTAGATTGCCCAGTCCGCCTGATTTCCGTGGATAATCGTCCTCTCTCACAAGATCTAGTGCTCCAAGCCACGAAGCCTTTCCAGTTACAATTGGGGGCTTTGCATTGGGAGAAGACTTCATGTCTTGTTATTGACTCTCCATCCACTCCTTTGATCCTAGGCCTCCCTTGGCTTCAGAAGCACAATCCTGTAATTGACTGGCGAACAGGAGATATTCTGGCTTGGTCCAATCAGTGTAAAAAGAACTGCATCCAGCACCCTGTTCGACTGGCTACCTGTCAAGTGGGAATGGAACAGATTCCACTTTGTTATAAGGACTTTCGGGATGTGTTTTCTAAAGGGATTGCTGACACTTTACCACCTCATCGCAGTTATGATTGTCCCATTGACCTCTTGCCTGACACTACACCTCCACGAGGGAGAGTCTTTCCACTGTCTGAGCCAGAGAATCTTGCCTTGCAAGAATACATCCAGGAAAACCTAGCTAAGGGTTTCATCCGTCCCTCCATTTCTCCCGCAGGAGCAGGATGCTTCTTTGTCCCAAAGAAGGATGGGGGACTGAGACTTTGTGTTGATTACAGAGGTCTAAATAAAATAACTGTTCCCAATCGGTATCCTCTTCCTCTCATCACAGAATTGTTCTCTCAAATCCAGGGAGCCAAAATCTTCTCCAAACTGGACTTAAGGGGAGCTTATAATCTGGTGCGCATACGTGCAGGCGACGAGTGGAAGACAGCCTCTAACACCAAGGATGGTCATTATGAATGTCTTGTCATGCCTTTCGGTCTCAGAAATGCACCAGCTGTCTTTCAGAACTTTATGAATGACATTTTCCGTGACATGTTGGGTCGCTTCATGCTTGTATATTTAGATGACATTTTGATATATTCTCCCAATCTTGAAATACATCAGAAACATGTCTGCTCAGTATTGGCCCGATTAAAGACTCACTCCCTTTTTGTAAAGCCTGAGAAATGTTCATTCCATGTTAAACAAGTACCTTTCCTAGGCTACCTAATTTCTGACACAGGCCTCACCATGGATCCAGCCAAGATTCAAGCCATTTTAGACTGGGCACCACCTTCAGACCTGAAGGCAGTTCAGCGCTTCCTGGGCTTTGCAAATTTCTATCGAAAATTCATTAAGAACTTTGCCACCATTGCACATCCCATCACCTCTCTCACCAGGAAGACTCCGACTACCTTTAAATGGACTACTGAAGCCCAGGCAGCCTTCACTCAGTTAAAGAAAGCCTTTACCTCTGCACCAATCCTACGCCATCCTGTTCCTGAGCTACCTTTTATTGTGGAGGTAGATGCATCTGAAGTAGGGGTAGGGGCACTTTTGTCACAAAAGGATCCTGTAAATGCCGCCATCCACCCCTGTGCCTTCTTGTCTCGGAAATATTCCCCAGCAGAGCGCAATTATGATATAGGCAACAGAGAACTTCTAGCCATAAAGCTCGCTTTGGAGGAATGGAGACATTGGCTGGAGGGAGCTCGCTATCCATTCATAGTTCTGACTGACCACAAAAACCTTGAATACATCCGTTCTGCTAAAAGACTGAACTCACGTCAAGCCAGGTGGTCATTGTTCTTCTCCAGATTTGACTTCACAATTTCATATTTACCAGGACCAAGAAACATTAAGGCTGACGCCTTGTCTCGCAGCTTTCTTTCAGAGTCTCCTCCTCCGCTTCCTCCACAACCCATTATCTCTGAGGATAGGATTTTGGCTTTCACCCAGACTGACATCTCTGAGGCCTTGTTACCTGCACAGGCTGAAGCCCCTCCCTCCACTCCCTCCGGTATGCTTTTTGTGCCCCTGGCTCTTCGTTTGCAGGTATTGCAGCAGGTACATGCATCAAAACCTGCAGCACATCCGGAGTTTAGACAAACTTTTGAGATTATCTCTCGCAACCTCTGGTGGCCATCGATTAGGCAGGATGTGTTAGCCTTCGTCCAGGCCTGTGAAGTTTGTGCCAGAAGCAAGAGCAGTACCTCTAAGCCGCCTGGTCTTCTACGTCCTCTACCAATACCTACCTGTCCCTGGACCCATTTATCTATGGACTTTATCACTGACTTGCCTCCGTCCCAGGGATGTTCCACGATCTGGGTGGTGGTAGACAGGTTCAGTAAAATGGCCCACTTTGTTCCGCTTCCGAAACTTCCATCTGCTAAAGAACTGGCATCTTTATTCATTAAACATGTTTTCAGGCTCCATGGGGCACCAATCAACATTGTCTCAGACCGTGGCTCTCAGTTTATAGCCCAGTTTTGGAAGGCCCTTTGCTCTCAGCTGGGGATTAAGTTATCATATTCTTCAGCATATCATCCTGAGACAAACGGCCAAACAGAAAGGACTAATCAGACTCTAGAGAAGATGGTACGTTGTCTGATGGCCAATGATGAGGTGGAGTGGGTCAACGTCCTGCCATGGGCAGAGTTTGCCTTTAATAATTGTGCCAGCACATCTACAGGGACCTCTCCTTTCTTCTGTGTTTACGGGTTGCATCCTCGTGTGTGCTCCTTTGATCTTCCACCCTCTGATGTGCCAGATGCCAACACCACAATAGAAAATTTCTCCAAAATCTGGTCCGATGTTAATCATGCTATTTCTCGCTCTGTGCTGGCTTTTAAGAAAATGGCGGACAAGAGGCGCTCAAAGGCACCAGGATATAAAGTTGGTGACAAAGTGTGGCTATCATCCAGGAATCTGTCCCTGCATGTTCCATCTAAAAAACTTGGCCCAAAATTCATCGGGCCCTATGAAATTTCGGAGATTCGCATTCCAAATGTCTTTCATGTTTCATTGTTGAAACCTGTTCATTCCAGCCTCCAAGCCTCCAAGTAAATGAACCAGAACCTGTGGATGTGTTGGACAGTCAGGAATATGAAGTGGCATTTATTCTTGATTCCAGACGAGTGCGCAATTCCTTACAATATCTCGTTCATTGGAAAGGTTTCGGCCCAGAGGATCGATCTTGGGTCCCAGCTCGTGATCTTCATGCTGACCGACTTAAGAAGAAGTTTCATCTTCGTTATCCAAGTAAGCCTGGGGGTGCAGGAGCAACCCCTCGAGAAAGGGGGGGTACTGTCAGTACTAGGATCCCTTTAGGACCCAGCACAACTCACCTGACACAGCCTTTACCTGGGAAACAACAATGATTGGCCAGCTCACCTTTAAATAACATGCATCAGCATTCAATCATTGCTCGTGTTAGAGTTTACCTGTGTTTGATCCAGTTGATATCTGCTCTGTGTATTTCGTGTATGACCCGGCTCGTTTGACCCTGTTTGCTTGCTTCTGATTCGGTACCGTTTGGACTCTGATCTTCCTGTGTATGACCCAGCTTGCCTAGACTACGTTTTTGCCTGATACCACTAGTACCTTCATCTGCAGCAGTGAACTACAAGCACCAGACATCTATCCTCCACCTGCAGCGGTGAACTACAAACACCAGACACCATCAATCCTCATCTGCAGCGGTGAACTACAAGGTCCAGCAAACATCTACCTACAGCTACAGCGGTGAACTACAAGTCCCAGCTGACCTGCTCTGCTCATGGTATGTGCTCTTGTTCTTTGAACTCTTTGCATAATCAGAATACCTGAACTGTTACCTGTTATATGCTCTACCCTGACACCCCCAACCCAGAATACAAATACACACCCAGCCAAGCCTGGAAATTTACCTAATATAAACAAAAACCTGCACTATTCCTTTTAGCACACTAGAGGGTGCTACATGCCTTTAACCACTTTAGCCCCAGAAGAATTTACCCCCTTCCTGACCAGAGCACTTTTTGCGATTCGGCACTGCGTCGCTTTAACTGACAATTGCGCGGTCGTGCGACGTGGCTCCCAAACAAAATTGACGTCCTTTTTTTCCCTCTTTCGTCTTTCAGGACAGCACACTTGAGAGACCTCGGCTCCTCCCTTCTTAGGAAACACGCCTCCACCAGACTTTTAAGTCGCCCCTTCCCTTTAGCCCGTCAGTTTCGGTGTTTCCTCCAGAAGGGAGACATCGCTAGGAACCTGGGCCATATCAGCTGGTGAGGCTGAGGCTGGTACGATCGTTGGAGAGACAGAGGTCTCTCATTCACAGCAGTTCGGATGGGTAGTCTGGTTACCTGCTGTGGCATTGCGCTCCCTTGGGGAATGGAAAGGCCTGGGAGTTTGTTTGTCCGCTGCCTGGGGAAGGCGATACAAAGGTGCCCAGATTCCCCTCACTCTAAGAGTCTGCATGGAGCAACGCTGAGTCGGATGACGGGTGACGGGTGACGTCATTTCCGACGGGAAGGGCACTTCCGTTCGGACCGCGGCTTCCGGTTCCGGCCGCGGGACGGATAAACAAATGGCGCGGCGGCTGGTGCGGGCTCCATTAAAGCTGAAGTGTCAGACAGAGGAGCATTCTGAGGCAGACCACTCCCGTGGCCAGAGGGATGTCAGAGACGGATGGTTCCCGTTCTGTGCCGGGTGACGCCAGCACCAGCCACACTAAGGTAAGTGGAACCCTGGGGTGGTGTTCCCTTACCTTATTCCCACTTAGCTCCACGGGATAAAACCCCCCTCTTGGTGGTCAGAGGGGAGGAAAAGCACGTCTGGGACCCTGGTGGTGGTTGGTCCTGGGGAGTGCACTCCTGGTGTTGGTCACTTGTTTTTTTTGTTTTTTAAAGACTGTTGCTGATGTCGGGCTTGTTTTGTCATTTCAGGACAAACCTGCGGAAAAGACCAAGCCCTTACATGTGTCCAAAAGAAAGTGCCCATCATGTAGAAGTACTTTAGGAGAGTCCTGGGGGAAGGTTTTGTGCAGTAAATGCATTGAAGGCTTAGTTAAGGAACACTCTATGGAACAGAGCTCTGACCTGGCAGCTTCTGTTAAGGAGCTTTCTAGCACTTTTCTATCTTTCAAAGCATTGTTTGAAAATTTTCAGTCTATACAACCCCCAGCAGGTCCTCTGCCAGCACAGCAAGATGTCGCACCTGGTCCTTTAGGTCCCTCAGTCAGTGAGGAGTTACCGGGGGTTTCCAGAGTGGCTTTAGAGGATGAATCGGATGGTGCATCCTCACATTCCTCAGGCGAATCAGATGGAGAGAAGGTGGATGGCGAATCCTCCAGAACCTCCCGATATAAACTCTCCTTGGAGGAGGTGGAGGAGCTCTTGGGAGCAATCCACACCACCCTAGGTATCCAGGAGGAGAAAAAATCTCTGTCTCTACATGACCGAATGTACGTGGGTCTTGGAGAGAAGAAGAAAAGGGTCTTTCCGGTGCATGAGGTCCTAGTAGATACCATTAAAAACTAATGGCGGGACCCAGAAAAAAAAACTTTCTTTTCTAGAGCATTAAAGCGCAGATTCCCTTTTTTAGAGGATGAAGCTGCTGTATGGAACAAGTCACCTAGACTGGATGCAGCCTTCTCTCAGGTATCCAGAAAGACAGACTTGGCGTTTGAAGATATGGGGGTACTAACAGATCACATTGACAAACGGAGGGATTGTCTACTTAGAAAGTTCTGGGATTCCTCTCTAGGCAACCTTAACCACTGAAGGACCGGAGCATTATGCTGCTTAAGGACCAGAGGACAGTGTAAATCCGTATTGAATAAGAAATTTATTAAAATAGTATACACTTACATGGAGAGTGTCTAAAAAACAGCGCTGTGAAGAAATGGCGACAGTGGGGTCCTACCCAACGCGTTTCGTCTGCATAGACGTCATCTGGGGGGGAGATGACTATTGACTGATGACTGATTTACACTATTTGGCCCATCCTTTCCTTCCTCCATTCATTCCAACACGGATTCGAGTGCCACGATCTCTGAGCCCGACTACGTCCGAGGAACACAGTCACGTGGAAGTCATTCCACCATCCCTGCTCTTCAGCATCCGTTCCAGCCCAGCACCACCCAAGCCTGTTTGACCCCACCTGGCGTACGCCTTGTCGGGTCCACCAAGTCTGGTAAGCCTCCTTATTATCATTGGTGGTGTGTGGGCTCTCTTCACAGAGGATTTGTACCGTGGTTGAAATTTGTTCCAGAGGACTTTACATTCCATCTTTCAAATTCTCTTCAAAGATGTTTTTGTCAGCATTTGAACTTTGAACTGCCAGTTCTTAGGCTATATATACTTTTATCTCCCCCCTTAGCGCTACACTCATCTTGTTTTCTTATATGTGGAATCGCACCCCAAAATACATTTAGCTGCTTCTCCTGAGTATGGGGATACCACATGTGTGGGACTTTTTAGGAGCCTAGCCGCGTACGGGGCCCCGAAAACCAATCACCGCCTTCAGGCTTTCTAAGGGTGTAAATTTTTGATTTCACTCTTCACTGCCTATCACAGTTTCGGAGGCCATGGAATGCACAGGTGGCACAAACCCCCCCCAAATGACCCCATTTTGGAAAGTAGACACCCCAAGCTATTTGCTGAGAGGCATGGTGAGTATTTTGCATCTCTCATTTGTTTTTGAAAATGAAGAAAGACAAGAATTTTTTTTTTTTTCTTTTTTCAATTTTCAAAACTTTGTGACAAAAAGTGAGGTCTGCAAAATACTCACTATACCTCTCAGCAAATAGCTCGGGGTTTCTACTTTCCAAAATGGGGTCATTTGGGTTTTTTTTTGCCACCTGGGCATTCCATGGCCTCCGAAACTGTGATAGGCAGTGAAGAGTGAAATCAAAAATTTACGCTCTTATGCCGCGTACACACGAGCGGACTTTGCCCCGCGGACTTTTCGACGTACTTTCCGACGGACTTTCTGAATGAACGGACTTGCCTACACACAATCCACCAAAGTCCGTCGAATTCGTACGTGATGACGTACGACCGGACTAAAACAAGGAAGTTCATAGCCAGTAGCCAATAGCTGCCCTAGCGTGGCTTTTTGTCCGTCGAACTAGCATACAGACGGCGGACTTTTCGACCGGACTCGATTTCAATGGATACATTTTAAACAAGTTTCAAATCTAAGTCCGTCCAACTTTTGAGAAAACAAAGTCCGCTGGAGCCCACACACATCGAATTGTCCGACGAAATCCAGTCCGCCGGGCAAAGTCCGCCGTAAAGTCCGCTCGTGTGTACGCGGCATTAGAAAGCCTGAAGGCGGTGCTTGGTTTTCGGGGTCCCGTGCGCGGCTAGGCTCCCAAAAAGTCCCACACATGTGGTATCCCCATACTCAGGAGAAGCAACAGAATGTATTTTGGGGTGTAATTTCACATATTCCCATGGCATGTTTGAGCAATATATCATTTAGTGACAACTTTGTGCAAAAAAAACAAAAAAACAAAAAAATATGTCTCTTTCCCGCAACTTGTGTCACAATATAAAATATTCCATGGACTCGACATGCCTCTCAGCAAATAGCTTGGGGTGTCTACTTTCCAAAATGGGGTCATTTGGGGGGGTTTTGAACTGTCCTGGCATTTTATGCACAACATTTAGAAGCTTATGTCACACATCACCCACTCTTCTAACCACTTGAAGACAAAGCCCTTTCTGACTGACACTTTTTGATTACATGAAAAAATTTTTTTTTTTTTGCAAGAAAATTACTTTGAACCCCCAAACATTATATATTTTTTTAAAGCAAATGCCCTACAGATTAAAATGGTGGGTGTTTTATTTATTTTTTTCACACAGTATTTGCGCAGCGATTTTTCAAACGCATTTTTTGGGGAAAAAACACACTTTTTAAAATTTGAATGCACTAAAACACACTATATTGCCCAAATGTTTGATGAAATAAAAAAGATGATCTTAGGCCGAGTACATGGATACCAAACATGACATGCTTTACAATTGCGCACAAACAGTGGCAACAAAATAAATACATTTTTAAAAGCCTTTAAAAGCCTTTACAGGTTACCACTTTAGATTTACAGAGGAGGTCTACTGCTAAAATTACTGCCCTCGATCTGACGTTCGTGGTGACACATCACATGCATGGTGCAATTGCTGTTTACATTTGACGCCAGACCGACGCTTGCGTTTGCCATAGCGCGAGAGCAGGGGGGACAGGGGTGCTTTTTTTTTTTTTCTTTATTATTTTTTTGCTTTTTTATCTTAATTTTAAACTGTTCCTTCCATAGGTAGTGACAGGTACTCTTTTTTGAAAAAATTGGGGTCTATTAGACCCTAGATTTCTCCTCTGCCCTCAAAGCATCTAACCACACCAAGATCGGTGTGATAAAATGCTTTCCCAATGGCGCTGTTTACATCCGGCGAAATCTAAGTCATAAAATGCTCGTAGCTTCCGGTTTCTTAGGCCATAGAGATGTTTGGAGCCACTCTGGTCTCTGATCAGCTCTATGGTCAGCTGGCTGAATCACCGGCTGCATTCTCAGGTTCCCTGTTGAGACAGGAGAGCCAGAGAAAAACACGGAAGACGGTTGGGGGGGGATCCACTGCTTGTAAAAGCAGTCTAGAGGCTAATTAGCCGCTAGGATTGCTTTTACATGAAAGCCGACCGCTGGCTGAAAAGAATGATACCAAGATGATACCTAAACCTGCAGGCATCATTCTGGTATAACCACTCAAAGTCGTGAATAGCGTACCTGAAGACAAAAAAATGGTTAACAATAAAGCACAGTAAACGGTAAAGTATAAAAAATTGCATGTATGTAGGCAATAGAATCATAGAGAACAAAACATAATAACACCCGATACCCAAAAAAAGTCTCTAATCACTTATTGCAGCAGCGCTATGTGTCAAGATAGTCAAAAACACATGAGGAGTGACATTAAAACTTTTAACAATAAAGGAGATCCAGGAAAGTTCAAGTAGCTGTGGTCTATTGTAGTGGAGAGCCTCTTTCACCAAGGAAAATCACCACGTGCAGGGGGTATTACCCCAATGGGATTGCACTCACCAAAAGATCAGCATACATAAGCCTTTATATTAAACGCTTCCTTTCTCCTTCATCAAACCACCAGATGTCAGTCATATTCTTAGGTAAAGCCGCATTACATAAGGGAGGAATAAAATAGCCAAATAGTGTAATATTGCTAAAACAATTTTTATTTAAACTTTTAAAATATTCCCCCTTTAGCTAACATGCGTACCAGATATATAAATAATACGAGCAATTGTTAAAGTGCACTGTGCCTGCTTATCCCGTCTCCCGGGTCCTCTGAAACGTTTACTGGATAGAAAACCAGCCTACTTCCTTCTTCCTTGTTCCCCTTGGGTACGTGGAATGCACGCGTCACTTCCGGTGAATTACGTCACTGACGCGTTTCGTCACTTCCAGACGTCGTCTGAGGGCGTAATTTACCATTTGAGTGGCCAGTATTTATGTAAGCGTCATCAGCGCCGACCAATCATGTCAACTCTGCTGACCGGACCACACCCCCCCATGTGATCTCGTTCTGAATACTGTCAGCAATGGGAGATTCAAAGTTAATCACATCATAAGCATAGCTGAATACTTGTGGTCACCGCAATCTTATCATCACTGGCTAAAACTGGAAGCTGACACCCTAGCTGTTACAGGAGTCACCATGTGTATTTGGCATGCGGATATGGTTCTTTATGTATACACATGTATCAAAACCTGATCACGGCTGGTGTGTCTATCTGGTGAGATGTGATTATATCTCATATGCAGCATAAATACAAATAAATTGTGTAAACATATATAAAATATCATACACAATACACGGGAAATGTTAAAAATTGCAGTACTACTAATGCTAATATCATGCTGCCATAAATATAAAATGTAAATCATGCTGCCAAAAAATTTAAATCTTATGCGGCAAATATAGAAACCAATATACTGGCAAAAATTATCTAAAATTAGAGTATAACCTACTTATGATTTAGAAAACAACTAATGGATGTATGGAATAATAGATATCAAATTTCCGTATAAAATTTCTTAAACTGTATAAAAATATAAAAAGTAAATAAAATATATATAAAAAGCACACCGAATGCAAAACCCAAAATATCACTTCAATAAAGACCCACTGTCTGAAACTAATCATTTAGAATACGTGTACACCGGTCAGTATTATATATCGTTACTAAAAGCCCCTAAAACTAGTTATGTATCACTGATAAAACAATTTATGTCGAGCTCAATATTGAGACCCTTGGGGGAGAGTACATCTACAGTATGGATCCACCTAGTCTCACGTTTAGATAGTTTGCGGATGCGATTCATACCTCTTCAGTGGGTTTGTAGATGCTCAACCCCCCAGAATTCCAGCCCTGTTGGGTCCCTGTTATGTTTCAACTTAAAATGTAATGAGACATTGTGGTCCTTATAGCCATTCTTAATGTTATTAATATGCTCAGAGATTCTAATTCGTAGCATTCTCTTCGTGCGGCCTATATAAATAAGGCCACAAGGGCATCTGAGAGCATAGACCACATAGGTGCTATTGCAAGTTATAAACTGTTTAACCACTTCAGCCCCGGAAGGTTTTACCCCCTTCCTGACCAGAGCACTTTTTACAATTCGGCACTGCGTCGCTTTAACTGCTAATTGCGCGGTCATGCAATGCTGTACCCAAACGAAATTTGCGTCCTTTTCTTCCCACAAATAGAGCTTTCTTTTGATGGTATTTGATCACCTCTGCCGTTTTTATTTTTTGCGCTATACACGGAAAAAGACCGAAAATTTTGAAAAAAAATGATATTTTCTACTTTTTGTTCTAAAAAAAATCCAATAAACTCAATTTTAGTCATACATTTAGGCCAAAATGTATTCGGCCACATGTCTTTGGTAAAAAAAATGTCAATAAGTGTATATTTATTGGTTTGCGCAAAAGTTATAGCGCCTACAAACTAGGGTACATTTTCTGGAATTTACACAGCCTTTAATTTATGACTGCCTATGTCGTTTCTTGAGGTGCTAAAATGGCAGGGCAGTACAAAACACCCACAAATGACCCCATTTTGGAAAGTAGACACCCCAAGGAATTTGCTGAGAGGCATGTTGAGCCCATTGAATATTCATTTTTTTTGTCCCAAGTGATTGAATAATGACAAAAAAAAAAAATTACAAAAAGTTGTCACTAAATGATATATTGCTCACACAGGCCATGGGCATATGTGGAATTGCACCCCAAAATACATTTAGCTGCTTCTCCTGAGTATGGGGATACCACATGTGTGGGACTTTTTGGAGCCTAGCCGCGTACGGGGCCCCGAAAACCAATCACTGCCTTCAGGATTTCTAAGGGCGTACATTTTTGATTTTACTCCTCACTACCTATCACAGTTTTGAAGGCCATAAAATGCCCAGGTGGCATAAAACCCCCCCCCAAATGACCCCATTTTGGAAAGTAGACACCCCAAGCTATTTGCTTTGAGGCATGTTGAGTCCATGGAATGTTTCATATTTTGACACAAGTCGCGGGAAAGTGACAATTTTTTTTTTTTTTTTTTGCACAAAGTTGTCACTAAATGATATATTGCTCACACATGCCATGGGCATATGTGGAATTGCACCCCAAAATACATTTAGCTGCTTCTCCTGAGTATGGGGATACCACATGTGTGGGACTTTTTGGGAGCCTAACCGCGTACGGGGCCCCGAAAACCAATCACTGCCTTCAGGATTTCTAAGGGCGTACATTTTTGATTTTACTCCTCACTACCTATCACAGTTTCGGAGGCCATGGAATGCCCAGGTGGCACAAACCCCCCCCCCAAATGACCCCATTTTGGAAAGTAGACACCCCAAGCTATTTGCTGAGAGGCATGGTGAGTATTTTGCAGCTCTCATTTGTTTTTGAAAATAAAGAAAGACGAGAAAATTTTCAAAACTTTGTGACAAAAAGTGAGGTCTGCAAAATACTCACTATACCTCTCATCAAATAGCTTGGGGTGTCTACTTTCCAAAATGGGGTCATTTGGGGGGGTTTTTTTGCCACCTGGGCATTCCATGGCCTCCGAAACTGTGATAGGCAGTGAAGAGTGAAATCAAAAATTTACGGCCTTAGAAAGCCTGAAGGCGGTGCTTGATTTTCGGGGTCCCGTACGCGGCTAGGCTCCCAAAAAGTCTCACACATGTGGTATCCCCGTACTCAGGAGAAGCAACAGAATGTATTTTGGGGTGTAATTTCACATATTCCCATAGCATGTTTGAGCAATATATCATTTAGTGACAACTTTGCGCAAAAAAAAATAAAAAAAATAAAAAATTGTCTCTTTCCCGCAACTTGTGTCACAATATAAAATATTCCATGGACTCGACATGCCTCTCAGCAAATAGCTTGGGGTGTCTACTTTCCAAAATGGGGTCATTTGGGGGGGGTTTGAACTGTCCTGGCATTTTATGCACAACATCTAGAAGCTTATGTCACACATCACCCACTCTTCTAACCACTTGAAGACAAAGCCCTTTCTGACACTTTTTGATTACATAAAAAAATATTTTTTTTTTTGCAAGAAAATTACTTTGAACCCCCAAACATTATATATTTTTTAAAGCAAATGCCCTACAGATTAAAATGGTGGGTGTTTCATTTTTTTTTTTCACACAGTATTTGCGCAGCGATTTTTCAAACGCATTTTTTGGGGAAAAAACACACTTTTTTACATTTTAATGCACTAAAACACACTATATTGCCCAAATGTTTGATGAAATAAAAAAGATGATCTTAGGCCGAGTACATGGATACCAAACATGACATGCTTTAAAATTGCGCACAAACGTGCAGTGGCGACAAACTAAATACATTTTTAAAAGCCTTTAAAATCCTTTACAGGTTACCACTTTAGATTTACAGAGGAGGTCTACTGCTAAAATTACTGCCCTCGATCTGACGTTCGCGGTGATACCTCACATGCATGGTGCAATTGCTGTTTACATTTGACGCCAGACCGACGCTTGCGTTCGCCTTAGCGCGAGAGCAGGGGGGACAGGGGTGCTTTTTTTTTTTTTTTTCTTTATTATTATTATTTTTTTATCTTATTTTTAAACTGTTCCTTTCATTTTTTTTTTTAAATCATTTTTATTGTTATCTCAGGGAATGTAAATATCCCCTATCATAGCAATAGGTAGTGACAGGTACTCTTTTTTGCAAAAATTGGGGTCTATTAGACCCTAGATTTCTCCTCTGCCCTCAAAGCATCTGACCACACCAAGATCGGTGTGATAAAATGCTTTTCCAATTTCCCAATGGCGCTGTTTACATCCGGCGAAATCTAAGTCATAAAATGCTCGTAGCTTCCGGTTTCTTAGGCCATAGAGATGTTTGGAGCCACTCTGGTCTCTGATCAGCTCTATGGTCAGCTGGCTGAATCACCGGCTGCATTTTCAGGTTCCCTGTTGAGACAGGAGAGCCAGAGAAAAACACGGAAGACGTTGGGGGGGGGGGGCATTCCCTCCCACTGCTTGTAAAAGCAGTCTAGAGGCTAATTAGCCGCTAGGATTGCTTTTACATGAAAGCCGACCGCTGGCTGAAAAGAATGATACCAAGATGATACCTAAACCTGCAGGCATCATTCTGGTATAACCACTCAAAGTCGTGAATGGCGTACCTGAAGACAAAAAAATGGTTAACAATAAAACACAGTAAACGGTAAAGTATAAAAAATTGCATACCTGGAAAAAAATACATGATAAAACATAATAACAATAAAACATTGCAGAATAGAATACAGTAAAAAAGGGCAGAACAATAGAGAGAATAGAGAGAGAGAACAATAAAACGACAACTATTTTTTTTTTTTTTTATATTTTTGTATGTGTTTTTTTTTTTACACTTTTTTTTGTAACTGTAACTTTTATAACTGTAACCGGTTCCAGGTTCGGGTCTCTCAAAATGCAATGGCATCTTGGGAGACCCTGTGAAAGTGTGCCTAGTCAGGAGAGCCCGGAACAGCAGCATGCAATGCCTAGGTGCAGGGCGTGCATGACTTTGGGAGCAGTAGGGTTAACCAAGCTGGTAGGAGGGGTTGGAGATAGCCGAGGGGGAGGTATTAAGGTATGCCTTAAATTGGTAATCCCGCCCTGGGGGAGTAACAGTAGAGTGGAGGAAAGTTCAGAGCAGCATGGCAGAGATGGAGGAACTGATGGAGCAGCTGAAGGCAGAAGCGGCATTGAGAGGGGCGGCCTGGCTACAGGAGACGATTGCGGAGGCCATCCAGAGAGCGGGGCCTGCTCCGAGCGGGGGTGAGATCAGCACCAGCAGGGCGCGGCGGTCACGGCCACCCGGTTCTCCCCTGAGCAGCGGAAGTCGGATCAGCGGCAGCCTAGGGGTCCGGTCGGACTCCCGGTGGGCCCGCCGGCGAAGCGGATGGCGGGAGAAGCAAGCGGAGAAGCGAGGGGGTCCTCAGCACAGCGGACCGGGAGAAGAGAGGCCCATGGAGCAGCAGTGCGGCCTAGAACGAGAGCGGAGGCGAGCGCAAGCCCCGCCCCCAGAAGAAGTGTAGAGGAGGCACAGAGAAGAGCACATGGAGGGATGCCTGGGCCTGCAGTTTCCGTGGCAGGGGATCACAGGAGGAGCGATCGGGGTCGGCCTGTTAGGGCAGCTAACCCGAGCAAGAGCAGGCCTGTGGTGCAGAACGCCGGCTCAGGTACTATATTGCTAGAAAAATGGAAGAAGGCGTGTCCGCATCAATGGTTAACAAGAGGGTAGCTGGTTTAGCGTTTCTTTTTAAGTTACAAGGTAGGCCAGATTGTACAAAGGATTTTTGGATACGGCAGGCAATGAAGGGTTATAGGAAGTCGATGTCTCGACGGGATGCTAGGAGGCCAGTGACGTTTGAAATCCTGCAGGGGATAGTAAATCAGTTGTTTCATGTGTGTACGTCCAGTTATGAAGTTGTGTTGTTTACGGCGGCCTTTGTATTGGCATTTTTTGGGGCATTTCGGATAGGGGAACTGGTCAGCCCTTCTAAGAAAACACCAGGGGGGTTGATGTATCAGGAGATGTCATGGGGTGATGAGGGTTTGAAGTTGTGGTTACGGCACTCAAAGACTGATCAACTGGGTAGAGGGAGAAGGGTTGAGGTGTATAAAATTGTGGGATCACAATTATGCCCGGTAAAAGCGGTTGGGGAATTTTTGAAGGTCCGTCCAGCGGTAATGGGCCCCTTATTGCTGCATAAAGGGGGCGAGTTCCTGTCTAGATTTCAGTTTGTCACGGTTTTTAATAAATGTATTAGGGGGTTGGGGCTGGAAGAGAAGGGTTTTTCGTCCCACTCCTTTAGGATTGGGGCCGCTACGGAGGCAGCCAGAAATGGTATGGACGTGGAAGCAGTTAAGCGAATTGGGAGGTGGGAATCTAATAGGTTCCGATCATACGTGCGCCCCCATATGGTGGTAAACTTGTAGGAGGCTATATGGGCTTGCGGTTTTGGTAATTGGGGGGGGGGGTAGCAAGTGAATGTGGAACAAAACCAGGGGCTTACAGTATGGTGTTTTCTTTTGTGTTCTTCTATTTTCAGATGCGGTGCCGGGGATGGTATGGATTATGGGCCATTCCTATGTGGCCTGGGGGGCACGGAGAGGGGACGCCCGCAAGGAGGGTAGGCAATTGGGTTTTAGCAAACGGGAGGCCTGTGTTAAGTGGTTGGGGATCCCGGGCATGTTGTGGGGTAGATTGGTGTCAGAAGTGCATCGCTTTGCACGAAGGGACAGTCCCCCGGATGTATTAGTCATCCATGTAGGAGGCAACGATTTGGGCATAAGAGCCATGGTGGATATCTTGCGCGACATCAAACTCGATGTCGAGCGGTTAAAGGAAGCCTTCCCTAACATGATCATTGTCTGGTCTGACATGGTGGCTAGGATGTCATGGAGAATGGCCAGGTGGGTAGAGGGTGTGAATAGGGCCCGTAAGAAAATAAATAGGGCAGTGAGTAAGTTTGTGGTAAATAATGGGGGTGTGGCGGTTAGGCACCTTGAGCTAGAGTTTGAGACGTGGAGGTATCTGAGAGCGGATGGAGTTCACTTGAACGAAGTTGGTATAGACTTGTGGGCATTAGGCCTACAAGACGGCATACAGAGAGCACTCCGGGTGTGGAGGGGCACCCACGATTAAGGTGTTATTCCTGGGTGCTGTGGCGGGCGTTGGTCTGTGCAAAAGAAGGAAAATGACTAAAGTAAGAGTTGGTTTGGGAGATAAAGTTGATATGGGTCCTTATGGTGGTTCCCGGTTAACGGAGGTTAGCCGGGAAGTGATAATGGGGCACTGCGGTCATTGGTTAGTCTCTGTGCCAGCTTGTCGGCTTGAGGCCTATGGTATATATTTGATGGGGCCGCAGTGCAAGTGTGTTATGGACATGTTTTGATTATTAAGAGATTGCGCAGACCAACGCTTGAGATATTCAGTTGCACTTAATGTTAATATGTTTATATTTATAATTAAAAGATTTATTTGTTTAAATAAAGTAGGCTGCTAAGGCCTTTTATTACTCCAATCTTGGTGTGGTCTTAGTTATTGGGGTAATGGGGAAAAGATAGGGGTAAAAGGGTATGTTTAAGCATATCTGTTATCCAACAGTCATGTGCAATGCTGTACCCTTCGCTAATACTCAACTAGTGCATGGTAGCGTTCAAAACATTCACCAATGCAAAGACCAGGATTGTCAGGACAGGAGGGACAATAATAGCGGGTGTCACGCCTATATCCGCGCTTGCTGCAGACATGACATCTTTTTTGGGGGGGGGTTCGTCGGGTAGGGGTACTCGGGAGGACATAAAGAAAATGCCTCTCATGCAGCCGACTGCATTTGGTTGGGGATGTGAATGGGGGAAGTACGGGTGCTGCAGAAGCGGTGGGTTCCCAATTAGGATTGGCGAATGCAGCAGGAAGGGCATTATGGGCACGACGGGCCTGTGTTTGTCTTTTTGGTGGCAGCGGGACACTACTTGTGCTTGCCACCTCACCAGCTTGAACTGCACTTATGGGACTCGCCACGTCACCAAGTGTTACTGCAGTGCTGGTTTGACTACGACCGGGGTGTACTAGGCCACTGGCGCTTGCCAGTTCACCAAAACGCTACCAAAAAAACTGTTAGCGATCGCAGGGATCAGGCCTGACTCTGCGAACACTGCAGTTATGCGTTTAGTGTTTTGTAAGTGTCAGTGATCGATCGATACTGCACTTGGGTGGGCTGGGCTAGGCCGGGCGGAGGGGCAAAACGCAGGTGCTAGCAGGTATCTGGGCTGATCCTGCTTACACTGCGTTCTTGGGAACCCTAAACTGCTGGGGATGCTAGTATAGATCTGATCGGATCAGATATTGATGCGTTCAGATACTATACCACTAAGGGAGGCGTATGCTGTGTGCGTGGGTGTTAGCGGTACTGGCGCTAATCTAACGCTGCCTGGGGCGACGCATATCACCGTCAGGCGATCAGGGGGCTAAACCTTTATTCGGTAATAAACGGCGGGTGCCCTGACACTATAAAAAATAAACGAACTAACCAGCGTCACCCGTAACGGTTATACGGTGATCAGTGTTGAAAGGGTTAACTAGGGGGCAATCAAGGGGTTAAAACATTTATAAGATAGTATATGGGGGTCCCTGTCGCTATAAAACGCTGACGGCGAACCTAAATATTTACGTCCCTAACTAGCGTCACCAGTGACACTAATACAGCAATCAGAAAAATGATCGCTTAGTGACACTGGCGACAGGGGGTGATCAAGGGGTTAAAACTTTATTAGGGGGGGTTAGGGGGGTACCCTAGACCTACAGGGGGCTAATACTCACTGCCCTAACACACTAACTGTCACAAACTGACACCATGCAGTAATCAGAAAAAAAAAAAAAACACTGCTTGGTGTCAGTGTGACAGGGAGGGGGGGAGGGGTGATTGGGGGGCGATCGGGGGGGGGGGGTTCGGGGGTGTAATGTATGCCTGGCATGTTCTACTGAAGGTGTATGTGTTGTGTAACTCACAGTGAAGTCTTCTCTTCTCGGCGCCAGAACGGAAACTGCCGAGCCAAGGAGAGATGACATCACATCCTCTGCCTGTGTGTACTACACACAGGCAGGGGAGGATTCCCATTGGCTGGGAGCGATTGCGAGGGGGGGGCCACGATCGGATGGCCTCCCCCTCATCACTGAACGCTCCCAGACCAACGGTGACCGCCTCGGGCACCGGGGGGGGGTCCGATCGGACCCCCCGCCCGCGGGAAGGCAATCACGTGCCAGGTACGTGATTTTGCCTGCCCGTGCTATTCTGCTGACGTATATCAGCGTGAGGCGGTCGTCAAGTGGTTAAGCCTGCCATGGCCATCACAGTGGTGGCACGTAACATGGAGCACTGGCTAACACATATAAAAGCTCATATTGAAGCTGGGACTGCTAAGGAGATGATTCTCTCCTCCTTCCCAATGCTCTTGAAGGGGATTGCATACATTGCTGACGCTTCAGCAGAATCAGTCCGCATGTCTGCTAGATCCTCTGCCTTGGCCAACTCAGCCAGGCGAGCCCTTTGGTTAAAGACCTGGCAGGGGGACAATGCTTCAAAACTCAAGCTTTGCGGAGTCCCTTTCACAGGGGACTTGCTGTTCGGTCCAGATCTGGAGGCAGTTCTTGATCGAACGGCCGATAAAAAGAAGGCCTTCCCCTTGAAGAAAAAGTTGGGAGAACAGCCTAAAAAGAAAGACTCGCTCAAAAAGGAAGTCTAATTTTCCAAGAGCAGAGTCTCAGAAAAAAGTCTGGACCAACAAGGACAGAGGGCACGGGGGAGCGATTTTTCGCCCTCCTGAACAGCCCCAAAAGCCCCAATGACAGGTTTACCCCGGTGGGAGGAACACTGGGGGCCTTCCTCCCACAGTGGGAGTCAGTTACTTCCAATCAATTTATTTTAGGGATCATAAGGAGATTGGCGGTTCACCTGTAAGGGGAATTAAACCAGAGAGCAGACTTCCTCAGCCGGAGGAAGTTCAGGGAAAGCGATTGGGTCCTCAATCAAGTCATCTACAAGATGATTATCGAGAAATGGGGGATCCCATGTGTGGACCTTTTCGCTTCAGGTCAAGACACGAAGGCCCCCCTCTGTTTCTCCTTGAACCGCTGGGACGGGGTGATAGGGGTGGACGCTCTGTCTCAGAGCTGGCATTTTGCCAAATGCTATGCCTTCCCCCCTCCGGTTCTGTTGCCTGCGGTCTTGGAAAATTCCAGTTAGAGGACACGAGTCTGATCTTGATAGCTCCACACTGGCCCAGGAGGCCATGGTTCTCGGTCCTAAGGAAACTGGCGGTGGAACCACCCTGGATTCTATCGGTCAGGGAGGATCTACTCTATCAAGGCCCAGTCTGCTGCCCTCAGGTGGAGAGGTGGAATACAGAGTGGGGCAGATAAGGGGTTGGCACTTAGTACCCTTAAAAGTCAGGTGTCGGCTTTAAGTGTATTCCTTGAACAACAGCTAGCAGTGAATCCCTGGATATCCAGGTTTTTCAGAGCTTTAAGAAGGCAGAGACCAGTCAGCTCTCGCCCCTTTCCGGTATGGGATTTATCCTTAGTACTACAGGCTCTCACAGAAGGTCCTTTTGAACCTATTGAGTCTTGTATGGTGAAGTTTCTAAACCTCAAGACGGTTTTCTTAGTAGCCATCACTACTGCAAGGAGGGTCAGTGAGCTACAAGCCCTCTCTAGGAGGGCACCTTTCTTTTAAATTTTTCCGGATAGGATTATTTTTAAAACCGATCCGGCCTTTTTTCCAAGGGTGGTTTCGGAATTTCATAGAAGCCAGGAAATTTGTTTACCCACCTTTTGCTCAAATCCTGTGAAGGAACAGGAACAGGTCTTCCACAAGTTAGATGTCAGAAGATGTGCATTAAGGTACCTGGAGGTTACGGAGCAGTTTAAGAAATCCGACTCCTTTTTTGTTTCTTTTTCAGGGGCAAGGATGGGTTCCAAAGCCTCTAGACACACTATAGCCAGATGGCTAAGATTGGCTATTGGTCAGGCCAATATAGCAAAGGGGGTGGAAATCCCGGAAGGTATTAGGGCTCATTCCACTAGGGCTATGGCAACGTCACAAGCAGAGTGGGCTGGTGCTACACCCGATCAGATCTGCAGAGCAGCAACGTGGTCAAGTTTTAAGACTTTCGTTAAGCACTACAGACTGGACCTATTGTCTGCCCAGGACCAGGCTTTTGGGCGAAAGGTTCTGCAGGCAGTAGTCCCACCCTAGGGTAAGTGCTCGCTTATCCTCTCAAGTGTGCTGTCCTGAAAGACGAAAGAGGGAAAATCAAAGTTACTTACCGGTAACGTTTTTTCCAGGAGTCTTTCAGGACAGCACCGGTACCCACCCAGATATTGTCTTGCCACTAGGACGTGAGAGCATCAGGAATATAAATGTTATGATGTGTTCTTATGTCTCCCTAGAATGTCCGGAGGTTCTCGTGCAAAAACTGACGGGCCAAAGGGAAGGAGCGACTTAAAAGTCTGGTGGAGGCGGTGTTTCCTAAGAGGGGAGGAGCCGAGGTCTCTCAAGTGTGCTGTCCTGAAAGACTCCTGGAAAAAACGTTACCGGTAAGTAACTTCGATTTTCCCACAAATAGAGCTTTCTTTTGGTGGTATTTGATCACTTCTGCGGTTTTTATTTTTTGCGCTATAAACAAAAAAAGAGCGACAATTTTGAAAAAAAAAACATTATTTTTTACTTTTTGCTATAATAAATATCCCCCAAAAATATATATATAAAAAAAAAATGTTCCTCAATTTAGGCTGATACGTATTCTTCTACATATTTTTAATAAAAAAAATCGCAATAAGCGATTATTGATCGGTTTGCGCAAAAGTTATAGCGTTTACAAAATAGGGGATAGTTTTATGGCATTTTTACTAATATTTTTTTTTTTTTTAACCACTTGCTGACCGGGCCATAGCCGAAAGACGGCTGCAGCGCGGTCGGCTAGTTCTGGGTGGACGTCCATGGACGTCATCCCAGAATCCTGCTCTCGCGCGCCCCCTGGGGCGCGCACCCGAGAACTTCCGTGACCTGGACCCGGCGCATCACGGATCACGGTGATCGCGGCCGTTTACCATGTGATCGCTCCGTCAAATGACGGAGCGATCATATGTCAACAAACCGATCGGTACAGTGCGAGAGGAGAGGGGGAGGGATCGGATGGCAGCGCCGCTGTGGGCTGCATGTGTAGTGCCCACAGCGGTGCTCAGTGACAATTAGTCACATCCATCCATCCCTCCATGCTCAGCCATCCCTGCAATACTCTGCATTATACCCAGTGTAACCTGGGGGACAGGTAGCAGGTACAAAGCTCCCTGGGATGAGCAGTCTTTCAGGCACAGATACCAAATCCAGTGGAATAGTGACAAACAGTGCGGTGTTTATTTGTGATATATACAAGTCTATTTACAGGTGCTGTACAGTGTTCCAAAAGAAACAAAATAGGAACAAAAATAGCCAAAACAAAACCTAGCCGTGTCTCGGCACTAACTAAACAATATTTACAGATCCTAACTACTAAGCTGAGCAAGCCTACAGCTTGTCAGCTTCCACATACCTTTTTGCACTCTTACACAGAAGTTCTCTGAGTATCCCAGGCCAAGAGCAAGGGCTGTCTTGCTCAGGTGAGCTTAAATTAGCCTGGGGGAGAGGACCAAGACCTGAACTGGACCATGGATCAGAGATCCCTGAACCTGTATGAGAGGAGCCTGGGAGATGTATAAACCCCGAACAGGACTTTTCCTGGCTCTCTCTGGGACGCTCTGCTACATATCCTCCCCCCTTGTTTCAACCCCAGGGTTGGAACACCGGTAGCCCAACAGGAGTGAACACGGGACAGGGCATCTACATTCCCCATCTCAACACCTGGCCTGTGTTTTACAGTGAATGAGTAATCCTGTAGAGCCAAAAACCACCGGTTCACCCGTCTATTAGTCTCCTTCTTTTGGGCCATCCATTTCAGAGGAGCATGGTCAGTTATTAACTCAAACTGGCGTCCTAACAAATAGTACCTGAGTGCGTCCACGGCCCACTTTATGGCTAAACACTCCTTTTCAATGACTGCATACCTTTGCTCATGGTCATTGAGTTTTCTGCTTAGGTACACCACAGGGTGTTCTTCCCCATTGTGTACCTGTGATAGTACTGCCCCGATACCAACATCAGACGCATCCGTCTGAACCAAAAAATCTTTGGAGAAATCGGGGGAGTACAGTATTGGTTGTGCACAAAGAGCCTTCTTCAGGACTTGGAAAGATTCCTCTGCTACTGAGGACCATTTCACCATTACCGAGTCTTTCGCTTTCGTAAGGTCTGTCAGTGGGGCAGCTATAGTTGCAAAATTTGGGATAAATCTTCTATAATACCCCGCAATGCCAAGAAAGGCCCTGACCTGCTTCTTGTTTGCAGGACGTGGCCATTCCTGGATGGCTTCTATTTTATTCACTTGAGGTTTTATGACACCACGCCCAATAGTGTAGCCCAAATACTTGGCTTCGTCTAGACCAATGGCACATTTTTTTGGATTTGCTGTAAAACCTTCTTTGAAGAGGGAATTGAGGACAGCCTGGACACGGGGCAAGTGAGACTCCCAGTCAGTGCTATGTACCACTATGTCATCTAGATATGCTGCTGCATATTGTCGGTGGGGTCTTAGAGTCCTGTCCATGGCCCTCTGAAATGTGGCGGGGGCATTTTGCAACCCAAAAGGCATTTTTTTATATTGAAAGGAACCCTCCGGGGTCACAAATGCAGTCTTCTCTTTGGCGCTACCAGTCAGGGGTATTTGCCAATAACCTTTTGTCAAGTCCAAAGTGGTCAGATAGCGAGCCTTGCCAAGTCGGTCTATAAGTTCGTCCACTCTGGGCATTGGGTACGTGTCAAACTTTGTCACTGCATTAAGCTTCCTGAAGTCATTACAGAACCTCCAAGTGCCATCCGGTTTTGGGACTAACACGATGGGGCTAGACCAGTCACTATTGGATTCCTCAATGACATCTAGCTCCAACATTCTTTTAACTTCCTCGCTGATGTCCTTTCTCCTCGCTTCAGGAATTCGGTATGGTTTGAGCTTGACACGGACCCCAGGTTCAGTAACAATATCATGCTGAACTGCTGAAGTCGTGCCAGGTAACTCTGAAAATTTCTCTCTATTTCTTATCAGGAATTCTCTAGTTTCCTGCTTTTGAGAATATGACAGGGTGTCTGGAATCGTGACCTCAGGGATCAGAGGGGACTCAGTACCCTTAGGCGTTACCGGGAGGGACCTCGCAGTTAACGCCAGTCTATCCTTCCAGGGCTTTAACAGGTTTATGTGGTAAATCTGTTCGGGCTTCCTTTTTCCTGGTTGATATATTTTGTAATTGACCTCCCCAACTCTTTCAATTACTTCAAAGGGACCCTGCCACTTAGCCAGGAACTTGCTCTCAACAGTGGGAACTAACACCAGGACCCTATCACCAGTTGAGAAAACACGGAGTTGGGCCCCCCTATTGTATATCCTCTGTTGAGCTGTTTGGGCCTGCAGTAAGTGTTCTTTTACCATCGGCATGATTGCTGCAATCCTGTCCTGCATTTGAGCGATATGCTCAATGACACTTTTATGGGGTGTCTGCTCCCCCTCCCAAGTTTCTTTGGCTATGTCCAAGAGTCCCCGAGGGTGTCTCCCATAAAGCAACTCAAAGGGAGAGTACCCTGTGGAGGACTGGGGAACCTCCCTGATGGCAAACATCAAGTATGGTATCAGGAAGTCCCAGTTTTTCCCATCCTTGTCAACAACCTTTTTTAACATGCTCTTTAATGTTTTATTGAAGCGTTCCACCAAGCCATCCGTTTGAGGATGGTACACTGAGGTTCGCAATTGCGTCACCTTAAATAACTTGCACAGCTCTCTAGTTATTCGTGACATAAATGGGGTGCCCTGGTCTGTAAGGACTTCTTTAGGGATTCCAACACGACTGAACACCATAAACAGCTCTTTGGCAATGTTTTTAGCAGACGCGGTGCGTAAGGGAATGGCCTCTGGGTAACGGGTAGCATAATCCATGATTACGAGGATATGCTGATGACCTCGGGCAGACTTGGGGAGTGGACCCACAAGGTCCACGGCAATCCTCTCAAAGGGCACTTCAATAATGGGCAAGGGCACTAAAGGACTTCGGAAGTGTTGTAGTGGGGCTGACATCTGACACACAGGACAGGATTGACAATAATTCTCAATATCCTTCTGTATTCCGGGCCAATAAAACCTGCGCAACACCCTTTCCGTAGTTTTCTCAACCCCTAAATGACCTCCTAGCAAGTGCCCATGGGCAAGTTCCAACACCACCCGTCTGTATGGCTTAGGGACCACCAACTGTTCAACCACTTCATCATTTTTTTTACATACACGATACATTAAATCCTCATTGCTGCTAAAATAAGGAAAACAGAGCCTGTCCCCTGATTCGACAGGTACATCATTAATCACCATTACATTTTCCCAGGCCCTGGCAAGGGTTGGGTCTTTTCTCTGCTCGGTACCAAAATTTTCCTTGTGTACATTAAGGTCAGCAAACTCCAACGTAGGCTCAGATTCAGCAGATGGCTGTCCAGCTCCACTGGTTGTGGGGACCTCCTCAGGCTCCTCCAGCTCTCCTGCCATAACTGAGAAAGGAAAACCTGGGGAGCCCTGAGAAGAGTCCCCTGAACCCATATTGTCAGTAGCGGCCAGGAGTTCTGGCTCTGTCACTGAGTCAGCTACTGCGACCGGGTCGGGACGATCCCACAGTTCCCAAAACTTAGGGAAGTCCCTACCAATGATGGCCTCGTGCACCAAGTGGGGCACAAGTCCGACCGGATGGGTCACCGTACCTAAGCCAGTTTTAAACTGAACAGTGGCTATAGGATACTCGCGGGTATCCCCATGTACACAGATCACAGCAACTTTTTTAGCATGCAAATTCACAGTGTCAACCATCTCAGCTGTAACCAAAGTCACTAGACTTCCAGAGTCTAGCAAGGCCGTAATAGGCTTATTATTAACAGTCATTTGGCACATGTGTTTTCCCATACTTGGTGCTGCAGCGCATGAAACAGCAGCAAACATAGACTGCCTTCTAATAGACAGATCGCACTGCATTGGTTCATCGGTCAATGGACAGTTTGCTGCAACATGTCCCAGTTCTTGGCAACGAAAACACCTGATGTTTCCCCAGTTTGGTTTGCTGACAGGCAGTAGCTTCCCTTGTTTGGGACGCCAAACTTCAGTCCTGGCACCAAAAATCCTCCCCCCTATTTCCTTGCCATGCTTACCACTCACTTCCCCTGGAACAGTCTTACCGGTTGCCTGGGGAGACCGTGACTTTGGGCGGAAAGTCCGTGCGGCTGTAGGGGTGGTGACCAGGTTCTCTGCAGCAAAGTACCTTTCAACAAGTTCCACGAGGTTGTCCGCCGAGTTGGGGTCTCCTTGACTCACCCACTTCTGCAGGGGAACTGGTAGTGACCTCAGGAACTGGTCCATGACCACACGCTCCACTATTTGTGGCCCAGACAAGGACTCCGGCTGTAGCCATTTTCTCACCAAGTGAATTAGGTCGAACATCTGCGATCTTGGGGCCTCTCGTCTTGGAAGAACCAGCTGTGGACCCGCTGTGCTCGAACTGCCAGGGTGACACCAAGTCGCGCCAGGATTTCCCGCTTGACCTTTTCATAGTCTCCTGCTTCTGCTGACTCCAAATCATAGTAGGCCTTCTGCGATTCTCCAGACAGCAAGGGGGCGACCAGTCCTGCCCACTGGGTTTTGGGCCAACCTTCCCTCTCAGCGGTCCGTTCAAAGGTTAAGATAAAGGCCTCTGGATCATCATCTGCAGTCATCTTGGAAAGAAAGCGACCCACATGGATAGCTGAGGGCTTGTCTCCAACAACATTAACTTTAGCAGGTGACCACTGTGCTAGCGTCTCCACAACCGCAGCCAAGGTTTTCCTATCCTCTTTTGCATCAGTGGCTAGCTGTTCAAACAGCCTCTGCGATAGCTCCTGTACAGCACCAATCTGTTGGCACAGCGCCTTGGTTTGCTCCTGTGCGATAGCGTTTGTTTGTTGCTGTGCAGCATTGGATTGTTGCTGTGCAGCATTGGATATCACCAATTGTTTTAGGATTTCCTCCATGTTTAGTCACTCTAGGTACTGGCCTTTTAAGTAGTAACTTACTACAGCTGCCCGCATTCTCCACCATATGTAACCTGGGGGACAGGTAGCAGGTACAAAGCTCCCTGGGATGAACAGTCTTTCAGGCACAGATACCAAATCCAGTGGAATAGTGACAAACAGTGCGGTGTTTATTTGTGATATATACAAGTCTATTTACAGGTGCTGTACAGTGTTCCAAAAGAAACAAAATAGGAACAAAAATAGCCAAAACAAAACCTAGCCGTGTCTCGGCACTAACTAAACAATATTTACAGATCCTAACTACTAAGCTGAGCAAGCCTACAGCTTGTCAGTTTCCACATACCTTTTTGCACTCTTACACAGAAGTTCTCTGAGTATCCCAGGCCAAGAGCAAGGGCTGTCTTGCTCAGGTGAGCTTAAATTAGCCTGGGGGAGAGGACCAAGACCTGAACTGGACCATGGATCAGAGATCCCTGAACCTGTATGAGAGGAGCCTGGGAGATGTATAAACCCCGAACAGGACTTTTCCTGGCTCTCTCTGGGACGCTCTGCTACACCAGCAATACTCTGCATTATACCCTGCAATACTCTGCATTATACCCTGCAATACTCTGCATTATACCCTGCAATACTCTGCATTATACCCTGCAATACTCTGCAATATACCCTGCAATACTCTGCAATATACCCTGCAATACCCTGCAATATACCCGGCACTACTCTGCAATATACCCGGCACTACTCTGCAATATACCCGGCACTACTCTGCAATATACCCAGCAATACTCTGCAATATACCCGGCAATACTCTGCAATATACCCGGCAATACCCTGCAATACTCTGCAATATACCCGGCAATACTCTGCAATATACCCGGCAATACCCGGCAATACTCTGCAATATACCCTGCTATACCCAGCAATACTCTGCAATATACCCAGCAATACTCTGCAATATACCCAGCAATACTCTGCAATACCCCGCAATACTCTGCAATACCCCGCAATACTCTGCAATACTCCGCAATTTTTAACCAGTTCCCGCCCACCGTCATATGACGTCCTTGACTTTGAGCGGGGATATCTGAATGATGCCTGCAGCTACAGGTATCATTCAGATATCAGCTTTTTCAGCCGGCGATTTCCTACACCATAAGAATGATCATAGCGGCTGTTACACTGCTTGATCGTTCTTATGGGAGGCGAGAGTGGACGCCCCCCTTCCCGCCACCCTCCGGTGCTTCTACCGACTCACTGCTACGATCAAAGCCAGGATCGTTTCTTTTTTTATTTTTATTTCAGGCTTCCCAGCCTAGAGGTGAGATGTGGGGTCTTATTGGCCCCCATATCTCACTGTAAAGAGGACCTGTCATGCCATATTCCTATTACAAGGATGTTTACATTCCTTGTAATAGAAATAAAAGTGATCAAAAAATTTTTTTGGGGGAAAAAAGTGTCAAACTAAAATAAATAAAGTAAAATGAACAATAAAAAAAAATAAAAATTTTTTAAAGCGCCCTGTCCGTGTGCTTGCATGCAGAAGCGAACACATACGTAAGTCCCGCCCACATATGAAAACGGTGTTCAAACCACACATGTGAGGTATCACTGTGAACGTTGGAGCGAGAGCAATAATTTTGGCCCTAGACCTCCTCTGTAACTCAAAACATGTAACCAGCAAAACATTTTAAAGCGTCACCTATGGAGACTTTTAAGTAGCGAAGTTTGGCACCATTCCACGAGTGTGTGCAATTTTGAAGGGTGACATGTTAGGTATCTATTTACTCGGCGTAACTTCATCTTTCACATTATGCAAAAACATTGGGCTAACTTTACTGTTTTGTTTTTTTTTAAAGCACAAAACTGTTTTTTTTCCCAAAAAAATGCGTTCGAAAAATTGCTGCGCAAATACTGTGCGAGATAAAAAGTTGCAACAACCGCCATTGTATTCTCTAGGGTCTTTGCTAAAAAAAATATATATAATGTTTTGGGGTTCTATGTAATTTTCTAGCAAATAAATTATTATTTTTACATGTAGGAGAGAAATATAAGAATTGGCCTGGGTGCTCCAGAACGCCTGGAGGTGCTCCCCGCATGTTGGGCCTCTGTATGTGGCCACGCTGTGTAAAAGTCTCACACATGTGGTATCGCCATACTCGGGAGTAATAGCAGAATGTGTTTTGGGGTGTAATTTGTTGTATGCATATGCTGTGTGTGAGAAATAACCTTCTAATATGACAATTTTGTGAAAAAAAAAAAAGAAAAAAAAAATCTTGATTTTGCAAAGAATTGTGGGAAAAGATGACAATTTCAAAAAAACTCACCATGCATCTTTTCAAATACCTTGGAATGTCTTCTTTTCAAAAAGGTGTCATTTGGGGGGTATTTGTACTTTTCTGGCATATTAGGGTCTCAAGAAATTAGATAGGCCGTCAGTACTTCAGGTGTGATCAATTTTCAGATATTGGCACCATAGCTTTTGGACTCTAACATTCACAAAGACCAAATAATAAAAACCAAGTTGTACTTATTTTTACCAAAGATATGTAGCAGTATAAATTTTGGCCAAAATTTACGAAGAAAAATTACCAATTTGCTAAATTTTATAACAGAAACAAAGAAAAAAAAATTTTTTTTACCAAATTTTCAGTCTTTTTTCTTTTATAGCGCAAAAAATTAAAAACCCAACGGTGATTAAATACCACCAAAAGAAATCTCTATTTGTGTGAAAAAAAAGGACAAATCTTTCATATGGGTACAGTGTTGTATGACTGAGTAATTGTCATTCAAAGTGTGAGAGCACCGAAAGCTGAAAATTGGTCTGGTTAGGAAGGGGGTTTAAGTGCCCAGTGGTCAAGTGGCTAAATGGCTGCAATCAGTGATCTTTATTGTGACTGCGACATTATGGCGGACACATCGGACATTTTTGACACATTTTTGGGACCATTTCATTTATACAGCAATCAGTGCTATACAAATTCACTGATTCCTGTGTAAATGACACTGGCAGTGAAGGGGTTAACCACTAGGTGGCAGTGTAGGGGTTAAGTGTGTCCTAGGGGCGTGTTTCTAACTGTGGGGGGCATGGCTGTGTGTGACACGTCACTGATCTCTGCTCCGATAAGAGGGAGCAGAGATCAGTGACACTGTCATTAGGCAGAACGGGGAGATGCTTGTTTACATTAGCATCTCTCCGTTCTTCCTCCCCGTGAGGCGATCACGGGTATCCCCGCGGCGATTGAGTCCGCGGGACCCGCGACCCGACTCACGGAGCTTGTCGTGGGTGTGCGCGCGCCTCTTAAAGGGGAACACACAGGTACGTAAATTTTGCCTCTACGAGCCCTTCTGCCGCAGTGTATCTGCGTGAGGCGGTCGGCAAGCGGTTAAGGTATGCTGTACGGGGGGCCCCCAGTGATTTTTAACAGCCCTGGACACGTATTCACTATGTCCTGTGAGTAGCACTGCTATGTCACACATTTCACAAAGCCTGTCTTCTGATCTACAGAGGTGCTGAGAGGAGGAGCTTCAGGAAGCGGAGTAAGTACAGGAATCACTGCTTGTAAGCAGCAAGGTACCATGGGATATGTAGTCCTTGAAAGTAAACGGAGGAGAAGCTTAATTTAATTCTTCTCCCAGTCTCGTGGATTGCTAAAGTCTACTATATACATATAACTCCCAACCATCCCGGCTTCGACTGGACCATCCCGGGGCTCGCGCGACTGTCCCGGGGCTCGCCTGCCCGCTGTACATCCCGTACGAGTAGGGAGGAGGAGGTAGGCCAGGTCTGCCCCACCTCCTCCCGATGTGCCCGCCCACAACCCCCACATGCAGCCAATCTGTGCCTAGGAAGGTAGTGTGGGGGCGGGAGATTTCAAAGCAGCCAGTGCTCCTGTCCTGAGCCTCTGAAGACAATGCAGCCTAGGGTAAGTGAACTCTCCCCTCTCTCTCCCTTCTATGTGCCATAGTCTTCCTGCCTTCCATGTCCCATAGTGATCCTTCCTGTCTTCCATGTGCCACAGTGATCCTGCCTTCCATGTACCATAGTGACCCTTCCTGTATTCCTTCCTTCCATGTGCCTTAGTGGTCCTTCCTTCCATGTGCCTTAGTGGTCCTTCCTTCCATGTGCCTTAGTGGTCCTTCCTTCCATGTGCCATAGTGGTCCTTCCTTCCTGCCTTCCAGGTGCCATAGTGATCCTTTCTGCCTTCCAGACTAAGACTGGAATGGAATTTAAAGTTCATGGGCATGTAAAGGCAGGCGTCCCAATACTTTTAACAATATAGTGTGTATAACCCCAACACATTGATCTCCCTGCAGGCACAGTGAAATAAAAGTGCGTAAGCGCTTCCCTTATGGCAGAGCCGGTAAGAGGGAGATCTTTTGCATCTTCCTGCTGCCACGCAGAATAATAATGCTAATGCACATGGGGTGATTAGGGTGTGCCCAGGCACAACTGGCACACCCTGTGTGCACGCCTATGCCCTGATCTCCGGTCAGCAGTTAATCAACACGTCAGGTTACCTTCCAGTGCCAAGTACCTGGTGTGCCAGATTTGGGTGGAGAGCTCTGATTTGGAGAGCCATGCAAAGATGGCACTTGGTGAAAAAGGGAGTTCTTCTGCCCATATGTGCTTTGAGGCACACGGCGGTTTATTGTAATAGGGTTGTTGCAGTTTAAGTTTAGGGCTTCTAAAAATAATGGTGTCCTCAGAGCCAGGTATAGAGTCTGTCCATTTATTGGGAGGCAGATGTTTTATTGATGAAGGCACGTGTGCTCTTTGTACTGGGGATGTTATAGGACAATACAACAAGCTTTTATAATGTGACTGTGCAGGAACACACACACACACACACACACACACACACCTCGCAGCAAAGAAGGGAAGCTTTGTGACAGTTCATCCTGTCCTCATAAACAGATCTGTCATTCCTCCTAGTCATGTCTGCTGCCAAGTATCGCCTATCACAGCTGTTACTTACAGTACATAAGTTCATAACCTTTCTTTTTCTTAATGGCAATACAAATTCTGTATCATCCTCATCACCTGAATAGTCTCCGTTGTTCCATTAGATCAGGATATCCATGTAAGCCTCCATGCACACTGAAGCTCATAAACGGCCGTTTTTGGGGAGTTTGGGCATTTTTTTTTTAACAGCCCATAAACTCCCCACTATGTTATCCTATGTGTCTATGCATACATGGACATTTTTGGACGTTTATCAGCAGTGGAGTTTATGGGCTGTTTTCTAAACGCCATAAAATCGCATTCAGGAGTTGTTTTTCTGACCAAAAAAATGCCAAACGCTCATAAACGCTGGTAAACGTCGATAAACGCTCAAAAACGTGGCTCACCAGCGTTTAACAGTTTTGATTAATTGAAAAAAAAAAGAATTAAACAAAAAAAGCTAAAAAACGCTAATAAACGCTATTGAAAACATGTTAAAAAATGTGGAAAGACTCACTGCAAAGCTACTGCCGTTTTTTATAATGTTATTTTAAAGTCCAGTGTGCATGGAGCCTGAGTGGTAGCCTTGATTGTCCACTAATTTCATATACTTCTGCAGGGCAATAATGTGACTATATAGCAGTATAGCTGTATAACTATAGGCGGATATCTAAGACCTATATGTAACCCAGTTCTATATGAATTAATATTCAAAGGTGAAAACTGGACTAAACCAATAATATCAAAATATAGGAACCATCTGTACATCCTTTGTGTATTTCTTCCAGATCCGTGCAATGATCCGGCATTAAAGTCTTATTAAACGTAAAACCAATATAATGTAATATATAATGTAATATGTATAATGTAATATATTGCAGCTTACCAATCATTAGATGTGGTGGCTAGCTTTTTTTTAGGCTTTCTCCTCTCTGTTTTCACCTGGTTATCTGTCCAGTAACACACCCCCTGTATTAGAGCGCCCCCACGCTGGATGAAGAAGCACAGGGGGCATATTTGGACAGCAGCTTTGTCAGTCTCGGGGGAGGGGAATGTTAGATGGACTAGCAGATTTAAATACACCAACACATTGAAGCCAATCTCTAGCTAACACTTTATAAGCAGTTACAGCAAACTGTTTTTCTTTTGGGATAAAGGTTTTACATTAATGAATAAAAGCTGATCATTGTAAGCACCCCTGTAAAGCGTAATTCACACCTGAGCATAGCAATTTACTGACATTTATTTTATTTTTTTTAACTATTTGCAGCTTTTTACAAGCGTTTTACAGTTTCAGGCATTTTTGTTTAGCCAATAGAAAGCACTAGAGGGAAGAGAGGGAGAGGAAATTAGGGGTGGAGAGCTGCTGTTTGAGCAGAAAACGAGCGACAAATCGCTCAAGTCAGGAGTTTCTATTGAAGACTATGGGACCAAAAACAATTGTAATCTACCAAAAAAGAAGCTCATGTACTTTGTTTCAGCGACAGGCGTTTTGCTTCAGGCGACAGAATGCTCAGATGTGAACAGGGGCCAATAAAATCAATGGGATTTAGCTTGTTGAGCCTTTTAGAGCTTGAAGCAGCAAATCGCTCAGCTGTGAACGGGGGCCTAAGGCTGCATTCACTCATGATCTTGGGAGTAATCGCCACAATTCTGCCCTCGTGCCCCGCAATTTCTAATGGCTGCAAAACATGGGATGCGTTTGCGATGCCATTACTTCTTCTAATGACACCCCAATCGGGCGGTAAATTGCACTGCAATCGCAACACGCGATGCTTGTCGCTCAAAAAGGAACATGAGCTTCTTTTGGGCGACAAAGTGGCAATTTACCACAATCGTGGCAAAATTGTGGCGTGATTGGGGTGCCAATTAGAAGTAATGGCATCGCAAACATGTCACGCGTTTTCCAGCCATTTGAAATTGCGGAAAGGAATCACAGCGATTCTGCCCACGATCATGTTCGAATGCAGTCTAATGCCGTGTACACACGGGCGGACTTTTCGACTGGACTGGTCCGACGGACCGAATCCGGCGGAGAATCCGACCGTGTGTGGGCCCCATCGGACTTGCAGCTGACTTTTTCGGTCAAAAATCTGACGGACTTTAGATTTGGAACATGTTTCAAATTTGTCCGACGGACTCGAGTCCGGTCGAAAAATCCGCTCGTCTGTATGCTAGGCCGACGGACGAAAACCCACGTTAGGGCAGCTATTGGCTACTGACTATCAACTTCCTTATTTTAGTCCGGTGTACGTCATCACGTACAAATCCGTCGGACTTTGATGTGATCGTGTGTAGGCAAGTCCGTTCGTTCAAACGTCTGTCGAAAGTCCGTCGGACCAGTCCGGTCGAAAAGTCCGCCCGTGTGTACGCGGCATAAGTGATAAATGGTTTGTCTCAACCATCTAACTGCTACATTTTCAGGACAGCTTGTTCTTTTGAAAAACAATAGACTTACCAGCAGGATCATCGGATGAAGATAAATGAAAGAGAAAACCTAAAAAAGAAAACGAATGCAGCCATCACATCTAATGCCGCGTACACACGGTCGGACTTTTCGGCTACAAAAGTCCGACAGCCTGTCCGACAGACTTTCGACGGACTTTTGTCAGACTTTTGGCGGACTTTTGGCGGACTTGCGGCAGACTTTCTTACGAACGGACTTGCCTACATACGATCACACAAAAGTTTGACGGATTCTTACGTGATGACGTACACCGGACTAAAATAAGGAAGTTGATAGCCAGTAGCCAATAGCTGCCCTAGCGTGGGTTTTTGTCCATCGGACTAGCATACAGACGAGCGAATTTCTGGGTCCGGCGTAGTTATGACGTAAAGATTTGAAGCATGTTTCAAATCTAAAGTCCGTCAGATTTGCGGCTGGAAAAGTCCACTGAAAGTCCGGGGAAGCCCACACACGATCGGATTGTCAGCCAGCTTTAGTCCGTCGGCGTCCGTCGGACTTTTGTAGATGAAAAGTCCGACCGTGTGTACGCGGCATAAGAATTGAAAGCTGCAATATAATAAATGTTTACTTTTGGGTTTAATACGGCTTTAAAATAAGGTCGGCCATACACGGTTCAAATCTCAGCCAGTTCAGCAGCAACAAGCCGAGATTTGCACCGTTAATGTATTAAGTCGATCGATCAACTTGGGTGCAACCAGCCTGCTGGATTCTCTTACGCTTATCGCTAGCGGCTGCTATAGCCACTAGAAATAATCGCTGTCTCCTCCCGGGGGCAAGCAGGGGAAGCAATCCCTTCTGCCAGAAGACAATTGCTGATTCCCTTGTATCGTGTATGGCCGGCCTAACTCCTGCACTTCGTCCTCTTGTGCAGGAGCTTCCTTTTAAAAAAGACCGATCACTGCTGATCTCTTTCTTTGTACAGGGTGACAGGTCTTATATCCGCCTCCTCCTGTAGCTTTCTGCAGGTAGCCTGTAGTGGGTGGAGCCTGCCGGGCCCCTCCCACAACTCTGCTGTCTGCATAGGCTATGTACAGCACAATAATAATATAAACTCATGTTTTTTCAAGGTAATATTGTGCATTTTAAATAAGTAATTACAAATATTTCAACAGTTTTTTTTTGAGCGTTCTTCTTGTCTGTTTGATTTATTTCTTCATGAAATTTGTATTTTTTTTTAATAACATGAGGAAAGGCAAGACCCTTTTCCAAATATGCTTTGGTGTTTGCTTCGCTGTTTGGGACATTTACAGTATAGTTGCTGAAGAATGAAATGGAGGAGTAGTTTTATCCATATTTAACATGACAAAGAAATAACCCCATAACCAACCGAGCCCCTCCCCCACACCTACAGAATCATGGGTTTCCCCTCCCTGCCACCTCCTGTCTTATTTGTGCAGTGCCCTCCTTTAGTTAGGGTAACTTTAGTCTTTGACTCTTTTGTAGTGAATGGAGCAGGCATCGATTGTGTGGGTTTGCTCAGGGTTCACTGAGCTGAGAGTGATTTTCTCCCCCCGCCTCTGGGAGAAGTTTCCGGAACATAGGGCCTCGAGATTCAAATGATCAGTTGAATATTTACCATGTCCCAGGCAATCCCTGGAAGAAGGCATACAGAAGGTGTCTGGGGAGGTGATAAATGTGCAGGAGGCTTAAGCAGTGTTTAAGCCTCCTGCACATTTAACTGCCCGCTGTCAGAATACAATGACATGTTGAGGAAGACTCCTCTATGGCCAGCTTAGGCTCAAGAACCGAGCAATTACATGACAGCTGATTGCTCAATTCTCGGTCTGCTCTGAGCAGAGAGAGGAGACTGTTGGTCACCACTTTCTACTCTGCCCCACATGCGCTCACTGGAGTGCTGAGCTGAGGAGGGGTTTCGGGCTTTTAACTGCACACTGAGAGGCTGAGCAAGCTGCCAGTCGGGCATCTGGGTGAATCCCAACATTATTGTCAGGATCCTTCCAGATCCTGGAGCATCTGTGTGAACACATCACTTGTAGTGGTGTCCAGTACTAGACTATATATATGGGCTGCCTTTCCATTGCAAAGAGAGAATTTAACTTTAATTTTAAAAGGTCATGATTTTACATGTTTAATCTGTATTCCAGAGTCACAATTGAATAGATATATCTTGTAAGTGTATGTAAGATCTTCTGCCAGGTGACGTTATTTGGTGTCGTTCTATCTTTGTGAGTGTGGGCTGTTGTCTATGTAGGACGAAAGTCAACCAGTTTTCTGTGCCAGCATTCTTGTGCAACAGGAAGAGTTTGTGGTTTTCTGTGCTTTCATCTAAATATATTGTCTCCTTCGGTGGAGGGGTGAGGCACCCATGTGCTACTGCTATGGGCAGTTTGAGTCTTCAAAGTTTATGATAAGCACAAAATGTACACATCAAAGTACTGTACAAACTACACAATTATTGCAATGTGTTACCTGTATTTTCAGACCTACTACGTTTTCCAGTGTGGAATGGAATGGCCATCTTAAAGAGAATCGGTGAGTGTCTTGCCAACCTGTGAGGCACCTAATACAATGCTTGCTACAAAAAGGTCATTAAGCCCTTCTAAATGCCCTCCTCTTTGTACAAAGGGGAAGGGGGGCTATAAAACCACAGCTCAATCCAGGAGCTGTCGCTTTAATGCACTTACAGTATCTGAATGGCCAATGGCCAAGGAACCAACAAGAGGCCAACCCTCTCTCTAAAAAAAAAAAATCAGAAATAATGTCACATAAAGGAAATTTAAACCCAAAAAGAAGTCCCCCCTCTTTGTCCGCAGCCTTCTGGGACACATCAGAGGTCTCAGAAGACTGTAGGGCCAATCACAAAGTGCAGCGTGGTTCAAACATGCGCAGTTGGAATCCACAAGGCTTCACTCTCGGTTTCCCTTAGTTAAGATGCCGGCGCCTGGATCCAAAGCCCATTGAAGAATCGGCTCGGGTGAGGACAGCGCTGGATGGATGCCTGGACAGGTAAGTGTCCTTATATTAAGTCTGCAGCTACAGTATTTGTAGCTGCTGACTCATTTTTTGGGGGGAGACTGAAGCTCCTCTTAACTGTGGGACCTCAAGTGACTTTTGTTTTGTATAGGGTGTAGAAGGGTTAGAACTCATCAAGTTTTTATTTCTTTGCCCCAATTTGGGAGATTTCCCCTTACATTCTGTGCTGCTGAAGGTAGTCAACAAGGGGGATTTACTAACCCCCTAACTAACTAAGCGATCGTATGATAACCGGATCGTTAGTACACAGCTTTCGAGAGCCGATCACGATCGTTCATCCGATATTATCCTATCAGAAAAGCGCAAAAATTTTTCTCGTATGATACCAGACCGTGCAATTTTCGTTTAATCAGTACAGTTATCGCCGAGAATACAATACAACACATTACATCACTTCCGATTTTTTTTTTTTCCTATTTTGTCGTACGAGAATTTTTGTAACTTTAGTAATTTCTCCATTTTCAATATGCGACTAGCATGCAAAAAAAAAAAAAAAAAGGCAATCTGTCGTCCAATTTTCGGATCGTGTGTACCGGTCATAAGTCAGGAAGTGAACTGAAGTCTTCCCAATAGGAATCCAGAAGGCAATTAAAAAAATATTCTAACCCTTCACTGCTCTGCATACATGTAAAAATACAAGTAGTGTATATGTACACTGTCACCTTGTAAAACACCCCATTCGATTTACAATAAAAATGAAAAGCAAAGGCATTTGTGTATAGATATAAATAACATTATAAATAACTTTTTTTTTCTTATAAGTGATCACATGGCCTCTATTCTCAGCTGCACATAGAGCTGGGGGAGGAGTAACAGCAGCACACTGGTCTTTTCAGGGGAGGGGGCGGGTCGTGTCTGATCATTGGAGGAGATCAGGCCCAACTCCTCCACCCTCCCGTCTCTACATAAACATTTATGTAGCTTTCAGGAATGAGCGCATTATTATAAAATATATATTATACTTGAGTGACAGCTCTAAAACTGCTACTTTTTTGGATATCTACACAAGGGAGGTTTTTACAGGTAAATACCATGTCTAATTATCTGTAAAAAAAATAAACAACGTCTAAAATGCATTAAGTGCACATATAATATAATATAATTTGAGATTTTTTATTTTATTGATATTTTTTATTTTATTGATATTTTTTTTTTTTTTTGTTATGGCTGAACTAGATGGACTTTTTCAACCTGACTAACTATGTAACTATGTAATCTCATGAGAAGATTGATGTTGAAATGATGTTGGTCTGATGATAAGAGATGGGGGACCTGGCTGTGCTGTCTTGCAGGGCTGCCTAGATCATAAAAGCACCTAGCAGGGGTTCATCTTTGACTAAATAGTTTCTATGCTGCTGAAAGACCTATGCAGGTTTTTTTTTATTTTCCAAGGGTTCTTGTTTATTTAATTTTATATACTTTTACCGCATACAGACCCTTGTTGCATCAGAGAGATTTAGAAGTAGCTTTCCAGACAATGACTGCAGGAAGAAAGGTAGAAATAACAGAAATTATTACTCATAACAACCAAGCAATCTGATGATATTTTTTTACCGGAGGCTTGTATGATACACGATACCAAAAATCTAGTAAAACTAGTTATAAATGTTAGTTTTTTTTTTTTTTCTACTTTAAATGCATTTATAGCATTAGGAAAAAAACAGCCAGTATTCCGCTCTTCACTGCTGCTGACACCAAGTCCCACCGTGTCTCTTTCCCCTACCTTCCATGTTGCAGAGCCTTGCCAAGGGTAATGAGAATGACAGCCTGCTGCAGCTGTCACTCAATGTGCTGAGAAAAGGAGGGAACAGGGGCGTGGCTTTACACAACTACTATGTGTGTGTCTATGGATGCACACAGCTTGGCTCAGGTCCTGGATGAGTACACACACTTACAGGTGTCTCAATAGCACCCGGCCTGCTAAGGAGACACCTGTAAACAGCAAGGGAGGGAGGGGGGGGGGTGGTCTGACTAGCTAGGAAAGGTGGAAATTACTGGACATGTTCAGATCGTTTCGTTCTGAATTCGTTTAACGAATTTCAACAAATTTGTTAATACGGAAATATCCAAATTAACGAAAACCCATTTATTGAATTTTCCCGAATATTCGAAAACCCGAAAATTTGAAAATCTGAAATAATAACTAACTAATAATAACTTCACAATTACTAACTATTAAATTATAGGTATTGGAATTTCCTTTCAAATTTGTCTGTCAGTGAACGTAACGAATACGAATTTATCCGAAGTTACGAATTATCCGAAATAACGAATGCTGTATCTAAACTAATGGAACGCAACAAATGAATAATAATAAATAATAATAATAATAAAAACTTTTTATTATTAATTTGTTCCGTTCCATTTGTTTAGATGCGGCATTTGTTACTTCGGATAAATTCGTATTCATTACGCTCACTAACAGACAAATTTGAAAGGAAATTCCAATACCTATAATTTAATAGTTAATTATTACTAGTTAGTTATTCTTTCGAATTTTCGAACTTTCTTTCTTTTCGAATTTTCGAATTTATGAATTTATGAATTTACGAATTGCGATCATAACAAATGACCCGAAAAACTACAAAAAAACAAAAAAAAAACCCCAATAAAAAGAAAATTAAAAATTTTTTGGCAGTGCACATGCGTGCCCAGGTGTGAAGCCATACCTGGGCGCCCACAGTCACAATGCCGGCGGAGCTATGCTGGGAAGGCAGGCTGCTCTCCTCTCAATGATTAGACTTGTCCTGACCCCCCCCCCCCCACATAGCCTTTTACTGGGAAGACCAGTGTACTGCTGTTTCTCCTCCCCCAGCTCTTATGCAGTTTAGAACAGAGGTTATGTGATCACTTATAAAAAAATGAAAAAAAGGCTTTTAGAATGTATTTTTTATATCTATACACAAATGTTTTGCCTTTCATTTCTATTTTAAACTGAATGGCTTGTTTTACAAGGTGATCGTTTACAATCACTAGCTGACCTGCCACCATCATTATACTGGGGCAGGTTGGCTCTCCTGGGCAAATCGCCATAGCTGTACGTCGGCCCTTTAAATAGACTTAGCAGGTGCCCGCCGTGTGATGTAGGAGCTGATGCACATGCTCGGTGGACATCACCCGCAATCGCTGCTGATAGAGAGAGAGAGAACGGTGAGGGGGGGGGGGGATTTAAACAGACAGATCCCTGTTCTGTCAGGGAGAGGCGAGACATCTGCTGTTTCTAGTGAATAAAAACAGCGATGTCTCTCTACTCCAAGTCACTACACTCCCCCCACAGTAAGAAACACCTCCCTAGGACACATTTAACACCCTGATTAACCCCTTCCTTGCCAGTGACATTTATACAGTAATCGGTGGCTATTTTTAGCACTGATCGCTGTATAAATGTCACTGGTCTTAAAAAAAGTGTCCGATCTGTCCGCCTCAATGTCGCAGTCCCGCTAAAAATCACAAATCGCCGCCATTACTAGTAAAAAATAAATAAATAAATAACAAAAATGCCATAAATCTATCCCCTATTTTGTAGACGCTATAACTTTTGCACAAACCAATCAATATACACTTATTGTGTTTTTTTTTTAAATCAAAAATATGTAGAAGAATACATATTTTGTCTAAACTGATGAATAAATTTGTTTAAAAAAAAATTGGGGGGATATTTATTATAGCAAAAAAGTAAAAAATATATATATATATATTTTTTTTTTCAAAAATGTCGCTCTTTTTTTTGTTTATAGTGCAAAAAATAAAAACCGTGGAGGTGATCAAATACCACCAAAAGAAAGCTCTATTTGTGGGAAAAAAAAGACATCAATTTTGTTTGGGTCCAACGTCGCAAAACCGCGCAATTGTCAGTTAAAACAATGCAGTGCCGTATCGCAAAAAATGGCCTAGTCATTAAGGGGGCAAATCTTTCCGGGGCTGAAGTGGTTAATATCGCTTTAAGGTAAAGTACAGGTTCACTTTATCTGCTTTTATTTAACTGCAATTGTTCCACCAGACCAGCCATGTCTGACTGACTCATACTGGCACGTTTGGTCTCTACCGTCTGCTGGGTGGTGTGGCTCATAGTGAAACCAAGGTGCCTTTGCCCGCTGTCTCTATTTCACTCACCGGAACTGAGAACACCTCATAGACTGGTATTGGGGGACTTTGCTTTACCCTCGCACACTCAGCAGTCAGTGAAAAGATTTCTTTGAAAAATAACTGTGTTGCTAAAATCTAATAGAAGTTTAATTGTGAAAAGAAAAAAGAAAAATAAATCCGTTAAGAATTTCTTGATACACCCAAAAAAAATAACAATAAAAAAACCCACCAAGCAGACACAAGGAATGAAATGCATTGTTTATTGTAAGATATGACACAATAAATTATAGTGTATATGTTCTTATAGAAATACAGTTGCTTAAAAAAAATAAAAAATAAAAATTGGCTGGCTGTCATAGTCATCCTCCCGGGTTTGTGTACGGCTCACTGACTGGGAATAAGTATGCAGACAATGAAGCTGGGACACCCGCTCTGTGTGCTCATTGCAGGTCCGTCACTTTGCAAAGTAGGGGACTTTGAGGATGAGGCTGGTATCATCATGATGGATTTTCTCCCAGCCCCGGTTCACACTGCGGTGCGGGATTCACATTGATTCCTGTGTGTTTCCGCACCTCATCACAATCGCACTCCAATCGTGCAAACCGCTGCAGGTGTTAACGACGCCCCAAAAACAGTTTGTAAAGCGCAGTACGATTGGCTGAACAAGATCGCATGGGTGTGGACGCCCATGTGATCCAATTCCAGTGCGGCTTGGACCATACAAAATGAATGGGCTCAAATTGCACTGCAAAGAATCGCATGTGATTTAAAAAGGAATGCGGCGCGACTCTGGCCTGAATTACATGCGGGTCCCCGCACTGCATCAGTGTGAACTGGGGCTAAAGGGTCAGTCCACATTTCACTTTTTCAGTAGGTGCTCCAGTCCATGTGCTGGCTACTTTGTGTACCCTGGGCATTTAGGTGGTAAGATTTATAAATGTAAAGTGATGCCAACTGCCCACTGTTAGCAAAGATGCCCCATCATTTTATTAAAGGGAAAACATTTTGGTTCCGGACAATTTTATTTTACATCTTAAAGTGTTACTAAACCTACAACAGTAAAATCAGTCTGTATATGCAGTAAAGCATGCTTGTTTTACTCACTGTGGAAGGGGTTAATCCAACACATGTAAAAAGGCTGTTTGATCCTGTATGCACAGATCCTCCACTTCTTCCACTGACTCCAGAACATTTCCCGATTAATACAGAGCCTTTGGAGTCAGGGTGCACATGCTCAGTTTAGTATGTATTGCTAGAGAGGTTTTTTTTTTTCTTGGGAGGGAGCTTGTGATCAGTACAGGGCCAATCAACACTGTCCAGGCAGAGGATCAGGGGACCTGCAGCCTCATAGAACAGTCAGTGGAGAATGAAAACTCATCCTACAAGCTTTAACCAGACACTGATAGAAGTCACAAGGCTGCTATATACTGCTGATGAGAAAAAGTATTTAGCAGTTTATATTTACTAAAGAAATTACATGTCCATGTTCTGTGTACTGTGGGAGACCAGATATAGTGAATGCAGAGTCCTGGGTTCAGTAACACTTTAAGGTTTACAAACTGATTTTTTTATGTCATTTTGAAAAAGTTATTTGTAATCTAGATTTTACAAATATTATTTTATTATAGGGTGCACATTGATTCCAAAGTATTGCTGGACAGTACAGTACAGTACAGTCTGTAAGTGGTTAACTAATGATTTTTATTTATTTATTTATTTTGTTATAATTCTCCTTTAAGGGAGAGTGGCAAGGCGGGGTGTCCTTTGTGTACATACCTTTGCTAATAGGTGTCCCTCGTTCCCATCTCAAAAAGTTGGGAGGTGTGTATTTGTAGCGATGAGTTTTGTCCCCTAGTAAGGAAGTGATTAGAGATGTAAGGGTAAGGCTGGGTTCACGCTTATGCAGTTTCCCCGCATCCGATTCGCATTACAGGAGATTGTGACCGGTTCTCAATGGAGCCGGTTCACACATACCCGGGTCAGCCGCGGAGCACATTGCACAGGAGTCCTGTGCGTCTGTGGCTCAGTTTCAGGTCCGAATTCAGGATAAAATTTGGGCCTGAAACAGAGAACGGGGACACACCGGACCCCTGCTGTGAGCCGCATCCGTTTTAGGTGTAAGCCCAGCCTAATAGGCAGGGGGAAGTATACACAATTCCAGTGACCACTATCTTAGAGGGAATACCTCTCGCCTTGTAGAGATTTTCTTTAAACTTCCAGTTTCATCACTGGGCCAGAAAGTGAAGGGAAATCTCTCTATCAGGACAAAGGAAAAAAACACAACTTTGTTCCATACTCTATCCAAAACGAAAGAAAGTTTTGCTATACACTTTAAATGTATTTTTAATAAGAGCCTAAATACCTGAATATAAATACAAGCCCACTGTAATTCCTTGCTAAGACTGGGAGAGGAAAAGTCAACCCTCTGTCCAATCAGAGCTTTACTATTTTGCCTAATTATGTCAGTCTAACACGGGGAGTATAGAGCAGTGGTTCTCAACCTCAGTCCTCAAGTAACCCCAACAGGCCATGTTTGCAGGTTTTCCTTTTTATCTTGCACGGGTGCTTTAAATCAGAGTCAATTGTTTGGTATTTTGAACAGCTATTTTATCTAAGAGAAATTCCCAGAACATGGCCTGTTGGGGGTACTTGAGGACTGAGGTTGCAAACCCCCGGTATAGAGGAGCCAGTGATCTGCATTTTAGGTTATTATGGTATGTTACAAAAACACTGTAAGGCTTGTTCCAAGAAGCAAAAAGATACATATACAAGGGGGGCAGCAATATGTGTTAATTACATATGCAGATTCTGCTTCCTTCTAAGTAGTGCTGCACAATAGGTGGTGCACTGTGCCTTGCCTTATATTTCAATGCAATGTTGCCAGTCTGGTCAGACTGAAAGCAATGGGTTCTCTACATTAACAGACTTTTTTAATAGTTGTTGCTAAACATATTAATCGTTCTACATACATTCCATAGTGGGATAATACAATCATAAAAACAGGCTAGCAGCACATATGAAAACATATGATTAATAGGACAATGGGAATTGAAACAACAGCAGAGTTTCCCTTTAAACAAATCAGTATTTCCTTTGGCTGTTTTCAGGATTTGACTTTCTGATTATGTGATCGGATCAATCAACAGCAGTTTTTGTCCTTGTTTCTTGTCAGCCTTTAGGTGAGAATCTGGAACTTGGGTTGGGAGTGATGAAGGTATTGTGTGTTGGTCCTTTTTGATCTTAAAAATGTGGCGGCGAGCAGGAATTTGTACTTACGCCTCGTACACACGATGAAAATATCAAACGTGATTTGTTTGCCTTTTTTTTTTTCACGCTAGTCTCATATCAATGAGTTACTAAAGTTATGAAAATTCTCATATGACCGAATACAACTTCGAAAGTGACGTAATGTGTTGTATTGTAATATATTCTTTCGTTTCCGAGCATGCGTTATCTTGGTCTTCCGATATTTTATTTATTTTTTCGGATGAATACTCTGACTAACCACTTGCTTACTGGGCACGTATACCCCCTTCCTGCCCAGCACAATTTTCAGCTTTTAGCACTGTCACACTTTGAATGGCAATTGTGCGGTCATGTAACACTGTACCCAAATAAAATTTTTATCTATTATCTTTTATCTATTATTTTTATTTGTTTCACACAAATAGAGCTTTCTTTTGGTGGTATTTAATCAACACTGGGTTGTTTATTTTTTGCTAAACAAATGAAAAAAATACTGAAAATTTTGAAACAAACAAACGGGATGTGCGCTGATGAGGTGGCACTGGTGGGCCCTGAGAGGTGGCACTGATAGGTGGTACTGATGGGCACTGATAGGCTACACTGATAAGTGACACTGATGATGAAGCACTGGTGGGCACTGATAGGTGGCACTGATTAGCAGTCCTGATGGGCACTGATAGATGGCACTGGTGGGCACTGATTAGCTACACTGATTAGCGTCTCTGGAGGGCACTGATTAGAAGCACTGGTGGGCACTAAGGGGACCCTAACGGCTTTCTTCTTTTCTTCACGCTGACAACGTGAGGAAAAAAAAGCTGCTAACCGGCTTCTGTTTACTTCCGTGATCAGCTGTCATTGGCTGACAGCTTATCACGTAGTAAAGGGCCTGCTGTGATTGGCCCTTTACCCAATCTGTGAACAGCTGAGTCCCAAGGACTCGGCGATCACAGAGCGTGTCGCCCAGTGCAAGAACGGGAAGATGTCAATGGACGCCCTCCCGGCATTTTAAGCCCGTGCTGTAGCCGTCTTCTGACTATAGTGCGGGCACCAAGTGGTTAAACGAAAATAGTTTGTTCTGGTATCGTACGGGAAAAATTTTCACGTTTGTCTCTTTTTGGATAATTTCTGACGTGAACGGCTCTCGAAATCTGTGGTGTGTACTAACGAACACACACACACGCATAAATCCATAGTATGTAAACATTGTTCCCCTTACTTCACTACCCTTTTGGAGTGTCAATCACTTTCTGTCCCAGTTTGGTCAACAAAACAAGTAGAGTTCACATTACTTCCAGGTGAAAGAAAAAAATAACAAGCAATAAAAAAAGGGGGGGACTCAATGAATCCCGTTTGCTATCACTCTTCTATATTTCTGTGAGAAGGTGAGGGACACACATGGGCAATAAATACCTCCAGGAAAGAACCACTATACCACCAATTGTTAAGATTTCAGAAGAAATATTTATTTCAAAATCACAAATCGATGTATGTCAGATATTTTTGTCTGTGATTTTGATGCACAATTCTATTTTTATTCTGGAGCCAGAGACAGCGCTGGAGTGGTGACATGGAGCGAGGTAAGTGTTTAGGGGGGACAGAAGGGGTAGGACCGGTAGTGGGGTATTTTTTACCTTTAACACAGAGAATGCAAATAACTAAAGACAAAATCCTTTTTTTTTTTTTAAGTCTTGGATAGAGTGGAGAGGGATTAGAACACCTGTCAGTTTTTATTGCTGGCTGTGCCCCCATTAAGGAAAATCACCTTCTCTATTTGTCCTGTTTACCATTCTCATTAAAAGTGAAAGTAAAAATAATTCCCAAATTTTGGGTTGTCCCCAGAAAAGTAATAGAGGGGAAACCTTCCAATGGGGACACTAGTTCTGGTGACCTGGGGGTCCCCAAGGAATTCCCTTTAATTTGCAGGGATTTCCTCTCACTTCCTGTTTGGTTATGGGACAGGAAATGAAGGGAAATCTCACAAGATGACGAAAAAAAATCTGACAGGGGTTATAACCCTCCCTTATTCTATCCAAAATGAAAAAAAAAAAGTTTTGCCTATAGTTCTACTTTAATGTAAGACACATTTAGGCTTTAGTACCACTGTAGCAACCAATCCGATCCTGGCTTTCATTATCTAAAGGAGTTGGGTTGTTATGAACAGTACCTTTTCTTAGACATAACTTTTTCTGTTGGTGAGCTGGGCAGACTTCGAAGGGGACCAGCCTCCCTTAACTATTGCCCATAAACCAGCCTTCTAAATTAGAATAGACTTTATTCTTGGGCAGATGAGGAAATCTGGAACAGATCATACAAAATCTCTCTCTCCAATCATTGTATATCTTTACACCATACTCCTGCCGCCAGCGGAAGTATCGTTCATAGTGCTCTATGTTCATGGACTTTAAAAACTCAGCTAGATCTTTGGCTGATGCAAAGTCAGAGACGTGAATAAAAGAGTCTGCAGGTATAAATTTCTCATAGTTTTCTCGTGGTGGGCCCAGCACTACAGGGACCGATCCAGCTAGAAAGGAGTTTTTCCAAAGTTTCTCGGTGATGTAGTCTTTATGGACTGAATTCTCCAAGGCGAGGTAGAAGTAGTAACGGGATATGGTGGGAAGAAGGCACGATGAACACAGAGGCTTTTTACTGGCTTTTCCATACACATCCACATTGAGGTATTTTGAAAACTCCTTGAAGAATTGCACCCGTTTTTGAGTCTGGTGATAATTACTAACAGCCCAGGTCAACAGGCTCGTCTTAGCAGAGGTATTAAATTGCATATGTAATTTGGGAACCAACTGCCCATAAGGCATGAAGATGTCTGAATCCTCTCGGTAGGTTAATGTCCAGTTGAACACGTTGTTCCATTTGCCAAGGTTGTTGGTGTGGGATGGAGACTCTAGATTTGCCCAAACCCACATTTGTGCAGGGTTCCTTGGGTCAGGGGGCATATAATGGCCTTTCGTATTTAATTCCCTATGGTGAAAGACCACCACATCACTAAGACTCAGCTTGTCCCTATTATCTGTCAATCTGCAGTTCTTGATGTTATAGAGGTCTAAGCAAACGTCTCCTGAGATGTTCAGAGGATGGTGGAAAGGCCAGTGCCAAATCAGTACTGTGGTGTAAACATCTTGTGAGGTAGTCATGGCTTGTTCAGAACCAGAAGTAAAAAGTACAGATTGTAAATTCCATCCTAGACCTAACAGCAAAAAGATGCTGCCTAGAGCCATATAATTTCGTAGATTGTGTATTTTGGGCATTGGTAACACCATTATGATGTTCCTGTGGAGAGAGAAGATCTTCATTAGACAACTCGGTACAGTAACCGACTTTTTATATAACAGCAGAATATTTTGAATGCCCACATTTGAGATGTCCTCATCTGCAGGCTTCTTTTGAGTCAACCACTCAAAAATTATTGATCAGGGTGACGGCCAGGTGACCAGCACAAAAGGCAATTTCAGGGGTTAGTGTTTCCCGAATCACTTACCTGAAACTTGTATGCAGACCTGGAGTTCCGACTCTGCTGACTGGCGTTCAAAACAAATGATCAGTTGCAAAAGAGAGTAAGACCCCCCCCCCAAAAAAAATTCTTTAAATATATTAATACGCTAGTACTGTGAAAGGGTCAGGTCTGAGCATGTAGTTTACAAAATAATTTAGAGTTGGTGCCTGGGGACAAAGAGAAGGCAAATCTGTGTACTGCATATGAAAAAAAATATTTCATAGCTGTATTTTGTGTAATCCTGATTATTTTCTAGGATTGTCAGTGCCATGTCCCTACATCATGCCATATTTTCCTGAAATACCCCAATCAAGCAAAAATACTGCATTATGGCCACTAGATGGTACTGATGATCATAGGAAATAATATTCTTACCCAAAATAAGATTTTTTAAATTCTTTCTCAGGGACTCTCTTGGTAATCTTTTCATCTCACGTTCTTGTTTTGTTTCCAGGACAAAAAGTAATCCTTAACAGAGACGCACACAAAAATCTTACAAGTGTTCTGCCCTCTCCAGTATACAAAGGCTGGAGTTCCACCTTAAGCCTAATCTTCCAGTGACTCTCAACACTTTACCTAAACTATAATGGTTCTTCGGAACCCTAATATGTGAAGCTCAACCCTAACCAAAGCTTATTTTCAACCAGAGCTCACTCTTTATTAATTTTGCTGAGAGTGGGAAAGCTTTAGAACCTCTGCCAGATGTTCTTTGCTATCGGTGTCCATTTTAAGGAGATTAAAGTGTTACTAAACCCACAACAGTAAAATCAGTCTGTATATGCAATAAAGTATGCTTGTTATACTCACTGTGAACCCTAGGAGGTTAATTCTCCGCAGTGTGTAAAAAGGCTGTTTGATCCTGTCTTTGAATCCCCCCCCCCCTTCTTTTACTGTGCCCAATCCATCTTCTGATAGCACAGAGCCCTAGGAGGCACTCTGCACATGCTCAGTTTGGTGCGTATTGCTGTAGAGTTTCTTTTTGGCGGGGGGGTTGGGGAGGGTGCATGTGATCGGCACAGAGCCAATCAGCATTGTCCAGACAGAGGGTCATGCAGCCTCATAGGACAGTCAGAGGAAAATGAAAACTCCTCTTACAAGCTTTACCCAGTGCTCTGCTGGACACTGATAGAAGTCACAAGACTGCCATATACTGCTGATGAGAAAAGGTATTTAGCAGTTTATATTTACTAAAATAACTGCATGTTTTGTGTACTGTGGGAGACCAGATATAGTGAATGCAGGGTCCTGGGTTTAGTAACACTTTAATCTTGCTTCCTGTCCACATGAGTTTGCAAGAATAGGAGGCAATGGGATGATCTCTCTGATGGGGAAAGAAATGCAGTATCACAAAATGTACATCTGTAATGTTTTTGTTGCTCTTCTGCTTTTCCTATTCTGGTGACACACAACCTCTCATTTTTTTCTCCTGGTGTCAGGAAGCAAATAAGCATCTCCCCTTTGAGGACTTCTTACTCTGTTACTCACTCTTTGAAAACGAAACTGAGACTTTGGGCCACACAAAGGTAGACAGGGGCACCCGAAAATTTGAGGAGGACATAAGCATAGTTTGGAATTATGGCAAGGAGATTTTGACAAGCTCCACCAATCCACTCAGCCCACCAAGCTCCACCAATATAAAAATATTTCATTTGGATGGATTGGCCCTTTTGAAAACCGAGTGGTACTAATTTTAAAAATGCAGCAAAATTTGTGTGAAAATAAACTACTCTTACAAACGTACACGGCAAATAATTGCAAAACAAATGAGTAAAAAAAAATCACAATCCTCGAAGGCAGGTCGCTGTTAGACGATGCATTCAGATCATTTTTTTTTTCTCTTGTACAATCAGATCAGAGGAGTGAGGAGCGAGCAGTGATTTCCAGCTGATTCAGAAACATACAGACTTTTAGCTCAATTTTCATGCGGTGCAGGATAAGATGCAGTAAAGCATGCCTAGAGTGCAGAGGTGTCTGCCCATGTCTGCCCGTGGTTTTGTTTCAGACCAAACATTTCAAAGCCCATTAATAGTTAAAATGTCTTTATCAATCGATGATACTTCGATCATTTTGTACAGTTTTCAGACAGTAAATCATTCTATAGTTTCCAGCCATCATTTATAATAAAAATAACAGTTCTACAACAAACCTAGGGGGAATATTAAAGGGCCAGTCCACACATAAGTGATCTGCGTTTTTTTTTTTTTTCGCTATAAACAAAAAAATAGCGTCAATTTTGAAAAAAAAAAAAAAAAACGCATTATTTTTACTTTTTGCTATAATAAATATCCCCAAAAAATATATAAAAAAAATTTTTTTTCCTCAGTTTAGGCCGATACGTATTTTTTTTACATATTTTTGGTAAAAAAAAAAATCACAATGTGTTTATTGATTGGTTTGCGCAAAAGTTATAGCGTCTACAAAATAGGGGATAGTTTTATGGCATTTTTATTAATAATTTTTTATTTTACTAGTAATCGATCAGCGATTTTTTTATTTTATTTTTTTTTATCGTGACTGCGACATTATGGCGGACACGTCGGACAATTTTGGGACCATTTATACAGCGATCAGTACGATTAAAAATGCATTGATTACTGTGTAAATGTGACTGGCAGTGAAGGGGTTAACCACTAGGTGGCGCTGTAGGGGTTAAGTGTGTCCTAGGGAGTGATTCTAACTGTGGGGGGGAGGGGCTGTGTGTGACACTACACTGATCACCGCTCCAGATTAAGGGAGCTGTGAACGGGGAAATGCTTGTTTACATTACCCTGTTTCCCCGAAAATAAGACCTAGCGTGATTGTCGGTGATGGCTGCAATATGAGCCCTACCCCCCAAATAAGCCCTAGTTAAAGTCCTTGTAGGTCTTCTTTTCAGGGTAGGGCTTATTTTCAGGGAAACAGGGTAGGGCTTATTTGGGGGGTAGGGCTTATATTGCAGCCATCACCGACATTCACGCTAGGTCTTATTTTCGGGGAAACAGGGTAGCATCTCCCCGTTCTTCCTCACCGTGAGACGATCGCGGGTATCCCTGCGGACATCGAGACCGCGGGTCCCACGATCAAGATCACGGAGTTCCCGGCAGGCGCGTGCCTGCAAGCCACCTCTTAAAGGGCAACGTACAGGTACATTAATCTGCTTGTACGTGCCCTTCTGCTGAAGCGGTTAATCTGCAGCTCTGTGAGTTTCTGTAAAATGCAATGTTGCTACCTGGAGGTGTTCTGTACACAGAATGTGTACTGAACACCCCCCAGAAACATCATTTCCAGCTTGGGTGATTGGTTGACATGCTTTTATTAATGCAAACACAAATTCAGTCAATGGTTTAAAAAATTGCATCATAGACATTCTGCTGGCAGCAGTGAGTGAGTTAATTTTTTTTTTTTTTTTTAGCTTGCAGAAACGAAATATTGAAGGAAAAAAAAGTCCAAGATGCTGGAAAATACTGTAATTCATCCATTCTTTCTGAATATGATCAGTCACAGATGACCATTATAGAAAGCTTAAATTCCTTAAATTACATTTTGGGAATCCTTAAATGAAATTACAATAACTTAGTATTCAGCAAATTGCAACAGTTTTCCTGGAGAATATGTAGAGATCAATGCAGTGAGGAACTTACAATCTGCAAGGTTTTAGTAAAAAAATATATTCGTCACAAAAAGCTTTCTCCCATTTAGCAAGCTGTTTGTTTCTTTGAATATTTTGAATTTCTCCCCCCAAAAGCATGTCTCAAATGTCACTTACCAGCGTGTGGGCACCAATGGACCATTAATTGAGGGCAAAGTGCCAGGAATCTTTATTAGAAGCTTGCCTTGGCTTGCAGACCCTTACACCACAAAGTGTACGTGCGCTCTTTGCATTCTGCACAGTTTTTCTCACCCCCTTCTGGGTTGCAGGCGATAGTGGAGCCTGTAGGCAGGTGTCTTGGTGGCAACTCCTCGGAGTGTCCGTGTAAAGGTGTCTTTTACAGCTGCCATTGCACTCAGTTCCTTCTGCTTTTTGGTTGTGTGACCTCCTCCTTCCTCTTTAAAACCACTGTGTAAGATGTTCTGCAGTGCTCAGGAACACTGACTCAGTTCAGTACATATCAGCACTGGTACACATCTGGGTAACGCAATGGCCAGTAAGTCTTCATGAACATGCAGATTTATTGCTGGCTGTTGTACACACAGGACTGTTTCACTCCTTTTCTATAATACGTTATATTTTATTTTGGACTAAGAACAAACAGATATTTTTTTTTTTTATACTTTGCTTGTAAATTCTTGTTTGAAGAATGTAGGTTCTGCATGGATTTACTAAAATAACAGCTCACTATATAGTGATATTATAGTTCTAGTTGGATCCTGGTGAGCTAAGTCATCCTCTGGTTTCTTATTCCTTGGATGCTTCGACAGAGAGTTCCCTGCCATCATTTTCAACTCCGGAAATAAAACATTCACTGCCACATCTGGAACGCATACTGTATGTGTACAAAGAAAAAGGGAATTTGAGTCAGACTTTACTGGCGAGATAGGGAGTACAGCAGAGTTATAGTAAAAATATACATTTTTATTAAATAACATACAACATTTACAAGAAAAGAGGGACATAAAAGCAATGCTCAATGCGCATAATTCTAAGACCAATTGTATATTTATCAAATAGATACACCCTAAATATATGCTGTGTTATTGTACCAGAATGTAAATGGCATAAAAAACAATCTTCATGAGTCGACGCATTTAATTTCTTTAGGACGTACTTCAGAAGAAGCCTAATTGTGAAATTGGTCAACTCATGAGGATTGTTTGTTATGTAATTTACATCCTGGTACAATAAGACCCCATATATTTAGGGTCTTATTGTACCAGGCATCAGAGGGGGGACGGGGGTCACCCATTTACATCACCAGGTGGCCCCACCCTCAGCTATATAACAGCTGTCACTGAGAAGAAGCGTCACTCGGCGGTAGCCTTCAATGGAGGCGGAGCTGTTGCGGCTTTTTTTTTATTTTTATTTTTCCGGCTTGTCGGCTGCGTGAGATGGATCTACAACGTGGGACATTTTTATTTTTCTATCTTTTAATAAAGGACTTGTCCCAAAGTGTCCCCTGTCTTTTTTAGTATTTTTGACACTTTTTTGTGAAAGGGTAGGGGTACAATGTACCAGTTGCCAATTCACATGGGGGGGAGGGCCGGGATCTGGGGGTCCCCTTGTTAAAGGGGGCTTCCAGATTCCGATAAGCCCCCCGTCCGCAGACCCCCTCAACCACTGGGCAAGGTTTGCGGGGATGAGGCCCTTGTCCCCGTCAACATGGGGACAAGGTGCTTTGGGGGGCTACTCCAAAGCACCCTCTCCATGTTGAGGGCATGTGGCCTGGTACGGTTCAGAAGGGGGGGGCGCTCTCTCGTCCCCCCTCTTTTCCTGCGGCCTGTCAGGTTGCGTGCTCAGATAAGGGTCTAGTATAGATTTTGGGGGGACCCCTATGCCATTTTTCCTTAAATTTTGGGGCAGGGTTTCCCTTAAAATCCTTTCGGGGGGACCCCTACTCCATTTTAAAAAAAAAATTTGGCGCACGGTTCCCCTTAATTTCCATACCAGACCTGAAGGGCCTGGTATGGATTTTGGGGGACCCCCACGCAATTATTTTTAAAATATTTGGTTCGGGGTTCCCCTTAATATTCATCCCAGCAATTCATTACAGCTGCAATCAGTTTTAAATGACTTTTTTCCTTTAGAAATGTCATTTTGCTGTGGTATTGTTCTAAACACGGGAAAACTGCGCCACTTTACAGGCATACTATAGACACCCCCCAGGCACGATATTTAAAGGAGTATTTAATTTTTATTGTTTCACTTTAAGCATTATTAAAATCACTGCTCCCGAAAAAATGGCAGTTTTTAAAACTTTTTTTTGCATTTATACATGTCCCCTGGGGCAGGACCCGGGTCCCTAAACACTTTTTATGACTATACCTTGCATATGAGCCTTTAAAATTAGCACTTTTGATTTTTCATGTTCGTGTCCCATAGACTTTAACGGTGTTCATCCAAATTTTTTTGCCTGTTCACATGTTGTGGTGCGAACCGAACCGGGGGGTGTTCGGCTCATCCTTAATTTTAATATATATGTAAAAAAAAAATATATTTTTACTATAACTCTGCTGTACTTCCCTAACTTGCCAGTAAAGTCTGACTCAAATCCATTTTTTCCTTGTTCAATTCTCAACTCTCAATGCTAATAGGACTCTGCCCCCATAATCATTTACCTTTAGACCTTGAACCAGGACAATTCCTACATTATTTCTGTTGACCATTCCAGTCCCAAACTTACCTAATGACTTCCATTAGAACTGCAGCAGCCAATTTCAGCACTGTTGTTTCAGGAGTATTCACATCTCCAGTTAAAGTTGCTACAAAAACTCTTGTGACAAGTTGGGGAATTTGTAGCTCATTGGTAGCACCAGAAGTACGTTTTAGGACTTTTTTTTTTTTTTTTTTTACCATTTTTATTTAAAATAAAGCAAAAAGTTCACACTTGAATAGTTTCCCAAGCAGGGGGTTCTCACCGTCCATGCAAAAAAATCTAGAATTCAGCTTTGTGGCTCTCTTTGCAGCTTCACTGCTCAGGCCTCATGCCTTGGTCCTGCAGACCATCAAACACACAGTCCCATTGCTCTGTACCTTTGTCAGCTTGACTGTTTCTCCTGAAGCTCCCAGCTGCTACATCCTAACAGCCTCGGGCCTTTGTCTGTCCTGACCTGGACAGTGCAGTGCGACGTACACCTCACAGCTCTTTTCACACACTGACCCCCTCGGGAGGGTGGGGGCCACTGACCTCTAACTCTGGCTCTAACATGACTGCAGCACCCACCTTCATAATTAGTGTGTTTGCTTCCCAAATGGCCCAGACTGCCATTTCCATTTTAAACAGTGGCACGGGCTCACCCTGCCACACCCTGTAAGCAATGAACCTTGACCATTTCATTTAGCCACCCTCTGTCACTCCATGGAACCATCCATAAGTGCAATTGGTGCTCATGCCAAACTCTTGGAAGATCTGTCCCTACATAGTAGGGTGCCTGTCCCAAAATGCACTTTTTGTACCACAACCAGACCCACATTGCAAACTGAGATGCTCCGACACGATAGGCATGCCAGTAATTAGCTGTGGGCATTCTATTTGTTGGTGAAATAGCTTCTAACTTTCCATCTCTTGGTCCATACACTTAAAATGAACTTGTCAGTGGAGTAGCACTCCACTAGTTATGGGTCTCAGAGTGGGCAAGCTGACTCTTTTTCATTCTGATCCTGATAGTTTTATACTAAGGGCCATGTCCCATTGGACATTCTGCTGTTGGCTACACTTTGCTAGTAGAATTACCAATGTGCAAGTGATACTTCCACCTTTGAATGAAACTGGGATCTGCTTGCTATTTCTGTGTATGTGTCAGCTCAACCACATCTTCCACCTTTAAATGAAACTGGGATCTGCTTGCTATTTCTGTGTATGTGTCAGCTCAACCACATCTTCCACCTTTAAATGAAACTGGGATCTGCTTGCTATTTCTGTGTATGTATCTTTGGTATGTAGCATCCTCTATCTATCTGTTGTCCTGTGTGCATAACCATGATGTTGTTTTGTCTATTCTGACTTTAGAAGTGAAAGGTGCACTTTGATTGTTAGGCATCCTTATAATCACAACAAACTTCTACCCCCACCCTTATAACAGTATAAATGTGAGCACCCTTAAGGGGTCAGCAACAAGGGGTCAGGGGGAGCACGTTGCAGGGGCTTCTATCATTAAGGCTTCTTTCTATAAGTGATTCTTTCTACAAGTGATATACACTTCAAGCTCTGCACTTTAGCGATTGCACGAAGCAAACTTACATAGCAAACTGCACTGGAAAGCACCTAACAGGCTGCAGGTGACCCTGTCTCTCTATTCAGCTCTCCTTCCACTCTCTAACATGCGCTCTCTACCACTGCTTCTGGCAGTTGTGTCCTCTCTCCTCAAACTCTCTTATCTTCAGCCCTCTTCTCCACCCCACTGCTTATACATATCACCCTGGCTTCTGTCCTCTCACTAAACTGCTCCTACCAACTCCTGCTCATTCTATAACAACATACTGATAAAAACCTTCAGTACTCTGAGGCATGCCCCTTCATATAAATCACACTCCCAAATTAACTTCCTCACCCTCCTACTTCTCCTAACCTCTGGTGACGTATCTGCAAACCCTGGGCCTCCATCATCTGTCTTTGCCCGACGCTCCCATCTCCCTACACCCTCTAGCAGCAGCCGCAACCCACAGAACTTATATTCTATTCTTCTTCTTCCCAAAACCTGCCTCCCCTTCTCCTGTGCCCTCTGGAATGCACGCTCTGTCTGTAACAAACTCACCGCCCTCCACGACCTCTTTATCAGAGATTCCTTTAACCTACTTGCCATTACCGAAACCTGGATTAATGAATCGGATACTACTTCTCCTGCTTTCCTCTCCCATGGTGGCCTTCTCTGGACTCACTCCCCCAGACCAAGAGGACGGAAGGAAGGTGAAGTGGGAATCCTTCTAGTGAAGTGGGAATCCTTCTAGCCCCATGCAGCACCTATCAGGTATATCACCCACCTCCCTCTATAACACTCTCCTCTTTTAAGGCACATTGCATTCGTCTATTCTCTCCTATTTCTCTAAGAATTGCTGTCATCTACCGGCCCCCTGGACCAGTATCAGCCTTCCTTGATGACTTCTCTGCCTGGCTACCCTACTTTCTCTCTTCTGAAATCCCCACAATTATTCTCAGTGACTTCAACATCCCTGTTAACATTACCACTACTATTTTTTTTAATTGGAAAAAAACCAACTTTATTGAAAAAAGTGTTCATGGTACATAAATCAACATAGACCAACATAGCCTTGACATTAGTACATACATGAATATATTGAAATGTCTGTACAGCCTACAGTAAAACACATCAATAGAAGTGGAGTCAATGTACAACATATATAAAAAAAAGAGAGAATACAAAAAGAGGAGGGGGGGAATAGGAGACGAGGCTAATAAGGTGCACGTTTCACCATCTGCTAACCATCTGCTCCAAGACCCTTTCATATTTGAGCGAACACCCTCTATGGACGTAAATCAGTTTTTTATATGGAAGTGTCATTAACCTCCTTCTTCCAGCATTGAATTGTAGGGGGCAGGGCCTGCATCCACATACGGGCTAACTCTTTCCTCGCCAAGAATAGCGTCTCGTGCAAAAAGGTACGGAGGGGTTTGTCTGTGTCTAAACCCGGCAGCAGACCGAGTAGGCACATTTTTGGGTCTAGTGTAGCAGGAGAGCCCATCTGATCATGCAAGAAACGGATCACCTGTATCCAGTATGTTTGGATAGTTAGGCAGGACCATAAAAGGTGGTAGAAGGAGCCTGGGGTGTGGTCGCATCAGCGGCACCCTGGATTGTACATGGGTTTAAAACGCGCTATCTTCTGGGGGGTCAGATACGTCCTATGTATGATATACAACTGCGTAAGGCGGTCTGATCCCGCTGATGGGATACCTTTTTCACGTCTTCCAAAATCTCATCCCAATCCTCATCCTCAATCTGTCCGATGTCTGCCTCCCACCTTGTCTTGGCAGCATAGCCCAAGGCCGTGGTACTGGGGAGACGGATATCGGAGTATAGAGTGGAGATTAATTTGGCAGACTCAGTACCAGTGACTGTGTCTACTATAGAGGGAACTGCCAGGGAAGGGTTAAGACCGGTAAACTGGGATTGTATAGCGTGACGAAGTTGTAAATATCTAAAGAGAAGACAGTTAGGGAGGGAATATTCGTCCTTTAGCATTTGGAATGTTTTAAGTCCCGTAGTGGTCATGACCTGATGTAAGTACAAAATCCCATGGCGTATCCACACCGCAGGGTCTGGGATGGACAACAGTTCAGGTATATGTGTGTTAAACCAGAGAGGTGTATGGGAATGGATCCGCAGGGTTCCGAGTTTTTGTAGTGCCACCCGCCATACCCTCCGGTGGTGTGTCAGCATGTCTGTGTTGTGGTGGGGGGGACGTCTTGTCAAGGGAGCTCTAAGAACTGATTGAAGCGGGGTGTGGGCTAGGTCATCAGGGTGCTCACATAGCAGTGACTGGTATGGAGGTCGCTCACTTTTATCAAAATGAAAGAAATGGGACAGTTGGGAAGCAAGGTAATACTCCTGAAAGTCTGGAAGGGCAGCTCCTCCCAGTGTCACCGGATTTTTTAAAGTTTTCCAAGATAATTTGTGTCTACTGTGCCCCCATATAAATGAATTTAGAATAGATTCGATTGCCTTGAAGAATTTTTGTGGTATGTATAGGGGGGCATGCCACACCAGATAGAGTATCTTTGGGAGGAGTATCATCTTGACTAAACTGATGCGTCCCATAACACCTAGGGGAAGTCTGGCCCAAATCTGAGTTTTGGTCTTGATCAGGGCATACAAAGGTTCAATGTTTAAGAGTGTATAGTCTGCGAGTGATCTAGTGACCTGCACACCAAGGTACTTGATCACGGAGACCCTTGGGAGGGTCAGAGGAGGGGACGTGAACGGGGAGGGGAAATGGTCAATCGGAAGGATCTGGGACTTAGACCAGTTAATGCTCAGGCCCGAGTGGGTACCGATACGTTCTATAGAATGGAGGGCTGCAATCAGAGAGTGACCAGAGTCCGCCAGATACAAAAGCGTATCATCGGCGTACATGCCAATCTTTTCTTCCAGATTCCCTATCTTGAGACCATGGATGCTAGTATCTGCACGAATCATAATGGCCAATGGCTCTACAGCAAGTGCGTATAGCATAGGGGAAAGAGGACAGCCTTGTCGGGTCCCCCTTTCTAGCCGGAATTGGTCAGAGAGCCAGCCGTTCACGAACACTCTGGCCCTTGGAGATTGATAGAGGAGCTGAACCCAACGGATAAAGTTGGGGCCAAATCCGAATCCCGAAAGGCACTCCCATAGGTAGTTCCACTCCACAGAATCGAAGGCCTTGGCGGCATCCAGAACCGATTTCATCGTGGGATCCCTGAATGTTCATGAATAGGCGGCGAATATTCATTGCGGTATTTTTCCCTGGCATGAAGCCAGTCTGATCAGGGTGGATCAGTGACAGAATGACCTGGTTAAGGCGGGAGGCTAAAATCTTGGCCAGTATCTTTATGTCGACCTGTAGCAGGGAAAAAGGTCTATACGATTCTGGGTATTTAGAGTCCTTACCAGGCTTAGGGATTACCACAATTTGGGCCTCTCTCATGGAGGGGGGTAAAATGCCCGCATCAAATATGGATTTGTACAGGTCATAAAGTTTAGGGATTAGAATTTCAGAGTAGGTGGCATAGAATTCGAGTGGTAAGCCATCTGATCCTGGGGTCTTAGATGCAGCCAAGCAGGAGATAGCCTCAGAAATATCCTCTTTAGTGATAGGGGCTTCCAAAAGGTCAAGCTGATCTTTGGTCAGTTTAGGGAATTTAACTCCCGCTAGGTAGTCCCTGGTCTCTTGGGGAGTGTGAGTGACACGGGAAGTGTAGAGTGTACGGTAGAATTTCCCAAATTCCTCCGCCACTTGTTGGGGATCAGTGATGTCGCTCCCCTGCGCATCCGTCAACGACACCACCACAGGGGGACGCGCATCTAAATGAGCAAGATACGCAAGCAGTTTGCCCGATCTTTCTCCATATTCAAACACCCTTTGTTTACAGAAAAAAATGTGTTGTTTAGCTTTTTCAATGTGTAGTTGGGAAACTTGTCGCGCCTGAATTTTAAGATTATTAGCAGTGCTGGGCGAGGGGTCTTGATGGAACGTCTCCTCCAACACCTGCAGATGCTCTGTAGCCTGTTGGACAATAATTTTCGATGACCTTTTGACTCTGATAATATGCATGGAAAGGAGGGAGCGGGTGTGGATTTTAAACATCTCCCATACCAAGTCATAAGTGGCTGAGTCCCTGTTGGCCATGAAATAATATTGTAGCTCTGCAGGGATATCCTCCTGGTCCGTCAGAGCCGTCAGTCAAAATGGGTTCAACCGCCAAGATGGAGCAGGGGAGGCTTTCAGGAGCTGGAGCGTGATCCAGTAGGGGGCGTGATCCGAAAGTATTCTCGGAGCAAATCCCACATCTCCCAGTTTAGGTGTCAGGGACTTGGAAAGTAAAATGAAATCGATACGTGACATAGTGTTGTGACTGGCTGAAAAGCAGGAGAAAGCTTTAGTGTGCGGATGCTTGTGACGCCAGGTGTCAACAATAGCGAAATCAGTCAGTATGCGGTATAATCTGGTATGGGTCGGTGGGTCAAGGGGAGGGTCTGGTGTGCCCATTCGGTCTAGAGCGGGGGTGAGGGTCATATTAAAGTCCCCCATCCATACTGCCGGTATAGAGGGATATTGCGTCATAAAAGAAAGACCCTCCTTAATTACAAGCGAGTTGTATGGGGGAGGGACATAGCAAGCTAGTATCAGAATAGGGGATCCATTAATGGTGGCATGTATAAACACATATCTGCCCTGCTGGTCCGTTTGTAGCAACACTAGGTCGAAGGGAACCCTTTTTGCAACCAGAATCGACACCCCTCTGGAATATGAGGTGTGGGTAGCGTGATAGGCCCAACCTACCCAAGACTTTTTAAGAGAGGATTGTAGGTGGCCCGTAACATGAGTTTCAACTAGCGTGATAATGTCAGCACGCTGAGATTTGAGGAATGTCAGGACGGCTGTACGTTTGATCTTATTGCGCAAGCCTCTGACGTTCCACGTAAGAAATTTCTATTTATAAATGTATAATAGACCGCAGTTGTACCAGGACCAGCAGAGCAGAGATAAACACATCAGATAACATAAAACACAGTGACATCCAACATCGATAATGTATGTATGGCAATAGCATAGTACCTAAAGCATAAACAGGCATTTGGAAATACGTTGGTGTAAAGGAATAAATACCCATAATAGTTTTCCCCCCACCCAGTCCACTGCCACCCCAACTCGGCATGGACATACTACCACCTTAACCAGGTATCAACTGGGGACATCCAATGGGTAGGACCCAATGGAGGCAAGGGACTTAGTTGCAAGGAAGCATAGATACCCATAATGAAAAGAAAAAAAAAGGGGAGAAAAAACAGTCCGGTAAACGGGGGGTGAGAAAGTTCATGAACATCCTATGGGGGCGACTTCTTCTCTGAGAAGTGCATGGGGTGTAGGAGCCACAAGGGTACAACGCCATTGTAGCTATGTAGGAGGGGGGGCCCCTCTTGCCATCAGGACAGTTAGTAAAGTAAAGGAGGAAGTCTCAGCAACGGTCAGTGTACTATCTTCCACTGGTCCTTCTCAAGTGTGGGGAGAGCGGGGACCACAAGTCTGTGAGATCACCCAGAGGCAGCAGGCCTACTGTGAGGACCAGGGTAGTACGTGGAAGTATTTCCAGTCTCGTCCCCATGCTCCACCAGGGGTTATACGCAAACAATACACCCACTGAGGGGCGAAACATTAGGATGAAAATGTACAGCATTGTGGGTATAGGGGGGGGGGAGCAGATGGGGGGAGAGAAAAGTACTCACACCTTATGGACACCATGGCATGGTCAGGCTGAACGGTCCCTCTGATCGATCCAAGTGGATGCCAGTTCGGGGTCTTCAAAGAAATGGGTCCGGCCATCACACTCCACGCGAAGCTTTGCAGGGTACAGCATAGCGTATTTGAGGTGTAAAACGCGGAGGCGTCGCTTGACATCTTGGAACCTGGATCGTTGTCGCTGTACCTCATTGGAAAAGTCCGGGAAGACGGCCACATGCGTGTTGGTATGTGGGATATTTCCCTTTTCTCTAGTTAGACGGAGGATCTTGTCTCGGTCCCTGAAATTTAGGAATTTCGCTATAAGGGTACGCGGTGGGGCTCCTTGGGGAGGAGGACGGGCAGGGATTCGATGGGCTCTCTCCACCGCGAAAATCACCGAGAATGCGTCTCTGCCGAAGTTAGATATCAGGAAGTTTTCGAGAAAGCTCGCCGGGTCGTTGCCCTCAGCAGTCTCGGGAAGGCCAATAAAGCGGAGATTACATCTTCGGAGGCGATTTTCCATATCGTCCTGCTTCGCACTAAGCTGTTGTAGCTGACGGCGTACCTCGTCAGTAGTGTGTTGTAAAGGGTGCAGGATATCCTCCGCTCTACCAATACGGGTCTCCGTCTCAGCAACGTGGTCTCTTAGAGTAGAGAGGTCCTGCCGGATAAGGGATACATCAATTTTGACCTCCTCAATTTTGGTGGTGAGTGTGCTCTGGCACAAGGACCTTGTTAGTGGCCGCCTCGGACTGTTCCATGTCCGGGGAGGTGCCAGCACCATCTTTAGCCTGTTGGCTTCTCCAAGCCTGCCGTATTTAGCAAGCTTATCAGCCGCCTCGGAGGTTTTTTTCGGTGGAGACATATTGCAAAGGTGGACAGGAGAGTCCCCGGGTATACCAAGATGGCCGCTGTCTACTAGGCCAGATCCTCAGTGTCTTCCTCCCACCATGATTTAGGAGCAACACAGTGTGTTCTGCAGGCAGTGGTCAGCCAGCTACAAGGTCCAGCAGCTGCAGATGGAGAAAACTGGACTCAGAATAGTCAGGAACACCTGTGAATACTTGCAAGGGCTGTTGCAGGGTGTACCAAGATGGCCGCCGGTCCGGGAGCTAGGCCAAATCCACAGACTGTCCCTCAGGCATCCACAGGGGAAAGAGGCACTGCTATAGGGGCTCCAGGCAGTCCGGTGGCTGTGTGAAGCAAAGGCCAGGCTCTGAGCATCCAGGGAGGGCAGACAGACCTGTGAGAGCTGCCGCGGGGTGGAGCAAGATGGCCGCCGCTCCAGGAGGTAGGTCGAATCCCCAGTCTTTCCTGGCAGCTGATGCAGGATGGTGAAGAGGCCCTGCGATGGTGGCCAAGAGCGGTAACATTACCACTTCTATTACTTCTAGACTTCTCAGTCTAACCTCTAGCAGCACTAGGGTCATCGGTTCGAATCCCAACCACAGCACTACCTACATTGAGTTTGCATGTTCATCCTGTGCCTGTGTGATGTGATTTCCTCCCACACTCCATAGACATGCTGGTAGGTTAAGTGGATCCTGTCTAAATTGGCCCTACTATGTGTATGTATGAATGTGAGTTAGGCACCTTCGATCGTAAGCTCCTTGTGGGCAGGGACTGATGTGAATGTATAACATACTGTATATGTAAAGTGCTGTGTAAATTGATAGTGCTATATAAGTACCTGTAATAAATACATGTAGCGGTACCCCCCATAGGGATTGCTGGTAGTTGTGGTCCTTCTCTCACCCTGCACAGCCAGGCATAAAAATTCACAGACATACAATAGTCCTTGTACTTAATTTTATTATTTTTTTTAGGGGAATAACTTGGATGGGGATAGGGTAGTTATGGGATAGTAAAATTAGGGACTGAAACTAAAATACACCACCGGTATGTACACACTTTTCCTCTTCTACCTCCACTACAAACTCACTTGTAGAAATACTACTCCCAGGACCAGCTAGTACTGAATTGCAGGCCTGACACTAATGCCAGGCCCAAAGCAGAAATGCCCTTTGCAGGTAGGGACTGTGGGCCCCCTAAGCTGTAGCAAAGTCCTAGTTCTAGCTGTCCCACTTGCCTACTGATCCCAGTAACACCTCTTCAGGCCCTGCCAGCCCTCCTGGCCGCAGCTGCCTCTTTTCACTGCCCGTGCCACCACAGTCCTCCCTACTGGCTCTGCACCCATCCCAGACTGCTTGCTCCCAGTCCTCTCAGGCATGCCTCCCAGTCCTCCTGTGTGTCACTCACAAGCTCTCTTGGCTGCACCTTGTTGTTGCTCCTGGAGACTTGCCTGGCAGTGTTCTTCTGCTGTCCTCTCCTTCCTCCCGTGCCTCCTGTCCAGGACACATCTTTTGGTTGTAGGATTGTAGGAAGGTCCCGTCCGCACCCGAGCCCAGGCCAACGGTCAACTCCCCCTCCCCCCCAGACTGGGGAGCTCCCTCAAAGGCCCCGACAGCCTAACAATCCATCTCCAGCTTCCACCCGAACAACTCCTTCCCAGCTGGGCTGACCCTGAGTATTTGAGGAGGCCTGCCCCCTGCCAACCCAAGTTGGGGATTGGTCAGGGCCCTCAGCGTACTCCAGGCAGCTCCATCTAATCTCCCCTTCTCCTTTCCAGAATATTTTAGTGCATTCTAGAAATAGAGGGGAGGTCTCAGTGCCTGTGAGTCATCCAGCTCTCCCTGGATTTCTGCCAACCCAGGAAACAAAAACAAGCAGGCCTGGCTGCCAGCCAAGCCTGCATAAAGTTACCCACACTGATAAAAACCTCTTTCACTCCTAGCACACTGGAGGGTGCTACATACATTTCAACCATGCCTTTCTATGATAATTGAAAATAAAGAATATACAAAAAAAGATACAACCAGTAATAAATCATCTCAGTTATTAACCACTTCCCGACCGGGCCATAGCTGAATGTTGGCTAATTAAGGGAGGGCGTATAATGATGGGCATGCACCCGGGAATGTCTGTCATCGGCGGGTCTTCGGACCCAGCACATCACCGATCGGGGTAAAGGGCCAATGACAGCAGCCCTTTACCACATGTTCGCTCTGTCCAATGACGGAAGTGCCCACAGCATTGATCTGTGCCCATTCATAGCTCATCCATACCCATACATGGCTCATCCATCCCTATTCATGGCTCATCCATGACTCATCCATGCCCATTCATGGCTCATCCATCCCCATCCATGCCTCATCCATGCCACATCAGTGCTCATCCGTGCCACATCAGTGATCATCGGTGCTCATCCATGCCACATCAGAATACATCCGTGCCACATCAGAGATCATCCATGCCACATCCATGCCACTACAGTGCCCATCAGTGCCACTACAGTGTCTCACAAAAGTGTAATAGGTAGTCAAATTAGATTTGAAATGTATGCCCCTAGAAAACCTGATGGTTCTCCCTGCATGTTGGGCCTCTGTATGTGGCCAGGCTGTGTAAAAGTCTCACAGGTGGTATCACCATACTCAGGACGAGTAGCAGACTGTATTTTGGGGTGTAATTTTTGCTATGTACATGCTATGTTTTAGAAATATCATATAAATGGACAACTTTGTGTAAAAAAAAAATAAATAAAAAAAAGCGTTTTCCTTTTCTTTACACATTTTCTAAAAACTTGTGTAAAAAAATCAAAATGTTCATGTTCAAAAGACTCATTATGCCTTATAAAATATACGTTGGAGTGTTTACTTTCCTAAATGGGGTCATTTTGTGGGCATTTCCATTGTCCTGGTGCTCCAGGACCTTCAAAAGTATAAGATATAGTCAAGAAATGAAATGTGTAATTTATGCTCCTAGAACGCCTGGAGGTGCTCCCTGCATGTTGGGCCATGTATGAGGCCAGGCTGTGAAAGTCTCACACATGTGGTATCGTCATACTCAGGAGGAGTAGCAGAATGTATTTTGGGGTTTAGTTGCAAGTATGCATATACTGTGTGAGAGAAATAACCTGTTAATATGACAATTTTGTGAAAAAAAATAAATCGTAATTTTGCAAAAAATTGTAGGAAAAAATTACAACTTAAAAAAACTCACCACGCCTTTCGAATGTCTACTTTGCAAAAAGGGGTCATTTGGGGGATATTTGTACTTTCCTGGCTTGTTGTTGTCTCAAGAAATAAGATAGGCCGTTAGTACATCAGGTGTGATCAAGTTTCAATTGCCACCATAGCTTGTGGACTCTATTCTTCACAAAGACCAAATAATATACACTTATTTGGGTTATTTTTACCAAAGATGTGTAGCAGCAGGGCTGGACTGGGACAAAAATTTGGCCCTGGACTTCATCCAGACCGGCCCACTTTGAGGGGTCCCTCCCATACCCCCCCCCCCCCGGCAGGCCAAACCCGATGGACCCCCCCCCCCCTCCTTCACTGGCCATCAGCCATTATTTCTCTTATAGGCAGTACCAGTGGCAGAGGTAGACATTCTTTCACCCGGGGCAAAGAATCAGCTTGCCCCCCCCCCCCCCCGTAATAGGACAAGATTAGGCAGGAGAGTGAGAAACTCCCGGGCCATAGCTGTTAAGTCGCCTGTCTCCCCTTGTGCTCCTTCTGGTCCCCCCCATTCTCCTTCTGGTCCCCCCCATGCTCCTCTGGTTCCCCCCATGCTCCTCTGGTTCCCCCGTGCTCCTCTAGTTCCTTCACTGGCTTCTGCCATTATTTCTCTTATAGGCAGTACCAGTGGCAGAGGTAGACATTCTTTCACCCGGGGCAAAGAATCAGCTTGCCCCCCCCCCCCCCCGTAATGGGACAAGATTAGGCAGGAGAGTGAGAAACTCCCAGGCCATAGCTGTTGAGTCGCCGGTCCCCCCCTGTGCTCCTTCTGGTCCCCCCCATGCTCCTTCTGGTCCCCCCCATGCTCCTTCTGCCCCCCCCCATGCTCCTCTGGTTCCCCCCATGCTCCTCTGGTTCCCCCCATGCTCCTCTGGTTCCGCCGTGCTCCTCTGGTTCCTTCACTGGCCATCAGCCATTATTTCTCTTTGTCACGAAAGACGTCCTGTTAGTTCAGCCGTCGGCGGAAGATCGGTTAACAGAACTACTGTCAGTAGAGCCAGAGGGCGCGTTCGGAGGCGCGTTGACGCGAACGGACGCATGCGGGTGCGCGCTAATACGAGCGGGTGTACGCGGGTACACGATGAGACGAACGGGCACGTACGATCGGTACTCGGGCGTGCACGTGTGCACACGGCGGCGCGCAGACGTGCAGTGTGACAGATTTTGGCGCCATTAGGCCTATTTAAGGGTGCCTGTCAGCATGCTTCCTTGCTGTCCGGTCTACAGCATTCCCTGTGACCCTAAGCTTCCAGTATACCTGTTTACCTGATTCCTGTTACCCGGCTTGTTCCTGACTTCTCCTGTTTGCTGCCAGTCCCCGACCTCGGCTTGTCTGACGATTCTCCTGCCTCATCCTTCAGTTATTACCTGCCTGTCTGTTGCCAACCCGGTCCGTGCCCTGACTACTCTCCTGATTCCGTTTTGTACCTGCTCTGCTTGCCTGTGTTTGACCCGGCCTGTCTGACTTTGCTAGTGCTTCCAGTGGTACTACAGAACACCTCCCTGCTGCCTGCTTGTTCGTGGGTGTCTGCTAGCTACAGTGCTTCTCTATCCAGTCAACAGTTCCAGTGTTCCTGCCAAGAGTTCCGGTTCATCTACCAGTTGTTCCAGTGCTTCAGTTGTACTACAGAACACCTCCCTGTTGCCTGTTGTTCCTGAGTTCCTGCCAGTGGATCCAGTGTTCCTGTCAGTCCTCCTGCTGCTGCACCAGAGGTCCGGATCAACTCTACACCTGCCACTTACCAAGCACTTGTGGCCCCCTGCGCTCTTGAGTCCCTGTCTTCTCTATCAGGGGCTCTCGAACCAGAGGCACACAAGAGGCTACTCCTTGCATTCTGGGCTCCACCACCAGGTACGTGACAGTACCGGACAGCAATGTCTGAGCCCACGCAGGGAGCCTCTCCCATGGATGAACTCTGCCGCCATCTTGCTGGACTTACCCAGGCAGTAAAAAGCCTACAAGAAGGCTACACCCAGCTGGAAGGCCGAGTTCAGGCCCTAGCCGCTTCTACACCTCCAGTATCCGGGACTTCTGCTTCACCATCAGTGGTCATGTTGCCGCCTGAACCCAGGGTCCCCACGCCTGAAAGATTTTCAGGTAACCGGAGCAAATTCAGGTCCTTCCGCAACTCGTGTGAGCTCTTTTTTGCCCTTCAACCAAGGACTTTCTCCCTGGAAGCCACCAAGGTGGGGTTCATGATCTCGCTGCTGACCGGCGAGCCCCAGTCCTGGGCCCATCGCTTATTAGAAAAGAAAGATACCTCACTTGATACCCTGGATACCTTCTTTCGAGTTATGTCATCACTATATGAAGACCCACAGCTGACCGCCACGGCAGAGGCAGCCTTGCACACCCTACAGCAAGGCCGCAGACCTGTTGAGGACTATGTGTCAGAATTCAGACGCTGGAGTTCCGACACAAACTGGAACAATGCCGCCCTACGGTATCAGTTCCGTATGGGCCTTTCAGAATCCTTGAAGGATGAATTAGCCCGAGCGGGCATTCCTGAGACTTTAGAGGACCTCATAGACCTTTCCATCCAAATAGACAGACGCTTGAGAGAACGACGTACAGAGCGATCTTCTGGTCCTGCTCGTCCTGTCTGGATGCTGCCCCGGGTGCCTAGTTCTCCCCACTCCGCTCCTCCAGCTTCTACTACCATGACCTCAGATACACCAGAACCAATGCAGCTGGGACTCTTACGGCCATCCCTCACTCCTGAAGAGCGTCAACGCCGTCGGGCTGGTAACCTGTGCCTATATTGCGGGGAACCCGGACACTTTGTACGAACATGCCCGGCCAAGCTTCGTAAGTGCCTCTCTGTCTCTCCTGCTCTTACCCCAGCTGCACTGAATAATATGTCTCACCTGGCTGTTCCGCTTCTTTTACAGCTCCCAGGAGGGAATATACCAACCAGCGCTATCATTGATTCCGGGGCCTGCAGTGGCTTTATAGACTTGTCCTTCGCTTCCAGACATCACATTCCCATCCGGCCCAGGGCGAAAGGACTTTCAGTATATCTGGCCGATGGTTCTACCCTCAGATCAGGACCAGTAACCCAGGAAACAGTACCCATGCTCACCACCATTGCTGGCACTCATCAAGAGCTACTTTGTCTGGATGTCATTGAATCTCCTCTATTCCCCATCATATTGGGCATGCCATGGCTCAAGGCCCATAACCCACAAGTTGACTGGGCCTCAGGGAAAATTGAGTTTCCCTCCTCTTATTGCCACCAACACTGTCTACCAGAAGTTACTCAAGCTCCTTCTGCCCTGTTGTGCATGGAAACTGATGCAGAGACCCGTCAAGTTGTACGCAAAGTCTACCATAGCTTTCTGGACGTTTTCAGTCAAAAAGGGGCCAAGACCCTTCCTCCCCACCGGCCATATGACTGTCCGATTGAGCTTCTCCCAGGGGCAGAGATTCCTTTTGGGAGAATATTTCCTTTGTCAGAGTTAGAACTAGGAGTATTAAAAACTTACATTGACGACAATCTAAAGAAAGGCTTCATCCAACCCTCCACGTCCCCGGCAGGAGCAGGAATCTTTTTTGTGGAAAAGAAAGACCATTCATTGCGCCCTTGTGTGGATTATCACTCAATCAAATCACGATCAAGAACCGTTATCCCTTACCATTAGTGCCAGAACTTTTTCAGAGGCTGGGGTCTGCAGTAGTGTTTTCTAAATTAGATCTTCGTGGTGCCTACAACCTTGTCCGCATTCGCAAGGGAGACGAATGGAAGACTGCCTTCCGTACCCGGTTTGGGCACTTCGAATATTTAGTCATGCCTTTCGGACTTTGTAATGCTCTTGCTACATTTCAGCATTTTGTAAATAACATTTTCAGAGACTACCTTGACCTGTTTGTTGTTATTTATCTAGATGACATTCTAATCTTCTCTTCTTCCCTAGTTGAACACCGTGAACATGTCAGAAACGTTTTGTCCCGACTTCGCCTGCACGGCCTTTATGCTAAGCCTGAGAAATGTGTCTTCGAGCAGGAGAGTATTCAGTTCCTTGGTCTTATTATCTCTGTGGAAGGCATCAAAATGGACCCTCAGAAGGTCTCCGCCATTCTGGACTGGCCCGCTCCTACTGACAAGAAAGGGATTCAACGTTTCGTGGGATTTGCGAATTTTTATAGAAAATTCATCAAGGGATTCTCCACCATCATTCCTCCCATTACAAGATTAACCCAACAGGGCCTAAGGTTCCACTGGTCTACGGAAGCTCAGATGGCCTTTACTACACTGAAGGATCTGTTTGTCTCAGCCTCAGTTTTAAAACATCCTACTCTTCCAAAGACAGGGGCCTAGGGCTCTTCTGCACCCAGTCGCTTTTTTTCCCCGTAAATTATCGGAAGCAGAAAAGAACTATGACGTGGGTGATCGAGAATTGTTAGCGATCAAAGCTGCGCTGGAGGAATGGCGATACCTGTTAGAGGGAGCAGCCCACCCGATTCTTGTTTATACAGATCACAAGAATCTAGAATATTTAAAGACTGCCAAGAGGTTGAAACCATGACAAGCCAGATGGGCACTGTTCTTTACTAGATTTTCTTTCCATATTACCTACCGTCCCGGGTCAAAAAATATCAAGCCTGACGCTCTGTCACGGATGTACAGTGATTCGGAAGCACCTTCTCCGCCAGATACCATCTTGTCCTCAGGGAACTTTCTGTTACTCCAAGGGGATCTACTGTCACAGATCAAGCAAGCCTCCAGGAACATTTCCACTCCACCTGATACAACCCTACAGGCCAGAGATGATCTTCTGTGGTTTAAGGATAGGATCTTCGTACCTCAGGAGGTGCGAACAGCAGCTCTTAGTTCTTGCCATGACCATATGTTAGCCGGCCATTTCGGAGTACATAAAACATCTGAACTTCTTCAGCGCACGTTCTGGTGGCCATCATTAAGTAAGGACTGCAAGGACTACGTGGAAGCATGTGTCACCTGTATCCAAAATAAAGGTAGCAAGTCTAAAGCCTGGGGCCTGTTAAAACCACTATCTGTCCCGGAGAAGCCATGGAGGATGATCTCCATGGATTTTATTGTCGAGTTGCCACCTTCTGAAAGCTACACTATGATCTTCGTAATAGTGGATAGATTATCCAAGATGGCACATTTCCTACCAATGAAAGGTACCCCTACTGCTTCTGAAACTGCCAGGACATTTATTAAGGAGATGGTGAGGCTTCATGGCATCCCTGCCAATATTACTTCTGATCGGGGGGTACAATTCACCTCTAGGTTCTGGAGAGCTCTTTGTGAATCCCTGAAAATTGATCTTGCCTTCTCTTCTGCCTATCACCCCCAAACAAATGGCCAGACGAAGAGAACGAATCAGACGCTGGAGCAGTATCTGCGCTGCTTTTCCTCGTTCTCCCAGGATGATTGGGCTCCGCTTCTTCCCCTTGCCGAATTTGCATACAACAACTCTGTTCATTCCACTACAAAACAAACACCATTTTTTGCAAATTATGGGTTCCATCCTCTGTTCTTGTCCACTAACATTCCGGAGTGTCCAGTACCAGCTGTTCAAGAAAACCTAAACTTCTTCGAATTAAATAATAAGCTTCTGCAAGAGACTATGGCAAGGACCCAGAACTACAACAAAGAGGTGTTTGACAAGAAGAGAAGGGGGGAGCTTGATCTTAAACCTGGAGATTTGGTTTGGCTATCCACTTTGAATCTAAGATTGGCTTGTCCTTCCAAAAAATTGGGTCCCAAGTTCGTGGGTCCTTTTCCAGTGACAAGAAAAATTAATAATGTGGCCTACGAACTAAAGCTACCAGAATCATTCCGGATTCACCCGGTCTTTCATGTTGCCCTACTCAAACCTGCAGTTCCTGATCCTTTTGTCAACCGGAGGGTCAATCCCCCTGAACCCGTGATCATTGACGGAGAAACCGAATATGAGGTCGAGTCCATTCTGGATTGTAGGAAGAGACGTAATCAAGTCCAGTTCTTGGTAAAATGGAACGGGTATGGGCCTGAGGAAAACTCCTGGGTGCCGGAGTCCAACATCCATGCTAGGAGGTTGATTCTTGCCTTTAAAAGATCTCATCCAAGTAAGATGGCACAGTTGGGCATCCGGAGGCTGCCCCTTGGGGGGGGAGGCAATGTCACGAAAGACGTCCTGTTAGTTCAGCCGTCGGCGGAAGATCGGTTAACAGAACTACTGTCAGTAGAGCCAGAGGACGCGCTCGGAGGCGCGTTGACGCGAACGGACGCATGCGGGTGCGTGCTAATACGAGCGGGTGTACGCGGGTACACGATGAGACGAACGGGCACGTACGATCGGTACTCGGGCGTGCACATGTGCATGCGGCGGCGCGCAGACGTGCAGTGTGACAGATTTTGGCGCCATTAGGCCTATTTAAGGATGCCTGTCAGCATGCTTCCTTGCTGTCCGGTCTACAGCGTTCCCTGTGACCCTAAGCTTCCAGTATACCTGTTTACCTGATTCCTGTTACCCGGCTTGTTCCTGACTTCTCCTGTTTGCTGCCAGTCCCCGACCTCGGCTTGTCTGACGATTCTCCTGCCTCATCCTTCAGTTATTACCTGCCTGTCTGTTGCCGACCCGGTCCGTGCCCTGACTACTCTCCTGATTCCGTTTTGTACCTGCTCTGCTTGCCTGTGTTTGACCCGGCCTGTCTGACTTTGCTAGTGCTTCCAGTGGTACTACAGAACACCTCCCTGCTGCCTGCTTGTTCGTGGGTGTCTGCTAGCTACAGTGCTTCTCTATCCAGTCAACAGTTCCAGTGTTCCTGCCAAGAGTTCCGGTTCATCTACCAGTTGTTCCAGTGCTTCAGTTGTACTACAGAACACCTCCCTGTTGCCTGTTGTTCCTGAGTTCCTGCCACTTACCAAGCACTTGTGGCCCCCTGCGCTCTTGAGTCCCTGTCTTCTCTATCAGGAGCTCTCGAACCAGAGGCACACGAGAGGCTACTCCTTGCATTCTGGGCTCCACCACCAGGTACGTGACACTCTTATAGGCAGTACCAGTGGCAGAGGTAGACATTCTTTCACCCGGGGCAAAGAATCAGCTTGCCCCCCCCCCCCCCGTAATGGCACAAGATTAGGCAGGAGAGTGAGAAACTCCCAGGCCATAGCTGTTGAGTCGCCTGTCTCCTCCTTCTGGTCCCCCCCATGCTCCTTCTGGTCCCCCCCCATGCTCCTTCTGGTCCCCCTCCCATGCTTCTCTGGCCCCCCCTGCTCCTCTGGCCCCCCCATGCTCCTCTGGACCCCCATGTTTCTCTGGTACCCCCTGTTCCTCTGGTACCCCCCTGCTCCTCTGGTACCCCCCTGCTCCTCTGGTCCCCCACATGCACCTCTGGTCCCCCACATGCACCTCTGGTCGCCCACATGCACCTCTGGTCGCCCACATGCACCTCTGGTCCCCCTATGCTTCTCTGGTCCCCTGCATGCTTCTCTGGTCCCCTGCATGCTTCTCTGTCCCCTCGCATGCTCCTCTGGTTCCCCCCATGCTCCTCTGGTTCCCCCCATGCTCCTCTGGTTCCCCCATGCTCCTCTGGTTCCCCCGTGCTCCTCTGGTACCCCTGTGCTCCTCTGGTCCCCCACATGCACCTATGGTCCCCCACGTGCTCCTCTGGTCCCCTGTGCTCTTCTTTTCTCCCGTGCTCCTCTATTCCCCCATGCTCCTCTGGTCCCGCCCAAGCTCCTCTGGTCCCCCCACAAGCTCCTCTGGTCCCCCGCATGCTCCTCTGGTCCCCCGCATGCCCCTCTGGTCCCCCGCATGCCCCTCTGGTCCCCCACATGCCCCTCTGGTCCCCCACATGCTCCTCTGGTGCCCCACATGCTTCTTTATTCCCCCCATGCCCCTCAGTCTCCCGCATGCTCCTCTGGTCCCCCATCCCCCGCAGCGCTCACCTCCTCTCCATGGCTAGTTGTGCTGTGCGGGCTGAAAAAAGACATGACCCTCAGGAGTTGCCACTGAGAAGCTCATCATTATACGATCCGGAAAACAGGCTGCCACAGACCGCTATAACATAACCTTCCCCGACACTCGTTCTCCTGCTCTTTCCTTCCCCCGCTTTCCATCTATATTCCCCGGGGCAGTAGACAGGATGGAGAGCGGGAGAAGGAAAGAGCAGGAGAATGACTGCTGGGGAAGGTTATGTTATAACGGTCTGTGGCTGCCGGTCTTCCGAATCGTATATTGATGAGGTTCTCAGTGCCAACTCCTGAGGATCATGTCTTTATTCGGCCCGCACTGCACAACTAGCCAGGAAGAGGAGGTGAGCGCTGCGGGGGGGGGGGGGGGGGGATCAGAAAAGCGGAGGGGGGGTGGCGGTCCGCTGTCACTGAAACCAGCCCACTGAGCCATTGGCCCACCAGGAAACTCCCTATAGTCACGATGGCCAGTACATGCCTGTGTAGCAGTATAAATTTTTGCCAAAATTTATGAAGAAAAATTACTAATTTCCAATTTGTTTTAACAGAAGCATGCTTTTTTTTTTTTTTACAAAGTTTTCAGTTTTTTTTATCATTTATAGCGCAAAAAAATAAAAAACCCAGTGGTGATAAACCCTTTCATGACTAAGCCTATTTTTGAAACTTGGTGTTTACAAGTTAAAATCCATATTTTTTGCTAGAAAATTACTTAGAACCCCCAAACATTATGTATATTTTTTTAGCAGAGAATCTAGAGAATAAAATGGAGATCGTTGAAATATTTTATATCACACGGTATTTGTGCAGCGGTGTTTTAAACGCAAATTTTTGAAAAAGGGACACTTTCATGAATTTTAAAAAATCCAAACAGTAAAGTTACCCCAATTTTTTTGTATAATGTGAAAGATGATGTTACGCAGAGTAAATAGATACCAAACATGTCACGCTTTATAATTGCACGCACTCGTGGAATGGCGACAAACTACGGTACCTAAGAATTTCCATATGCGACGCTTTAAATTTTTTTTACGGTTATCAGGTTAGAGTTACAGAGGAGGTCTAGTGCTAGAATTATTGCTCTCACTCTGACGATCACGGCGATACCTCACATGTGTGATTTGAACACCGTTTACATATGCGTGCGCGTCTTCCGTATGCGTTTTCTTTGCTGCGCGAGCTCGCGGGGACGGGGGCGCTTTAAACATTTTTTTTCTTATTTATTTTATTTATTTTTAAATTCATAAATTGTGTTTAAAAAAAAAAAATGTTTTGATGACTTTTAATGCTGTCACAAGGAATGTAAACATCCCTTGTGACAGTAATAGGTGGTGACAGGTACTCTTTATGGAGAGATCGGGGGTCTAAAAGACCACCCATCCCTCCTTTACACTTCAAAGCATTCAGATCGCCGAAAACGGAGATTCTGAATACTGTGTACTTTTTAAAAACCGGCGCCATTGGCAGCCGAGTAAACGGGAAGTGACGTCATGACGTCGCTTCCGCGTTTACAATTTGAAGGCTGGAACGAAGCCGCCCACAGCTTCGTTCCAGCCCGCCCCCAGCCGCCGGAGGCATCGGATTGGTCACCGAGCCTCCGGATCGACAGGGAGGCCCAGTAAGAGCGGCGGGAGGCGGCAGGAGGGGGGGACGTCCCCTCCCGCTGCTCCGGTATAACAGCCGAGCGGCTTTTAGCCGCATCGGTTGTTATACACGGATAGCCAATCGCCGGCTCTAAACAACGGTACCGGGATGATGCCTGCAGCTGCGGGCATCATCCCGGTATAACCCCCGAAAGCCAAGTACGCATATCTGCGTACGGTCGGTGGGAAGGGGTTAAATACCACCAAAAGACAGCTCTATTTTTGTGGAAAAAATGATAAAAATGTCACATGGGATGGGTACAGTGTTGCATGACTGAGTAATTGTCATTCAAAATGTGAGAGCACTGAAAGCTGAAAATTGGTCTGGTTAGGAAGGGGGTTTAAGTGCCCAGTGGGCAAGTGGTTAAGGCTCAAGTCCAAACTATAACCATGAAAAAAAAAACATGAAATTGCACATAACCAGTGAATAAGGTTCAGCCTTCAAGAAACAGGAACTGGCTAATTAAGTGTTCTTGCATAGCAAGACCACTTACTGTTATCTCACATATATATTATTAAGTGTTCTTGCATAGCAAGACCACTTACTGTTATCTCACATATATATTATTCTTATTATTATAGCCAAATTTACCACCCTAACTCCTCCCACAGTTTTTACACTACATAGACAAGTAATATACCGAAACGTGCAGATTGTTCCCGAATGGTGTGCTATTACTTTGTGGAACGTTTCGCCGAATGGTTCACGAAATATCGTCGTTTTTGCGGCGAAATTGGTCCCATAGGAATGAATGGGGAAACTAGAGTGGGAGATGACAAAAGCTGGAAAATCAGAACATGATTTCTAAACTGCCGCCACTCCCTCATTTTCAAGCCCACCTACACAAATCTTATATCAAAACGTTCAGCTATCCCTGCTGCCACTAAACATGTCCACAGCTAAGCCATAGTCCTGATAGTTTTCACAATATGACCATTTGTTTGCAACTCACGCCGTCCATTGACATTCATTGAAACTACACTCTAGCCCCCTCCAAATTTGAAGGGCAATTTCTAAACTGCGACTGTGCCTTCATTTTTAATATTTCAGAGACATACTATACATCAAAATCTAGGTCTGGGTCTTGTGATTCTCACAATATAAAGATCTTCGCTGTAGGATGTATAGTTTTTAAAATACGGCCATTTGTTTAGAGGTCATTTCAGGAAATTTTAGCCATTAATCAGAGTGTACTGTTAGTGTTTGTTTTGTTGCCATGGTTACCAAAGCTTCTGTTATACACAGGGGGGAAGGTGGCTGGAGCATCTCAGCTGATTACAGAGCCCGGGGGAGGGGACAGACACACCATGCACTGATTTATAATAGAGGAATATGATGGGGCAGTTTTGATGGGGTAATTCTGATGGGGCAGTTTTGATGAAGCAGTATTTGGGAAGCATAAACAGGGCATGAGCGTTGCTAGGAAACAGTGGTTGTAAACACAAGATGCTGAGACACTCCAAATGCATGTGACTTCATCTGCTAGACTTGATAATGCTTGTAGACTCCTCCCACAATTTTCACACTACAGAGACAAATAATATACCGAAATGAGCGGATTGTTCCCGATTGGTGTGTTATTACTTTGTGGAATGTTTTGCCGAATGGTCCACGAAATGACGTTTTTGCGGCGAAATTGGTCCCATAGGAATGAATGGCGAAATGTTCAAAACTAGAGTGGGAAGTGACAAAAGCTGACAACCCCATGATCAGCCAAAACATTATGACCACCCCATGATCAGCCAAAACATTATGACCGCCCCATGTAAAAAAAAAAATATTTTTGAAAAAAAAAAAAAAAATTTGGAAAAAAGTAAAAAAATAATTTTTGAAAAAAAAAAAATCATTTTTGAAAAAAAAAATATATATTTTTGAAAAAAAAATTATTTTTGAAAAAAAAAAAATATTTTTGAAAAAAAAATTTCTTTTAAAAAAAAAAATTATTTTTGAAAAAAAAATATATTTGAAAAAAAAAAATATTTTTGAAAAAAAAAATTATTTTTGAAAAAAAAATTACTTTAAAAAAAATAATAATTTCGAAAAAAAAATTATTTTTGAAATAAAAAAATTCATTTTTGAAAAAAAAAATTACCTTTGAAAAAAAAAATTACTTTTGAAAAAAAAAATCATTTTTGAAGAAAAAAAATCATTTTTGATTAAAAAAAATTCATTTTTGATTAAAAAAAATTCATTTTTGAAAAAAAAAATTACTTTTGAAAAAAATGTTCAGCTCTTTCAGCGAATGATGGAACTTTTTTACTACTATTTATACTTTTTAAAATATTAAGCTTTTTAACACTTTTCACAGTTACTCAAGCCACTCCACCCCACCCAGTTACTCCGCCCACTCCAGTTGTAGAGGCAAGAACACTTTCACAATTTCCCCAGAAATTGTACCTTTTCTAGTTAAGTGTTCTTGCATAGCAAGACCACTTACTGTTATCTCACATATATATTATTCTTATTATTATAGCCAAATTTACCACCCTAACTCCTCCCACAGTTTTTACACTACATAGACAAGTAATATACCGAAACGTGCGGATTGTTCCCGAATGGTGTGCTATTACTTTGTGTAACGTTTCGCCGAATGGTTCACGAAATATCGTCGTTTTTGCGGCGAAATTGGTCCCATAGGAATGAATGGGGAAACTAGAGTGGGAGATGACAAAAGCTGCTAAACTGCCGCCACTCCCTCATTTTCAAGCCCACCTACACAAATCTTATATCAAAACGTTCAGCTATCCCTGCTGCCACTAAACATGTCCACGGCTAAGCCATAGTCCTGATAGTTTTCACAATATGACCATTTGTTTGCAACTCACGCCGTCCATTGACATTCATTGAAACTACACTCTAGCCCCCTCCAAATTTGAAGGGCAATTTCTAAACTGTGACTGTGCCTTCATTTTTAATATTTCAGAGACATACTATACATCAAAATCTAGGTCTGGGTCTTGTGATTCTCACAATATAAAGATCTTCGCTGTAGGATGTATAGTTTTTAAAATACGGCCATTTGTTTAGAGGTCATTTCAGGAAATTTTAGCCATTAATCAGAGTGTACTGTTAGTGTTTGTTTTGTTGCCATGGTTACCAAAGCTTCTGTTATACACAGGGGGGAAGGTGGCTGGAGCATCTCAGCTGATTACAGAGCCCGGGGGAGGGGACAGACACACCATGCACTGATTTATAATAGAGGAATATGATGGGGCAGTTTTGATGGGGTAATTCTGATGGGGCAGTTTTGATGAAGCAGTATTTGGGAAGCATAAACAGGGCATGAGCGTTGCTAGGAAACAGTGGTTGTAAACACAAGATGCTGAGACACTCCAAATGCATGTGACTTCATCTGCTAGACTTGATAATGCTTGTAGAGTCCTCCCACAATTTTCACACTACAGAGACAAATAATATACCGAAATGAGCGGATTGTTCCCGATTGGTGTGTTATTACTTTGTGGAATGTTTTGCCGAATGGTCCACGAAATGACGTTTTTGCGGCGAAATTGGTCCCATAGGAATGAATGGCGAAATGTTCAAAACTAGAGTGGGAAGTGACAAAAGCTGACAACCCCATGATCAGCCAAAACATTATGACCACCCCATGATCAGCCAAAACATTATGACCGCCCCATGTAAAAAAAAAAAATATTTTTGAAAAAAAAAAATAATTTTTGAAAAAAGTAAAAAAATCATTTTTGAAAAAAAAAAATATTTTTGAAAAAAAAAATATTTTTGAAAAAAAAAAATTATTTTTGAAAAAAAAAAATATTTTTGAAAAAAAAATTACTTTTAAAAAAAAATTATTTTTGAAAAAAAAATTACTTTAAAAAAAATAATAATTTCGAAAAAAAAATTATTTTTGAAATAAAAAAATTCATTTTTGAAAAAAAAAATTACCTTTGAAAAAAAAATTACTTTTGAAAAAAAAAATCATTTTTGAAGAAAAAAAAATCATTTTTGATTAAAAAAAATTCATTTTTGAAAAAAAAAATTACTTTTGAAAAAAATGTTCAGCTCTTTCAGCGAATGATGGAACTTTTTTACTACTATTTATACTTTTTAAAATATTAAGCTTTTTAACACTTTTCACAGTTACTCAAGCCACTCCACCCCACCCAGTTACTCCGCCCACTCCAGTTGTAGAGGCAAGAACACTTTCACAATTTCCCCAGAAATTGTACCTTTTCTAGTTATTCTTATTATAGCCAAATTTACCACCCTAACTCCTCCCACAGTTTTTACGCTACATAGACAAGTAATATACCGAAACGTGCGGATTGTTCCCGATTGGTTTGCTATTACTTTGTGGAACGTTTCGCCGAATGGTTCACGAAATATCGTAGTTTTTGCAGTAAATTTGGTCCCATAGGAATGAATGGCGAAATGTTCAAAACTAGATTGGGAGGTGACAAAAGCTGACAACCCCATGATCATACCACCCTAACTCCTCCCACAGCTTTTAAACTACATAGACAGTAATATACTGAAGGTGCGGATTGTTCCCGATTGGTGTGCTATTACTTTGTGCAACGTTTCGCCGAATTTTTCACGAAATATCGTAGTTTTTGCGGAAAATTGGTCCCATAGGAATGAATGGCGAAATGTTCAATGTCATTTAATTGGTGTGCTATTACCTTGTGGAACTTTGTGAAAAGCTGAAAAATACCAGTGTGAATCTGGAATCAATGTCATTTAATTGGTGTGCTATTACTTCGTAGAATGTTTCGCCGAATGGTTCACGAAATATCGTCGTTTTTGCGGCGATATTGGTACCATAGGAATGAATGACGAAATGTTCAAAACTAGAGTGGGAGGTGACAAAAGCTGACAACCCCATGATCAGCCAAAACATTATGACCGCCCCATGAAAAAAAAAATATTTTTGAAAAAAAAATAATAATTTTTGAAAAAAAAAAAATTATTTTTTGAAAAAAAAAAAAATTAATTTAAAAAAAAATAATTCATAATTTTTGAAAAAAAAAATCATTTTTGAAAAAAAATGTTCAGCTCTTTCAGCTAATGACGGGACTTCAACTTTTTTACTACCGTATATACTCGAGTATAAGTCGTCCCGAGTATAAGTCGAGGCCCCTAATTTACCACAAAAAACTGGGAAAAATTTATTGACCCGAGTATAAGTCGAGGGTGAAAAATGCAGAGGGTCAATAATGCCCATCTGCAGCTGCATGCCTCCCTGTGTCCTGTGCAGCCTACCTGTACCCTGTGCATGTGTCCTGTACATGTGTGTGTGTCCTGTACATGTGTGTCCTGTACATGTCCTGTGTCCTGTACATGTCCTGTGTCCTGTACATGTGTGTGTGTGTGTGTGTCCTGTACATGTGTGTGTGTCCTGTACATGTCCTGTACATGTGTGTGTGTGTGTGTGTGTCCTGTACATGTCCTGTGTCCTGTACGTGTGTGTGTGTGTCCTGTACATGTGTGTGTGTCCTGTACATGTCCTGTACATGTGTGTGTGTGTGTGTGTCCTGTACATGTCCTGTGTCCTGTACATGTGTGTGTGTGTCCTGTACATGTGTGTGTGTCCTGTACATGTCCTGTACATGTGTGTGTATGTGTGTGTGTGTGTGTGTCCTGTACATGTCCTGTACATGTATGTGTGCATGTGTCCTACCTGTGTCCTGTGCAGCCTCCCTGTGGCGATCTCCATCCTCTCTGTGGCGATCTCCATCTTCAATCGGCGGCCGGCGTGTGATGATACTGTTCGGCGGCCATTCCACAGTTCAAAAGCCGCGCCTCCTCCTCGTCTGTGATAGGCTGACCGCTGACTGCCTATCACGGACATTCTCTCATTCTCATACCACGGACGAGGATGAGAGAATGTCCGTGATAGGCTGTACACTGACAGCTGTTCAGCCTATCACAGATGAGCAGGAGGCGCGGCTTTTGAAAGCTGCAATAGCCGGCGAACACTACGCCGGCCGCCGTCTGCCTGCATGACACGCTGATCATGCAGACAGACGGAAGGTACTCGAGTATAAGTCGAAGGGACACTTTCAGCCCAAAAAAAAGGGCTGAAAAATTCGACTTATACTCGAGTATATACGGTACTATTTATACTTTTTAAAATATTAAGCTTTTTATCACTTTTTACAGTAACTCCAGCCACTCCAACCACACAACAGTTAGTCAAGCCACACCACCCAGTTACTCCGCCCACTCCAGTTGTAGAGGCAAGAACACTTTTCACAATTTCCCCAGAATTAGAAGCTTTTCTAGTTAATGACAGTTCTTTCCGCAAAATAGAGATGGACGTTATTGAAAAAATTGTATTTCGCTCACCGCATGCCATACTGTCAGATCTGTACAGCATTTTTCTGATCCCTTGACCTACAAGAACAGAAAACAGAGTCAGCAATACAGTTTTATGCACATATTTTATATATAGTGTAATCGGGCGATGGATCTTTGAAAATAAAGGAAGGGGGGAATCTGGTAAAAAGAAACCCTTGCATTGACGCCTTCTTCCCCCACACTGGAAGGGTTAAATACTTATTAAGCCTAGCGGTGCATAAATAAGAAATAATACTTTCCTTATTTGTTGCACCAGCATGGTCTCTCTCTGGTGGTGTGACCGGTCCTGCAAAGCCTCCTCTCTATGGCACTCCTGGTCACAATTGCCCTCCTGTCTCCTCCATGTACAATGCAGGGTTAAGTGCGCTGCATTGTATTTGAATTGTATATGATGATGCCAAAGTACAACCGACAGACAAGATAAGGATAAGAACAACTGCCTGTTCCTCTACCCCCTAGACCAGAGGTCTCCAAACTTTCAAAACAAAGGGCCTTCAGATATTAGGGGGGCCGAACTGTGGCCATTGGGCGTAGGAAAGGTCCCCATGTCGGTGGGAAAAAACAATGCCCCATCTTTGGTGTCAGTGAAAGGAATTGTGCCCCATTGTTGGTGCCATTGGGAGGAATTGGGCCCCATTGTTGGTGTCATTGGGAGGAATTGTGCCTCATCATTGGTGTCATTGGGAGCAAATTGGACCCGATCATTGGTGTCATTGGGAGGGATTGTCCCCTTCATTGATGTCAGTGGGGGGAATTGCGCCCCACTGTTGGTATCAGTGGATGAAATGGTGTGCCAAGGGCTGGATAAAAGCAAACAAAGGGTCACATCTAGCCCCCAGGCCGCAGTTTGGGGAGCACTGCCTTAGACATAATGAGCATTTAACCTTTGCAGTATGAGGGGCCCCACTGCTAGAGTAGGTTTTGTCTAATTCCAGGAGTTGGGGTTTCCTAGCAGTCCTGTCACTAGTGAGTCACTGCCATTCACTAGTGTGACATTAAGGTTAGCCAGTCTATAGAGGTAGGAGGCTGGACAGCACAAGGCAGTTAATATACCTACCTGGGAAGGTAGGTAATATAAATCTGCCTTTGGGGCCACTGTACCAATCTAATGCTGCGTACACACGTGCGGACTTTTCGACCGGACTGGTCCAACGGATTTTCCAACAGACTTTCGACGGACTTTTGACGGACTTCCGACAGACTTTTGAACGAACGGACTTGCCTACACACGATCACACCAAAGTCTGACGGATTCGTACGTGATGACGTACAACCGGACTAAAATAAGGAAGTTGATGGCCAGTAGCCAATAGGTGCCCTAGCGTGGGTTTTCGTCCGTCGGACTAGCATACAGACGAGCGGATTTTTCTACCGGACTCGAGTCCATCGAACAAATTTGAAACATGTTTCAAATCTAAAGTCCGTCAGATTTTCGACCAAAAAAGTCCGCTGCAGGTCCGATAAGGCCCACACACGGTTGGATTATTCGCCCGATTCGGTCCGTCTGACCACTCCGGTCGAAAAGTCCGCCCGTGTGTACACAGCATAAGGGCTATTGATGGGGTTTTGCTTGCTTCCAACAGGTTTTGCTTTCCCATACAAGTATATAGAAAGTACAAACCAGCTTGAAGCAGGTAAAATGCAGCTCAGGAGATCAACTGCAGGTCAAATGCACCTGTCAATGAATTTAGAATGATCTCAGAAGTGTCTCAAACTGGTGTAATTGACAAAAGCCCAATGTCCTTTGACACCTACACTAAGGGACCATCTATAAACAGAATGTCTCCCCAAGTTTTGTTTTACAGAGAAAATAGACAAAAATACTGCGCAAAATTAGGTGAGTCTGTCTGCTGGAATCTTAGTGTTTTGGTTTTGGCATCCCTCAGGCTAATTTTACACTTATGGCAGACCTTGCCACCCATCCGAAAAGCGATCTACGCAGTAGATCGCTTTTCAGAGACATTTCGGTGGTGATGAGGACTGAGGAGGCAATTTGTTGCCTGCTCACTGCCTGTTTTAAACATGCAAAGCCCACACCATGTTGCCGGAACCGCATGCATTGCACACCGCTGTAGAGAGGTTGCATCATGGCAATTAAGGTTTGCCATAAATCATTGCAGCTGTGTACAACCCAGTCCAGCTGCCTTTGCAGCTTAAGGGGGAGTGGTAAATCTGTGGCACAATTGCCTATTGTTACCGTCCCCTGACTGCAAGTGTAAATGAGTCCTCACTAGTCTGACCTCATTACAGTTGACTTTGAAGACAGCTGAACGATGATAAAAATCTAGTTCAAGGGAGTGTTTGCATGTTGGTTTTACACAGGATGCCACCTCCACTGATAGTGGCGTAGCATTTCGTCAACTGGAACCAGCTGGGTATTATCAATGGGTAATATACGGATATTAGAATTTTCGTCTTTCAGGTTCGTTTTATTGAAAGCAGCTTGTCCCATTCAGGTATAATTCACTCCCATTTATCATTTAGTCATTGGCAGTTAACAGTGGCCTTGTTAATACATATTAAACAAAATACATTGTAAATGTAGCACTAAGGGTCCATTTACACCCTTCAATGCGGTGACACATGTATAATATACTGTACATTTTGGGTTATATTTACACTGGGATTTTGCCCTAGTGCAAATGGCAGCAGCAGAAATCTGCTAATCCCTGCTGCTGTTTTTTAAAATCTTTGAGAGGCAAACTGCGGCCACCAAGCCCATACACTTTAATAACAAGTTGCTGGAGAGCGAGGTTATTCGTGGATGTTTAAATAAAATCCAATTTAGCAAAGATCACCGCAGCCACAAATAGCTGCAGCCACCGGCAACCTATCATTCAAGCGTATGGGCTTGGTGGCCGCAACTAGGTGCTCACAAGTGTCAAGAACAGCAGCAGGGATCAGCAGATTCTTGCTGCTGGCATTGACACCAAGGCAAAACGCCAGTGTGAATGTATCTGTATTGCATTGAGTCATGGCTGCTTAATCATTTTAAATTAGCTGAAATGTATTATTGGTTCTGCCACTAGGTGGTAGTGTGTGTTATGTTTAGTGTATTGCTCTTCCTTGTGGATCTACATGGTTATGTTGTTATTTCTTATCTTTATGTTCCTGTTTCCAAAAATCAAGTGTTCAGACATGTGCCCATAAAACACATGACTGCCAAGTTTCACATCTACAGCATTTTCAAAAGGACATTAGTATACATCCTAACATTTTAAGATGGAAATGAGGGACACCTACTAACAAATGTATGTAGGCATAGGACACTCCCCCTGCCACACCCCCTTAAAGGAGAATTAACCAAAAAAAAGGTTATTTAAATCCACAAGTGCTTTTTTTTTACCACTAATATTTCTTTATATTGGCTTTTAAAATGTACAAATGCAGCAATTTAGAAATTGGATGAAAGGTTTAGCACTGGGAAACACTTTTTGAAAGATAAAAAGTGCATATTGTATACTATATATAACTATATAGATCAGGAAAAAATGAGGGACAAATGGAGTGGAAAGGGGGACATTGCTCCAAATCAGGGACAGTCCCTCGAAATCAGGGACAGCTGGGAGCTATGCATTAGCAATGGCCGCTTACATATGTGAATATGGGTTTCGTGTTAAAGCGGAGTTCCAGCCACAAACTTTTTTTTTTTTTAAAGTCAGCATCTACACTTACCTGTCGAGGGAGCCCGCGATGTCGCCCCCCCCCCCCCCCCCCCCCCGAGGCTGATCTGTGCATTGGATTGGGTGCAGGCGCCGCCATTGTAACTAAGGGAAACCCGCAGTGGAGCCTTTCGGGCTTAACCGCCGGTTTCCTACTGCGCATGCGCTAGTCGCGCGGCACTTTGTGAATGGCCAGCTTGTCCTCTGGGACACACACAGGTCCCCTTGGGCAGGCATTAACGATGTAAAACCCATGTAGTTGCAGTAGAGGAGTTACATTATTTCAGCACCCAGTCACAGTGAGTGTACAAATTTAAAAAAAAAAAAGTTGCTTGCAAGTACTGTGAAATAGTTTTTTTGGATTCCATAAAATCATCCACTAAAAAAACCCTAGTGGCAAATTTTTGTTTTTCAGGGACTACATTCTAACTCCAGGTGAATGCTAATTTAGGGCAGTTTATGGGCGAGGAAGATAAATAAGATTTTTCTATGCATTGTGACATAATTGTTTTTACAAGAACAGTTACCATTATACATTTTTTTTACATCTAAAAGTTCTAAACCAGGGGTAGGCAACCCTTCAGAGGATGAGATCAACCTGGACAACATGGAAAAAAACAAAAATGCGCCCGGGGGTGGGGGGGTGGGTGGGGTTGCGGTGATTACTAGGCAACAACCTTTAAAAAAAAAAAAAATTAAGCTCCCAATAAATGCATACCCCCCAACTTTTTGATATGGGAACGAGGGACACCTTCTAGGAGCAAAGGTATGTAGGCTAAGGACACACCCCCCTGCCACGCCCCCTTAAAGGAAAATTCTACAAAAAAAAAAAATAGTCAAACCCACAAGTGCTTTTTTTTTTTTTTTTTTTACCACTATTCCTTTATATTGGGAAAAAAAGACCAGATGGCGGAACGCTAAAAATTAAACTTAAATAACTACTGAATCAAAAAATTTTAAATAAATCAAGAAATCAACAAAATATAAGCAGCCCGCACCAAGAGACTACAATACAAAACCCAAAATCATAATTAATTAAAATCAAATTAATTTGGTGAAATCAAACTAAACCAGAAAACTAAAGTGGACAAATATGAAATATGCTAATGTTGTGAAAATTAAATCACCTAGTGGTATAAAAAATACAGATATAAATAATTAATATGCACATAAACAAAATGACAATAATGATCTTCACATGTGGATCAATACACTCCACAATTGCAATATTCAGAGTGGCATATAATGTGAATCTGTTGATCATAAGTGAAATATAATAACATGCGTGATAAATATAAAAATACCGTATTTATCGGCGTATAACACAAAAAAATCAGGGGAAAATCGTGGGTGCGTGTTATACGCCGATCTCCACCGTCTGTGAGGGCCGCCGACATTGAACGAGCCGAGCCGAGTGTACTGTGTACTTGGCTCCGCTCACAGTCACGCCCAGTCCCGCCTCCTAGCCTTTACGCCCGCCATTGGACCGGTGTTGTGTCAATCATAGGAGCCGGGCCAAGGTGCGGGACGGGGCCGTTACTGCAAGCGGAGCCGAGTACACGAGTACACTCGGCTCGGCTCAGCTCGGGCCATGTCGGCGCCGAGAGGAGCCGAAGATCGCGGCGGCGCTAAATTTAAAACAAAAACATGCTGCAGATGGAAACTGAAAGGCTGCAGATGGACAGTGGAAGGCTGCAGATGGACAGTGGAAGGCTGCAGATGGACAGTGGAAGGCTGCAGATGGACAGCGGAAGGCTGCAGATGGACAGCGGAAGGCTGCAGATGGACAGCGGAAGGCTGCAGATGGACATTGGGGAAGGCTGCAGGTGGACAGTGTGCAAGGCTGCATTAATGGGCATTTAAAATGTAAGTTTTTTTCCTTAAACTTCCCTCCTAAAAGTTTTTTTCCTTAAACTTCCCTCCTAAACTTGGGGTGCGTGTTATACGCCGATAAATACGGTAAGTCCCAATACACTTGCAAAAAAAAGAGAGAATGGCCAGTGAATAATACGATCAACACTGTGATGAGAAGAAGAGTCCCTTATCCAATGAAGCGGAACACCCAAGGTGAGTAAGGTGTCTCCTTACCAGCTAAAAAGACCAATATGTTGGTCTCACCAAGCCCAGGGAATTGGGTCTCCCAAAAACCTTAAAGATAATCCAGGGCGGTTGCATCTGTATCACCAGAGAGAATATAAGGGACCGAGGGCTGCTCCGTCTGTGGTTGGCGGTATCATGGGTGAAGGAGTTCAGCACATCCCACTCCAGTAGTCTCCATTCTAGTAATGAGGTAGTTCCGGCCGGGGGTCAGTAGCGGGGACGGTGTGAGGGTCTCGGGTAGAAGGGCTGTTGGAATTTACAAATGCAGCAATTTAGAAATTGGATGAAAGGTTTAGCACTGGGAAACACTTTTTGAAAGATAAAAAAGTGCATTTTATATACAACTATATAGATCAGACCAAAATGAGGAACAAATGAGGAGGAAAGAGGGACAGAGGGACTTTGTTCCAAATGAGGAACAGTCCCTCGAAATCAGGGACAGTTGGGAGGCATGCATAGTGTCTCACAGTGGAGTCCTCTGCCCACCTTCACATCATTCCCCATTGTAGTATTCTCTGCCCCCCCCACATAGAAGTGTCTGCTGTCCCCTTCACATCACCTTCCCACTATAGTGACCTCTGCCCCCCATGGCAATGGTCTCTGCCCCCCCACAGTAGTGTTCTGTAACCCCCAATGCAGTGTCCTCTGCCCCTTCACATCACACACCCCCATAGCAGTGTCCTCTGCCCCCCCCCCCGTAGTGTTCTGTACCCCCGCCCCCCAACGCGGTGTTCTCTGCCCCCTTCACATCACTCCCCCCATAGCAGTGTACTCTGCTCTGCCCCCCCCCCCGACACACACACAGTAGTGTCCTGGTGTTCTGTACCTCCCCTCCCCAATGCAGTGTCCTCTGCCCCCTTCACATCACCCTCCCCAAAACAGTGTCCTCTGCCCCCCTCCACTGCAGTGTCCTGACCCCCCCCCCCCCCCCAAAAAAACAGTGTCCTCTGCCCCCCCCCCCACTGGAGTGTCCCCTCTCCCCCCTCCAACAGTTACATAGCTACATAGTAGGCAAGGCTGAATAAAGACAATAGTCCATCCAGTTCAACCTGTTAAGGTGTACGTGTGTCAGTGTCGATAATCATTTCCTATATCCCTGTATATTGTGTTCCTTAACCACTTGCTGATCGCCTCACAGCGATATACATCGGCAAAGTGGCACGGGCGCGCAAAACAATGTACCCGTATGTCGCGTCATCTGCGGGCGCATGCCCGCAGATCCTGCGGACTCGATGTCCACTGGTGGCCCGCGATCGTGGCACGGTGAGATGCGAGCTGTAAACAAGGCATTTCCCTGTTCTGCCTAGCAACATCACGTGGATCTACTGCTCCCAGTGATCGGGAGCAGTGATCTCTGTCATGTTCTAGTGAGCCCATCCCCCCCTACATGCTGAGGGAACACAGTTAACCCTTGATCGCCCCCTAGCGTTTAACTCCTTCCCTGCCAGTGTCATTTACATAGTAATCAGTGCATTTTTATAGCACTGATCGCTGTATAAATGCCAATGGTCCCAAAATAGTGACAAAAGTGTCCGATCTGTCCGCCGCAATGTCGCACTCATGATAAAAAAAAAAATAATAATAATAAAAATGCCATAAATCTATCCCCTATTTTGTAGACGTGATAACTTTTGCGCAAACCAATCAATATACGCTTATTGTGTTTTTTTATTTACCAAAAATATGTAGAAGAATACATATTGTCCTAAACTGTGGAATAAATTAGTTTTTTTTATATATTTTTGGGGGATATTTATTCTAGCAAAAAGTCAAAAAAAAATTTTTTTTTTTATACTGTCCCGGTATTTTTGTTTATAGCGCAAAAAATAAATACCGTAGAGGTGATCAAATACCACCAAAAGAAAGCCCTATTTGTGGGGGAAAAAAGAACGTCAATTTTGTTTGGGTACAGCGTCGCACGGCCGCGCAATTGTCAGTTAAAGGGACGCAGTGCCGAATCGCAAAAAAGGCTTAGTCAGGAAGGGAGTAAATCCTTCCAATTGTGGAAGAGAGTTCCACATTCTTACTGCCCTGACAGTGAAAACCTCCTGCATAGCTTAAAGCGGGATTCCAGCCAGCTAAAAAAAAAATTAAAGTCAGCAGCTACAAACTGCTGACTTTAAATAAGTAGACTTACCTGTCCTGGGTGCCCGCGATGTCGGCCGCCCGAGGCCGAACCGTCCCTCGGCTCTCGGGTCCCGGCACCGCCATCCTAGGTAAGGGAAACATGCAGTGGAGCCTTGCGGCTTCACTGCCAGTTTCCTACTGCGCACGCGCGAGTGGCGCAGCGATCTGTGAATGGCCCCGTGGTGTTCTGGGAACACACACAGTTCCCAGAAGACAACGGGGCCGCTCATCGAGGAGAAGAACACGCCGCGGAATAGGAAGAGGCAGATTAGAAAGACTGCCTAGCAACAAGGGTTTAGGTAAGTATAAAAAAAAATTTTTTTCCAAATGTTTTATTTTTTTAGGAATTTTGGTGGCATTTTTTTTTTACGGGTGGCCCTCCGCTTTGAGGTTAAACCGCTTCTCCCTCAATCTCATTGAGTGGCCCCAGGGCCGGTGTCTTGTCAAATACAGTCCCCTATCATATAGTGTCCGCCCTGTACTGCGCAGGCGCAGTACGGAGGACAAAGGAGATGCCGAAAGTCTCCGAAGTTTAACAGCTGATCATCAGCTGTACACGGCGCCTGCGCATTTATTCTTACCCTATGTCCAGGTTCATTCCCTACTATCCAAGTGGACACAGAGTGAGAATAAATAGTTGCCGAGCGCAGCGAGGCCCTGCCCGAAGCGTGGCGAGGGGCCCTCTTACAAAGCCATCGCTAAGAAGTGCCGAAGCGCCGTGTACAGCTGATGGTCAGCTGATCAACTTCGGACACTTTCGGCATCTCCTCCTGCTCTGTACTGCGCAAGCGCTGTGCCTGCGCACGGAGCGGACACTATCCGATAGGAGGACAGTATATGTCAGAACACCGGTCCTAGACGGGGTGCACGGGGTGCAGTGCACCCAAGCGCCAGAGTGCTCCCTTCCCTCCTCCTCCTCTTGTTTGTGTCCGGGCGGCGCCTCTCCGCCGGTGTTCTAAGAAGAAAGGCGCCGCCGTATTAACTGCTCAAGCCGGAGATGAGAAGGGAGGCAGAGCGGCTGGTCTCTGTGTGGAGAGAGACCAGCCGTGCAGTGAGTGATGTTGTGCGGGGGGGGAGCGGTCCGTGCTGACACATTCTCCTCCTGTCTGTGTCTCTCACTCCGGCTGCCTGCTGTGTACTGTTCTGTTCTCCACCCGGGCGGCGCGGCTGCACACTCTCCTCTCCAGCTGCCGCCCGGGTGTTTTTATGTACTGTACCCTAATGGAGGGGGGGGTCTGCCCTGGGGGGTCATTACTAATAGAGGGGGGTCTGTACTAGTGGAGGGAGGCTGTGTCCTGGGGGGTCTGTAGTAATGGAGGGAGGGTCTGTCCTGGGGGGTCTGTAGTAATGGAGGGAGGGTCTGTCCTGGGGGGTCTGTAGTAATGGAGGGGGGTCTGTCCTGGGGGGTCTGTAGTAATGGAGGGAGGGTCTGTCCTGGGGGGTCTGTAGTAATGGAGGGAGGGTCTGTCCTGGGGGGTCTGTAGTAATGGAGGGAGGGTCTGTCCTGGGGGGTCTGTAGTAATGGAGGGGGGGTCTGTCCTGGGGGGTCTGTAGTAATGGAGGGAGGCTCTGTCCTGGGGGGTCTGTAGTAATGGAGGGAGGGTCTGTCCTGGGGGTCTGTAGTAATGGAGGGGGGGTCTGTCCTGGGGGGTCTGTAGTAATGGAGGGAGGGTCTGTCCTGGGGGGTCGGTAGTAATGGAGGGGGGTCTGTCCTGGGGGGTCTGTAGTAATGGAGGGGGGTCTGTCCTGGGGGTCTGTACTAATGGAGGGGGGTCTGTCCTGGGGGGTCTGTAGTAATGGAGGGGGGTCTGTCCTGGGGGTCTGTAGTAATGGAGGGGGGGTCTGTCCTGGGGGGTCTGTAGTAATGGAGGGAGGGTCTGTCCTGGGGGGTCTGTAGTAATGGAGGGAGGCTTTGTCCTGGGGGGTCTGTAGTAATGGAGGGAGGCTCTGTCCTGGGGGGTCTGTAGTAATGGGGGGGTCTGTCCTGGGGGGTCTGTAGTAATGGAGGGGGGTCTGTCCTGGGGGTCTGTACTAATGGAGGGGGGTCTGTAGTAATGGAGGGGGGTCTGTCCTGGGGGGTCTACTAATGGAGGGGGGTCTGTCCTGGGGGGTCTGTAGTAATGGAGGGGGGTCTGTCCTGGGGGGTCTGTACTAATGGAGGGGGGTCTGTCCTGGGGGGTCTGTAGTAATGGAGGGGGGTCTGTCCTGGGGGGTCTGTACTAATGGAGGGGGTCTCTCCTGGGGGGGGTTTATACTAATGGAGGGGGGTCTGTCCTGCGGGGTCTGTAGTAATGGAGGCGGGGTCTGTCCTGGGGGGTCTGTACTAATGGCGGGGGGTCCTGTCCTGGGGGTCTGTACTAATTGAGGTGGGGGTCTGTCCTGGGGGGTCTGTACTAATGGGGGGGCTGTACTAATGGAGGGGGGTCTGTACTAATGGAGGGGGGTCCTGTCCTGGGGGATCTGTACTAATTGAGGGGGGGTCTGTCCTGGGGGGTCTGTACTAATGGGGGGGTCTGTACTAATAGAGGGGGTCTTTCCTGGGGGGCTCTGTACTAATGAAGGAGGGGTCTGTCCTGGGGGTCTGTACTAATGGAGGGGGGTCTGTCCTGGGGGGTCTGTACTAATGGAGGGGGGGTCTGTACTAATGGAGGGGGGTCTGTACTAATGGAGGGGGGTCTGTCCTGGGGGGGTCTGTACTAATGGAGGGGGGTTTTCCTGGGGGGGTCTGTACTGAGTAAGGTCTGTACTGAGGGAGGGGTTTATACTTAGTGCGGGATCTGCACTGATGGAGGGGGTCTATACTTAGTGGAGGGGGGTCTGTACTGAGGGGCGACTATAGTTGGTGGAAGGGGGGGTGACCCCAACCCTAGTGATGCCAATGCAGCTGCGGGCTCTTCTTTCCCCCCTCCCTCTCCCCCTCCCTCTCCCCCCTCCCTCTCCCTCTCGCGCACGCTGCTGTACTATTGAGCAGCGCTTGCCAGCACAGCTGCCCACTATGTATCTTCCCCCGCCTTCATATGCCCAGGGAAGAAACAGAATAGAAAAAGGAGCAGAGAAGAGGATTGTGGGACATGTAGTCCCGAGGACTGGCAGCCCCACTGTAACACGGAAACTGGAGCTCACACAGCATGCTCAGCTGAATGGGAGAGAGAGAGCCAGGAGCTCGGGAAAGCTTTCAGGGAAGTACACCCAGGACAGTGCTGAGAGAACACCATCAGAGAGGGAACCCCACTGCCCTGCGCCACCAGAGGGAAAGCCACACAGCCTAGCGCCATCCCTGGCAGAGAAAGTAATGGAGTCATTGCCAGAATATAGATCTGGGCTCTACCAAGCGGAGTCACCACGGGCAATTCAGAGTGAGCTGACTCCTGATCAGAGGAACCGTTGCTGTATCGCTGGGTCGGGTGAGAGGGCTGATCGGCCATTATCTACTAACGTTCATAGGAAATGCAGTCTCTGACCATCTCCTGTACTAAGTCTGCAGTCTCTGATCATCTCCTGTACTATGTCTGCAGTCTCTGATCATCTCTTATATCCTGTCTGCAGTCTCTGATCATCTCCTGTACTATGTCTGCAGTCTCTGATCATCTCTTATATCCTGTCTGCAGTCTCTGATCATCTCCTGTAGTATGTCTGCAGTCTCTGATCATCTCCTGTACTATGTCTGCAGTCTCTGATCATCTCCTGTACTATGTCTGCAGTCTCTGATCATCTCCTGTACTATGTCTGCAGTCTCTGACCATCTCCTGTACTATGTCTGCAGTCTCTGATCATCTCCTGTACTATGTCTGCAGTCTCTGATCATCTCCTGTACTATGTCTGCAGTCTCTGATCATCTCCTGTACTATGTCTGCAGTCTCTGATCATCTCCTGTACTATGTCTGCAGTCTCTGATCATCTCCTGTACTATGTCTGCAGTCTCTGATCATCTCCTGTATTATGTCTGCAGTCTCTGATCATCTCCTGTACCATGTCTGCAGTCTCTGATCATCTCCTGTACTATGTCTGCAGTCTCTGATCATCTCCTGTACTATGTCTGCAGTCTCTGATCATCTCCTGTACTATGCAGTCTCTGATCATCTCCTGTATTATGTCTGCAGTCTCTGACCATCTCATGTACTATGTCTGCAGTCTCTGATTATCTCCTTTACTATGTCTGCAGTCTCTGATCATCTCCTTTACTATGTCTGCAGTCTCTGATCATCTCCTTTACTATGTCTGCAGTCTCTGATCATCTCCTGTACTATGTCTGCAGTCTCTGATCATCTCCTTTACTATGTCTGCAGTCTCTGATCATCTCCTGTACTATGTCTGCAGTCTCTGATCATCTCCTGTACTATGTCTGCAGTCTCTGATCATCTCCTGTACTATGTCTGCAGTCTCTGATCATCTCCTGTACTATGTCTGCAGTCTCTGATCATCTCCTGTACTATGTCTGCAGTCTCTGATCATCTCCTGTACTATGTCTGCAGTCTCTGATCATCTCCTGTACTATGCAGTCTCTGATCATCTCCTGTATTATGTCTGCAGTCTCTGACCATCTCATGTACTATGTCTGCAGTCTCTGATTATCTCCTTTACTATGTCTGCAGTCTCTGATCATCTCCTTTACTATGTCTGCAGTCTCTGATCATCTCCTGTACTATGTCTGCAGTCTCTGATCATCTCCTGTATTATGTCTGCAGTCTCTGATCATCTCCTTTACTATGTCTGCAGTCTCTGATCATCTCCTGTATTATGTCTGCAGTCTCTGATCATCTCCTGTAATATGTCTGGGGGCTCTTTCTAACAGACTCTCTTACAGAAGCCCTCTCTGTGTGCATCAGAGATACTCCCCTCCAGGTCTCCTTAGTGTACGCTCTTCCTGTATTTTCTTTATTAAAAGATCACAGGAGGATCCCAGGGTAACAAAGACTTCTTAGGGGAGCATCTCTGTGTTTGAGTCGTTGCCATAGAAACATTTGTAAAGGGGAGGAGTTGGTAAGATGACCACGCCCATGTGGGGGCGCCAGAAATATTTCTGCACCCAGGCGCCGGTGACCCCGGGATCGGCCCTGAGTGGCCCCGTATCCTCTTACACCCCCTGAGACTGAAATAGCTTTTTTCCTAAGCTGGGATCCCCATTGAGGTATTTGTAAATCGCTATTATGTCCCCTCTCAAGCGTCAATAAATTTAGTGCTTGTAGTTGCTCCTCGTATTTGAGGTCCTCCAGTCCCCTTATTCATTTAGTTGCCCTTGTTTGAACTCTCTCTGGTTTCAAGACATCCCTTCTGAGGACTGGTGACCAGAACTGGACATGTATCATGATATTTGTGTATAATTGTTATGCGCCACATTTTTCACTACTTGGATGGAATACTCCAGATGTGGCCAGAGTTTTATAAAGTGGCAGGATTATAGTTTTATCTCTGGAGTATATCCCCCTTTTTTATGCCACGCCCCCGAAACATGTTGTCCTAGCAATTGCATGAAGCTTATGAGAGGAGTCAGCTGCATCACTGTGCATCCCCTCCCCGGCCACGAGTGACGTCAGGCAGCGCCGGCTGATCCGTTTGAGTGCTTTTGGCGGTGTGTGTTACAAGGAAGCAGGCGGTCTGTGCTTACTGAAATACTTTACCACGCTACTTGTTGCTGTGAGCTAACTGATCTCTACAGACCAGGAGAGGAGGCTATTATGGAGCTGTTTATGCTATTTAACGCTGGATGTTTGTGAGTGCAACCCTCGTTTTTTTATACACTTATCTTCATCTATTAAACGATAACGCACTAGGGCTGGCGTGCGCTCTCTCTTGTCTTTATATATTTTCAGAATCATGTCTACCACCCAGTGGACTTTTGGGAGAGCTGCAACACCTTAAGCGAGGAATATACATACAGACCGTTCACTGTTGGAATAGGTATAGTGGGGACAGCGCTAAACTTGGTTTGTTGGGTGTGTTTCCACAAAGTTTAAGGCCTGATTCACAGCTATGCAGGTTGCAGTTTGCATATTGCAGTGTGCATTTTCTGTTTTTCAAAACACGCTTTTCATCCATTGAAGTCTATGGAACCAAAAACCAGAAAAAAGTCCCTGGCCCTTTCCATAAAATGCACAGATGTGAACTACATCCATAGGAAACCATATTAAATGGACTGAAGTGTGTCTCCGCAAAACTCAAAACGCACTAAAAAAATGCATAGGTGTGAACCAGGTCTAAGTCCTTGTTATAGCAGCTCCAGTTCCTCCATTTTGTTAGCTAGGCTATTGGCATTTTTGTATACTCCTCTGTGTTGTATGAGTGCATATTAAAGTGGAGTTCCACCCACTTTTACAACTCTTTAGCATCCCTCACTAAACTGTGCACTGTAAACGAATTGGAAATTTTTTTAAAAAAAATTCTCAGCACCTACTGTATATCTGCTGTATTCATTTTTCACTTCCTCCTCCCTGGCCGTGGCCCATTGCATCATTTCCTGTTTGCAATGCCTTCTGGGAAGGGGTGGCAACTTCCTCTGACACTGCCGTTGCTATGAAAACCTGACCTGAAACCTATTACACTGCTTGTGCTGCACTGAGCATGTGCGAGATCTGCAAGGATGAGATCCAGGAAGAAATACAGTCTGGCTTCAGATGCCCACACTTAAGATGGCCACGGCCTGCTGTAAGTTTATAAAATAACAAACTACTGCTATAAACGAACAAAACAGACCTTAGTTTACAGACTAACTTTACTAGAATACATTAAGCTTGTGTATTATAGGGGTATTTTTATTTAAAAAGTATAATTTCGGCCGGAACACCACTTTAATTCCTCAAGTTTTCTCATGCTTTGTTTTGATTTGACCACTTATTCACCCCTGGATTAGACGTTACGGCTATATTATGACTACTAAATGATAAAAATATATTGCGCTAACATCTAGACAAACAGCAGCCAGCACAGCAATAGACAAAATGCAAACAAGTGATTAAAACATATGTGTAGCGCAGGGGTGGATCCAGAGTCTTGTCTCGGGAGGGGCGCTGCCAGAAAATACGTTTTTGCGGGCAATTTATCGGGGAAATGGCTGGTGTTGACACTTTAATCATCCTGTCTGTTATGGTGTCAGGATGATTGAAGCGCATTATTTATATTATTACATTGTTATATAAAATGAAATAGTTCAACTCACCATAATACAGAATTAGTGGGAGCCCCGAGTGTGTCACTTGCCACCGTCTCCTGCCACCAGATGTGGATTGTCACTTGCCACGTCGCCTGCCACAAGTTGCAGATTCTCATTTGCCACGTCGCCTGGTACCAGATGCAGATTGTCACATGCCATGTCACCTGCCACAAGTTGCACATTGTTATTTGCCATGTCGCCTGTCACCAGATGCAGATTGTCACTTGGCACGTCACCTGCCACACGTTGCGGATTGTCAATTGCCTGCTACAATTGTTACTTTCCTGCTAAGGTGGGGATTGTCTCTTCCTGTGTCCCAGAGTGAAGTCAGGCAGCAGAGAGATGATGTAATCTCTCTGCTGCCCATGGTTGCCTTCACAGTGAAGGCGGAACTGCAGGGATGCAGGGTAGGTGCCGGGCGGTTAGAGATGATGTCATCTCTCTGCTCCCCCGCCCTCCGGCAAGCTGATTGGCCAGCCTCCCGTTCACCCACTGAGCTCACTTACCCACCCTCCAAGCTGCCTGCTGAGCCATGCGCTCACTCATCCGCTGACTGGCCCGCCGCTCACCCGCAACTAATTTCTCGGGGGGGGGGGGGGGGGGGGGGCAATTGCTAGATCCGCCCCTGGTGCAGCACTAGTGAAAAAACTCTGTATAGCTACAGAGTCTAGAAAAGTGTGACCAATATCTGGTATATTCAAAATAATATCATAATAAATATTTGAGTGGATATGGAAGACAGCCACCACGATTGTAAAAAGGCTTTCCGGAACCAATGGACTCAAATGAGCGTACACCCAATGAGTCTCCAAGGCTTGTGTGTAAACACCAATAGATGGATCATCCACACGTATACTTCTAGCCAAGATGGAGATGATCCCTATGTCCTACAGATGGCCACAATACAGGCACAGCTTGAAAGCAACCGATATCCACAAATCCAAAAGGGCTGTGTCTTTACCATACATCATGCAGTGTAACCGAGAAAAAAACAAATACTCCACATAGTGTGAACCCGTAGGTATAAATGGAAAATTAATAAAAATTGGGAACACAGCTGGAAGGAGAAAACAACCGCTTGTAAAACGACAATATGACAATGCAATGGCATCAGCAGGGCTCATACTGAAGTGTTTCGTCTAAGAAGATGATACCATTGCGTTGTGTACATTGACATTTTTACAAGAGCTTGTTTTATCCTTCCAAATGTGAGTGTTCCCAATTTTTTAAATTTCCATTTATTCCTACGGGTTCACACTATGTGGAGTGTTTGTTTTTTTCTCCCACATGCCTCCAGGCAACAAATGGACTCTCTGTGGCAGAGCCTCCCACATGCCTCCAGGCAACAAACAGGCTCTCTCTGGCAGACCTTTGAACACATTGCTAAGCCTCAGACTCCAGTCCTCACCCAACGCAGCTGTCTCTCACATATCTACTACAAACCCCGATCACCTAACTTCCTCCAATTATATACTCTCTCCCAGCATGCTCAGTGGCAGAAACTCCTACTGATTGGTTTTAAGAGATATTCATAACTGTCTCACTGCAGCTCCCACCTATTGACAGAAGGGAGGAACCACAGTTAGACAAGACTTAGGAGAAAACCCAAATGATCACAAAGAGTAAAAATTTGCAAGGGTAGTTACCACCTAGGACAGATAGATTTACTAGTAGGGTGCTACATACAGAACATTATTAGGGTATGTTCCATTAGTAACTGTGGAAATGAAGGAAGTATTATCTGCAATCTGGTTTCTTATGTTTTGCATATACCACACATTTTACACCACCTACATGGAACAACACCCTAATATCTCCAAAAAGGGAGGTTTTTAATAGAATTTTTAATAATGTTAACCATATTAACAAGGCAAGGTTCCCTCTTAAATAATATAAGGGGCTTATCTGGTAATATGGCAGACACCACTTTATCTTTTTTTAATATTGCACAATATTGCATGAAAATATCTGACTTGATTAAATTGGGTAGAGAACTGAAGGGACACCCAAATTTAGAACTATCGTTATGTTCTAACTGGTCCTGCAGTATAATTCCTTCAATTCCACATTTGAGTGTGCTTTTATAACTAATTTCTCTACCCAATTCAATCCAGTTGGGAGATATATATATTTTTAATTTAATTATTTTTTATGTAATGATGTTTAATCATGGGAAATGTTTAGCAATATCCATTTTCTTTTCTCGGACATCACGGGACACAGAGCCACAGTAATTACTGATGGGTTATAGGGTATCACTAGGTATTGGACACTGGTCACACCCTAATCAGGAAGTTCAACCCCCTATATAACCCCTCCCCTTCCAGGGATACCTCAGTTTTTACACCAGTGTCTTAGGTGTTGGACGTGCAAAGATGTCCTGTGCTGAAGCTCCAAAAGGAATATCCTAAGATCCTATACTGGGGCAAGCCAGGCGACCGGATCCATTCAAAGTGTCTTTTCATGGCCGAATTGAATGGTACCCGGGCCTCGTGTCCGAAGAAACTAGGTTTTACCTGTAACGCTTCTCTTTTTAGAGAGCTGGACCCGCGGATCAGAAAATGGCTTTAAACTTCCTAATTTCTGGCGAGGTGCTTTACAGGCCCAGAACTGAAGGATCCCCCTACTGATGGGGGCCCCAGTCTCTGACGGTTTTTCACAAACGGAGCCCACCGTGAGAGGCGAAGGCTGGGTCTGTGTAAACTGAACCCTGCGGCCTGGATAAGGTAAGAGGAGATTCCACAGAATTTTAAATTCTAGTGGCTCTTCTCCTTTAAAGTGAATGCATGCTGTGCCTATTGTGACCACCGGGGGCGGCCAAGAGCACAAACCTTCTCATGCTTGACCTGTCTCAGCGTCCGCTGCACAGGCTCTTCCTCCAGCTCCAAAGGTAGATGGTGGGGGGTTTTCTCTGCTGGGATGGTCCCCCCAGGCTAGGGAAAGGCTCAGGTAGGCTGTAAGGCGGGTGAGACCGCACTGTCACAGCCGCTACCGCCGCCGCCACCGAAGTCGCATTGCGATGCAGGGCCCATCACTGCTGGCCTCCTCCTTATTCCCCCAACCCCAGCCTCCCTTCAGGCTTGTCAGAAAGGGTCGGCTCGCGCGGGAAGCGCTCGTTTTTCAAAAACGAGGGGGGGAGGGGGGCGGGGCGTCAGCACAGCGTCAGCGTGCCCAGACGCCCACAGTGCCTGAAAGATGGCTATTTAAAGCACACTGTACAGGTGCTCTGAGCTTTGGAGAGACACAGAGCTGACAGTCACATGTAAGGTGGGACACAGGCATTCCCCTAGGCTGCATTCACTAAAGAACACCGGATTGGGCATTTGGTAGCAAGGCTTTTAGCCAGACTACATCGCTCAGCAGTCAGTGTTCGTTTTTGATACCTCACACCTTGTTGCTTTGCACTATGGGTAGAAGAGGTTCAAGCACCCCTAGAACCGGAGGCACTAGGGGGTCTCGTTCAGGTTCTGAGGACCCCCTGTCTGCTACACCATCCCCTCCTGAGGGACCAGGGGCAGCTGGACAGGGAGAGCCATTGGGGTTAGGGGCTACATCTGCTGCCGGCACTTCAGCCCCTGTGTACATTACACAAGAAATTTTTTCCTCAACCATTTCTGGATTAGAGAAAAAACTAATGGCCGTGATTACATCTTCACTGAGTGGAAGAAAACGCACAAGGCCTTCCTCTGCTCCCCAAGACCCTCAGTCAGAGGAGCTCTGGGATAAAGGAGATGAATCCCTTTCAGAGGATCGGGATGGGACAGATGATTCCTCTTCGGAGGATTCAGGTGGAGAGGGACCCTCTGCGACTTCCCAAGAGGAGAAAGTCTTAGTGCAGATCCTCACTGGTTTGGTCCGCTCCACATTTAAGTTGCCCCTACCTGAAACTACTACAGAAACCTCTTCTGCTTTGGGGTCACTGAAACCTTTCCAAGCAGCACATGCTTTTCCTGTTCATAATTTACTTGAAAAGCTGCTTTACTCTGAGTGGGATCACCCAGATAAGCGATTTCTTCCGCCGAAAAAGTTTTCTACACTTTATCCTATGGAAGAAAAGTTTATTAAGAGGTGGGAATACCGGCCATTGATGCGGCCATTTCCTCTGTAAATAGTAATCTGACTTGTCCTGTAGACAACGCTCAGATGCTCAAAGATCCTGTGGATAAAAAGATGGACTTCTTATTGAAAGATGTGTTCTCTTTAGCAGGATCAGTGGCCCAACCTGCAGTAGCAGCGATTGGAGTCTGTCAATACTTAAAAGACCATGTTAAGCAGGTCATCAAAGTATTGCCTGAACAGCAGGCCCAGGGGTTTGCTAACCTTCCTGCGGCTTTATGTTATGCTGTTGACGCCATTAGAGATTCTATCGTGCAAACCTCTCGCCTCTCGCTTGGGTTGGTGCATATACGTAGAATCTTATGGTTGAAAAACTGGTCAGCCGAAGCACCATGTAAGAAGCTTCTGGCTGGGTTTCCCTTCCGTGGTGAAAGGTTGTTTGGAGAGGACTTGGATAATTATATCAAGACGATCTCCTGTGGGAAAAGCACTCTCTTACCTGATAAGAAGAAGAGTAAGCGTCCCTCTTTTAAACCGACTCTTTCCCCAGCGCCAGGGCATCAGCCTCCAGGCAGTCACGACGGTCTCCTCCGTCTGGGGCAAGAAACAAGAGTCAACCCCAGGGACACAAGAAATCCTGGGGGAAGAAGTCTTCTAGACAAGACACTAAGGCCTCTTCATGAAGGGGCGCCCTGCTCGCTCGAGTGGGGGGAAAGACTGCTGCAGCTCTCAGGGCCCTGGCAGAAGGACTTCCAGGACAGATGGGTAATCTCCATGGTAACCTTAGGGTACAGACTGGAGTTCCAAGAATGTCCCTCTCCTCGTTTCCTCAGATCAGGTGTTCCCAGAAAACCAGAAGAGAAGCAGTCGCTCCTTCTAGCGATAAAGCGACTTTGGTTGCAAGAGGTCATTGTGGGGGTTCCCACAAAGGATCAAGGATTGAGACTCTGTTCCAATCTTTCTATGGTCCGAAAACCAAATGGGGACGACAGACCCATTTTGGATTTGAGAGATCTGAAACGATTCCCAAGGATGCAGTCCTTTCGTTTGGAATCAATTCAGACAGTAATCTCCGTCCTGCAGGGAGGAGAATTTCTGATATCAATAGGCATCAGAGATACAGGCCTATATGTGCCCAGTTTTCCTGCTTAACTGAAGTGTCTGCAGGCAAAGATCACTGCTCTAAGGGAGCTGATTCTGACAGTCAGGGCCAAGAGGGGTCTTTCTGTCCGCCTTTGTATGAGGCTGCAGGGGAAGATGGTGGCTTCATTCGAAGCAGTTCCCTATGCGCAGTTCCAAGCAGAACTGTTGCAACACAGTATTCTGTTGACCTGGAACAGGAAGGTGCAGGCATTAAACTTTCCAATGCACCTATCGCATGCGATGCGTCAGAGCCTCAGTTGATGGCTCATACCCGAAAACCTACAGAAGGGGAAATCCTTCCTACCGGTTGCCTGGGATCCTCTTGCAGGCAGGACGGATGCGTTGGTGATTCCGTGGCATCGGCTCTCACCGATTTATGCATTCCCTCCCATTCTGCTACTGCCACGGCTCCTTCGCAGACTCAGGCAAGAAGGGAAGTCTGCACTTCTGGTGGCCCCCGTTTGGCCCAGAAGAACCTGATAAGCAGAAATAGCAGGGATGATGGTGGGTTCCCGGTGGACCCTACCGATACACCCAGACCTGTTAGCTCAAGGTCCGGTGTTCCAGCCTGCCTCACAAATGCTAGATTTGACGGGTGGGCTATTGAATCCCACGTTCTGAAAAATCGTGGGCTTTCAGGTCCTGTCATATCTACCTTGATCAATGCAAGGAAGCCAGCTTCCAGAATGATTTATCATAGAGTCTGGAAAGCTTATGTATCCTGGTGTGAATCCAGGGGTTGGCATCCCAGGAAATATGTCATAAGTAGAATTCTGGATTTTCTACAATTAGGATTAGAGATGAAGCTGGCCTTGAGTACCATCAAGGGCCAGGTGTCGGCCTTATCAGTGTTGTTTCAACGGCCGCTTGCTTCGCATTCTCTGATCCGAAACTTTATACAGGGGGTGATGCGTCTTAATCCTCCGGTTAAGGCGCCCCTAAACCCCTGGAACTTGAACTTGGTTCTATTGGTGTTACAAAAACAACCTTTTGAACCAATACGTCAGATTCCTTTGGTCTTACTGACGAGGAAACTAATTTTCCTGGTAGCTATCTCTTCTGCTAGAAGAGTATCAGAAATAGCAGCTCTTTCCTGTAAAGAGCCTTACTTGATTATACACAGGGATAGAGTGGTACTGCGCCCTCATCCTAGTTTTTTACCAAAGGTGGTTTCAGATTTTCATCTAAACCAAGACATTGTGCTACCTTCCTTTTTTCCAGAACCTTGTTCTTCGGAAGAAAGGTCATTACATTCTTTGGATGTAGTAAGAGCAGTCAAGACCTATCTGGAGGCAACTGCTCAGATTCGCAAGATGGATGTTTTGTTTGTGCTGCCGGAGGGTCCCAATAGAGGACAGGCAGCGTCAAAAGCGACCATTTCTAAATGGATTCGACAGTTGATTATTCAAGCTTACGGTTTGAAACAGAAGATTCCTCCGTTTCAGATCAAGGCACATTCCACAAGGGCTATTGGTGCTTCTTGGGCGGTGCATCACCGGGCCTCTATGGCTCAGATCTGCAAGGCCGCAACCTGGTCTTCAGTTCATACATTCACCAGATTCTATCAGGTGGATGTAGGAAGGCATGAGGATATCGCCTTTGGGCGTAGTGTGCTGCAGACAGCAGTACAGGGTCCTCAGGTCTGATAGCACCCTACTTGGTTGTGATTCCCCCCCCCCCCTCAGTTGGCATTGCTTTGGGACATCCCATCAGTAATTACTGTGGCTCTGTGTCCCGTGATGTCCGAGAAAAGAAAATAGGATTTTTTATTACAGCTTACCTGTAAAATCCTTTTCTTTCGACGGACATCACGGGACACAGAGGTCCCGCCCCTCTTCTAATACACCTATACTGCTTTGCTACAAAACTGAGGTATCCCTGGAAGGGGAGGGGTTATATATGGGGTTGAACTTCCTGATTAGGGTGTGACCAGTGTCCAATACCTAGTGATACCCTATAACCCATCAGTAATTACTGTGGCTCTGTGTCCCGTGATGTCCGTCGAAAGAAAAGGATTTTACAGGTAAGCTGTAATAAAAAATCCTATTTTTTGAATGTATAACAATATCCATTTTTGATTATTTTAAACTTTTTATATATAGGTGAACAGATATAAAAGTGGGATGTGGGCACTGACATCATTATGCATGATTTATGGTTTGGCATGATTATTTGTATACCGCATGTAAGCTAATTTTTATTCTCATCTGGCTTTTTATGCATTTGTTTATTTATTTTATTCCATTTTAATAAATTGATTGGCTCAACATGCACCATTTGAATTTTTTTATGATTTTTGACCTGGCTGGAAGGTACACTGAGCAGTACTTCCATTTAGTGCAGTCTGCTTCCAGAGAAAAAACACCTGGAACACAGACTGCGTTCCATGGATTCATCCCTGGGCACATACTGTTCTAAACGTAAGTACCAATTGGTGCACCATCCCATCCTGTCCAGTCTCAATAGCTGACAGCTTCGTATAGAGTTTTACAGGCTGTTGGCAGTGGGGCTGGATGGTGGGGCTGGACTTCCGCCTGCACATAAATCCTGGATCACCGAGATCAGCAATGACCAGCAGCAGGATTTTTTTTTTTTTTAATTCTTTATTGAGTTTGTTTAAATAATAAAACAAAAAAGTTACATAATACAGCCTCTGGGCATACCCCGGCTGAGGTAACAACCAATAAAACAATCCAATACATTAATACTTATCTATAGAACTTCTATAACTGAAACTATTCGTGTCATTAAGATTGAGAGGACAGGGGGAGGATAGTGTGTCATGCATTTTAGGTGACCACATCGGGAAGTGCTGCTGAGGTTGAGGATAACGCCTTTAGGAGAACCTACAGATAATGGCAAAGTTAGGTCTTCACTGCTACAAGACTTTTAGTTGAAGTAGACAATCAATGGGAACAGTGCCTATTGAGTTGCGATCGTGGTGTCTGATTCTAATCATACGCGCCATATTTTGTCAAATTTAGCTGGGCAGCCTCTAGCGAGAAAGGCCTCTTTGTATAGTGGCACAGCTGAGTTGATCAGCGATTTCCATGTGTTCAAAGTAGGTACCTCAGTTTGTTTCCATTTAATGAGTAGAGCTTTCCTAGCGTAAAATAGTAGAAGTCCTATTAGTGTTCTGGTTGCTCGGCGGTGGGCCAAGGAGCCCACCAGACCAAGCAAACAGATCGATACAATCATGGGAACATGAATCATGGTCAAGGTTTCAATGAAGGTCGTGATCTGCGCCCAGGAGGGCTGGAATCTAGGACAGGACCGCAACATATGGTTGAAGTCGGCATTTGCCATACCGCACTTCCAACAGTTGGAGGAGGAATTCGCGTTCATTTTGGACAATCTCCGGGATGACAAATAGACTCTATGGATCAGTTTAAATTGTATCAACCGATGTCTGACAGAGATGAGCTGTAAGAAAGGATATTCCCAGGCGTCCTCCCAGTCTTCCGAATCCAGATCCGGAATCTTGCCCTGCCACCTTGAGAGCAAGTCCTCCAGACCAAAGTGGACTAAAGGCAATAAAGCTTTGTAAATGGTGGAGGTGGGTTTGACCACAGGAGTAACCCGTAGCAGGATTTAGGAGGGTGATGGAAAGTGGGATGAAGATCTTTAAATGTAATGGAGGAAATGATAAATGTACATAAAGTACAGTTTGAAAAAAGGTGAATTTGGGAGGTGGCCAAGGAGACTCTGCGGTGCATCTAATCAGATCATCTTTTGGTCTCTGATCAGAGAAAACAGTAGAGTATGAAGAGTTCACGTGTGGTGACCCGCCCCACTGAAACAGCATTTTCTTTCCACTCTTCACCCATATGGGTAATTGATTTCCTGTTTTCTTGACAGATGCCAGGCTCTGCTAGTCACACACAGCACCTTCTGTGAGCCAGCATGGACGGAGGAAGAACAAATCATTGCTCCATCTAACAGTTGTAGAAAAAGGTAATTTCTGATTGGCCACTGTGAGCTGCTGCACTTTGCACCTTGCCCTTCATCCTAAATCGGAACTCCAGATGCTTATTATTGCACGCTTACATTGGTCCAGCTTGACATAATGTTAAACAAGGGGAAAATATGAGCTGAGCTCCAGGTATGATCTGTATTGCATATTTACATTGGTCCAGCTTGGCACAATATAAGTATGTATATCTCAGGCCTGAGGGGCGGCTTGTGAAGCTGACAATCTCTAGTTTTCGGCACAAGTACAGTGATGGCCACCATCTCCAGGTCTTGCTGTGGTTCTGTAGCTCCCTCTAGTGTGCTAGAATGATAATGCATGTTTTTGTGAGAGTAGGTACATTTCAGGCTTGGCTGGCAGTCAAGCCTGGGTGTGTTTTGATCTGGGTTGGGTGTAACTCAGAGTAGAGCTGGGTGACTCACAGTCAACATCACCAAGACCTCCCACTTCTTTCCAGAATGTTCTAGTGTTTTCTGAAAAGAGAGGTGGAGAGGGGAGGTGGAGCTGCTTGGAGTGTTCTGGGGAGCCTTGACCAATCCCCAATCTGGATTGGCAGGGGGCAGGCCTCCTTAAATACTGAGGGTCAGTCCAGCTGAGAAGGAGTTGTTCGTGAGGAAGCTGGAGATGGAGTGCTAATGTGTTTCCAGCGCTGACCTACAGATGCGGATATTGGTGGACACCATTGTCCGGTTGGAGCATCGCAGGGGATTCACCCTCGGGATGATTGAGAGGATGGAGCGACCTGTGCCTGCTGTGTCCAGAATGCCAGATACCGACCATGGTGGTCAGTGCCTGGATCCAGTGCAGTCATTGTGGTGAACTGCTCACCTGGCTTGCATCCAGCAAGCAGGAGCCACAGTACTACAATGTGGACCTGCAGTCAGGACTGTGTCGTGTGCAGCTGCAGAAGTCCCAGAAGGCTGGAGTGGGCCTGGAATCACGAAAGGAGTCTGAGCCTGGTGACTCCCCTGCAAAGATCAGTGGTATAAGGGAAGAGGAGTCTGTCATGGCCTGCGGCCTGGTCGGGGACCTGGTAACTGTAAGTACTGCCCAGCAGGAAGCAAAAATAGCCCCTGAAATGCCGGCCGCCCTTGTGTCCCTTGCTAACCCCCTCTGGAAGGAGCCAGTGTTGAAGGGGGATGAGCCCTCAGGTGAGCCAGAAGGGGAATGCGAGGAAAGGGTCATAAATTGGGATTCACCTAGATTGCAAGCCGAGTTTGGGTCCCTGGAGGAGTTAGCGGAGTAGTCGTCTCACAGCAGCAGCTTGGAGAAGGAATGGGAGACAAGAGGTTCCCAGGTCCTGGAGGTTTAGTCAGAGGGAGGACATGTGCCAGATCCAGCTATGGGAACTGAAGAAAAACAAAGGGGGGATTTGGGACTTTGAATGAAGTGGTTGACTTATGTGGGTGAATGAAATACAGTTTATTGGAATAGGAGGTAAACAATTGCATGAAGATAGTATAATTCATATATAAAGTGAATCAATGGATAAATGCCATATTCTATATACAAAAAACGATCAATGGATAAATGCCACAATCTATATACATGTTCATGATAGAATACCATCCAATTCATAGTGTATAACGTAATCAGCACATGAAAAAAGTATATAACACATATTCCCATAAATAATTGGCAGTGATTGAATAGACAAATTGTAGTTAAAAATATTAAATCCAGATATATAGCATAATAAAACACACAACTACATCCTCAAAGCCCGACGCGTTTCTGTGTATAAGAACACTTCCTCAGGGGCTATCTTCATGCAATTGTTTACCTCCTATTCCAATAAACTGTATTTCATTCACCCACATAAGTCAACCACTTCATTCAAAGTCCCAAATCCCCCCTTTGTTTTTATTCAAGCCGGGATGGAGGCACTCTGGTGCCTCATTTAAAGTCCCAAATCCCCCATTTTTTGAAACACATCAGGGATGGAGGTGGTTGACGCTCTTTGGCAGGATTTTTCTGCCAATTATATTACAATAACTCTTGTCCTAATTGGCAAGATAATTTTCCATTCATACTCCCTCATTGGCAGCTAGTCAGCCCATTGCCATTTGTTATGGTGTATAGCCCAGTTTCTGCAGTCCTTGGCCGCTGTTTTTGTCTATTTCCGGGAGCTGCGATGCGCTCTGTGTGCTCGCCCTCCCCCCTCCACAATCCTTGGTTGGCGGGGGGTTGGCGGTCGTCCACAGCGCATCGACGCCACGCACGATGGCTCCATCTGTGACGTCAATCCTGGCGCCGCAGTGTAGCCGTTTGAAACCTTCTGCCGACAGCACGGGTTTGGCGTCCCGCCTCGGGCGACGTGTGTCCCCGAACACGCTGATCCGCCCCAGTGCTTGTCGAGCGCGTGACGTTGGTGGCGGCCCCGCCCACCCTGGGGGGTACATGTTCGGCTCCTTTACGCACTCTCCTCCTTATCGCACAAGCGGCATGTTGCACGTTTGGGAAGCTCCTCCACTTCTCACCATTCCCTTCCAGGTACACTCCCCTGTGATCCCACGGTTTGTCTTTCCAGCACTTCCTCTCCTCTCCTTTCTCCCATTCCTCTGGTGGTTCCCACAATTCCATGGTATTCACTTTACACCTCCAGGTTATACCTACTATCTTCCTTCTGCACCCTTGCATGTATGGTTGGCTTCATTCCTCTATCCCTCACCCTTCACCCAGGTATACTTTCCTCCCCCACTCCAATAACTCTTTTCTTTTATGCATCTAGAAATCTATTTCCTTGGTTTTGCACCCTTGGACATGCCCTTGAGATGGGAGGGTTGCGTCCTTTGAGGCTTTATGTGTGCGCCCCCTTGGTCATGTGGCGGCCACCTCAGCTCCCGGGATGGACCACTTCCGTGGCCTCAGCTCTGCATGAACTATGCGCCGTCGTTACTTGTGGCATGTAAGCATTTTGGTTGACGCTATCATCAAATTTGTGTCAATATTCCAACTATACAATCCTTTTTAACATACTTCATGGTACATGTTTTTTAGATACCCTACAACATCCGCCCCTGAGGAAGTGTTCTTATACACAGAAACGCGTCGGGCTTTGAGGATGTAGCTGTGTGTTTTATTATGCCATATATCTGGATTTAATATTTTTAACTACAATTTGTCTATTCAATCACTGCCAATTATTTATGGGAATATGTGTTATATACTTTTTTCATGTGCTGTTATTTTATACACTATGAATTGGATGGTATTCTATCATGAACATGTATATAGATTATGGCATTTATCCATTGATCGTTTTTTGTGTATAGAATATGGCATTTATCCATTGATTCACTTTATATATGAATTATACTATCTTCATGCAATTGTTTACCTCCTATTCCAATAAACTGTATTTCATTCACCCACATAAGTCAACCACTTCATTCAAAGTCCCAAATCCCCCCTTTGTTTTTATTCAAGCCGGGATGGAGGCACTCTGGTGCCTCATTTAAAGTCCCAAATCCCCCATTTTTTGAAACACATCAGGGATGGAGGTGGTTGACGCTCTTTGGCAGGATTTTTCTGCCAATTATATTACAATAACTCTTGTCCTAATTGGCAAGATAATTTTCCATTCATACTCCCTCATTGGCAGCTAGTCAGCCCATTGCCATTTGTTCCGGTGTATAGCCCAGTTTCTGCAATCCTTGGCCGCTGTTTTTGTCTATTTCCGGGAGCTGCAATGCGCTCTGTGTGCTCGCCCTCCCCCCTCCACAATCCTTGGTTGGCGGGGGGTTGGCGGGCGTCCACAGCGCATCGACGCCACGCACGATGGCTCCATCTGTGACGTCAATCCTGGCGCCGCAGTGTAGCTGTTTGAATCCTTCTGCCGACAGCACGGGTTTGGCGTCCCGCCTCGGGCGACGTGTGTCCCCGCACACGCTGATCCGCCCCAGTGCTTGTCGAGCGCGTGACGTTGGTGGCGGCCCCGCCCACCCTGGGGGGTACATGTTCGGCTCCTTTACGCACTCTCCTCCTTATCGCACAAGCGGCATGTTGCACGTTTGGGAAGCTCCTCCACTTCTCACCATTCCCTTCCAGGTACACTCCCCTGTGATCCCACGGTTTGTCTTTCCAGCACTTCCTCTCCTCTCCTTTCTCCCATTCCTCTGGTGGTTCCCACAATTCCATGGTATTCACTTTACACCTCCAGGTTATACCTACTATCTTCCTTCTGCACCCTTGCATGTATGGTTGGCTTCATTCCTCTATCCCTCACCCTTCACCCAGGTATACTTTCCTCCCCCACTCCAATAACTCTTTTCTTTTATGCATCTAGAAATCTATTTCCTTGGTTTTGCACCCTTGGACATGCCCTTGAGATGGGAGGGTTGCGTCCTTTGAGGCTTTATGTGTGCGCCCCCTTGGTCATGTGGCGGCCACCTCAGCTCCCGGGATGGACCACTTCCGTGGCCTCAGCTCTGCATGAACTATGCGCCGTCGTTACTTGTGGCATGTAAGCATTTTGGTTGACGCTATCATCAAATTTGTGTCAATATTCCAACTATACAATCCTTTTTAACATACTTCATGGTACATGTTTTTTAGATACCCTACAACATCCGCCCCTGAGGAAGTGTTCTTATACACAGAAACGCGTCGGGCTTTGAGGATGTAGCTGTGTGTTTTATTATGCTATATATCTGGATTTAATATTTTTAACTACAATTTGTCTATTCAATCACTGCCAATTATTTATGGGAATATGTGTTATATACTTTTTTCATGTGCTGATTATGTTATACACTATGAATTGGATGGTATTCTATCATGAACATGTATATAGATTATGGCATTTATCCATTGATCGTTTTTTGTATATAGAATATGGCATTTATCCATTGATTCACTTTATATATGAATTATACTATCTTCATGCAATTGTTTACCTCCTATTCCAATAAACTGTATTTCATTCACCCACATAAGTCAACCACTTCATTCAAAGTCCCAAATCCCCCCTTTGTTTTTATTCAAGCCGGGATGGAGGCACTCTGGTGCCTCATTTAAAGTCCCAAATCCCCCATTTTATGGGAACTGAAGAAGCTGCAGGAACCCCCATCAGCAGCAGACAACTTTTGTTGCACAATGTGTTCTTTCTCCCTGACTCTTTTTGCAGGACTTAGACCGGCCTGCCACCCTGATCGGAGCCAGTTTGATGGACGTTCTTACTGAGGGACTCTGGGTGAGGCCAAAGTTCTGCTTTTAACTCTTAAAGGAGCCTGATATTCCGGGGAGGGGCCCCTCCCGGGCCCCTCCCACCAGGAACTCCAAAGAGAACTGTTCACTTTAATTACTTTGCTTTTCTGTCAGCAGGACCGTAATCACCTGTTGACAAAACCAGATACAGCAAAAATTATGATGTGCTTGATGTCGTGCAAATTTCTTTCTGTCGGTGGGATGCTATCCCCCTACTGAAAGAAAGTGAGGAAAATATGTAAATAGTTGTAAGGACAAGGGGGTTGATTTACTAAAGGCAAATCCACTTTGCACTACAAGTGCACTAAAAGTGCACTTGGAAGTGCACTTGTAAGTGCAGTCGCTGTAGATCGCTGTAGATCTGAGGGGAAGCGTTGAAATTAGGTGAAGCTCTGCTGATTTTATCATCCAATCATGTGCAAGCTAAAATGCTGTTTTTTATTGCCCTTGCATGTTCCCATCGGATCTACAGCAACTTTACTTCCAAGTGCACTTGTAGTGCAAAGTGGATTTGCCTTTAGTAAATAACCCCCAGGATGTTGTTGTCAGAAACCATGAACCAGACCGAGACAGAAGTACAGTAAAATCACACTTGTTTATTAATAAAATTAAAAAGGTAAATAGAGCGTAGTCAAAGCCAAGCCAGAGTTCAGTAACCAGCAGGGCTGGACTGGGACAAAAATTTGGCCCTGGACTTCATCCAGACCGGCCCACTTTGACGGGTCCCTCCCATACCCCCCCCCCCGGCAGGCTAAACCCGATGGACCCCCCCCCCTTCACTGGCCATCAGCCATTATTTCTCTTATAGGCAGTACCAGTGGCAGAGGTAGACATTCTTTCACCCGGGGTAAAGAATCAGCTTGCCCCCCCCCCCCGTAATGCTCCTTCTGGTCCCCCCCTGCTCCTCTGGTCCTCCCCTGCTCCTCTGGCCCCCCCATGCTCCTCTGGCCCCCCATGCTTCTCTGGTACCCCCTGTTCCTCTGGTACCCCCCCTGCTCCTCTGGTCCCCCACATGCACCTCTGGTCGCCCATATGCTTCTCTGGTCCCCTGTGCTCCTCTGGTCCCCCTATGCTTCTCTGGTCCCCTGCATGCTTCTCTGTCCCCTCGCATACTCCTCTGTTCCCCCATGCTCCTTTGGTTCCCCCCATGCTCCTCTGGTTCCCCTGTGCTCCTCTGGTACCCCTGTTTTCCTCTGGTCCCCCACATGCACCTCTGGTAACCTGTGCTCCTCTATTCCCCCATGCTCCTCTCGTCCCCTGTGCTCCTCTATTCCCCCATGCTCCTCTGTTCCCCCACAAGCTCCTCTGGTCCCCCGCATGCACCTCTGGTCCCCCACATGCTCCTCTATTCCCCCCATGCCCCTCAGTCCCCCGCATTCTCCTCTGGTACCCCGCATGCTCCGCTGGTCCCCCCCATGCTCCGCTGGTCCCCCCATGCTCCTCTGGTCCCCCAGTGGTCCTCTGGTCCCCCCCCCCGCAGCGCTCACCTCCTCTCCATGGCTAATTGTGCAGTGTGGGCTGAATAAAGACATGACCCTCAGGAGTTGGCACTGAGAAGCTCATCATTATATCATCCGGAAAACAGGCTGCCACAGACCGCTATAACATAGCCTTCCCCGACACTTGTTCTCCTGCTCTTTCCTTCCCCCACTCTCCATCTATATTTCCCGCGGCAGCAGACAGGGTGGAGAGCGGGGGAAGGAAAGAGCAGGAGAATGACTGCCAGGGAAGGTTATGTTATAACGGTGTGTGGCTGCCTGTCTTCCGAATCGTATATGAGCTTCTTGGTGCCAACTCCTGAGCATCATGTCTTTATTCGGCCCGCACTGCACAACTAGCCAGGGAGAGGAGGTGAGCATTGCAGGGGGGGGGGGATCCAGAGAAGCGGAGGGGGGTGGCGGTCCGCTGTCACTGAAACCAGCCCACTGAGCCATCAGCCCACTGGGAAACTCCCTATAGTCACGATGGCCATTACATGCCTGGTAACCAGATCAGGTAATCAGCCAGGCCAGAAGTCAGGGATCCAAGTAGAGGAACAGCAAGCAGGATAAGGAGCCAGAAGGGATGTCAGCAAAGCCAGTCTTTAAACAGGTACGCAAGAGATGGTTTCTTGTGATGTGACCAAGGCAAAGGCAGGAATGAAGTGAGCTGGAGATCTTTAAGTAGGCTGGACTGACTAGAAGATCCACAACAGCTGGTTAACTGTGGAGAGAGATGAGAGCTGGCAATTGGCCAACAGCTGAGCAGCCAGCTCAGAGAAGGAAGGGCTGAGCCAGCCCTGACAGTTGTTGAGTTTTCTTGTGTTTACATGACCTTTTTGGATGGGATGGCTGTCCATCCATCTCCGGCTGGAGTCAAAATAATGCGGGCAGAGTATTTCCCTTGGCGGAGAAGTGCTCGGGCTCTGTGTAATGTATATGCTGTAAATACTAAAAAAATATATATTGCTTTATTTTTGTACGTATTTATTTGTGCATAGCCCCATTCCTCAAACTGTATATTTTATGAGATGCCCTTTCGCCCAGGAGTCTATTTTTGTAAATTCACAGCTAAGGGACTAGCTGGTTGTTAGGGAGGGGGGGGGGGGGGGGGTTGAGTGTAGTACCCTCTAGTGTGCTAGGAGGATAGTGTGTGTTTTTGTGAGAGTAAGTAAATTTCCAGGCTTGGCTGGCAGCCAAGCCTGGGTGTGTTTTGATCTGGGTTGAGAGTGACTCAGAGTAGAGCTGGGTGACTCACAGGCAGCATCACGAAGACCTCCCACTTCTTTCCAGAATGTTCTGGTGTTTTCTGGGAAGAGAGGTGGAGAGGGGAGGTGGGGCTGCTTGGGGTGTTCTGAGCAGCCCTGACCAATCCCCAAAGCTTGGATTGGCAGGGTCAGCCCAGCTGGGGAGGAGTTGTCCGTAAGGAAGCTGGAGATGGAATGCTAGGCTGTCGTGGCTTTGAAGGGGAGGGGGTGACCTTGGGCCTGTGGCTCAGGTGCGGACAGGACCCTTCTCATGAGACTGCCAAGGCACGGGAGCAAGGAGAGGGCAGCAAGAGAGAGCACTGCCGGGCAACAGCAAGGAACAGGTCGCAGCCAAGAGGGCTAGTGAGTGACCCAGTCGGGAAGGGCTGGGGAGGTATGCCTGAGAGGACTAGGAGAGTGCAGTCTGGGATGGGTACAGAGCCAGTGGAATGGACTGTGGTGGCATGGGCAGTGGAGAGAGGCAGCTGCAGCCAGAAGGGCTGGCAGGGCCTGAAGATGTGGTGCTGGGATCAGTAGATACGTGGACAGCTAGCACTAGGACTACCTAGATACTTTTCTACAGCAAAGGGGCCTGCTGTCCCTGCCTGCAATTGGCATTCTACCTTCAGCCTGGCTGAGCCTGTGTCAGGCCTAAAATATAGTGCTAGTTGGTCCGTAAAGTGCAAGCAAGTGATGTGCTGGAGGTGTTGAGGAGTTATAGTCTGCAAGCAAGTGATGTGCTGGAGGTGTTGAGGAGATATAGTCTGCAAGCAAGTGATGTGCTGGAGAGAAGAGAGGAGGTGTATATACTGAAGTTGTATATAGTCTCAAGTTCCTGAATTGTTCCTAATCACCTGGGCATCTCATAAATGTACCTAATCCCTATCCAAGTTTATTCCCCTCAATCAAAATAACAAAAAAAAATTCAAGGTTTGGTTTTCTGCCTGAGGGTGAATAAGAACTGTGAGCCTGGCTGGGGCAGGGTGACAGACGGACTACAACACTCAGCAGCCCTCAAGATTTTACCACTACAGTTCTGTCTGAGAACTTGGCACTGCCACCATTCAAAGAGTGCTTTGTATTTTTTCAGTGAGTACAAGGCTTCCACTGATTAGATGAGGTTGAGAGGAGGGGCTGGGATGTCATAAATTCCACCTCATCAAATCAGAGGATGCATTGTATTCATTGAAAAAATCCATTGTTCAGTGAATTGCAGCAATGTTGAACCCTCTATGGTCAGTGTGCAGGGGAGGGGAGGCCACTCTACAGGATCCAGAAGACCACGGACTGCGGTAATAAGAACAACTACTACAGTGATTGTCCGCTTGCCCAGCAACCCATCAGGAATGAGATGTACATACTGATGTAGCGGTGTAGTTGCCACTAGTAACAAACATTTACCAAATCACCCCGCTGCCAGACTCCCATATATCATTTGCAGAGACAATGAAAAGTCATTTGCTGTGTTTTGTTTTTGTTTATTGGGGGGGTACAACTTGGTTGGGGAAAGGGGTATATGGGATGCCCATAGGATAATTCACTTTGCCATCATATTTGTGGATTCTTTCAGATTAGCACATCATTTGAGCCTGAAGGAAGGATGTACATGTTGTAAAGCTACAGTCTTTTTCCTGCATCCCCATGAAGACTATTGCTCCTCCTCTGCGTAACTCCTGCAGACTATTGCTTCCAGAACTTCCTCACCCATGACCGTGTAAGGATGAGGATATCACTCTTGACCGTGTAAGAGTGATGTTCCCAGAAATCCTCTTCTTCTCCTGCACAAACTTATACTGTAGTTACTGGTGTAATGATACATCTTCTTTAAGCAAAAAGGACCCACTCTGAATAGTTCCTATTGCAGGCTCTGGTTGCTCGCTGCTACTAGGCCAGAGGCCTGCAGTACCTCTCCCCGGAGGCCTAGTAGATTAAAAACACATACTGAGCGGTGGACTATTGTTCCCAGCCAGCCCGGCTTGCAAATCCTTCAGGCAACATCGATTTGACACAACTCCCCACAGTCTCTCCTCTGCTTCAGGACTCCTCACCATTGACCGTATAATGATAAGGACTTCACTACTGACCATGTAGAAGTGAAGTTCCCTCACAGACTTCCTGGCACATCCAGCCCTCCACTGTGGTACACCCACCGACCCTTCTCTGCCCCGAGTCCTTGATGGAGAACTTAACCGGACCGTACGTTCCGACAGCTTCACCTGCCCCTCTGCTCCAGGAGTTCCTCATCAATGACCGTGTACTGATGAGGACATTGCCAATGACCGTGTAGAGGCAAAGTTCCTTCACAGTTCTCCCAGAGCCTTCTCCTGCGATCGGTGCACCCCCCTCATATGGGGGTGCCCTTCTGCTGCTGTCTAGTACTCCATTCTCCACTTCACCCGGCCGACAACTCCTCCCAGTGGCATGTTACCTCAGCTTATATAGGAGACCCCTGCCAATACCAATTGGGGATTGGTCAGGGCTCCCACATGAGCTGCCTGCCACTCCAGTCCCAGGCCCTGCCCCTCCTCCAGAACATTCTCCCTGGAAGCAGGGGAGGCGCCTCCAAAACTAGAGCACAGGTGATCACACCCACTGCTACACTAACCACTCCCAGCCCCCTGATCAAAACAGACAGGCCTAGCTTGCAGTATAGGCCTGCCTAAATTTACCTGTGCTGACAACCTTTTTAGTAAAAATCCTATTACTAGCACCTACCTATTGGTAGAGGGTGCTACACTGATATTGTGCCAAGCTGGACCAATGTAAACAGACTATACTGATCAAACATTTTCAGCTTTAACCCATGAATGCCTAATGTTCCAATATTGGAAAAGCAGTGATGTGGTTGTTGTTTTATAACCCATTGCTCTAGCCTAGGTAACATATGAGTTTTTTGCACACATTAAAAAAAATTCAACCTCAGGAATAAATAGGTTAAGGGCCCATTTGACTTGTGCATTTTAATGCACATGTTGCAATTAGATTAACTGCAGATATCCAACTTATAGTACAAACAAATGGCAAGCACCCCAACCTATAACTGGCCTTTGCAGGAAGGAGCACATGGAAGGGCATGTAAAAAAAAACAGCAAAGAAAAATTCCCCGGGTAATATATAGCGTTAGGACTGCAGTGAAGTGGCCTCTGCAGCTTATGCGAATATTTGCAAATGTGTGTAAAGTAAACCCCTGGTTTTAACGTGAACTGTTGCACAGGCTAATTTGGTTTGCTACAGGCTGGCTGGTAAGTGAGCTGGAAATTTTTCTTTTTTGTGTGTTTTTTTTTTTTTTGTTTAAATATATCCAAACTCTCCTGTAATAAAAATAGTGTTTGTTCCTATCTCAGCACTTCAGTGCAGTGTGTTTTAAAAATATGACATGTCTGATTTTTTTCTGAGCTTTGGTGCATTAGGAAACCCATCAAAGTCAATAACAATGCATCAAAATACGTTCTCTTCATTTTGATGCATTGGCAACAGGCATTAGGAAGCCTTAGTCAGTGTCTGTTAACTCTCTCCAGTCCAAAGTCCTGAAGTGAAAATGCATTAAGTTTGCATTAATAATGAATATCAACACACGAAGGTAACGCATGCTGACGCATCACAATGCACCTGCCTAATGTTACATAGAAAACACTCCTATGCACACTTATAGATCTAAAAGAGAGGGAAGAAGTGTTTTAAAATTTCTGTTGGAGTTTTTTTTTCTGTCTGACCCCATTGGGGAGATTTTCTCTTTACTTCCTGTCTCTGGGGGGAATAGTTGTCACTGGGACAGGAAGGCACTGATAGAAAAAAATCATTGCTACCAATTCTAGCCCTTAAAAAACGCTTTAAAAGGTTCTATGTATCAATTTTCTGTCCCGAAATGTACATGTTTATCTGCTTGAGTCCTATGTAAAAATGTGTGAATCTTGGTGGAAAGTTGAATAAATCTTTGGTGAAAACACTAAAATACTGTGTCTTTTTCTGGATCTACAAAGGAGAAATTTCCCACCACTTCCTGTCCTGTCAGAAGCTATAACCCTTCTTTGCTCTATGGGAAAAAATAAATTGTCTGGAGTTGGGCTTTAAAGTGGTTGTAAACCCCAGACATGAATATGAACAAAGCATATTCCTCTATGGTGTGTACTTGTTTCAATCCAGAGCATGAAGTGTCATTTCTGTCCTGTGCCTCCTTCCTCTGCTATAAGTATGAATCACTTCTGACAAGTTTTCCTGACACCAAGAGAAAAAAGGTGACAGGGGAGGGACCTCCAGCTGATTCCTCTATGGTGTGTACTTGTTTCAATCCAGAGCATGAAGTGTCATTTCTGTCCTGTGCCTCCTTCCTCTGCTATAAGTATGAATCACTTCTGACAAGTTTTCCTGACACCAAGAGAAAAAAGGTGACAGGGGAGGGACCTCCAGCTGATTGACAGCCTCAGCTCTGTTCCTGTGTGCTGTGTGAAGAGGGGGTGAGTCTCTTCCCTCCAATCAGCTCTCAAAGTTCTCCTCACTGATGTAACTTCAGCTCTCCGCCTCCTGCTTTTCAGAGCTGAGAGATTCTGTGTAAATTCTGCACTTTTTGAATGGATGTAGGGGAAAGATGGCTGTAGATAAATAAGTACAACTTATGTAGGAGGATTTGTTTCATCTCTGGGTATCACCTGAGGCCAGTCACATCATTTGGTATATGTAAGGGTTTACAACCACTTCAAAGTAAACCTTTTCTATAGTGATGCACCAAAAATTCGGCTCCTAAAACTTATCGGCCAGAAATGGGGTTTTCAGCGTTGTGCGGAAAGAAAAAAATTGGTGATAATGGCTGCCGAAAACACCCACGATTTTGCAGCGATTTTGATTTTGCCGCGATTTGGGCACAATTGTACCTTACTTGTGGTGTGTTTTTCATAGGTCACGTGACTCAAAAAAATGCAACACGGGTGAATTTTTGATTTTTCATTTGGTTTTCAATGCATTTCAATGGGGAGGTGCATTTTTGGTGCGGTTTGCCACCAGAAATGCAGCAAGCAGGATTTTGAACACCGCTTCAAAAGGTGCCGATAATGGCCAACAAAAAATTCATTTTAAATTTATGATAATAATTAAATATTGAATATTAAATTCAAATGTCAAAAATGTTAAATATCAAATGTCGAAATATACTGTAATACAATTATTTTATACAAATTTTTTATATATTTTAAAACCCTTCAATTTTGGTTCCGACCAAGTGCATCTTGAATTTTTGGTTTTGGCACCAAAATTTTCATTTCAGTGCACCACTACTTGGAAGTCTTGGAAGATGTTATTGCTCATCAACTTCTGCAGACATGTTCTGGTTTAGTAACTCAAAGTACTGACACCAGCAGGTGTGCATACCAGCCAGGCAACTAGCAGTTTCAGAATGAAAAATCAGCAATGGCAGCCGGCGCACTCTCTCAGCCTGCATACACTGCCATTCCAGCCTCTGATTCCATGAGACACAATCAGCAGCGGACAAACATTTTCTGCAGAAATGAGGAGGAAGTGGTCTGGGTGCAGGAAGTAAGCCAGAGCACAGCTAGGACCGCTGTCTTTACTATGTCTAGCCTGCTATAGGACGTCTATAATGGAGAAAAACACTAAGCATTTTTTTATGTAAACTGATGACCTTAAAGGGGTACTCTGGACATAAACATTGTTTGCTTCGACCGGGTTAAAAAATCTGTCAGGCTTTATTGCCTTGTTGGGGAGTAGGGTGACCACATTTCCAAACTGCCATTCAGGGACACCCCCCCCCCCCCCCCGCGCCGCCCAAAAAGGATGGTTTTTGATACTTTTTTTTGCCAATTTTTGGGGGGACAGCAGGATGGAGGGGGACACGGAAGAAGAACGGAGGGGGACAGCAGGATGGAGGGGGACAGCAGCAGAACGGAGGGGGACACGGAGGAAGAATGGAGGGGGAAAGCAGATTTCAATTTACAAATACTGTACTGGTAACCCCACAATAGGGATAAAACTTTTTCGCAGAAGAGAGTTTAATAAGACTCGTGGCCACTCATTACAATTAGAAGAAAAGAGGTTTAACCTTAAACTACGTAGAGGGTTATTTACTGTAAGAGTGGCAAGAATGTGGAATTCCCTTCCACAGGCGGTGGTCTCAGCGGGGAGCATTGATAGCTTCAAGAAACTATTAGATAATCACCTGAATGACCGCAACATACAGGGATATATAATGTAATACTGACACATAATCACACACATAGGTTGGACTTGATGGACTTGTGTCTTTTTTCAACCTCACCTACTATGTAACTATGTATGTAACTATGTAACTATGTAGCAGGACAGAGGGGGACAGCAGCAAAACGGAGGGGGACAGCAGAATGGAGGGGGACAGCAGCAGAATGGAGGGGGACACAGAGGAAGAACGGAGGGGGACAGCAGCAGAACGGAGGGGGACACGGAGGAAGAACGGAGGGGGACACGGAGGAAGAACAGAGGGGGACACGGAGGAAGAACGGAGGGGGACACGGAGGAAGAACGGAGGGGGTAACGGAGGAAGAACGGAGGGGGACACGGAGGAAGAACGGAGGGGGACACGGAGGAAGAACGGAGGGGGACACTGAGGAAAAACAGAGGGGGACACGGAGGAAGAACGGAGGGGGACACGGAGGAAGAACGGAGGGGGACACGGAGGAAGAACAGAGGGGGACACAGAGGAAGAATGGAGGGGGACACAGAGGAAGAACGGAGGGGGACACAGAGGAAGAACGGAGGGGGACACGGAGGAAGAATGGAGGGGGACAGCAGCAGAACAGAGGGGGACACGGAGGAAGAACGGAGAGGGACACAGAAGAAGAATGGAGGGGGACACAAAGGAAGAACGGAGGGGGACACAGAGGAAGAATGGAGGGGGACACAGAGGAAGAATGGAGGGGGACACAGAGGAAGAACGGAGGGGGACACAGAGGAAGAATGGAGGGGGACACAGAAGAAGAATGGAGGGGGACACAGAGGAAGAACGGAGGGGGACACAGAGGAAGAACGGAGGGGGACACAGAGGAAGAACAGAGGGGGACACGGAGGAAGAATGGAGGGGGACACGGAGGAAGAACGGAGGGGGACACGGAGGAAGAACGGAGGGGGACACGGAGGAAGAACGGAGGGGGACACGGAGGAAGAACAGAGGGGGACACAGAGGAAAAACGGAGGGGGACACGGAGGAAGAATGGAGGGGGACACGGAGGAAGAATGGAGGGGGACAGCAGCAGAATGGAGGGGGACACGGAGGAAGAACAGAGGGGGACACGGAGGAAGAACGGAGGGGGACACGGAGGAAGAACGGAGGGGGACACAGAGGAAGAACGGAGGGGGACACGGAGGAAGAATGGAGGGGGATACGGAGGAAGAATGGAGGGGGACAGCAGCAGAATGGAGGGGGACACGGAGGAAGAACAGAGGGGGACACAGAGGAAGAACGGAGGGGGACATGGAGGAAAGATGGAGGGGGAGAGCAGCAGAACTGAGAGGGAGTGTGGGAGACAGCAGCAGATCTGAGGGGGGTGGGGGACAGCAGCAGAACTGAGAGGGAGTGTGGCTGTGTGGGGGACAGCAGCAGAACTGAGGGGGGTGGGGGTCTGGGGACAGCAGCAGATTTGAGAGGGAGTGTGTGTGCATTGCTCACTAGGTAGTGTGGAAGTTACACTAACCTGAAGTACTCTGGCGCCTGGCGGGCGGACCTTGTGGGCGGGAGGGAGCCGGAGGGAGGACTCGGATCAATCAGGAGGATGGATGACTCACTCTCTCAGGACGGGCAGCTCGGAGGGTTGCGCTTGCTGGCTGGCAGTGGCAATCAATGTTCGGCTGCTGGAGTAGCTGTAGTCGGCTCGGCGGCTCCGGGACTGGTCACTGGCAGGCACTGTCCACCACTGACTGGGGCTGGGCGGTGCGCACAGGGCAGGCTAGTAAGTGGACTCCGACTCACTGACACTGGCAGGCTGGCGGCTGCTCTCTCTCTCAGAGGCGCGCTGCTCAGCCGTAGAGTGAGTCTAGATGAGTGCGCCGTCGCCGCCGTGCCGTGCGCGTGCCCAGTGCCCACTGCACTGACTCCAGTCCCACGTGACTGACGGTGCCAGCTGACGTCACTGGTTGCTAGACGCGGGGCGGGCGGCCCTAGCCTAGCAACCAGTTAAGGCACTTGTGTATACTGATATAATAAGGGTGGCAGTCAGACTCGGAGACAGAATCGGCGGCGGTGTGTTTTTTTTTTCATTCCAGGACACTGTATTGTCCCGGAATGAAGGTACCCGGGACACGGGACAAATTTCTAAAATAAGGGACAATCCCGGGCAATCCGGGACACGTGGCCACCCTAATATCGAATCAAGCAAACACAGTAAAAATCTCTCCTGCGCTCAGGTGTCCATGAACCAAACATGTGGTGCGACCGTCTAAAAAGGTAATGCCTAATGTCTTGCAGCCCTCCTTTGAACAATGGGTATTCAAGCTAGAGAAAAACAGAAAAGAAGGAGGGCGCACCAACCTAGTGCATTACCACTAATAAACTTTAATACAGCATAAAAACAGCAGAACCAGCTTTAAAAAGGGCGCAACAGCGCTGTTTCTGTAAATCGACACATCAGGACCTATTGCCAATCATCATTGCCCGCTTAGGCTCTGAAGAAAGGGGTGCTCCCCCGAAACGCGTTAGCCGTTTGCACCGGTTTGACCCTCTTGGCAATAGGTCCTGATGTGTCGATTTACAGAAACAGCGCTGTTGCGCCCTTTTTAAAGCTGGTTATACAAGCTCGTTTGTGAGTATTAATTCTGCTGTTTTTATGCTGTATTAAAGTTTATTAGTGGTAATGCACTAGGTTGGTGCGCCCTCCTTCTTTTCTGTTTCACCCTAATATCGCCCATTTCCAGATTCAGGCAGACTTCTGCTTCCCATTGCACCCAATGATTCACACCTATTCCGCTTTGTCCATTTTTTTTAGTGCCAGTTCACACCATAGAAATGCAGTCCAGATGCGCTCCAGATGCTTTTTTGCATGCGCGTTTTTGATGCATTTTTGGTGTATTTTTGATGCAGTCCAGTGCATCCCCCCCCTTTTTTTTCCTTAACCCTGAAGAACATGGGTGTTCCAGTGTGTTTTTGGTGCGTTCTGGTGCGTTCCTGTTAGTTTTTGATGCTTTTTACAGCGTTCCAGTACAGTCCAGTGCAGGAAAAATGCAGCATGTTCTACTTTTTTTTTCTGGAACTGGAACGCACTTGAACTGCAAGCTCTGGCGTGAACTATGCCATTGAAAACCATATAACCATCTTTCTATGCGTTTTTGATGCCGACAAAAAACGCACTGCACTGCATGTGTGGTGTGAACTGGTCCTTAGGCTATGTCCACACTAGCGTGCGTGTTAAAACGCCGTGTTTTGCCATGCAGGTTAAAGTAGTGCCAACTCCAGCAGGGAAGCAGAATAATGTGCATTCCAGACACTGCTTTTTTTAAATTTAATTTTTTTAATTTCAAATTCATTGGAAGTGTCACACAGCGTTGCATTCCTATACAGTGACATGCGGTGCCATCCAGTGCAGTGCAGATTGTTATTATACACGATTTATATAGCGCCAACAGTTTACGCAGCGCTTTACAATGTAGAGGGGGGACAGCACAATTACAATACAGTTCAATACAGAAGGGACAGGAGGGCCCTGCTCGTAAAGCTTACATTCTAAAGGGAGGGGGTGGTGGCAATGGCGTCTCTAGGGGGGGGCCTGACCCCCCCCAACATTATGCTGTGCCCCACCATGTGCCCCCCCAATTAAAAAAAACAATTTCTTATCTTTTATTTTTTTACATGTCTAAGAGGGAGAGCGTCCCCAGTCAGCTCCTGCGGGTGATTCCTCCCCCTTCTTTATGCTCGCTGACACTGCATAATGCGAGCGCTCACACAACCACAGCCGCCCAATCTGCTCCTTCCCCTGCATCCTCATTGGCAGGGAGAAGAGCGAGTTGCAGGAAGGACTCCACCAGGACTCTCAGTTACTGAAAAAACAGACTGATTTCTCCCGTCCTTAGGACAGGAGAACCAGCAGAACCAGCCTATAAATTCCAAGAGATGCCAGTAAGAAGGGTTCAAATCCCAACCATGACATTACCTGCCTGGAGTTTGCATGTTCTCCCTGTGCCTGCGTGGGTTTCCTCCGGGTACTCCGGTTTCCTCCCACACTCCAAAGACATGCTGGTAGGTTGATTGGATCCTGTCTAAATTGTCCCTAGTAGAAATGAATGTGATTTAGGGACCTTAGATTGTAAGCTCCTTGAGGGTAGGGACTGATGTGAATGTACAATGTATATGTAAAGCGCTGCGTAAATTGACGGCGCTATATAAGTACCTGAAATAAATAAATAAAATAAATGCCAGACAAGCGCTGTCAATAGCAGGGGCAGGACAGCAAGAGGAGGCTGGGGAACCCCACAGTGGCAGAACACCAGGGCCCGGTGGCAAGACATCCTTTGCAACCCTGATAGTTCTCCCACTGCTTTGGAGCCTTATATTTTCTTGGTATGCTGGTGACATATATATCTTGTTTTCTGTCACCCTGGGGGGGGGGGGGGGCCCAATACAGTAAGAAGGGAGCTCACTGCAGAACATGTGAAAGGGCCGTTGCGGGATCGTAGTAAAGGGCCCCAGGATATATATAGATATATCTAGATATATATCTATCTATATATCTATATATATATATATATCTATATCTAGATATATATATATATATATATATATATATATATAGATAGATAGATAGATAGATAGATAGATAGATAGATAGATAGATATAGATATATATATAGATTTTTATATCTATCTATCTATCTATCTATCTATCTATCTATCTATCTATCTATCTATCTATATTTGCATCTTCTAGTTGCCCCCCTACTTTTGTCCCTGTCCACCCCATGTGCCCCCCCTAAATATGAAAGCTGGAGATGCCACTGGGTGGTTGTACAAAAGGTAATAGAATGATTTGATGGGGGGTGTCACATAAATGCAGACATGCATTGTGGTGTGAACTGGGCACATAGAAAACAATTGTTTCCTGACATGCTCCATGGCAGCATAGGTGTGGGTAGGCTCCGCCTCCATAACTACCCAATAGGACCCCCTCTCCCATAAATCTTTGCTCTAGGCTGCTATCCATGTTCCTTTTTTGTCCTCCTCCGTAGCACCAGGTGTTGGTTCTCCTACCTGAAGATAAACCTCCCTACGATCGATTCAGCCGAGTGCCAAAGATTCCTCCGATAGGCCCTGACTGTTAAGCAGGGTATGGGGTGTATAGCAGAGTAGCGCTGAAGATTGGATCAGTTCATCTATGTGCGCACGGTCTGTTTGCCTAATGTTTCAGACGACCATTATCTGCTGCCAAGTCCGGTGTGTGTGTGTGTGTGGATGGCGGTTCCTCGGCCCAGGTGATCGTAGGTGGAGGGGTAAGTTTTCAAATTTATATACATGGCAGCAGTGTTTATGTGTTGTTGGTACCTTTTCTGTTTGTTTATTTCCCATCACTGGTGTCCAGGCTGGTACAGTCGCTTCCTGCGTTCCAGCAGCCACTCTCTCGTTTCATTTCCGGGTACCGGCGTGCGCCCTGCGCATGCGCGGATCCGATACGAAGTTGAGGCTTGGTTCGTGCATGCGCGCGAGCGTCTCGCGTCTGACATCGGCGATGATGTCACGGGCGCCAATTTTAAAAGCTATGGAAAGCTTACAGAGCCCCGGGAATGATCGTGGGGGATACGACGACTTCCCGGGGCAACTATCTTGGTGGTTCAAGGTAAGACAATCTCTATTGTCTGGGGGTTGAGGTCGTTTGTCAAGCCAGCTGATGTGTGAATCTGTCTCTGCAGTTTCCTATTGTGTTGACACTATGGACTCCTCACTGCCCCCTAGTGGCCAGCCTGCTTGTAGCAGGTATGTTTGCAGTTATGCTTTTCTACCTGTACAAGGATTGAGAGTAGGATTTTAGGACACCAGCTGATTTCTGTCTCTATCTTTTCTGTGCTTCTTTTCTCACAGCCCTCCTAGGTCTGATCCACACCGTAGTTCCCATAAAGGAAGTGGATCATCAAAATCACACCACCGGCAATCTTCCTCCAGGTCTAACCATCATAGATCTTCTTTCAGATCTGAACAGCGCAATAAAGATCCTTCTCACCCCCCTTCATCTCACTCTAGAGAGAGATCAGGAAAATCATGCTGGGGGTGCAGGATGCCTGTTCCAGCAGACAAATCTTTCTGTGATCACTGCTTCTTTAAAGCTGCATATGAGAGGGATGGTGCAGACCAGCATTTAGAATCTATGGTGAGACGGGTTGTGAAAGAATCTCTACAGGAAAGAGAGGCTCAACAGCCCCGTGATTCCCCATCAGACCCATTATGCCCTCCAGTGGGTGAGGGTTCTGTACATGAGACATGAGTCTTCCCAGCCAAATCACCCTTCTGCTCCTGTTTTAGACAGCGAATTGGATCTGGAAGATCCTGGCGTGTGGTTTGAATATGCTTTAGTCCCTTCTTTGGTGAAGGCAGTAAAAGAGGCCCTGAAGTGGGAAGATCCAGTTACTTCCCCCCCCAAAACAGAGAAAGTTTTTCAAGCAGCTCAATAAGGAGCGTCAGTATTTTTCTTTTCTCTCTGAGCTGGGCGATGTCATTTCTGAGGAATGGAGCAAGATGGACAAGAAGAGTTCCATGCAGTCAAAGGTCTTGAAACTATATCCTTTTAAGGAAGAGGAAGTAAAACACCTTGAGTCAGCTCCTTTAGTGGATGCAGCACTGATGAGACTAGCAAGATATGTAACGCACCCCTTAGAGGATACTGTATCTTTTAAAGATCCATTGGAAAGACGAATTGATTCAGATTTAAAGGGTTTACCTGACGTCAGGAATGGCATGTAAGCCAGTACTTGCTATAGCTGCAGTCTCCAAAGCTTTGGAATCTTGGTCTGATAATGTGGATGAGTTCCTAAGAGGTATCTCTACTGAAACAGCAAAAGATTCTCCTATCCAGGAGATCAGGCTGGCATCAGCCTTTCTTGGGGAGGCCTCTATTGAAGTCTGGTTTCCTCCCTCAAGACAGACGTCTACAAAATCAGAGACGCAATTTTCCTAGAAGACAAAATTCTGATTGCGCTAGGGAAGCGCGCAGCTACAGACCTGTTTGGGAGTTTTCAAGGTCCTGGAAATCCAGGCAGTCCTCCTTTAAGAAACCCGCAAAAGGTGGTTCCTCTAGCAACCAGGACTCCACTAAGTCCTTTTGAGATTGGGCCCGCTCAGGCATGCCAGGTGGGGGCTCGTCTTCGCCACTTCGGGCATGTCTGGGCGGCCTAAATCCGGGATTACTGGACCATCAGGACGGTCTCCTCCGGTCACAAGTGGGTCTTCAACAATACCCCAAGACTCAGATTTGTTCCCACATCTCTTCCAGGTTCAGAAGAGAAAAAAGCAGGTCCTGTTAACCTACGTGAATTGTTTATTGGATCAAGGCGCAGCTGTCCCTGTTCCAGAAAACGAACGAGGCAAAGGCATGTATTCATCTCTGTTCATGATACAGCAGAAAAACGGTACATGGAGGCCAGTAATAGACTTAACCCATCTCAATTCCTTTATCCGAAAGGAAAAATTCAAAATGGAATCTTTACTTACGATTCAACAATCAGTACATCTGGGGGATTGGATGATTTCAATCGATCTAAAAGATGCGTACTTTCACGTGCCAGTGGCAACAGATTTCCAACAATTCCTCCGCTTTGCGGTAGGCAACCAGCATCTGCAGTTCACATGTCTACCCTTCGGCCTAACAATGTCACCTCGGGTCTTCTCCAAGGTCCTTTTGTCTGTTGTAGCTCAACTTTGCATCAAGGGGGTTCATCTCCACCACTATTTAGACGATCTACTTCTCCTAGCTCAGAACAAAGATAAACTTTTAGAGCACAAGAGCTTAGTCATCTCCACCCTGCAGGAATTCGGGTGGCTTCTGAATTTAGAGAAGAGCCATCTAGAGCCAACTCAATCCCTGGTGTTTCTAGGGGCACACTTCAACACATTGGAAGGCACCATCTCCCTTCCAGAGGAGAAGATTGGAGTGATTCGAGACAGAATACACGCAGCCCTTGCGTCATCTCACCTCTCCGCTCTCCAATGCCTGAAAGTAATTGGCACGATGACAGCCACCATTCCTATGGTGAAGTGGGCCCAATGGCATACACAAACCTTCCAAAAAGGGTTCCTTCAACAATGGGATTCTTCCAACCAAGTCCAGCGCATACACCTTACTCCAACCATGAGAACGTCTTTCCTTTGGTGGCTTCAAGGGAAAAATCTGCTCAATCACCATTCAATCATTCCCATCTCATGGGTCACAATAACATCAGATGCCAGCAATCGGGGTTAGGGCGCTCACTGCCTTTCAGAAGTGGCTCAGGGCCGATGGATTTTCCCTGCTCAAGGGATTGTCTCCAACATTCTGGAGCTGAGAGCCGCCTTTCAGGCACTCCTGTCATTTCGCTATCTAATAAAGGATTCATCAGTAATGCTAAGGTTGGACAATACAACCGCAGTGGCTTACATAAAGAAGCAAGGTGGAACTCACAGCTGGTCTCTGTTACAAGAGGTGGAGCCAATAATGAGCTGGGCTCAGAAGTATGTGTCCAACATCTCGGCAGTTTACATTCCGGGGATTCAAAATGTACAGGCGGACTTCCTCTCGTGGGTTCAAATGGACAACAACGAGTGGTCTCTCCACAGACAGGTGTTCCAGTGGCTTCTGACCCTGGGAGTACTTCCAGAGGTCGATCTGTTTTCTTCCCCATGCAATCACAAAATGCCCAGATATTATTCGAGGTTCAGAGACCCTCAGGCATATGGAATAGATGCTCTCTCAGATCAGTGGAGGTTTCAGAGGGCTTATGCCTTCCCTCCGTTACCGGTGATTCTTCAATTTCTCCGGAGGCTCAGAACAGAGAAGGTGGAGATCATTGCAGTGATTCCTTTCTGGCCCAACAGGACGTGGTTTCCTCTGTTATCGCTCCTCAGTTATCAAGACCCAGTTTCCCTACCTCTCAGGCCGGATCTACTGTCTCAAGGCACAACGTTACACCCATGCCCATCCTGCCTACACCTCAGGGTGTGGTTCTTGAGAGGGAAAGGCTTGAATCTCTAGGTTGTCCTGAAGAAGCTATTCCAACTCTTCTTAGTGCCAGGAGGGGAAGTACTAATAGGGTATACGAACGTATATGGTCTAAAATCACTGATCATATGTCTTCCAGGTCAAATCCTTGTAACTCTCCAGCAGTACAGGACATTCTAAGTTTTCTCCAATCAGGGCTTGACCTATCCTTAGCAGTCAGCTCACTAAGAGTTCAAGTTTCAGCCATCTCGGCCTTCACAGGAGTATCTTGGGCAAATCACGCATTAGTTCGTCAATTCTTTAAAGGAGCTATCAGGCTTAAACCTCAAAGAAGACCTAGGTTTCCCAAATGGGACCTCCCTATTGTCTTGGATTTTCTCTCCAATCTCGGATCAGATCCTGACAAACCTCTTTCCATGAGAGACCTCATGCTCAAGACCACCTTCTTAGTAGCTGTGACTTCGGCTAAAAGAGTGTCGGAGATTAGAAATCTAGGTTCAGAAGAACCTTTTCTGACCTTCTTTCCAGACAGGGTAGTGTTGATTCCCATGCTAGGGTCAAACCCTAAAGTGACCTCAGTCTTTCATGAAAACCAAGAAATTGTACTTCCTACTTTCAGAACAACGGATAATCAGGATGTTCATCCACTTGACGTAGGCCACACTCTAAAACAATATCTGGAGGTCACGACTCCATTCAGACAAACAGAATTTCTTTTCGTTCTTCTCCATGGTTAAAACAAGGGAATGCGAGCTTCGGTCAGATCAATTTCTTCTTGGATTGTGCAGACCATTCAAAGGGCATACAAGGCAAAGGGCTTGGCTCCTCCAGAGGCAGTGACAGCTCATTCGACCAGGAGTATCTCGACCTCGTGGGTAGCTTCTCGGCATGTCGCGCCTGAAATCATTTGTAGAGCGGCTTCTTGGCCTTCTATTAACACATTTGTCTCCCACTACTGTGTTGAGCCTGCTGCTCTGTCTTCCATTAATTTTGGTTTACAAGTATTGTCGGTTGACAATGTATAATAAAATTTGGTTTCTTTGCTCAAACATTTTTGCCCACCCGGGTGTGTTTTGGCGAGTTATTTCCCACACGTATGCTGCCATGGAGCATGTCAGGAAAACGGAAAATTTATATCAAATACTTACCGTAATTTTCCTTTCTTGATAGGCTCCATGGCAGCAGGAGTCCCTCCCAAATGTCTGGAGTAGGCTAGTTACGGAACATGGATAGCAGCCTAGAGCAAAGATTTATGGGAGAGGGGTTCTATTGGGTAGCTATGGAGGCGGAGCCTACCCACACGTATGCTGCCATGGAGCCTATCGGGAAAGGAAAATTACGGTAAGTATTTGATATAAATTTTCAGTTTTTCTATGTGCCCTAGCAGTGACATGCCTTTTATCCTGTACAGAAAAATGCAGGTCACCGTACACTGTGAATACAATCCCTTAGTGCATTGTTTACTGTGTGTTTATTGAAGACTGTCTTCTACCTGCTGTGTAAGATCCCACGGTGGAGTTTATCTTGTTAAAGGCTCTGTGAGGAATATCGCAGCAGAGGAAAGCCGCTATACAGGAGGAAGGGTCCTGCTATTGGAAGAGCCTGTGGATACACCGTGTTTGGCCAAGTGATCCGTCTTGTGTGTGCCTGTCTGATCTCTATAATTTGAGATCCATCACATCTGGTAAGCGGCACTGTTTTACTTTTTTGCTGAACAGAAAAATCGTTTGTTCTCCTGAGAAGTTCGTCCTTGTTGTTTGCATCGGGTCAAGCAGTTTTTGGACTACAATGCTTAATATTGTTTTCCTTTAATCACAGCACATGTTTGCCTCTATATATGCTGAGTTTTTTTGGTTTTATTGTTTGCGCATTTTTATTTGTTGTATACACTTATTAACTGAATATTCAGGTTTTTTTTAGATGCAGCACCAGGTTTTTCATATATGAAAATTCATATTTTTTTAATATATATATATATATATATATATATATATATATATATATATATATACGTATTCACATATCTTTTGGGTTTAGCGCAGATATTCTGCTATACAGAAGAATAAATAGATGGAAAGATGAAAAAATGACTGAAGGTCCGATTTAACTTTATTTGTTAAAGGTAATTTTTTACTTGTTAAAGTTTATTTGTTTTTGTCAGAAAAGGTCCGCTGCAGGTCCGATGAAGCCCACACACGGTCGAATTGTCCGACGGATTCGTTCCGACGGACAAGTTTGGTCGAAAAGTCTGGCCGTGTTTACACGGCTTTAGTCTATCAGCTTGAAAGATGTCTACAAGTCAGCCATTGCAGCTCCACATTAAAAGAGAGGAGCACAGGAGAAGGCAGAGAGCAAACACATAGTGTAGGATCTTCATCCCTTTAACCACGTGACCTCTGGAAGATTTACCACCCTTCGTGACCAGGCCATTTTTTGCGATACGGCACTGCGTTACTTTGCGTGGTCGTGCGACGCTGTACACAAATAAAATTTATGTAATTTTTTTCCCCCCACAAATAGAGCTTTCTTTTGGTGGTATTTGATCAGCTGTGCAGCAAGGGCGGCACTCTGTGATGGCAGTGTCTCCTGGACACTGCTGATCACAGATTGGCTCTTTAACTCGATTAGCAGCTCTTTACCATGTGATCAGCTGCCGGTTCTTGGCACTCCTTTCCTCATGCTGACACCATGAGAGAAAAGCGCAGATAACTGGCTTCTCTAAAAGGAACATCTACACTGATAATCAGGGCACTGATTATCCGTGCCCACCAGTGCCGCCAATCAGTGCTGCCTATCAGTGCCCATCAGTGCCATCTATCAGTGCCAATTATTAGTGCAACCTCATCAGTACCTCCTCATCAGTGCCCACCAGTGCCACCTCATCAATGCCCATCAGTGCAGCCTATCATTGCAGTCAGTGCAGCCTCATCAGTGCACATCAGTGAAGGAGAAAAATTAAATGGAGTAGAGTGTGGTGCTGCGCTAATCCCAATGAGATAGGCGCATATTGGTACTGTGCTCGTGAGCGTCTTATAGTGCACCAGAATAGGCTTTACAGATGTAAATAAAAAGATAACCTCATATGACACATGTGTCCTTATGTGCTGATAGTGTGTATGGTCAAAAAATCGTAATAAATACACAATAAATAATAATAAATATAACGTGCAAAGTGATTAGTGCTTAAACATCACAGTAGCAGACATAAAAGTGAGGCCCGGAACGAAAAGAAAAGAGAAGAGAATAGTGTAGGGCCGGGCATGACAGTGTGTCTAGTGACACACACAGGGTTAAGCTGGCCAGGTTTGGTGGGGTGGAGACAGGAGGAAATTTTGGGGGTGCGGCCATATAAGAGGAGGGGAGGAGCTGGGACGGGGTCAGTGGAGCAGGAAGAGACACGAGGAGGCAGATTTTCTCTGCTCCTCTACAGCAATGGCCGACATCGATTTGATACTGGCTCGTTTGGGGCAGGCAGCAGCGTCCAGGGGACCGGAGTGGCTCCACAGTCAGGTCGCTGGGCTCATTGAAGAGGAAGCAGGCGGATCGGCGATCGGAGGTGAGGGGACTGCCCGTGCGCGGAAGTCGCGGCCGCCGGCGCGGTATTCGCCTGGACCCGATGGACGTACGGGTCGCCAGGCACGAAGCCCCAGGGGGGAACAGTCAGCCCCTCCAGCTAAGAGGAGTCAACCGATGGTCGATGCCAGGCCCGGGCGGAAAACACGCCGCAGCGCGGTGGGCGGGGCTATGGGACAAGATGGCGCCGCTTCATTGAATACAGGATCCAGGCGTGCGGAACGAGCGGACCCCCCAGCAGCTTTGCACGAGCCGAGGGGGGAGGACAGAAGGGAGAGAGGAGCTGCAGCAGCGCCCAGGGCGGTGAGGAGAAGCATTGCTGACACCGCAGGTAGCAACCGGTCGCCTGGCGGGGAGAATTACCTCCAGAGGGGCGGACGGAGGACTGATCAGGCCGGCCCGGTCTCAGCCATTCCAGGGCGGCATGGAATCCAAGCGGGAAGCGGAGTCGCAGAGGTTGGACGAGTCATGTCGCGGCGGGTGCATACGGCCTCCAGGAGGGATGCGCCTGGGGGGCTCACCACGCCGGCAAGCCCGCCCCAGGGGGACCGGTCCGAAGACGAGGAGTTGGAAGAAGGTGAGGTAGAGGCACACCAGCAGGATGCGACGGTGGAAACCAGACCAGCGGCTGTCGGGAGGTCTCCGGGTCAGCCCGGTAAGTCCAGTAATAATTTAGATTTTACCAATGCTTTACAAAATATATGGGGTGTGGTTAACTCAGGTACGGCAGGGGAAGTAGCCCGAACACCACAGGTGTCGCAGAGACATGACCAACAAGTGGCGGGGCAAGGATCCGCCAGTTCGGGGTCAGGGGGACAACTGAGTGAGCTGTTGGAGGGCCTGAGGGCGCTGGTAGGACGTTTTGGGGAGCAACCTCCTCAGGCGGCCACGAGCGTAGTATCGCAAGGAACTGGCGGGGGTGTGTTATCTGGGGGGGAGGTGGAACTTTCCACGGGGGTGTCTGCTGACAAAACCCCGGAGTCGGGGAGTGCAAAAGAAAAGCCGGGGGAAAAAGGGGCAACAGAAGCGTCGGGTAGGACGGATATAGTCAGGATTGCAGATGCAGCGAAATGCGAGGTATATGTCTGCTTTGAAGGCCCGCTGGGTGCGCATCTGAAGCCGGAGGTTCGGGAAAAGATCCAAAAAGGGGAATATGTGGAAATATTTTCCTTGTTGCCGTTGGAAAAGTTTAACCTGGACAGGGTTAAGCCTGATGACTCCAAGAAGGAAGATGAGGAGAAGAGGAGGTACAGGTTGATTCCGCGAACGTTTGTCAATTGGTTACAAGCGTTCGCTATCATGGCCAGCGTCATTGGCGAAAAGAATCCGGAGCATTGCTCCGGGTTGTTTTGTTATATGGATGCTATTGGGGAAGCACACAGAGTTTATGGCGGAACGGCTTGGCTGCGTTATGACGAGCAGTTCCGACAACGCAGAGCGGTTCGTCCGGCCCTGCGTTGGGACCATAAGGACATCAGCCTTTGGATGAGACTTATGTCCTCGGCTAGGGCCCCTTCTCAGTTTTTTCAAGGGGGGGCTGGGGGTACACACTCCTCAGGACTACCGGCCGGCAAGAAATGGGGAGTGTGTTGGCAATACAACGAAGGAAACTGTACGTTTGGGGGATCGTGCAAATTCAAGCATGAATGCTCAGGGTGTGGGGGAACTCACACACTGGCCAGATGCTTCAAAAAAGGAAAACGTACCGGGGAGCCTGTTAACAAGAGGGATGACGCCGGTGAAGGTGGAAAGGATGCTGCCTTTCTTAAGTAAGTATCCGGATAGGGAAGCGGCATCGCTGATTACCGCAGGTTTTCGGGAGGGGTTTAAAATACCATGTGCCTTGGAGGTGGTTCCCCCTATGGCACGGAATTTGAAATCAGCGTTGCAACACCCAAGGGTGGTGGGAGACAAATTGGCAAAAGAAGTGGCATTAGGCCGCATGGTAGGGCCATTCGCGGATAAGCCATTACCGGATTTGGTGGTGTCCCCACTGGGAGTGGTCCCCAAAAAAGAGGCAAATAAGTTCCGATTAATTCACCATTTATCCTTTCCAAAAGGGGGCTCGGTCAATGATTTCATTGACCCTGATGCCTGCGCTGTGTCCTATACTTCCTTCGATGGTGCGGTGGGTTAGGAGGTATGGACAGGGGGCACTCATGGCAAAATCTGACATAGAAGCGGCGTTTCGGCTACTTCCAGTGCATCCGGACAGCTTTAGGCTGCTGGGTTGCCACTGGCAAGAACAGTTTTATGTCGATAAATGTTTGCCCATGGGTTGCTCCATTTCTTGCGCCATGTTTGAGGCGTTCAGTTCCTTTTTGGAGTGGGTGATTAGGGATGTGTCGGGGCTGGATTCGGTTATCCATTACTTGGATGACTTCCTTTGCATAGGTCCTCCTTCCTCCAGTGTGTGTGCGATTTTATTGTCAACGTTGCAGCACATTGCAGGAAGGTTCGGAGTGCCACTGGCAGCCGAAAAGACGGAAGGCCCGACAACCGAAATTAGTTTTCTGGGTATAGTAATTGACTCCATAGCAATGGAGTGCAGATTGCCGCACGTAAAGTTAGTGGATTTACAGAGGGAGATCCGGGAGATTCATGGAATGCGGAAGGTGCAGTTGCGGACACTGCAGTCGTTGCTAGGTAAGTTAAATTTTGCTTGTAGGATCATACCCATGGGTAGGGTGTTTTGTCGGAGGCTGTCAGCAGCCACGGCGGGAGTAAAAGCCCCCACTCATTTTGTCAGGCTGACGCGGGAACATCGGGAGGACCTGAAGGTATGGTATCAATTCCTGTCAGCGTACAACGGAAAATCAGTGTGGATGTCAGGTCCGGTAAGTAACTTCGATGTGGAGCTAGTTACGGACGCGGCGGGTTCTACAGGTTACGGGGCATATTTTCAAGGGCAATGGAGCGCGGAACCGTGGCCACAATCATGGGTGGAAGCGGGGTTTCTTCGGAACCTGGTACTGCTGGAACTTTTTCCAGTGGTGCTGGCTATGGAATTATGGGGGCGATCCTGCCAGAATTTAAAGTTGAGAATTAACTGTGACAACATGGGGGTTGTGCAGGTGGTCAATCGCATGTAAGCGTCTTCCCAACCTGTCATTAGGCTGATGCGACAGTTGGTATTGCGGTGCTTGCAATTGAATACCTTTTTATATATGCTGTGCACATACCAGGGATTGACAATACACTGGCTGATTCGCTGTCTCGCTTTCAGTGGGACAAGTTCAGGGAATTAGCCCCGGCAGCAGAAAAGGAAGGGATTCCTTGCCCGGCGTGGATCTGGGAGCTGGCATTGGAGTCGCCGCAGGATGTATCCAGCGGTCAGTGAGTAAGTCCACTTGGATGGCCTATATGAAGGTATGGAGAGAATGGGAGGGTTTACTGCAAGAGGCTGGGGTGGACAAGGATGGGATTGAGGTGAGATTGCTGGTTTTGTATTTTGTGTCCAGAAATATGGAAAACGGGGTGGCGGTGTCTTCTATTGAAAAGAAGATGGCGGCTTTGTCATTCCTTTTCAAGCTAAAAAAGGGAGAGGATTGGACAAAAGATTTTTGGGTTAGGCAAGCCATCAAAGGGTACAAGAGAGGTCAAGGAAGGAAAGATAAAAGAAGGCCTGTCACTTTTGCAAACCTGGTGTCCATTTGTGGGCAGTTAAGGTCAGTATGTTCTTCAAGTTATGAATGTTTGCTGTTTACGGCAGCCTTTTCGTTAGCGTTTTTTGGGGCGTTCAGAATTGGGGAATTGGTTAGCCCGGCAAGGGGGGATGCGGGTGGCATTCTGGTGCAGGACGTTAGGTCGCTCGGGGATAAAGTGTGTTTGAAACTACGAAGGTCAAAAACCGATCAGACGGGGAAGGGGGTAGACGTATGGTTGTACGCTTTGCCAGGATCCACAGTCTGCCCGGTAAGGGCGGTCGAGGAATGGCGCAGGTAAGGCCGATGGGGGAAGGGCCATTTTTGCGTCATAAAGACGGGTCTTATTTATCAAAATTTCAGTTTGTAGCAGTGTTTAGAAAATGTTTGATGAAGTTGGGTTTGGATGGGAAGGCTTACGCTTCACACTCCTTCCGCATTGGGGCGGCTACTGAGGCTGCCAGATGCGGGCTGGATGAGGCAGCCGTGAGGAGGATCGGTAGATGGGAATCGAGAAGGTTCCGCACCTACGTACGACCTCAAATGATAATGGAATAATAAAAAAAAAAAAAAAAAAAAGGAAATAAATAAGGGATTAAAAAGAAAGGTGGTGTGTTGGCTAGTATGATGGTCCATGTAGGTTGGAATTGGGTTTTTAAAAAACAAAAAAACAAAAAAAAAACAAAAACAAAAAACAAACAATGAATGACGTTACCTTGGTTGTGATCTTTTCATTGCAGGGGGAGGTGCTCCACGCCTCGTCTGGATTCTTGGGCACTCTTATGTGTGTTGGGGGGCCAGGAGAGGTGATGCAAGACCAGACGGGAGGCAGCTGGGAGTATCGAGGAGAGAGGCATACATCAGGTGGCTGGGGAGACCGGGTATGATGTGGGGTAGAGTGGTCATGGAAGTGGAGCGTTATGCGTGGTTGGACAGACCACCTGATGTGTTGGTGATTCATGCGGGTGGTAACGATTTAGGGGTGCGCACGGTAAGAGACATATTAGCAAAGCATTAAGTCGGATTTGCTATATATCCGCACGGTTTTTCCAAATACTCTGCTGTTATGGTCCGACATGGTGGCACGCACCACCTGGCGGATGGCAAGGTCTGTGGAACGGCTGAACAAGGCACGTATTCGCATTAACAAAGTAGTGGGGAGGTTTTTGGTAAAACAAGGGGGCATGGTGATAAGGCACAGAGAGTTGGAAATTAATGTAGGCCTTTATCTACGCAGGGATGGTGTTCACCTCACGGACGTAGGCATTGATCTGTGGACCATGGGGCTGCAGGAGGGAATCCAAAGGGCACTGAGTGTGTGGAGGGGCCCTTAAGGATAAGGTTTCATCCTTTCGGGCTGTGGCTGTGTTTTTCTGTTGGTCGGTGACGGTAGCGGTAAACAAATGTGGTAAAAAGGGGTGGGGGGTCATCGATGGTATGGCCCCTCCGGTGTATTCCCGAAATGGAATACCAGTATGGTTACACTGCGGGCAAGGGGTTGTCTCCGAGCGGTACAACTGGAGGCCTATCAAGTTGGAAATGGTTCCCGCGTGTATGGTTTGATATGTGGTAAAAGTGTGTAGCTCCGTCATTGACCAACAGATTGCAGTTAATAACCTGTTGTTTGCACTGAAGTTATATGTTATTTATATATTTAAGGTTATTGGAGTTATTTATTCAGTTTGTTTAATAAATAGGCTGTTATGGCCATTTTATACTCCAATAGAATGGTGTGGTCTCGTTAATTTAAATAAAGGGAAAAGGGGTTGGAGGAAAATGGTATAGCAGTAAGAGTAAATAAGTGGGTACATCTGGAATACACTTGTCATGTATGGGTGCATATAGCTATGGTAAAAATCGCAGCTGGCTAAAGCTATCATCAATCGCCAACTAGCTAAAAACAATATAAATCTACACATACATAAGTGCATATATAGCCAAAGTGCATCCAGTGCAAGTTAAATGTGGCTAAGTGCTTAAAAGTACATAAACATGCATGCAAAACTGCGTGCAAAATATTATCAGGTGCAGTGCTCCTTGCGGCGAAAACCATCAATCAAAAGTCCATAAAACATGTATTGACTTCCGTGCTAAACATGGGTGCTAGACATGGGTGACAGTGGTGGTCAGTCTTCATGCAACAGTGTGCACAATAGTGGGCAGTGGCCCCTTACCTGAAGGTAATGGGGTAATCGCGTTTAGCCAATCAGAGGCATGGCAGCCTTTGTAGAGACACTGGGTATACTCTGTAATGGAGGATGGTGGAAATATGGTCCTATCCTGATCGCTTCTCTTGTAGGGGCGTCTGGTCCTTTCAAGTAGTGTCCTGGGGTCACCCAGATAGATTAAGAAAGGAAGCCCACAATAGTGTAATATTGCATGGAAGCGTATCACTTTTATTACAACTTAAAATACAGTACTCACATTAAACAATGAAAACCGGGTGGATATCCGACGAGCAGCGAGCTCGTAATGCAAATAACATTCAGAGAGTGCCTGTCCCGTCCCTATGCATGACGTCACGGTCACAATACATGTTTTATGGACTTTTGATTGATGGTTTTCGCCGCAAGGAGCACTGCACCTGATAATATTTTGCACGCAGTTTTGCATGCATGTTTATGTACTTTTAAGCACTTAGCCACATTTAACTTGCACTGGATGCACGTTGGCTATATATGCACTTATGTATGTGTAGATTTATATTGTTTTTAGCTAGTTGGCGATTGATGATAGCTTTAGCCAGCTGCGATTTTTACCGTAGCTATATGCACCCATACATTTATGTCTGCTACTGTGATGTTTAAGCACTAATCACTTTGCACGTTATATTTATTATTATTTATTGTGTATTTATTACGATTTTTTGACCATACACACTATCAGCACATAAGGACACATGTGTCATATGAGGTTATCTTTTTATTTACATCTGTAAAGCCTATTCTGGTGCACTATAAGACGCTCACGAGCACAGTACCAATATGCGCCTATCTCATTGGGATTAGCGCAGCACCACACTCTACTCCATTTCGTTTTAACTGGGGACAGGCTGTACCCCATTCGGTGTATGCTGCTTTTCCTGGTGTTTATTGAGATTGGGTGTCCCTCCTCCTCTCTCCCCAACCCCGTTCACGATAGCGCAGGAATACCCCCCAATTATCTTAGAAGGAGAAAAATTACCTGATTGCAAAATTTTATAACAAACTATAAATACGCTTTTTTTTTCTGTCTTTAATCACCACTGGGTTTTTTATTTTTTGCTAAATAAACCAATAAATGCCACTGAAAGAAAGAATTGTCATCCAAAGTGTGACAGTGCTGAAAGCTGAAAATTGGCCTGGGCAGGAAGGGGGTAAAAGTGCCCAGTAGACAAGTGGTTAAAGTGGTAGTAAACCGGGAAAAAAAATCCGAAAAAACAAATGGTGCATCCCATACTAGCACATTATGAAAGACTTGCCTTGGAATGAAGTCCCCCACCGCTGATAGGGCTTCTATGGTTTGCGGCCTTCGGCTCCTTGAATGGGCAAGCCACGATTATGTTATTCCGGCGCATGCATGCTGGAGTCGTAGCCCCAGCAAAGCTCTCTCAATGAACGGAACACCACCCATTGAGAGCACAGTGCGCATGCGTCAGTGATGTCATCAGCTGCTACTATTGTAAATATCTCCTAAACGGTGCAGGCTTAGGAGATATTTACTGTACCTACAGGTAAGTCTTATTATAGGCCTGTAGGTCCAAGTAAACAAGGTGGGCTTTACTATCACTTTAACTGCTTCTGAACCAGCCGCCGCAGTTTCACTGCGGCAGGCTGTCTCCCCTGCGCGAAATCACATTACTGTGCGTGGGTCCCTATAGCAGACGGGTGCCGATACTCGCGGCCGACTGTCGCGATGACCGCCGGCCACGAGCGATCGTGACCAGGAGACACAGAACAGGGAGGAGTGTGTGTAAACACACACTTCCCTGTTCTGTTCTGACAGGAGTGACAGATTTTGTGTTCCTATTGGGTAGGAACCACGATCTGTCACTTCCTGTAGTTAGTCCCTCCCCCCTTCAGTTAGAATCACCTCCCAGGGAACACAGTTAACCCCTTCACTGCCCCTAGTATTAACCCCTTCACTGCCAGTGACATTTTTACAGTAATCAATGCATTTTTAATTGCACTGATCGCTGTATTAATGCTAATGGTTCCAAAAATGTGTCAAAAGTGTCCGATGTGTCCGCCATAATGTCGCAGTCACGATAAAAATCGCAGATCAGAGTGCTGTTCATTGAGAGAGCTGTGCTGTGACTGTGGCTCCGTTACTAGTAAAAAAAAAAAATAATAATAAAACTGCTATAAATCTATCCCCTATTTTGTAAACGCTATAACTTTTGCGCAAACCAATCAATATACGCTTGTGGCAATTATTTTTTTTTTACCAAAAATATGTAGAAGAATACGTATCGGCTAAACTGAGGAAAAAAAATGTTTTTTTTTATATATTTTTGGGGGATATTTGTTATAGCAAATGTAAAAAGTAATGCGTTTTTTTCAAAATTGCCGATCTTTTTTTGTTTATAGCGCAAAAAATAAAAACCGCAGAGGCAATCAAATATCACCAAAAGAAAGCTCTATTTGTGGGAAAAAAAGTACATTAATTTTTGTTTGGGTACTACGTCGCACGACTGTGCAATTGTCAGTTAAAGCGACGCTGTGCCGTATCGCAAAAAGTGCTCTGGTCAGGAAGAGGGGAAAATTCTTCCGGGGTTGAAGTGGTTAATAATGCTCTGCTGATATAAGATGGCCACCAAGTGTCTCCTGGATGCAGTGCAGCCAACTGGAATGCTCACTCCAGGAAACCACAGAGATAACGAGTTTCCCCTGACCACCTTGCCAAGCTTTGATAGCACTCTGGTCTGGCGCCACCTACAGTGCAGGAAGCAGACTGCACCTGCCTACATGTTTTTCAGGCAAAATACATGCGTCTGTTTTGCTAGGTTTGCAGTGCCATGAACAATGAATGACACCACAAGTGTTTGTGTGTTTCATAAATGGAACTGTTTAGTATTATAGCAGCCTATCAGTATTACAGCCCAACTCCAGGAAAAATGAAGTCCTCCTTTGCAGTGGTGCCCATTCTGCAAGGGTAAAATGCTGCTTAGTGTAGAGGACAGTAAGATCACATCAGCAAATGGTGCCCCCCTCTGGTTTGGCAGTGGACTATCCCTTACTGTACTCAACATCCAATACAAGGCTATGGCCCCCGCATCCGTTTTTATGATGTCAGAGGACCTTAGACTGCCAGCATGCAAGGGAGATGAGGCTGCCGGGACCAATCTAGCAGTGCGGCAGAGCTCGCAGGGGTGGAGTTTTGGGCGAATAAAGCCGTTTTTTTTTTTTGGCCCCCTAGACATAAACAAGCAGTTAACCCTTGTTGTGTGGGCTCAGCCTCACTGCATAGGAGGACGTTAAAGTTTTTCTGCAGCCCAATGTTAGGCAATACAGCGACATGACCTCCCTGCCCCCCCAGCCTGCTGATTGAACAATGAGGAAGCAACAACATACTGATGAGCCATCAGCTCTGCTCACTATGCTCTCGCCTCCTGTCAGCATGTCCCCTGTCAGCACATGTGCAATGTAGTCAAACCTAATTGGCTCCTGGTGCTGTTCTTTTTAGTGTTGCTGCTGTGCAAGGAATGGCCTGAAGCTGATATAATTCAGATTGTGTTCGGGCTAGAGAAATAATAGAAAAGGGGGTGCAAAGCCTCCTGTGTTACCTTTTTATTAAATTTAAAAAAAGCAAACAACTGATGCATTTCGAGGCAAAACCTGCTTCCTCAAGCTCTGAGGCACAGAGAGTTGCTCTTGAAACGCGTCAGATGGCTTGTTATTGAGTGATGTCCAGGTCCATATAAAGTATTTGTACGATGTATTGGCAGAATTTTACTACTATGACCCTTGTAGCGCTGATACGACTTTTTTTTTTCTTGTATTTGTGTTAGGGCTCATTTAGACAATTTTTATATTTTTAGAGGGCTGGTTGCTCTAATGCATTTTTTTTTAGAACTTTATTTACCGTATATACTCGAGTATAAGTCGAGTTTTTCAGCACATTTTTTTGTGCTGAAAGTGCCCCCCTCGACTTATACTCGAGTCAAGCACTTTTCTGCAGCAAAAAATGTCATTTTCCGAACTGACTTTGGGGCCCTGTATCTCAGGGCCACTTGCTAGGAACCCCAAATTTGGTGTGCAAACCCAGTGGAACTGGTACCACAACATATCCAAAGCTGAAGTTCCTAGCACTAAGTGGCCCCGAGATACAGGGCCCCAAAATCGGTTCGGAAAATGTCATTCTCTGCTGCAGAAAAGTGCTTGACATTTTATGAACTGACTTTGGGGCCCCGTATCTCAGGGCCACTTGGTGCTAGGAACCCCAAATTTGGTGTGCAGACCCAGTGGAACTGGTACCATAACATATCCAAAGCTGGGGTTCCTAGCACCAAGTGGCCCTGAGATACGGGGCCCCAAAGCTGGTTCAGAAAATGTCATTCTCTGCTGCAGAAAAGTGCTTGATATTTTCTGAACTGATTTTTGGGGCCCTGTATCTCGGGGCCACTTGGTGCTAGAAACCCCAGCTTTGGAAATTTTATGGTGCCCCTGGGTTTGCACACCAAATTTGGGGTTCTTAGCACTAAGTGGCCCCGAGATACGGGCCCCCAAATTCGGTCAACTGTGTCCATCTGCAGCAATGTCATTTCGGGACCCTTTGAGTTCAGAGACCCCAAATTTTGGCTGCAGCTAGGGGGCATCTAGGAACCCTTAACTACCGAGTTTGAAGTTCGGGGGACCTATGGCTGTAAATGGGCACAGTGAGGCATGCAAATGGGCACAGTGATGCTGCAAATGGGCATTGTTGACCCTCTTTTCCACTTACAGTAGCTGTGCATTTCTCACCCTCGTCTTATACTAGGGTCAATAAGTTTTTCCCATTTTTTTGTGGTAAATTAGGGCCTCGACTTATACTCGAGTATATACGGGGTGTTTTTTTTTGTTTTTGTTTTTTTTGGAGCGCCGCTTAAGCTGGAAAGAACCTATTTCTTTCAAACTTTTTTGCTTACTCCTTAATGTATGTAAAATATTTAAAAAATGTAAAAAATTTAAATGATGGGGGGGGGGGGGGGGGGGGTGGAAGGGCTTTAAAAACATGCAGCTGACTTTTAACCTCCCCACCTTAAGCCACAAGGTAGCGTATGGTGCATGCTGTAGTCACGATGCTTAGCTTTTTGCCTGCGATAAAAACGATCGCTGCTGGCATAATCAGCAGGTACTGCCAAACGAGAACCATTCAAGAGGCTAGGGGAGCACCATGTGCAATGCCCGCAGTTGGGGCAAATACAGAGCTAAAACAGATAGTGAGGAGGCGCAGCGTCACCTCCTCACCACCACCTGCCAAAACCTGCCTGAAGAGCGATCCAAATGTGGATTGCTTTTCAGAGGCGCAGCAGCTTATACGCAAGCCTAAACTTAGCCTTACTTATGCCAGCTATATGTAAAAATAAGATCTGTAAAGGTATGTGCACAACTGCAGTAAGCAGTCTGTTTATATCTGCCAGGTTTGGGTCCGTTCCCTTTAATGGCGCTGTGTAGCAGTGCGGAGATTACTTGCTGGGAGTATTATCTAACAATACACGCTCAGTATGTTTGGGATAATTAGCTGTCATTGGAGACGTGTGCCCTCTGCTGGTAGTTCCGTATTACTTCCACCAGACTGCGCCACTTTATACAGCGCCTCCAAAATCAGATTTAACCCCTGCAATGCATCCTTCTAGTAGAAAGAGGGCGCTGATGTCAGCAGATGGGAGAGGGCAAGACTGGCAAAGATCTAGAAATCTAGACACCATGCAGGATCAAATGAGGTCCATTTACCTAATGAATGGCTGTTCACTGGTGAGTTATACCGGCAGTGATGGGGTACAGTTTACGGGTCACCTCCGCAGAGCTCAGGGCTCTTCTCTAATGGGAAGGGATCACTGCTAGAGGGAACCGCAATGTGTGTCATGGCTAGTTTGTCTTTGGAATATTCAGAAGGAGGATGCTGTGACAGCCAGACTTCTACTTTTCATTCCATTCCATTTTTTTGCATCCAAACCCCTGGAGTAACTTTCTTTCTACATTTTTTATAACTGAAACTCTTGATGTGTGCAAACATCAAATCTTCAAGGCGATAGAGAGCAGCGATGGAGCGACATCTCACCGATCCCACCAGCGACTCCATAGAAGTTCATTGCTCATCAGACATTTAGGTAGGTCTTTCAGGAACGTTACTAAGTCTCTAAGTCTGCTAAGTCTCCTCTCCTCCAGTGATCAGACTGCAACATTGTAACTTGCAGCAAGTGACAAGGTGAGAGGCTGCAACAGGGGCTGATTTGTGTCGAACATTTGTGAACACAGCCAAGAACTGCAGTTTGCAGGATTCATATAATAGTGTCATCTCTAAACCAGCATCTCAATTAAAGAGGTAGATGCTAACTCTAGATCACATATGGCAAACACAAGGCCCGCGGACCAAATCCGGCCAGCCAAGCTTTTTCATGTGGCCCTGTTTTGCTGCCAAAAAGTGGTGGAACGCCATCTTGCCACCTCAGGCTCTCGCCCTCCACTCCTGCTGCCCACTTTCACAGCTTTGCTCTGTGGTTCCTGGATATAACAGATCACTGTATGCACTCACAACGGGGTACGGCAGGGACAGATCTCCTGAATTAGAACAAGAACAATCTCCCTGCAAGGCAAGGCAGCGCCACCTGTGCAGGAAGGTACTAGAGCCGAATACATGGGCAGTAGGGCCGCCTATACAGGAAGGTACTAGAGCTGGGCCAGGTTGGAGAGAGCCAAGATGAGAGGAAGCTTTAGGTGGAGGGGGTTGCACACTTTGCATAGCGCACCCCTAAACCCTGCACCCTGTTCGTAGCGTTCCCTTAAATCCTGCACTCTGTACATGGTACACTCCTAAATCCTGCACTCTGTACATGGCACACTCCTGAACCCTGCACTCTGTACATGGCACACTCCTGAACCCTGCACTCTGTACATGGCACACTCCTGCACTCTGTGCATGGCACACTCCTGAACCCTGCACTCTGTACATGGCACACTCCTGAACCCTGCACTCTGTGCATGGCACACTCCTGAACCCTGCACTCTGTGCATGGCACAGTCCTGAATCCTGCACTCTGTATGTAACGTGCCCCTAAACCCTGCACTTTGTATGTAACTCGCCCCTAAACCCTGCACTTTGTATGTAAAGCGCTCCTAAACCCTGTACTTTGTATATAACGCACTCCTGAGCCCCACACTCTGTACATGGCACACTCCTGAACCCTGCACCCTTTACATGGCACACTCCTGAACCCTGCTCTCTGTACATGGCAAACTCCCAAACCCTGCTCTCTGTACATGGCACACTCCTGAACCCTGCACTCTGTACATGGCACACTCTTGAACTCTGTACATGGCCCACTCTTGAACCCTGCACTCTGTACATGGCACACTCCTGAACCCTCTGGACCCTGCACTCTGTACATGGCACACTCCTGAACCTTGCACTCTGTACATGGCACACTCCTGAACCCTGCACTCTGTACATGGCACACTCCTGAACCCTGCACTCTGTACATGGCACACTCCTGAACCCTGCACTCTGTACATGGCACACTCCTGAACCCTGCACTCTGTACATGGCACACTCCTGAACCCTGCACTCTGTACATGGCACACTCCTGAACCCTGTCCTCTGTAAATGGCACACTCCTGAACCCTGCACTCTGTACATGGCACACTCCTGAACCCTGTCCTCTGTACATGGCACACTTTTGAACTCTGCACTCTGTACATGGCACACTCTTGAACACTGCACTCTGTAACGCGCCCCTAAACCCAGCACTTTGTATGTAACGCACTCCTGAACCCTACACTCTGTTTGAAGTGCACCCCAAATACAACCGGCCCTTTGAGAGCAACCATAATGCTGATGTGGCCCCCAATGAAATTTATTTTGGTTGACATCCTGCTCTAGATCATACCTGACCAAAGAAAGTTCCATTCATTCAGAGGGAAAAACAGATGAAAGCCTTGTTGTGGGGAGGATTGTGATCTCTGTCAGAAGTAATACATATTTTAATTGGTACACTTATACAGTACACTGTGCACTCTGTGTACAAAACCCTCCAGAATTCCCATCATTTCTCCATGCCATCCATCACTGCTTTCCCTGGACTTCTGCAAAGAACATGAAGTCAAGTTACAGGCATATATTTTTCTGTGTTCTATTAAATCACATCAGGTTTTTACTGGTACGGTAGTATGCTGACATCTAGTGGGGGTTTTGGATTACTACAAATTGCTTACTATGTCATTTTGGTTTCTGCTTCTGTCCTCCCCTCCTCTTTAGTACTCGTTAGTTCAGTCCTAGCTAGACCCAAAGCTCCCAACTGTCCCTGATTTCGAGGGACTGTCCCTGATTTGGAGCAATGTCCCTCATTCCTCCTCATCTGTCCCTCATTTTTGGTCTGATCTATATAGATGTATATAAAATGCACTTTTTATCCATCAAAAAGTGTTTTCCAGTGCTAAACCTTTCATTTGATTTCTAAATTGCTGTATTTGTAAATTCCAAAAGCCAATATAATGCAATATTAGTGGTAAAAAAAAAAACACTTGTGGGTTTAACCAATCTTGTTTTTTTGTACAATTCTCCTTTAAGGGGGCGTGACAAGGGGTGTGTCCTATGTCTGCATACTTTTGCTGACAGGTGTCCCTCATTCCCATCTCAAAAAGTTGGGAGGTATGTAGACCTTCCCCATTTCCTCGGTCAGTGTTAGTTATTTGCAGAGACCAGGTGCAGGAAAGGAATTGTCTTCTTATGCCCCGTACACACGGTCAGATTTTCTGACGGAAAATGTGTGATAGGACCTTGTTGTCAGAAATTCCGACCGTGTGTAGGCTCCATCACACATTTTCCATCGGATTTTCCGACCCACAAAGTTTGAGAGCAGGATATAAAATTTTCCGACAACAAAATCCGTTGTCGGAAATTCCGATCGTGTATACACAAATCCGACGGACAAAGTGCCACGCATGCTCAGAATAAATAAAGAGATGAAAGCTATTGGCTGCTGCCCCGTTTATAGTCCCGATGTACGTGTTGTGCGTCACCGCGTTCAGAACGATCGGATTTTCCGACAACTTTGTGTGACCGTGTGTATGCAAGGCAAGTTTGAGCCAACATCTGTCGGAAAAAATCCTAGGATTTTGTTGTCGGAATGTCCGAACAAAGTCCGACCGTGTGTACAGGGCATTACACTTTAAAACATAGGATATCTATCCTCTATACTGTAAATAGCTGAAGTAAAATTGCATTGGATTCAACTTCTGTGTCCTGTTGAAGAGTCAAGTTGCCTGTGGATGGGGCCAAGTCAGCAGGTGATCATTCTGTCCAGACCAGGTCTAAGGAGGTATGTCAATCCATAAAGTGGCATCTGAAACAAAACAATCCCCTTTAGATGATCAATTACAACATAGAACAAGGCCCTACCCAGACAACCCACTCACTTTATATCTCATCAGATGGCCCCCACAATACACAAATGTTGAAAAATCTAAAGCAGACTGTATTGTTTGTGGCCAGATTTGTTTCATGTGTTCCTGAATCATAATGTACACTGTGGGTGAAATGTTACTTTTGTGGGGAGGGGGAGGGGGAGATTTCAAACATCTGACGAATCTTTATTTTCTGTCTATGTGATGGGTGTCAGACAGTGAGAGCAATCCCCCCCACTTCCTGTTTGGGTGTCAGACAGTGAGAGCAATCCCCCCACTTCCTGTTTGGGTGTCAGACAGTGAGAGCAATCCCCCCACTTCCTGTTTGGGTGTCAGACAGTGAGAGCAATCCCCCCACTTCCTGTTTGGGTGTCAGACAGTGAGAGCAATCCCCCTCACTTCCTGTTTGATAGGTGTCAGACAGTAAGAGCAATCCCCCCACTTCCTGTTTGGGTGTCAGACAGTGAGAGCAATCCCCCCACTTCCTGTTTGGGTGTCAGACAGTGAGAGCAATCCCCCCACTTCCTGTTTGGGTGTCAGACAGTGAGAGCAATCCCCCTCACTTCCTGTTTGATAGGTGTCAGACAGTAAGAGCAATCCCCCCACTTCCTGTTTGATAGGTGTCAGACAAGAGGAGGAAGGGATGGGAAATTCCCCACAGGGACACAGTCAACAATCACAGCACAATCTCTATCAAAGAAGAGAAGGTCTGGAACCTTTTCAGGGTTTTTTTTTGCTGCCTGTAATCCTGTAAGCTCCTTCACAGTGTTGGAACAACAGCAGTTTGCTAAGCAGCAGAGGCAGACTTGTTTCTGATTCTAAGTGGTATTTGCAGGGGATGGGCTAATATATAACCAGATTCAGGTCTTTCTACTAGCTGCATGTTAAAATAATGAATTGTAATGAACATATAACTGGAGTCATAGGGGTGTGCACCCCAAAGCTCAAACGCACATGCGTCTATGTGTACATGGCCCTGGTACATCTCCCTGCTGGCACAGTGAAAGAGAAGTGCATAAGTGGGAGATCTTTCCCATCTCCCCGCCGAGCACACAGATTGATAATGCTAATGTGCACCAGGTGATTAGGGTGTGCCTAGGCACATCCGGCACACCCTGTGCGCGCACCTATAACTGGAGTAAAGTTTTTTTAGTATACATTTTCCTGGAGTTGCATTTTAATGAGTCATTCCATAAAAGTGGAACTAAACCCACCGATTTTTGAAAACAGTTTTATTCAAGACATGCTGTAATTGATAACTGTCCCAGTTGCTTGTGCTCTCACCCGAACCGTCAAGCCATCAAATGGCTGGTGTGAGCTGATCACATGTGCAGCACCTTGCAACTGCAGATCAAACGGGATAAGATGACAGCCTCCTTGACTGTAAAGGATAGGAGAGCTTAGTTCCACTTTAAAGGATATCTAAATGTTAGTTTTTGTCATACTTATCTCCTCTATGCAGTTGGTTTTGCACAGAGTGACCTCAATCCGCCTCTTCTGGGGTCCCTCAGCGGCGCTCCTCCTGTTCTTGAGTGCCCCGTTGGAGAGCCGCTCTCCCTCGGGACGGTCGTGCTCCCATGTCCTGCTGTTGCGTCTATTGACACAGACAGCAGGACTCGGCCCCGCACCCCTCGTCATTGGATTTGACGGACAGCAGCGGGAGCCAATGGCTACCCTGCTATCAATCTATCCAATCAGGACCCGAGACACCGGCTGGAACTGGTGTGCTCGTCCCTGTTGTTGAAAAGACCGAGTTCAGGTAAGTAAAAGGGGGGCTCGGGGGGGCTGCTGCATCACAGGAGGTTTTTCACTTTAATGCATAGAATGCATTAAGGTGAAAAGCCACAAGGGTTTACAACCCCTTTAAGAGCTTGTTTATACTAGCATTATCACTCTGAAGAGCGATTTGAGGGGGATCGCTCTTTGGATGGCATTTGATAGGCAGTGAGGTGGCATTATGCCACCTCCTCCCTGCCTGTTTTAAGCCCTAAATGCCTGCACTACCTTGCCGCAAATCTGTGCATTGTACGCACTTGCAGGATGGTTGTGGTGCAGCCCCATTTTCTTGAATGGGTCACTAGTACTGCTTGCCAAATGCAACAGGGCGGGTTTAATTCTTTAACGAAAAACAAGAGAAGGGTGCACCGACCTAGTGTAATACCATTTATTCAAGGATAAAAAGTGATACAAAAAATACTCACAAACGTGTGTAGTAAAAGCACATGTCAAAACACAATATAAACGAATCACATTTAAGACTGCCGGAAAGCTCCAAAGGTTCAAGGAGACCAAATGGGATCCATGATGGCTGGGCTGACGTGTTTTGAGGGAGAAACCTCTTTCTCAGAGGCACTGAGAAAGAGGGCTCTCCCTCGAAACGCGTCAGCCTAGCCATCACGGATGCCATCTGGTCTCCTTGAACCTTTGGAGCTTTCCAGCAGTCCTACAGGTGATAGGTTTACATTGTGTTTTGACATGCGCTTTTACTACACACGTTTGTGAGTGTTTTTTGTATCACTTTTAATCCTTGAATAAATGGTTTTAATAGTACTGACCTATAAAAATAATAATTTTTTGTTGTTTTTTTAGTACCTTTTTGAATTCCCATGGTCCTGAGAGGGCAGCATTGGAAATAAGGAATAGGACACAATTTATTTCCTTAGAGCAAAACACCTGAGTACAGGAGAATTACTTTTTGGGGGGTTTAATTCTTGTTGCAAAACATGGTGGCTGCAGCATGTATACACCCGTCTGCTGCATATGCAGCCTAAGAGGGAGCGGTGGGGGGATAACATTGCTGAAACGCATGTTTCAACCGCAAGTCTAACTGTCCACACACACACCGCTCCATGGCTACCCAATGTGGGAACTGCGGAACACCTCCTCCTGGGCTACCTGCTGATTTAATATCTAAAAAAAAATATCTAATGCAGAAGATTTTTTTTTATTGCTTACCAACATGCAAGCAAAGTCAGGGATGTCACTTAGTTACAGTGAGTGATGACGTGAGAACCTGCACCCCATAGTACATGTCACCAGGATCTTTTAATTTACATTCTTTTCTTTTTATGTCATACGTATTATTTTATTCCCTTATATGATTTTGTATCCAAAGCCTTGTGAGATGATATGTGATCTTTGTAGCGGTGGCATGCACTATGCACGGCCCGCAGGAACAGGTTATCATATATTTCAGTAAGAACGTGAAGAATGCACCACATATACAGTAAAATGTTGGTTTGAGAGCGTTTTGCAAGACAAGCAACATTTTAAATAAATTTTGACTTGATATACAAGCGATGTCTTGATATACAAGTAGCGTCATGTCACAACTGCGTACAAAAGAGAAGAGAGGCGCCTCTAAGTTTAGCAATATGGTTACATTTAATGAAGGTACAGCATTTAGTAACATATTGCTACACTTGAAGGCGCCCCTCTTCTCTTTTATACTCTGTAGCTCCTGCTGGATTTTGCTTCTAATCCCTTTGTGGAGGCTTCCATTTGTGGATGAACATTTTATGGTTACACAGCCTATCACAATGCTATAATCTTTTTATATGGACTATAAACTGAAGGACCTATGAATAAATGGCTGTGGAACGAATCATTTGAGTTTCCATCATTTCTTATGGGGAAATTTGCTTTGATATACAAGTGCTTTGGAATACAAACATGTTTCTGGAACGAATTATGCTCGCAATCCAAGGTTTTACTGTATATTACAGGGAGCTAATGCTTCTTCATGTGCTTCCTCTATTAGACGAGCCCATGGACCTGTGTCGTCCACATCAATCAACCACCTGTTTGCTTTTATTTCCTAACCTGCCCCAAGAAAATGACATCTGGAATCTGATTGGTTGCTCCGGACAGGGCAGACACATTCTTTCTGACAGCCGATGGTTTCAGCTCAACAAGATGGCAGACTCAGGCATTTCTACTTTGTTACAGGTTGAAAAAAGACACAAGTCCATCTAGTTCAACCATAAAAATAAATAAATAAAAACTAATATCATGCAATCCTATATACACAATTCTATACACGCAGTTGATCCAGAGGAAGGTGAAAAACCCCAGCAAAGCATGATCCAATTGGCTATAGCAGGGGAAAAAATTTCCTTCCTGATCCCCCGAGAGGCAATCTGATTTTCCCTGGATCAACTTTACCTATAAATGTTAATACCCAGTTATATTATGTACATTTAGGAAAGAATCCAGGCCTTTCTTAAAGCAATCTACTGAGCTGGTCAGAACCACCACTGGAGGGAGTCTATTCCACATTTTTACAGCTCTTACTGTGAAGAAACCTTTCCGTATTTGGAGATGAAATCTCTTTTCCTGTAGGCGTAAAGAGTGCCCCCTTGTCCTCTGTGTTTGTCTTGGCCTTTGAAGAGACACTGCCAAGAAACTGAATAAGCCATCTAGTTAAGCTGGCTTAACCGGTTTCCAGATGCCGTAGAAGCCTTATCTGTCTAGATTTAGGTGAATAACAGAGAATGAGACTCAGTCCTTGAGCAACAAGAACATTCCTAACCTGAAAACATGATTCTACAGGCAGAGAGCGGCTGGGGATGTATCACCTCGGCAACCGCATCATCTCTAAGGTGCCCCGGCTATCTTCGTCACTGCGGAAGATGCTCTGTCATTGCCGGGCCTGCAGTCTGCTACCAATTATGTACAGTGCCTTGAAAAAGTATTCATACCCCTTGACATTTTCCACATTTTGTCATGTTACTACCAAAAACTTAAATGTATTTTATTGGGATTTTATGTGATAGATGAACACAAAGTGACACATAATTGTGAAGTGGAAGGAAAATGATAAATGGTTTTACTTTTTTTTTTACAAATATATATGTGAAAAGTGTGGCGTGCATTTGTATTCACCCCCTTTACTCTGATACCCCTAACTAACATCTAGTGGAACCAATTTCCTTTAGAAGTCACCTAATTTATAAATAGAGTCCATCTGTGTGTAATTTAATCTCAGTATAAATAGAGCTGTTCTGTGAAGCCCTCAGAGAACCTTAGTGAACAAACAGCATCATGAAGGCCAAGGAACACACCAGACAGGTCAGGCATAAAGTTGTGGAGAAGTTTAAAGCAGGGTTAGGTTATAAAAAAATATCCCAAGCTTTGAACATCTCACGGAGCACTGTTCAATCCATCATCCATAAATGGGAAAGAGCATTGCACAACTGCAAACCTACCAAGACATGGCCGTCCACCTAAACTGACAGGCCGGGCAAGGAGAGCATTAATCAGAGAAGCAGCCAAGAGGCCCATCGTAACTCTGGAGGAGCTGCAGAGATCCACGGCTCAGGTGGGAGAATCTGTCCACAGGACAACTATCATGCTCTCCACAAATCTGGTCTTTATGGAAGTGGCAAGAAGAAAGCCATTGTTGAAAGAAAGTCATAAGAAGTCCTGTTTGCAGTTTGTGAGAAGCCATTTGGGGGACACAGCAAACATGTGGAAGAAGGTGCTCTGGTCAGATGAGGCCAAATTTTAACTTTTTGGCCTAAAAGCAAAACGCTATGTGTGGCGGAAAACTAGCACTGCACATCACCCTAAAAAAACATCCCCACCGTGAAACATGGTGGTGGCAGCATCATATTGTGGGGATGCTTTTCTTCAGTAGGGACAGAGAAGCTGGTCAGAGTTGATGGGAAGATGGATGGAGCCAAATACAGGGCAATCTTATGGGGCGTACACACGGTCGGACTTTTCAGCTACAAAAGTCCGACAGCCTGTCCGACAGACTTTCGACGGACTTTTGGCGGACTTTCGACGGACTTGCGGCGGACTTTCTAACGAACAGACTTGCCTACACACGATCACACAAAAGTCCGTCGAATTCTTACGTGATGACGTACACCGGACTAAAATAAGGAAGTTCATAGCCAGTAGCCAATAGCTGCCCTAGCGTGGCTTTTTGTCCGTCGGACTAGCATACAGACGAGCGGATTTTTCGACCGGACTCGAGTCCGTCGGAAAGATTTGAAGCATGTTTCAAATCTAAAGTCCGTTGGATTTGAGGCTAAAAAAGTCCGTTGAAAGTCCGGAGAAGCCCACACACGATCGGATTACCAGCCAGCTTTAGTCCGTCAGCGTCCGTTGGACTTTTGTAGACGAAAAGTCCGACCGTGTGTACGCGGCATTAGAAGAAAACCTGTTAGAGTCTCCAAAAGACTTGAGACTGGGGTGGAGGTTCACCTTCCAGCAGGACGACGACCCTAAACATACAGCCAGAGCTACAATGGAATGGTTTCGATCAAAGCATTTTCATGTGTTAGAATGGCCCAGTCTAATGCCGCGTACACACGGTCGGACTTTTCGTCTACAAAAGTCCAACGGACGCTGACGGACTAAAGCTGGCTGGTAATCCGATCGTGTGTGGGCTTCTCCGGACTTTCAACATACTTTTTTAGCCTCAAATCCGACGTACTTTAGATTTGAAACATGCTTCAAATCTTTACTTCGTAACTACGACGGACCCCGAAATCCGCTCGTCTGTGTGCTAGTCCGACGGACAAAAAGCCACGCTAGGGCACCTATTGGCTACTGGCTATGAACTTCCTTATTTTAGTCCGGTGTACGTCATCACGTAAGAATTCGATGGACTTTTGTGTGATCGTGTGTAGGCAAGTCTGTTCGTTAGAAAGTCCGCCGCAAGTCCGTCGAAAGTCCGCCGAAAGTCTGCCGGAAGTCTGTCGGACAGGCTGTCTGACTTTTGTAGACGAAAAGTCCGACCGTGTGTACGCGGCATAAGTCCCCTAAAACGATGGGAGGGTTTAGTTGCACTTTAAATGTTCATTAAACTCAACTCCGGGGAAAGTAAAAACCCCTCCCTTGCAGTGGGACTGCCTCCATACTACAAGGATCTGTCTACCCATTTCTCTCTGGACAGGTTCCCATTTAACACCTTCAACGGTACAAAGGTGTGTGTGTGTCTGCGTTAACAAAATCCTCAGATTGTGCCCACCTAAACCTCTTTCATGCCTCTGCCATCTAACTATCCAATTACGGAGTCCTAATGGCCAACCGAGAACCACCTTTTGAATAGTAGAAAAGCAGGATGGGATGCATGGCAAAGCTCTGATCATTTGTGAACCTGGTGGATCAGAATGGTGTTTTTTTTTCTGGCACTTTGAGCAATGACAGCCCACCAGTGTATGCTGTGAGTGTAATACATTATTTGTCCACTAGGTGGCAGTGGGTATTTCTTTACTGTCACATAGACTTGCTTGCTCTAATATTTATCTGACTTATTTATTTGGATGGAAAATATTGATTGCAGAAAACAAAATAAACAAGAGAAATAAATGGATATTGTTACCGCTTATGACTGCATGAATCATATAAGTGAAATCACTTGACGTTGCATGAATTCTAAACAAGAAGTAAAGTCGCTCAGAGATGTGTTAACCTAGGCATTGCTTGGACTGTTAAAGTCCCTCATATTTGATGCGACTTCGGCAGATTTCACAGAGCTCCTAACTTGTGAGGTGGGTGGGTGTGCTTCCTGAATCGTGTGCTCAGCAATTTCCCCCTCTTATCTCTGCTTGATATATTATAAGTCAGATTCAAATATCCGAGCCAAAAGTGACCGATGGCCACAAAGAACTCAAACGTCAGGCTTTCTGTATGTGAGAGGCCACAAAGAACCTACAGTGAGTGTGCTTGGGAACCCCTCTTCTGCTTTACAGGGGAGTAAAAAGGGTTCTCGGATGACCAGATTACTAATATGGTGGAGTAAGATAGTCTGGTGCTCTACAATAATGCCTGGAGGAAACACAGAGGGCCCATTCAGATTGTTCAGAACCTCCATTATTGTGCACTGCAGTAAGAGAGCCCAATAATTTAAAAAAAGACAACAAATACTTACCTTCTTGCTGGTTGGTGCCTCAAAACGTCTCTGTATTGCAGATCTTTGGCTGCCGCTGGTATACAACACTTCTGGATGTGTCAAATACCTGCTGTGCAATGTTGTTCAGAAAACAGTAGTGACTAATGCCGCGTACACACGGTCGTACTTTTCGTCTACAAAAGTCAGACAGCCTGTCCGACAGACTTCCGGCAGACTTTCGGTGGACTTGCGGCGGACTTGCGGCCTACTTTCTAACGAACGGACTTGCCTACACACGACCACACAAAAGTCGGTCGGATTCGTACGTGATGACGTACACCGGACTAAAATAAGGAAGTTCATAGCCAGTAGCCAATAGGTGCCCTAGCGTGGCTTTTTGTCCGTCGGACTAGCACACAGACGAGCGGATTTCGGGGTCCGTCGTAGTTACGAAGTAAAGTTTTAAAGCATGTTTCAAATCTAAAGTACGTCGGATTTGAGGCTAAAAAAGTACGTTGAAAGTCCGGAGAAGCCCACACACGATCGGATTACCAGCCAGCTTTAGTCCGTCAGCGTCCGTTGGACTTTTGTAGACGAAAAGTACGACCGTGTGTACGCGGCATTAGGTTCCATCCACACCTACGCACGAGTGACAGTGCAGATTTTTTTCCCGTTTCAATGGGTTGCCGCACACATGAAAAAAATAAGTCCATGACCCTTTTGAAAAATTGTGCCGCACCACAATGCATGATACTTTTGCTACAGTGTGTCTTGGCACATGTGAACACGCATGTTTTTCTGGATGTGTGGGGATGCTGTTAAGAATTTATGACACCACCGCGTGTTTGCATGTTTTTGTGTGTTGTGGGGAAAGTGCAAGATTTTGCACACGTTCCAGCAACACACAAATGTGAACTTAGCCTTGGGGCCAGCAAGATAAACTTCTGACCACAGCGGTGTTTTTCTCTGCTCACTGGCCCAAAATGTAAGGGGCACAATGTTACTTCCTCCTGACTTCTATACTGTGATTACTACACTCTGCATGCTATGTTATATGTTACATCTCCCTGTCTTCTATACTGTGATTACTACACTCTGTATGCTATGTTATATGTTACATCCTCCTGACTTCTATACTGTGATTACTACCCTCTGTATGCTATGTTATATGTTACATCCTCCTGACATGTATACTGTGAATACTACCCTCTGCATGCTATGTTATATGTTACATCCTCCTGACATGTATACTGTGATTACTACCCTCTGTATGCTATGTTATATGTTACATCCTCCTGACTTTTATACTGTGATTACTACACTCTGCATGCTATGTTATATGTTACATCTCCCTGTCTTCTATACTGTGATTACTAGTAGGGATGAGCTTCGTGTTCGAGTCGAACCCATGTTCGACTCGAACATCGGCTGTTCGACCGTCCGTCGAATTGCGAACGATATGGGCCGTTCGCGCCAAATTCGTGTGGCGCGTCACGGCCCATAATTCACTGCGGCATCGCAGTGCATTGCTGGCTGATGATTGGCCAAGCATGCACTATGACCCGCATGCTTGGCCAATCACAGCGCCGTCAGTAGAGAGAGCTGTAATTGGCCAAAGCCAGGGTGGCTTTGGCCAATTATGGCTCAGGGGATTTAGTACACACCCCACACTATATAAGGCCGCCTGCACGGCGGCCCTGTGTAGTGTGTGTTCCGGTGTGCTGAGAGATAGAGAGAGAGAGAGACAGTGTCATTTGATTTGAGTTAGATAGATTAGGCAGAACAGTCAGTCAGTTAGCTGCACTTACAGTGTATTGTGTATATATATGCATCCCAGGTGTTGCATATATATATATACACTGTATTCAGTTTAGCTAGATCCGTTCCTGTTATCTTCTATCTAGACTATTTAGTGCAGTGTGTCCTGCTCACAGTGTTCAGCTAGATCCGTTCCTGCTATTTACATTCAGTGCAGTGCGTCCTGCTCACAGTGTTCAGCTAGATCCGTTCCTGCTATTTACATTCAGTGCAGTGCGTCCTGCTCACAGTGTTCAGCTAGATCCGTTCCTGGTATTTACATTTAGTGCAGTGCGTCCTGCTCACAGTGTTCAGCTAGATCCGTTCCTGCTATTTACATTCAGTGCAGTGCGTCCTGCTCACAGTGTTCAGCTAGATCCGTTCCTGCTATTTACATTCAGTGCAGTGCGTCCTGCTCACAGTGTTCAGCTAGATCCGTTCCTGCTATTTACATTCAGTGCAGTGCGTCCTGCTCACAGTGTTCAGCTAGATCCGTTCCTGCTATTTACATTCAGTGCAGTGCGTCCTGCTCACAGTGTTCAGCTAGATCCGTTCCTGCTATTTACATTCAGTGCAGTGCGTCCTGCTCACAGTGTTCAGCTAGATCCGTTCCTGCTATTTACATTCAGTGCAGTGCGTCCTGCTCACAGTGTTCAGCTAGATCCGTTCCTGCTATTTACATTCAGTGCAGTGCGTCCTGCTCACAGTGTTCAGCTAGATCCGTTCCTGGTATTTACATTTAGTGCAGTGCGTCCTGCTCACAGTGTTCAGCTAGATCCGTTCCTGCTATTTACATTCAGTGCAGTGCGTCCTGCTCACAGTGTTCAGCTAGATCCGTTCCTGCTATATACATTTAGTGCAGTACGTCCTGCTCACAGTGTTCAGCTAGATCCGTTCCTGCTATTTACATTCAGTGCAGTGCGTCCTGCTCACAGTGTTCAGCTAGATCCGTTCCTGCTATTTACATTCAGTGCAGTGCGTCCTGCTCACAGTGTTCAGCTAGATCCGTTCCTGCTATTTACATTCAGTGCAGTGCGTCCTGCTCACAGTGTTCAGCTAGATCCGTTCCTGCTATTTACATTCAGTGCAGTGCGTCCTGCTCACAGTGTTCAGCTAGATCCGTTCCTGGTATTTACATTTAGTGCAGTGCGTCCTGCTCACAGTGTTCAGCTAGATCCGTTCCTGTTATCTTCCTACTGACAGGCAGGCTTGTCTGGTTACAGTATATAAAGCTACCTGAAGAAAATTACAGGTGTTCTATCCCAGCTTAGTGCAGCTACAGGCCATTAGTATGTCTGGAAGGCCAAGAAGGAGAGGCAGACAGTCACAAGCCAATAAGAGAGGGCAAGCAGGCTCTGTGTCTAGTGCTGGTCGTGGAGACGGTGCATCCTCATCAGCACGTGGCCATGGGACACGCTTGGCCTTTTTTTCGGCAGCTGGCCGTGTTGAGCCGCAACATGCGGAAGACTTGGTCGAGTGGATGACCAAGCCGTCCTCATCCTCCTCATCCTCTCTCACCCATGCCCAGGGTGCTTTGTCTGGCAAAGCAGCGGCCTCTTCCCTCAGCTCAATGTCATCAGTGACTCCTTCCCTAGCTCCACCATGTCCTCATGAGGATTCCCTCGAACTGTTTGACCACAGTGTTGGGTACATGCTCCAGGAGGATGCCCAGCGTTTGGAAGGCTCTGATGATGATACTGAGCTCAATGAAGGCAGTAACATGAGCACGGACAGAGGGGGTGCCCAAGAAGGACAGCAATCTGGCAGTCATGCTCCCCCTGCTGCAGCATACTGCCAGGTTTGCTCCAGTGATGAGGAGGGAGGGGATGATGAGGTCACTGACTCAACGTGGGTGCCTGATAGGAGAGAGGAGGAGGAGGAGGAGGAGGAGGTGGCACATCACCAACTAGGCAGGATGCCCTCCAGGGGCCAGCCTAAGGGCAGCACATTGACTGCATCACACCCCAAAGCTCCACATGTGCAGGGCGCTGCAGTCTCTGCGCGTTATTCAAAAAGTTCTTTGGTGTGGGCCTTTTTTGAGACGAGTGCATCAGATCGCACCGCTGCTATTTGCAACATATGTCTCAAGCGTATCTCGCGTGGCCAAAACATCTCCCGCTTGGGTACCACATGCTTGACCAGACATATGTTGACCTGCCATGCAGTTCGTTGGCAAGCGTATCTGAAAGACCCACACCAAAGAACAAAGAGGATCTCTCCTTGCTCCTCATCAGCTGAGATTTCCAACCCCACTAGACCTTCAGTCCTCTCTGAGACCTGCAGTGAGAGGAATGAAGGTGTAGAATTAGGTGTGTCACAGCCAAGTACTTGTGGGCAATCTGCTTTGGGTACACCGACGTCAGATTGTACCAGGCAAATTTCCCTGCCCCAGCTGCTGCACCGCCGAAAGAAGTTTGCTCCCAGCCATCCACATGCCCAGCGGTTGAATGCTAGCTTGGCAAAATTGCTAGCACTTCAACTGCTGCCTTTTCAGTTGGTAGACTCTGCCCCCTTCCGTGAGTTTGTGGAATGTGCGGTTCCTCAGTGGCAGGTACCCAAACGCCACTTTTTCTCACGGAAGGCGATTCCGGCTCTCTACCGGCATGTGGAAGGCAATGTCCATGCCTCGCTGGACAGGGCGGTCAGCGGTAAGGTGCATATTACCGCTGACTCATGGTCCAGCAGGCATGGACAGGGACGTTACTTAAGTTTCACGGCGCATTGGGTGACTCTGCTGGCAGCTGGGAAGGATGCAGGACAAGGTGCAGTAGTGTTGGAGGTTGTTCCGCCACCACGCCTCCAAAATGCTGATTGTGACACACCTCTCTCCTCCACCCCCTCCTCTTCTTCTTCCTCCATGGCCTCTTCCTCGGAACCAGCGGTGCTCCGTAGGCGTTCAAGGGGCTATGCAAGTACGCAGGCCAAAAGATGCCATGCGGTGCTTGAGCTGGTGTGCTTGGGGGACAGGAGCCACACTGGGGCAGAGGTTTTGTCAGCTCTGCAGGGGCAGGTTCAGAGGTGGTTGACGCCACGCCAACTTAAGGCAGGAATGGTGGTTTGCGACAATGGCACCAACCTCCTCTCTGCCCTCCGACAGGGACAACTGACCCATGTGCCCTGTTTGGCTCACGTCCTTAACTTGGTGGTGCAGCGGTTCTTGGGCAGGTACCCGGGCTTACAGGATGTCCTGAGGCAGGCCAGGAAAGTCTCTGTGCATTTCCGCCGGTCATATAATGCCAGTGCTCGGCTGACGGACCTCCAAAAGGAGTTTAACCTGCCCAAGAACCGCCTAATCTGTGACATGCCCACCAGGTGGAACTCGACGTTGGCCATGCTGCAGCGGCTGCACACGCAGCAGAGGGCCATCAATGAGTACCTGTGCGACTATGGCACCAGGACAGGGTCAGGGGAGCTTGGTTTTTTTTCCCCACGCCAGTGGGCCATGATCAGGGATGCATGCACTGTCCTGTCACCATTCGAGGAGGCCACGAGGATGGTGAGCACTGACAGTGCATGCATCAGTGACACTGTCCCCCTTGTCCACCTGTTGGAGCACACGCTGCGTGGAATAATGGACAGGGCACTTGAGGCAGAACAGAGGCAGGAAGAGGAGGACTTCCTTAGCTCTCAAGGCCCCCTTTATCCAGACAGTGTTCCTGCGTGCCCGCCGATCACACAGGAAGAGGACGAGGAGGAGGAGGAGGAGGAGGAGGAAGATTGTGTCAGTATGGAGGTGGAGCCTGGCACTCAGCATCAGCAGTCTTTAAGGGATCAGTCCCAAGGAACACATGGACTTGTACGTGGCTGGGAGGAGGTGGCTGCGGACGTTGTTGTCCTTAGTGACCCAGAGGACTCCGGACCGAATGCCTCAGCAAACCTACGCTGCATGGCCTCCCTGATCCTGCAAAGCCTGCGTAAGGATCCTCGTATTCGTGGTATCAAGGAGAAGGACCAATACTGGCTGGCAACCCTCCTTGATCCATGTTACAAGGGTAAGGTTGCGGACCTTATCTTGCCATCGCAGAGGGAGCAGAGGATGAAACATCTTCGGGAGGCCTTGCAGAAAGGTCTGTGCAACGCGTTCCCAGAGACTGGGAGGTTACAAACTCCTGTTTCTGGACAACGTGTTGCTGAGGCTTCGGTCAGTCAAAGAAGGAGCGGTGGAGAAGGTGGCCGTCTGACCGATGCGTTCAGACAATTTTTTGGTCCGCAGCCCCAAGGTATGATCGGTTCCAGCAACCATCGCCAGCGTCTGTTTTACATGGTGCAGGAATACCTAGGGGCAAGATCAGACTTGGACACCTTTCCCACCGAAAATCCTCTGGGTTACTGGGTCTTGAGGATGGATCACTGGCCAGAGCTTGCACAGTATGCAATTGAGCTACTGGCCTGTCCTGCATCCAGCGTTCTTTCGGAACGTACATTCAGTGCTGCTGGAGGCGTGGTAACCGATCACAGGGTGCGTCTGTCCACTGACTCGGTCGATCGGCTGACCTTCATAAAAATGAATCAGTCTTGGATCACCACCAGCTACCAAGCACCTGATGCTGATGTAACTGAATAATTTTTTTCAGATCCCTTCAAAGACTGCCTATGCTGATGCTGAGTGATTATCCCTGAGTAATTATCCTCTTCCTCCTCAATCATCACGCTGATAGCTTGTAAGAACATTTTTGGTTCTGGGCGCCACCACCAGTGCCTAAGGCACAATTTTTCAGCCCCTGTATAACAGGGGCGTGTAATTACAATTTTTGATGTAATACTTTGCAGCACGGCTCGTTCCTGCATTCCAACTAGAGTGTCTGTGAGGGGTTGCAGTGTTGTGGCACCAGCACCAGTGCCTAAGGCCCAATTTTTCTGCCCCTGTCTAACAGGGGCGTGTAATTACAATTTTTGATGCAATACTTTGCAGCAGGGCTCGTTCCTGCGTTCCAACTAGAGTGTCTGTGAGGGGTTGCAGTGTTGTGGCACCAGCACCAGTGCCTAAGGCCTAATTTTTCAGCTCCTGTTCAACAGGGGCATGTAATTACAATTCTTGATCTAATATTTCACAGCAGGGCCCTGTGAGGGCTTACAGTGTTTTGGCCACAGCAACACCTAAGGCCCAAATTTCTGCTGAGTATATAGGGCAGGACCCTACTTTCAAACATCTAACTTACAAACGACTCCTACTTGCAAACGGAAGGAGACAACAGGAAGTGAGATGAAATCTACCCATAGGAAGGGAAATTCTCTCATGTAAGAGTTAATATGGGAAAACAATTTCTCCTTTCCACTGATGCTTTCCAATCCTTGTTCCACAAAAAAACCCAAATTTTCAAAAAACATTTTTCATTGGGACAAAAAAGTGAGGTGAAATCTTCTGAAGAGGAGGAAAGACGCAAAACAAATGTCACAGGGGTGATAACCCTTCCCTATGTTTTCCAAAAAGCTTAGAAAAGATTTTTTGGCTGGAGCTAAACACATTAAAAATGTTCAAAATTACAAACAGATTCTACTTAACAACAAACCTACAGTCCCTGTCTTGTTTGCACCGCCTGTATACTGCTGTTCAGAGTATATAGGGACCTTTCCTTATTTTAATTTGGGTGCGGGGTTCCCCTTAATATCCATACAAGACCCAAAGGGCCTGGTAATGGACTGGGGGGTACCCATGCCGTTTGTCTCACTGATTTTCATCCATATTGCCAGGACCCGACATGACATTAAACCCGCAAGCAGTTTTAAATGAGATTTTTTCCTTTAAAAATGACATTTGGTGCAGGGACTGTTCTAAACATGGGAAACACGCGTCACTTTACAGGCATACTATAGACACCCCCCAGGTACGATATTTAAAGGAATATTTCACTTTTTTTTTTTTACTTTAAGCATCATTAAAATCACTGCTCCCGAAAAAACGGCCGTTTTTAAAAGTTTTTTTTGCATTGATACATGTCCCCTGGGGTAGGACCCGGGTCCCCAAACCCTTTTTAGGACAATACCATGCAAATTAGCCTTTAAAATGAGCACTTTTGATTTCGAACGTTCGAGTCCCATAGACGTCAATGGGGTTCTAACGTTCGTGCGAACTTGCGGTCCGTTCGCGGGTTCTGGTGCGAACCGAACCGGGGGGTGTTCGGCTCATCCCTAATTACTACCCTCTGTATGCTATGTTATATGTTACATCCTCCTGACCTGTATACTGTGATTACTACCCTCTGTATGCTATGTTATATGTTACATCCTCCTGACATGTATACTGTGATTACTACCCTCTGTATGCTATGTTATATGTTACTTCCTCCTGACATGTGTACTGCGATTACTACACTCTGCATGCTATGTTATATGTTACATCCTCCTGGCATTTATACTGTGATTACTACCCTCTGCATGCTATGTTATATGTTACATCCTCCTGACATGTGTACTGCGATTACTACACTCTGCATGCTATGTTATATGTTAGATCCTCCTGACATTTATACTGTGATTACTACCCTCTGTATGCTATGTTATATGTTACATCCTCCTGACTTTATACCGTGATTACTACCCTCTGTATGCTATGTTATATGTTACATCCTCCTGACTTTTATACTGTGATTACTACCCTCTGTATGCTATGTTATATGTTACATCCTCCTGACATGTGTACTGCGATTACTACACTCTGCATGCTATGTTATATGTTACATCCTCCTGGCATTTATACTGTGATTACTACCCTCTGCATGCTATGTTATATGTTACATCCTCCTGACATGTGTACTGCGATTACTACACTCTGCATGCTATGTTATATGTTACATCCTCCTGGCATTTATACTGTGATTACTACCCTCTGCATGCTATGTTATATGTTACATCCTCCTGACATGTGTACTGCGATTACTACACTCTGCATGCTATGTTATATGTTAGATCCTCCTGACATTTATACTGTGATTACTACCCTCTGTATGCTATGTTATATGTTACATCCTCCTGACATGTATACTGTGATTACTACACTCTGTATGCTATGTTATATGTTACATCCTCCTGACTTTTATACTGTGATTACTACCCTCTGTATGCTATGTTATATGTTACATCCTCCTGACATGTATACTGTGATTACTACCCTCTGTATGCTATGTTATATGTTACATCCTCCTGACATGTATACTGTGATTACTACACTCTGCATGCTATGTTATATGTTACATCCTCCTGACATGTATACTGTGATTACTACCCTCTGTATGCTATGTTATATGTTACTTCCTTCTGACTTTTATACTGTGATTACTACACTCTGCATGCTATGTTATATGTTACATCTCCCTGTCTTCTATACTGTGATTACTACCCTCTGTATGCTATGTTATATGTTACATCCTCCTGACATGTATACTGTGATTACTACCCTCTGTATGCTATGTTATATGTTACATCCTCCTGACATGTATACTGTGATTACTACCCTCTGTATGCTATGTTATATGTTACATCCTCCTGACATGTGTACTGCGATTACTACACTCTGCATGCTATGTTATATGTTAGATCCTCCTGACATTTATACTGTGATTACTACCCTCTGTATGCTATGTTATATGTTACATCCTCCTGACTTTATACCGTGATTACTACCCTCTGTATGCTATGTTATATGTTACATCCTCCTGACATGTGTACTGCGATTACTACACTCTGCATGCTATGTTATATGTTACATCCTCCTGGCATTTATACTGTGATTACTACCCTCTGCATGCTATGTTATATGTTACATCCTCCTGACATGTGTACTGCGATTACTACACTCTGCATGCAATGTTATATGTTACATCCTCCTGACATTTATACTGTGATTACTACCCTCTGTATGCTATGTTATATGTTACATCTTCCTGACTTTATACTGTGATTACTACCCTCTGTATGCTATGTTATATGTTACATCCTCCTGTCTTCTATACTGTGATTACTACACTCTGTATGCTATGTTATATGTTACATCCTCCTGACATGTATACTGTGATTACTACACTCTGTATGCTATGTTATATGTTACATCCTCCTGACTTTTATACTGTGATTACTACCCTCTGTATGCTATGTTATATGTTACATCCTCCTGACTTTTATACTGTGATTACTACCCTCTGTATGCTTGCTATGTTATATCATCCTGACATGTATACTGTGATTACTACACTCTGTATGCTATGTTATATGTTACATCCTCCTGACTTTTATACTGTGATTACTACACTCTGTATGCTATGTTATATGTTACATCTTCCTGACATGTATACTGTGATTACTACCCTCTGTATGCTATGTTATATGTTACATCCTCCTGTCTTCTATACTGTGATTACTACACTCTGTATGCTATGTTATATATTACATCTTCCTGACATGTATACTGTGATTACCACACTCTGCATGCTATGTTATATGTTACATCTTCCTGACTTGTATACTGTGATTACTACCCTCTGCTATGTTATATGTTTTATCCTCCTGACATGTATACTGCGATTACTACATTCTGTACGCTATGTTTATATGTTGCATCCTCCTGACTTTTATACTGTGATTACTACACTCCACAGGCTATGTTATATGTTACATCCTCCTGACCCCTGCACTTTGTATGCTTTGATGTACACTGTACACTCCTTTCATACTCCTGACCAATGCTGTGTAAGCTGTGCTGTACATGATATACTCCTGCTCAAAGTGGCAATTGTCTTTATGTGGCTGGTTGCCAACGAGTCTGCAACTATTTTAATTCATAATGATTTCTTCCAGAAGTACTCAGCTCTGAGCACTTCCAAGTTCAGAGCTGTCAGATCCCAGCTGATGTGGCCAGGAAAAACTGATTAAGTTCCGTCTGTATCTGATCTAGAGACGCCAAGAGAGACCTCTGATCAGTGTTGCCAACCTACGAGATTGAAATTTACTGACACAACACCCAAAATTTACTGGCATAGCAACCTTTTTACTGGCATTTACAAAATTACAGTTTTAAGTGCAAATTTCAGTGTTTAGACTACAAACAAGTACAATATGCAGATAGAAATTTGATTTAAGGTGGATATTAAGGCAAAAAACATTTAGGCCGGGTTCACACCTATACGAATTAGATGCGGGTTTCCCTGCATCCAATTCACATAGCAGGAGAATGTGACCGGCTCCCTATGGAGCCGGTTCACATATCTCCGTTGCGGCTGCGGAGCGCATTGCACAGAAACGCTGTGCGTCTTTGGCTCCGTTTCGGGGCCGAATTCAGGCATAGAATCGGCCCTGATTCGTCCCTGAAACAGGGATGCACATCGCTCCTGTGCGATCCGCAGCCAGTTGCAGTGTGAACCCGGGCTTAATATTTTATTTTCAAAATAGTGAGTAGCTCAGGGACAGGACAAGAAATTAGAATGGGCAGGCACACATGCATGAAATTGGCTCTCACAGTGACACTGACAGCAGCACAGATGATGAAACCTCAGCGACCTGATACGTCCCCTCCTGAGTCACAGTGACAGTCTCTCTCCATGACAGGTGGTCCCTTTGGTCCAGTCCAAACAGCACTGACAGTCCCGCTCCCGGCTTGCCTTGCTCAGGTACCGCAGACCCACAACGAGGCTCCCGCAGCTCCCCTAGGCGTCCTTGCATCACATGACCTGCTCAGGCACTGCTCTGGCTGCCAGTAAAAATACTGGCGGTTGGCAACACTGCCTCTGATGCCTTTGAACCTGGGCACCTGCCACTCCTTGTGTGCTATCACATAGGGGGCTTGTATTTCAGCCCTTTTCTTTTTAGTTATTAATTCATCTCGGCAAAACTGCTATCATGCAATGGGGTTGTTTTACTAGAACTGGAGAGTGCAAAATCTGGTGCAGCTGTGCATGGTAACCAATCAGCTTCTAACATCAGCTATAAGGATGAGCTCCGGCATGTTCACACCCCACGTGCAGAGCCCGCCAGGAAGTCGGCACTGCGCTGCGCTAATCACAGGCAGTGAGACATTGTCGCGATGCGCGGCTGCAGAGATCGCGAAATGTCTCACTGCCTGTGATTAGCGCAGCGCAGTGCCGACTTCCTGGTGGGCTCTGCACGTGGGGTGTGGGAACACGCCGGAGCTCACCCTTACTCAGCTATAACAAAAACTAATCTGGAAGCTGATTCTATGCAGAGCTGCATCAGATTTTGTACTCTCCAGTTTTTGTAAATCAACCCCAGAGCGTAGAGTAGAGTACTGTCAGTGACCATTTTTTTTTTACGGTTGGACTTTTCAGCTACAAAAGTCCGACAGCCTGTCCGACAGACTTTCGGCCGACTTTCTAGCGACCGGATTTGCCTACACATGATCACGTGAACAAGGAAATCCCGGACTGCTGCACTCTGAAAACGATCATCTTTATTCCATCATAAAAAACCAACACGAGTCATCAAATACAGTCAGGAGATAGCAGTAGCTAACGTGTTTCACATGCAAAGATGCTTACTCATAGCTCAGTCTGCACCTGACCCTTATCAAGGGTGGAAGATTTTTCTCTCCATGGTCTGCAGGGCTTGAAGAGCAGCATTACCTTTGCGCTACACACGATCACACCAAAGTCCGACGGATTCGTACATGATGACGTACACCGGACTAAAATAAGGAAGTTGATGGCCAATAGCCAATAGCTGCCCTAGCGTCGGTTTTTGTCTGTTGGACTAGCATACAGACGAGCAGTTTTCTGGGTCCGGCGGAGTTAGCCTGTCAGTGCTCAGGCCATACGCCGCACACTGCATCAAATTGGTCTGCATGGCTTTCATCCCAGAAGGAAGCCTCTTCTAAAGATGATGCACAAGAAAGCCTGCAAACAGTTGCTGAAGACAAGCAGACTAAGGACATGGATTACTGGAACCATGCCCTGTGGTCTGATGAGACCAAGATAAACTTTATTGGTTCAGATGGTGTCAAGCGTGTGTGGCGACAACCAGGTGAGGAGTACAAAGACAAGTGTGTCTTGCCTACAGTCAAGCATGGTGGTGGGAGTGTCATGGTCTGGGGCTGCATGAGCGCTGCCGGCACTGGGGAGCTACAGATCATTGAGGGAACCATAAATGCCAACATGTACTGTGACATACTGAAGCAGAGCATGATCCCCTCCCTTCAGAGACTGAGCTGCAGGGCAGAATTCCAACATGATAATGACCTCAAACACACCTCCAAGATGACCGCTGCCTTGCTAAAGAAGCTGAGGGTAAAGGTGATGGACTGGCCAAGCATGTCTCCAGACCTAAACCCTATTGAGCATCTGTGGGGCATCCTCAAACAGAAGGGGGAGGAGCGCAAAGTCTCTAACATGCACCAGCACTGTGATGTCGTCATGGAGGAGTGGAAGAGGACTCCAGTGACAACCTGTGAAGCTCTGGTGAACTCCATGCCCAAGAGGGTTAAGGCAGTGTTGGAAAATAATGGTGGCCACACAAAATATTGACACTTTGGGCCCAATATGGACTTTTTCACTTATGGGTGTACTCACTTCTGTTGCCAGCGGTTTAGACATTAATAGCTGTGTGTTGAGTAATTTTGAGGGGACAGCAAATTTACACTGTTATACAAGCTGTACACTCACTACTTTACATTGTAGCAAAGTGTCATTTCTTCAGTGTTGTCACATGAAAAGATAGAATAAAATATTTACAAAAATGTGAGGGGTGTACTCACTTTTGTCATATACTGTATAATGCCTGCCCCTCTTAAGCTAAAAATGAAGCTGGACAGGGGTGTACACGCGGCGCAATTCTTCGATTTACAGCATGGCAAATACAATCTCTACTGTTACGCTTGATGGGCAGTGCTGTGCCGCCATCGAACATGACACATTCAAGTGAATGAGGCTGAAACGCCACTGTGAGCCAAACACTTGCGGCGCAGAATTCCGTCTGCCTGTCCGCCATGCCTGCACTGATCTGTGATATATATGCGATCCATTGGAGATCGCTCTTCAGGTGTAATCCAACCCTCAATGTTCTTCTAAAATCTTAAAATCTTTAAAAAAAAATATATATATATATGTGTGTGTGTAGAAACGGTGGCAATGATTTCTGATACTCATTGCTTTCCCAAACTAAATGTCATTGGCTCAGATTTCGATCCCAGACACAGGACCTCAGATCCTGAGAGGCTCCATCGTTTGCAGTTATGAGTTTGGTTAATGAATGAGCTCCAGTATGTGCAGAAAAGAGGGGACTGCTCCTTTAAGAGTGGGCAGGGCCTAGACAGACTGGCAGGGAATGTAACTCAATGCAGCAGAGGAGGAGGAGGCAATACAAGAGATGAAAACACAGCTGATTGCTATCCAGACCGCAGAACTAGATGGACTTGTGGTCAGTGTGCCACCTCTGGGCGCCGTAGCTTAGCCTGGTACTGGGGGGTCTTTGCTCCCCCCCCCCCCCCCCCCGAGAGCTGATTTTCCCACAATCCATTGTTGTTTTGTGTTGTATACAGCAGACGTGGATCCTGTATACACCGAGGAGTGAGATGAACCTGGCTTCACAATCCTGGATGGCCATCGCACCACCTTCTCACCCCTTTAAATGAACAGCTGGTACAAGAGATCAGAGACCGACCACAGGGGCACCGATCCTCACCATGGGCTTCCTGCACCAGCTGCACCTCCTACTCTGGAAAAATGTCACCCTAAAACGGAGGAGCCCGGTAAGTGCCCCATCTCCATCTGGATGGATAGAAGAAAGTTGCGGTAGGGTGAGTGCAGCCTGGCACACCGGGGGTTAATGCAGTGTGTTGGCAGAATGGGCCTATGTGGGTGATGGGAGACGGTGGGCATTGGATGTCTGTCTCTGCTCGGTGCCATCACTGACATAACAGAAGTGATCTCTGACTGCCCGGTGGGTAGTGGTGGGCACTGGCAGTACCACGATGGTGACTTCACCGACAGGTGACACCCGGCTTATGTTACAGATTGACAAATGTCATCAGCAACAGGGCGCTGCCAGGGAACTTACTGCGTCTCTTTGACCTGCTTTTCTTACCTGCCATCTTGGCTGTCACTTGCTGGACTCTGTGTGTGGCTTTAAATAAGGCTTTTCCAGCTGGTGCCAGTGGTGTGATGTTATCCTGGAATGTCTTGTAGACTGAATGCCTGCTATCTGTACATCCTGATACCTTGTCATCTGATGTGACCTACCTGTCCCTCTACACTTACCTGTCCCTCTACGCTTACCTGTCCCTCTACGCCTACCTGTCCCTCTACACCTACCTGTCCCTCTACACCTACCTGTCCCTCTACACCTACCTGTCCCTCTACGCTTACCTGTCCCTCTACGCCTACCTGTCCCTCTACACCTACCTGTCCCTCTACACCTACCTGTCCCTCTACGCCTACCTGTCCCTCTACGCCTACCTGTCCCTCTACGCCTACCTGTTCCTCTACGCCTACCTGTCCCTCTACGCCTACCTGTCCCTCTACGCCTACCTGTCCCTCTACGCCTACCTGTTCCTCTACGCCTACCTGTCCCTCTACGCCTACCTGTCCCTCTACGCCTACCTGTCCCTCTACACCTACCTGTCCCTCTACACCTACCTGTCCCTCTACACCTACCTGTCCCTCTACACCTACCTGTCCCTCTACGCCTACCTGTCCCTCTACACCTACCTGTCCCTCTACACCTACCTGTCCCTCTACGCCTACCTGTCCCTCTACGCCTACCTGTCCCTCTACGCCTACCTGTCCCTCTACGCCTACCTGTCCCTCTACGCCTACCTGTCCCTCTACGCCTACCTGTCCCTCTACGCCTACCTGTCCCTCTACGCCTACCTGTCCCTCTACGCCTACCTGTCCCTCTACACCTACCTGTCCCTCTACACCTACCTGTCCCTCTACACCTACCTGTCCCTCTACGCCTACCTGTCCCTCTACGCCTACCTGTCCCTCTACGCCTACCTGTCCCTCTACGCCTACCTGTCCCTCTACGCCTACCTGTCCCTCTACGCCTACCTGTCCCTCTACGCCTACCTGTCCCTCTACGCCTACCTGTCCCTCTACGCCTACCTGTCCCTCTACGCCTACCTGTCCCTCTACGCCTACCTGTCCCTCTACGCCTACCTGTCCCTCTACGCCTACCTGTCCCTCTACGCCTACCTGTTCCTCTACGCCTACCTGTCCCTCTACGCCTACCTGTCCCTCTACGCCTATCTGTCCCTCTACGCCTACCTGTTCCTCTACGCCTACCTGTCCCTCTACGCCTACCTGTCCCTCTACGCCTACCTGTCCCTCTACGCCTACCTGTCCCTCTACGCCTACCTGTCCCTCTACGCCTACCTGTCCCTCTACGCCTACCTGTCCCTCTACGCCTACCTGTCCCTCTACGCCTACCTGTCCCTCTACGCCTACCTGTCCCTCTACGCCTACCTGTCCCTCTACGCCTACCTGTTCCTCTACGCCTACCTGTCCCTCTACGCCTACCTGTCCCTCTACGCCTACCTGTCCCTCTACGCCTACCTGTTCCTCTACGCCTACCTGTCCCTCTACGCCTACCTGTCCCTCTACGCCTACCTGTCCCTCTACGCCTACCTGTCCCTCTACGCCTACCTGTTCCTCTACGCCTACCTGTCCATCTACGCCTACCTGTCCATCTACACTCACCTGTCCCTCTACACTTACCTGTCCCTCTACGCCTACCTGTCCCTCTACGCCTACCTGTTCCTCTACGCCTACCTGTCCCTCTACGCCTACCTGTCCATCTACACTTACCTGTCCCTCTACGCCTACCTGTCCCTCTACGCCTACCTGTCCATCTACACTCACCTGTCCCTCTACACTTACCTGTCCCTCTACGCCTACCTGTCCCTCTACGCCTACCTGTCCCTCTACGCCTACCTGTCCCTCTACGCCTACCTGTCCCTCTACGCCTACCTGTCCCTCTACGCCTACCTGTCCCTCTACGCCTACCTGTCCCTCTACGCCTACCTGTCCCTCTACGCTTACCTGTCTCTCTACGCCTACCTGTCCCTCTACGCCTACCTGTCCCTCTACGCTTACCTGTCTCTCTACGCCTACCTGTCCCTCTACACTTACCTGTCCCTCTACACCTACCTGTCCCTCTACACCTACCTGTCCCTCTACACCTACCTGTGTGTGCTGCTCTCTATTCCATCCCTGAGGTCTCTTCCATGCATGTGCCATCTACTCTGTCCCTGCACTGAGCTTCTACCCCATCCCTGATCTCTACCCCCTCCCTGATCTCTACCCCCTCCCTGATCTCTACCCCCTCCCTGATCTCTACCCCCTCCCTGATCTCTACCCCCTCCCTGATCTCTACCCCGTCCCTGATCTCTACCCCCTCACTGATCTCTACCCCCTCACTGATCTCTACCCCCTCACTGATCTCTACCCCCTCACTGATCTCTACCCCCTCACTGATCTCTACCTCCTCCCTGATCTCTACCTCCTCCCTGATCTCTACCCCCTCCCTGATCTCTACCCCCTCTCTGATCTTCTACCCCGTAGCTGAGCTCTACCCCCTCCCTGATCTTCTACCCCGTACCTGAGCTCTACCCCCTCCCTGATCTTCTACCCCGTACCTGAGCTCTACCCCCTCCCTGATCTTCTACCCCCTCCCTGATCTTCTACCCCGTCCCTGAGCTTCTACCCCGTCCCTGAGCTTCTACCCCGTCTCTGAGCTTCTACCCCGTCCCTGATCTCTACCCCATCCCTGATCTCTACCCCCTCCCTGATCTTCTACCCCCTCCCTGATCTTCTACCCCCTCCCTGATCTTCTACCCCCTCCCTGATCTTCTACCCCCTCCCTGATCTTCTACCCCCTCCCTGATCTTCTACCCCCTCCCTGATCTCTACCCCCTCCCTGATCTCTACCCCCTCCCTGATCTCTACCCCGTCCCTGATCTCTACCCCCTCACTGATCTCTACCCCCTCACTGATCTCTACCCCCTCACTGATCTCTACCCCCTCACTGATCTCTACCCCCTCACTGATCTCTACCTCCTCCCTGATCTCTACCTCCTCCCTGATCTCTACCCCCTCCCTGATCTCTACCCCCTCTCTGATCTTCTACCCCGTAGCTGAGCTCTACCCCCTCCCTGATCTTCTACCCCGTACCTGAGCTCTACCCCCTCCCTGATCTTCTACCCCGTACCTGAGCTCTACCCCCTCCCTGATCTTCTACCCCCTCCCTGATCTTCTACCCCGTCCCTGAGCTTCTACCCCGTCCCTGAGCTTCTACCCCGTCTCTGAGCTTCTACCCCGTCCCTGATCTCTACCCCATCCCTGATCTCTACCCCCTCCCTGATCTTCTACCCCCTCCCTGATCTTCTACCCCCTCCCTGATCTTCTACCCCCTCCCTGATCTTCTACCCCCTCCCTGATCTTCTACCCCCTCCCTGATCTTCTACCCCCTCCCTGATCTTCTACCCCCTCCCTGATCTCTACCCCCTCCCTGATCTCTACCCCCTCCCTGATCTCTACCCCGTCCCTGATCTCTACCCCCTCACTGATCTCTACCCCCTCACTGATCTCTACCCCCTCACTGATCTCTACCCCCTCACTGATCTCTACCCCCTCACTGATCTCTACCTCCTCCCTGATCTCTACCCCCTCCCTGATCTCTACCCCCTCTCTGATCTTCTACCCCGTAGCTGAGCTCTACCCCCTCCCTGATCTTCTACCCCGTACCTGAGCTCTACCCCCTCCCTGATCTTCTACCCCGTACCTGAGCTCTACCCCCTCCCTGATCTTCTACCCCCTCCCTGATCTTCTACCCCGTCCCTGAGCTTCTACCCCGTCTCTGAGCTTCTACCCCGTCCCTGAGCTTCTACCCCGTCCCTGATCTCTACCCCATCCCTGATCTCTACCCCCTCCCTGATCTTCTACCCCCTCCCTGATCTTCTACCCCCTCCCTGATCTTCTACCCCCTCCCTGATCTTCTACCCCCTCCCTGATCTTCTACCCCCTCCCTGATCTTCTACCCCCTCCCTGATCTTCTACCCCGTCCCTGATCTTCTACCCCGTCCCTGATCTTCTACCCCGTCCCTGATCTCTACCATGTCCCTAAGCTTCTACCCTGTCCCTGATCTCTACCCTGTCCCTGATCTATAACACCTGAGCTTTCTACCCCGTCCCTGAGCTCTACTCAATCCTTGAGCTCTCCTTCTTGTATAATCTAATAGTATTCTTTCTTTTACTGCTGTCTCCTACTTCCAATGCCGTCTACTTCATTCTTGGTGTCTTACCTGAGTATGCTATTCTCTAATCCACCCCTGCTGTCCCATACCCGAACACTGCTCTCTACTCCATCTCTTCTGTCTCATACCTGAACACTGATCTCTACCCCGTCCCTGAACTTCTTCTACCCTATCCCTGAGCTCTACCCCATCTTTGAGCTCTCCTTGTATAATCTGATAGTATTCTTTCCTTTACTGCTGTCTCCTAATGCCAATGCCATCTACTTCATTCTTGGCGTCTTTTACCCATATGTGCTCTCTACTCCATCCCTATCATCTCTTTTCCATATGTTGTCTCTACCCCACCCCTGCTGTCCCTTACTTGCATAATCCGGTGGCTATTGATCTCTCCTGAATGCTGTTCTTTACTCTCTCTACTGTATCTTTGCAGACTCTTACCTGAGTATGCTATTTTCTAATCCACCCCTGCTGTCTCATACCTGAACACTGCTCTCTACTCCATCTCTTCTCGCTACTCATCCCTGCTATCTGATACTTGAACACTGCTCTCTAATTCATCTCTTCTGTCTCATACCTGAACGCTGCTCTCTACTCCATCTCTTCTCGCTACTCATCCCTGCTATCTGATACTTGAACACTGCTCTCTACTCCATCTCTTCTCGCTACTCATCCCTGCTATCTGATACTTGAACACTGCTCTCTAATTCATCTCTTCTGTCTCATACCTGAACGCTGCTCTCTACTCCATCTCTTCTCGCTACTCATCCCTGCTATCTGATACTTGAACACTGCTCTCTACTCCATCTCTTCTCGCTACTCATCCCTGCTGTCTGATACCTGAACACTGCTCTCTAATTCATCTCTTCTCGCTACTCATCCCTGCTGTCTGATACCTGAACACTGCTCTCTACTCCATCTCTGCTCCTCTACTCAGTCCCTGCTGTCTCATACCTGAACGCTTCTCTTTACTCCATCCCTGCTGTCTGGTACATAAATACTGCGCTCTACTCCAATCCCTGCTGTCTCATACCCATATACTGCTCGCTACTCCACCCTTGCTGTCTCTTACCTGAATACTGCTCTCTACTCCATACCTCTTGTCTCTTACCTGAATACTGCTCTCTACTCCATACCTCTTGTCTCTTACCTGAATACTGCTCTCTACTCCATACCTCTTGTCTCTTACCTGAATACTGCTCTCTACTCCATACCTCTTGTCTCTTACCTGAATACTGCTCTCTACTCCATACCTCTTGTCTCTTACCTGAATACTGCTCTCTACTCCATACCTCTTGTCTCTTACCTGAATACTGCTCTCTACTCCCATACCTCTTGTCTCTTACCTGAATACTGCTCTCTACTCCATACCTCTTGTCTCTTACCTGAATGCTGCTCTCTACTCCATACCTCTTGTCTCTTACCTGAATACTGCTCTCTACTCCATACCTCTTGTCTCTTACCTGAATACTGCTCTCTACTCCCATACCTCTTGTCTCTTACCTGAATACTGCTCTCTACTCCATACCTCTTGTCTCCTACCTGAATGCTGCTCTCTACTCCATACCTCTTGTCTCTTACCTGAATGCTGCTCACTACTTTATCCTTGGTACCTTTTCGTTACCTGCATGCCCTATTCTTGACTCCACCCTTACATGAATGTGTTCTTTGCTAGTATATCTCCGCTGTCTTTTACCTATGCGTGTGCTCTTCTCTCCATCTCTGCCGTCTCTTACCTGTATACTGTTCTGCATTGTAATCCTGTACTGGCTGTGCTTTGCTAGTGGTGTTCCTCTCTTCTTCACCCTTGCAGTCTCTTAGCTGTGTGAGTTGCTCTCTGCTGTCTTTCTCTTACTTTTTCTGTGCCGGCCGTCTCTTACCTGCCTTGTTCTGCTGTGCTCTATTATTCCATATCTATATCATTGTATAACACCTTCTCCTCTCCATTACCTGTATATGGTGCTCTCTGCTTTCTCTGTATACCTTCTGCTGTTTACTCAGATTTCCTCTGCCAACCGTCTCTTATCTGTCTCCTCATTTGCAGTTGGTATGATTTTCTGTGCCGACTGTCTTTTATCTGTCTCTTTAGGTGCAGCCAGCTTCATTCCCTTTTCTTGTCAATTCCAATACACTCCAATGCTTTCCTAGCTGTCTCTTACATGGGGAAATGGACTGTCCTTGCATGCCAGCGTTAGAGCTCTGACTTCATTTCTGTTTGCTGAACTCATTTTTGGCTGTCTCTTACCTGTATATAACCCTGGCCCTACTGTCTCTTACCTGTATATAACCCTGGCCCTACTGTCTCTTACCTATATATAACCCTGGCCCTACTGTCTCTTACCTGTATATAATCCTGGCCCTGCTGTCTCTTACCTGTATACAATCCTGTCCCTGCTGTCTCTAACCTGTATACAATCCTGTCCCTTCTGTCTTTAACCTGTATACAATCCTGTCCCTACTGTCTCTAACCTGTATACAATCCTGTCCCTACTGTCTCTAACCTGTATACAATTCTGGCCCTGCTGTCTGTAACCTGTATATAATCCTGGCCCTACTGTCTCTTACCTGTATATAATCCTGGCCCTGCTGTCTCTTACCTGTATATAATCCTGGCCCTGCTGTCTCTTATCCGTATATAATCCTGGCCCTACTGTCTCTAACCTGTATACAATCCTGGCCCTGCTGTCTCTTACCTGTATATAATCCTGGCCCTACTGTCTCTTACCTGTATATAATCCTGGCCCTACTGTCTCTTACCTGTATATAATCCTGGCCCTGCTGTCTCTTATCCGTATATAATCCTGGCCCTACTGTCACTTACCTGTATATAATCCTGGCCCTGCTGTCTCTTATCCGTATATAATCCTGGCCCTACTGTCACTTACCTGTATATAATCCTGGCCCTGCTGTCTCTTACCTGTATATAATCCTGGTCCTGCTGTCTCTTACCTGTATATAATCCTGGCCCTGCTGTCTCTTACCTGTATATAATCCTGGCCCTGCTGTCTCTTACCTGTATACAATCCTGGCCCTGCTGTCTCTTACCTGTATATAATCCTGGCCCTGCTGTCTCTTACCTGTATATAATCCTGGCCCTGCTGTCTCTTACCTGATTACCAGTCCTGGCCCTGCTGTCTCTTAACTGTATACAATCCTGGCCCTGCTGTCTCTTACATATATAGACTCCTGTCCCTGCTGTTTTTTACCTACAGTATCTCACAAAAGTGAGCACACCCCTCACATTTTTGTAAATATTTTATTATATCTTTTCATGTGACAACACTGAAGAAATGACACTTTGCTACAATGTAAAGTAGTGAGTGTACAGCTTGTATAATTTGTAAATTTGCTGTCCCCTCAAAATACCTCAACACACAGTCATTAATGTCTAAACCGCTGGCAACAAAAGTGAGTACACCCCTAAGTGAAAATGTCCAAACTGGGCCCAAAGTGTCAATATTTTGTGTGGCCACCATTATTTTCCAGCACTGCCTTAACCCTCTTGGGCATGGAGTTCACCAGAGCTTCACAGGTTACCACTGGAGTCCTCTTCCACTCCACCATGATGACATCACAGAGATGGTGGATGTTAGAGACCTTGTGCTCCTCCACCTTCCATTTGAGGATGCCCCACAGATGCTCAATAGGGTTTAGGTCTGGAGACATGCTTGGCCAGTCCATAACCTTTACCCTCAGCTTCTTTAGTAAGGCAGTGGTCCTCTTGGAGGTGTAAACAAAGAAGAAAACTAATGCGCAAAACCAAGGCGAGCCAAAGAGGACTAAGAAGCCGCCACACATACGGCAGTGTTCCCACACAGAAAAACAATAGGGTAAATAGAGATATGTGGCGCTAACTCAAAGTGCATAAATGTGATGAAATAAAAATAATCCAATTCTTCAAGTAAAGTGCATATGCGTAAAGAGCAAAATCACATAAATAGAGTGACTAAACATCCATTAAATTCATAAGAAGTGACGGATAAATAACAGTGAAAATTCATGAAATATGACATCAAATAAATAAACAAATCCAAATGAAGGTGAATAAATCCAAAGATAGTCTAAAAGTGCATCAAGCTAAAAAAAAAATCACATATTTAGAAAAAAATGTAAAAAAATCGCATGAGAAAGAAAGTTGCATGCAATAACAAAAATCGCATAAAGTGCAGAAACGCTATAAAAATAGCCACAAGCCGATCCAGTTAATGTAATACAGTTCCAACATGAACAAAGTGAGTCTTCATTAAACAGTTTGTGCAAAAAAATAGATGAAAAAAGTGCAAGTGCAAACAATGATAGGTGACAGATTCCTCTTGATAACCGTACTCTGTGGCGCGCCACACGTTTCCCCCAGCCTCTCACCTCTAGCAAAGACCCCTAGGGTCAAGACGAGCCTGCAATCAGGAAGTGGATGAAACGCCATCAATCGATCAGTCTCCTCCGATCGTCACAGGCCTGGCAAATCTCCAAATGGAAGGCCTCAAGTTCGGCAAGTTGGGTGGAGGCATGCAATAGAAAGGAGTATCCCCATTCTGCACTATTCAAAACAGGGTTATTCAAAACAACATAGTAACTTACATATACAGTACAGATCCCAGTACTTCCGGCCGCGGCCGGAAGTGATGACACCTGACTCGTATCGTCACCGCCCACGTGACTTTATCAAAGGGTAATGGAGTCAGGTGTCTGTTTATGATGTCACTTCTTATGAATTTAATGGATGTTTAGTCACATTATCATTTATGTGATTTTGCTCTTTACGCATATGCACTTTACTTGGAGAGTTGGATTATAGTTATTTCATCACATTTATGCACTTTGAGTTAGCGCCACATATCTCTATTTACCTCTTGGAGGTGTGTTTGAGGTCGTTATCATGTTAGTATACTGCCCTGCGGCCCAGTCTCTGAAGGGAGGGGATCATGCTCTGCTTCAGTATGTCACAGTACATGTTGACATTCATGGTTCCCTCAATGAACTGTAGATCCCCAGTGCCAGCCGCACTCATGCTGCCCCAGACTATGACACTCCAACCACCATGCTTGACTGTAGGCAAGACACACTTGTCTTTGTGCTCCTTACCTGGTTGCCACCACACCCGCTTGACACCATCTGAACCAAATAAGTTTATCTTGGTCTCATCAGACCACAGGACATGGTTCCAGTAATCCATGCCCTTAGTCTGCTTGTCTTCAGCAAACTTTTGCTTTCTTGTGCATCATCTTTAGAATATAGATGGAGAGCGGGGGAAGGAAAGAGCAGGAGAACGAGTGTCGGGGAAGGTTATGTTACAGCGGTCTGATCGTATAATGATGAGCTTCTCAGTGGCAACTCCTGAGGGTCATGTCTTTATTCAGCCCGCACAGCACAACTAGCCATGGAGAGGAGGTGAGCGCTGCGGGGGGGGGGGGGACCAGAGGAGCATGCGGGAGACTGAGGGGCATGGGGGGAATAAAGGAGCATGTGGGGGACCAGAGGAGCATGTGAGGGGGCATGCGGGGGACCAGAGGGGTATGCGGGGGACCAGAGGGGCATGCGGGGGACCAGAGGGGCATGCGGGGGACAAAAGGGGCATGCGGGGGACCAGAGGAGCATGCGGGGGACCAGAGGAGCATGCGGGGGACCAGAGGAGCTTGTGGGGGGACCAGAGGAGCTTGGGCGGGACCAGAGGAGCATGGGGGAATAGAGGAGCACGGGAGAAAAGAGGAGCACAGGGGACCAGAGGAGCACGTGGGGGACCATAGGTGCATGTGGGGGACCAGAGGAGCACAGGGGTACCAGAGGAGCACAGGGGTACCAGAGGAGCACGGGGGAACCAGAGGAGCATGGGGGGAACCAGAGGAGCATGGGGGGAACCAGAGGAGCATGGGGGGAACCAGAGGAGCATGGGGGGGAACCAGAGGAGCATGGGGGGAACAGAGGCGCATGCGAGGGGACAGAGAAGCATGCAGGGGACCAGAGAAGCATGCAGGGGACCAGAGAAGCATGCAGGGGACCAGAGGTGCATAGGGGGACCAGAGGTGCATGTGGGCGACCAGAGGTGCATGTGGGCGACCAGAGGTGCATGTGGGGGACCAGAGGTGCATGGGGGATACCAGAGGAGCAGGGGGGGACCAGAGGAGCAGGGGGGACCAGAAGGAGCATGGGGGGGACCAGAAGGAGCATGGGGGGACCAGAAGGAGGAGACAGGCGACTCAACAGCTATGGCCTGGGAGTTTCTCACTCTCCTGCCTAATCTTGTGCCATTACGGGGGGGGCAAGCTGATTCTTTGCCCCGGGTGAAAGAATGTCTCAGTATGTCACAGTACATGTTGGCATTCATGGTTCCCTCAATGAACTGTAGCTCCCCAGTGCCGGCAGCACTCATGCAGCCCCAGACCATGACACTCCCACCACCATGCTTGACTGTAGGCAAGACACACTTGTCTTTGTGCTCCTTACCTGGTTGCCACCACACACGCTTGACACCATCTGACCCAAATAAGTTTATCTTGGTCTCATCAGACCACAGGACATGGTTCCAGTAATCCATGTCCTTAGTCTGCTTGTCTTCAGCAAACTTTTGCTTTCTTGTGCATCATCTTTAGAAGAGGCTTCCTTCTGGGACGAGAGCCATGCAGACCAATTTGATGCAGTGTGTGGCGTATGGTCTGAGCACTGACAGGCTGACCCCCCCCCCCACCCCTTCAACCTCTGCAGCAATGCTGGCAGCACTCATACGTCCATTTCCCAAAGACAACCTCTGGATATGATGCTGAGCACGTACACTCAACTTCTTTGGTCGACCATGGCAAGGCCTGTTCTGAGTGGTACCTGTCCTGTTAAACCGCTGTATGGTCTTGGCCACCATGCTGCAGCTCAGTTTCAGGGTCTTGGCAATCTTCTTATAGCCTAGGCAATCTTTAGTTAGAGCAACAATTCTTTTTTTTCAGATCCTCAGAGTTCTTTGCAACGAGTTGCCATGTTGAACTTCCAGTAACCAGTATGAGAGAGTGAGAGTGATAACACCAAATTTAACACACCTGCTCCCCATTCACACCTGAGGCCTTGTAACACTAATGAGTCACATGACACCGGGGAGGGAAACCGGCTAATTGGTCCCAATTTGGACATTTTCACTTAGGGGTGTACTCACTTTTGTTGCCAGCGGTTTAGACATTAATGGCTGTGTGTTGAGTTATTTTGAGGGGACAGCAAATTTACACTGTTATACAAGCTGTACACTCACTACTTTACATTGTAGCAAAGTGTCATTTCTTCAGTGTTGTCACATGAAAAGATAGAATATAATATTTACAAAAACGTGAGGGGTGTACTCACTTTTGTGAGATACTGTATATAGAATAATGGCCCTGCTGTCTCTTACCTGTATATAATCCTGGCCCTGCTGTCTCTTACTTGTATATAATCCTGGCCCTGCTGTCTCTTACCTGTCTTTTACCTGTATATAATCCTGTCCCTGCTGTCTTTTACCTGTATATAATCCTGGCCCTGCTGTCTCTTACCTATATATAATCCTGGCCCTGCTGTCTCTTACCTATATATAATCCTGACCCTGCTGTCTCTTACCTGTATATAATTCCTGGCCCTGCTGTCTCTTATCTGTCCCTGTATATTGTACACTCTGTGTCATTTGTGGTGTCTCTCTTTGGCTCTCTGTCTGTTGTCTCTTACCTGCATATAATCCTGATCCTGCAGTCTCTTACCTGCATATAATCCTGGCCCTGCTGTCTCTTACCTGTATATAGTCCTGGCCCTGTTCTCTCTTACCTGTATATAATCCTGGCCCTGTTCTCTCTTACCTGTATATAATCCTGGCCCTGTTCTCTCTTACCTGTATATAATCCTGGCCCTGCTGTTTCTTACCCATATAGAATAATGGCCCTGCTCTCTCTTACCTGTACATAATCCTGGCCCCGCTGTCTCTTGCCTATATATAATCCTATCCCTTACCCGTCCCTGTATATTGTACACTCTGTATCATTTTGTGGTGTCTCTCTTTGGCTCTCTGTCTGCGGTCTCTTCTCTGTGTGATCTCGCTCTCTTTCCCTCCTGTGGATGTCGGTCCTCCCTCTCTGCTCTCCCTTCCTACAATCCTGGTATTTGTAAAGTCTGCAGCTGTCTGTTTTCCCCGTGGTGATTGTCTCGTGCTTGTGTAATCTGCTGCAGTCTCCTATTCTGTATTCACTACCACTGCGATCTTATGCCGCTGTCTCTTTTCATATGTCTCATTTGCTGTGCTAAACTGGTCACACACATTACAATCTTGACTGTACAATCTCTTCATATTTACCAATGCTGCAGTGTGAGGGCTCTAAAAAATCCATGTCATTCTGTCAAAACACGTATAACAGATCCTGCGCTGCATTATTATAATAATATATTTGGAGGAAATTGTACAGTCAAAGTGTAGCATGTGCGGGCAGCTTTAACCATGCTGTGCCGGTGCTATATCTGTTAGCAGTGCCATCCCTTATCTCTTCTTTTAGTGGTGTCCCCCCCCCCCCCCCCCCCCATCCAAAGCCAATCATCGATCCTCTCTTCTCTTAGTTGCACTGCCTCCTCTCTTAAACTGATTATACACTATACAATCTGATTGTACAATTTCCTTTAGATCTACTGTCAACTATGTAATGCAAGGGCCTGCATCTTTTTATATAAAATAATGGGTTGTTTAGGAGTGCCCTTATTTTACATACTTTTGGTAAATTTAAAGGAGATTTTACAGAGATTGTTCAATCAGATTTTTAGTGTATTGCTATCTTTAGCTGTGCCATCCCCTGCCTTCTAATTAAAGTGTAAGTAAACCCCCCTATCGTTTTCAGCCAAGGAAGCTACCATCTCTGCCTCTGTTTAATCTACAACTGCCATGATGCTGCACATGTGATCAGTTATGACACCAGCCACTGGATGGTTTGACAGTTTGGTTGAGAGCACAACCAATGGGAGTGTTACATTTCCGGCACGTGCCGGAAATTAAACTGTTTTATGGATGGGTTTACCTCCACTTTAAGCTTGGTACAAACATAGTGTTTTTTTTTCTTCAACCAGCAGGTTGAATGAAAAAAACTGACCGATCACCACATGAACACAAGGGATGTTGGTGCAGGGATCTCTCCCGCAGAGACGTTGTATTCCGACAGGGGGGACTCCACACCACCCAGAATACACTGACCAGCACTCCCTGCTATTGACAGACATCTGTATACACAGAGCAAAAGTTGCCTGTACTTGCTGAACCAGCTGATTTTCAGCCCCGTGTGTACCTGGTTTAGGGATCACTATACATGTTACAATCTGACTGTTCAACCCCAGTACAATCAATCTTAGATTTCCCAAGACTATGTAATAGGGGGTCCTAATGAATCGATCCTAACATTCTGTTTCCAGTCAGGTGGGCCCTTGCACTACGTTCTTCTTGGTTGATCTAAAGGAAATTGGACAATCAGATTGTGACATGTGTGGTGAGTTTAAGCTAGCCACACATGTTACAATCTGATTGTACAGTCTTAGATTTACAACATTGTTTAGGTAGACTCTTGCACTACCTGCTAGATCCATAGCCAGTCTAGTAGGCTCTCATACTCTATAGTCATTGTTAAAGTGTTACTAAACCCATGACGGTAAAATCAGTCTGTATATGTAGTAAAGCATTCTTGTTATACTCACTGTGGATCCTAAGGGGTTAATCCTCCGCATTGTGTAAAAAGGCTGTTTGATCCTGTCTTCTCTGATCCTCCCCTTCTTCCACAGTCCCCAACCCATCTCCTGATAGAACAGAGCCCTAGGAGGCACTCTGCACATGCTCAGTTTGGTGTGTATTGCTAGATGGTGTTTTTTGTTTTTTCTTTTGGAAGGGTGCATGTGATTAGCACAGGGCCAATCGGCACTGTCCAAACAGGGGGTCAGGGGTCATGCAGCCTCATAGGACAGTCAGAGGAGAATGACAACTCCTCCTACAAGCTTATCAGCAGTACAGTATATAACAGTCTTGTGACACTGATAGAAGTCATAAGACTGTTATATACTGCACTGCTGATAAGAAGGTATTTAGCAGTTTATATTTGCTAAAATAATTGTATTTCCATGTTCTGTGTACTGTGGGAGACCAGATATAGTGAATGCAGAGTCCTGGGTTTAGTAACACTTTAAATCTACAGCAGATTGTACAATCGGATTGTACTTTTGTGTGACCAACATGCCATCTGCTGCTTCCTATCTAAGCCATGCTAGTTCCTCCTATAGCAGTGCTGCGCCCTGTCATCTGTTTAAGCTGCACTATTTCCTTCCACCACCTCTAGATCACCACACACGTCACAATCTGATTGCTGCTTTAGATTTACCATCTCTGTCTCCCTCTGTGTTATGGGAGCACCTACAGAAGATTTCAGGAACTAAACACACAATGTACACGATCGAAGCACAGATGTGATCGATAATGTAGGATTGCAAGTTACGACAGTATCTTAACTATTGATCAACATCTACTCCCTTTGCGCGTGGCATACCAATTGAATGGGTTGTCAACTATAGATCGATACTTCCTATCGGAAGAGATTGATCGCAAAATAAAGTAATCATTTATCAAAGTGCCATAAGGGCTGCTTAGGGAAGCAAACCAGTTTTATTGACCATTGCAAGTTTTTGTAAGGCTTCTTTCATAGGCATGATACCAAAAAAAAAAAAAAAAATAGGTGGTTGATCTGCATTTTTACCGCTCCCCGACTGCCCACCTAAAACCTGACAGCCATGGCACATGCTGCAGTCATCTCGGTCAAACGCCTCCATTGAAGTCAATGATGCTGTAGCTTGTGGCGCAGTTTTTTCAATGCAAAATCTCCCTTCAGCTGGAAACAAAATGGCCATTCAGGAGGCAGCAGTGTCGCCTCCTGAATGTAAACAAGCTGCTCTGATGTGCAAAGCACCATGGATCGCCTTTCAGGGAGGATGTAGGAATTGTGAATGTGAAAGAGGCCTTAATGCTTGGAATGTTTCTGGTTTAGTTTTTATTTGAGATTTTGCCTAAGGTTGTCTCAAGAGTTGTTCCCCTGCTATTACCATGTTTTGGTGAGCACTCAGTAATATACTACCCTGTTTCCCCGAAAATAAGACCTAGTGTGATTGTCGGTGATGGCTGCAATATAAGCCCTACCCCTCAAATAAGCCCTAGTTAAAATCCTTGTAGGTCTTATTTTCAGGGTAGGGCTTATTTTTGGGGAAACAGGGTAGGGCTTATTTTGGGGGTAGCGCTTATATTGCAGCTATCACCAACAATCAAGCTAGGTCTTATTTTCGGGGAAACAGGGTATCTGGGTCTGTCACCTTAAGGAAGAGGATCTGTGTACCCTGGAAACATTGGTGTTTCCTGATATGGGACTTCAGTATTCAGTAACCGGTCATCTTAGAAGTTTACAAAAAGGAAAAAACTGCGCTAGAAGAGTTACGTGTGTAGAGCAGCAGCTATTAGTGAAATAAACACAGCAAACAAATGGAAAATGGAAAAGCCGTGCTTAAAAATGAAAATCAGTGTTGCATAAATCTATACAATATTCTCTGTAAAAAATTAAATTGGATTGAATGGTGATTGTGAAACTGATTGAAGTCCAAAGTAATAGTCCCAACATTAAATTAATAACACTCAGTGAAAAGCAAACTGTATCCCCGACTGTTGAGTGGCATGCTTACCACAATGTAAGCCAATCAGGCGGATGGCTTTAACCCAGCCTGTGAGCGTCATTCCTATACATTTAATTTAAATTAATTTATGTGACAGTATTACGCTATGTTGTATTTTTATATTTTTTGGGGATAAAAACCTTTTTCGGCGATTCAACGCGCATCCATCGCAGGTGGATTATCGTTATACCCTACTGTGACTGGTTTATAACAAGGCCCAGGCTGGGTTAAAGCCATCCGCATTGTGGTAAGCATGCCACTCAACAGTCGGGGATACAGTTTGCTTTTCACTGAGTGTTATTAATTTAATGTTGGGACCTATTACTTTGGACTTCAATCAGTTTCACAATCACCATTCAATCCAATTTAATTTTTTACAGAGAATATTGTATAGATTTATGCAACACTGATTTTCATTTTTAAGCGCGGCTTTTCCATTTTCCATCTTAGAAGTTCATTGGTGTTTCTGATATGGGTTTTTAGTAACCGGTCATCTTAGAAGTTCATTTGGTGTTACTGATATGGGAAATCAGTAGCCGGTCATCTTAGAAGTCCAGTTGGAGTGCTGCCCCCCCCCCCCCCCCCCCCTTCGTTTCCATGTTTTGGTGAGCACTCAGTAATACACTATCTGGGCCTGTCACCTTGAGGAAGGGGGTCTGTGTACCCTGGAAACATTGGTGTTCCTGATATGGGACATCAGTAACCGGTCATCTTAGAAGTTCATTGGTGTTCCTGATATGGGTTTTTAGTAACTGGTCATCTTTAGAGTTTGTTGGTGTTACCGATATGGGACTTCAGTAGCCGGTCATCTTAGAAGTCCAGTTGGAGTGCTGGTCCCCCCCATTTCCATGTTTTGGTGAGCACTCAGTAATATACTATCTGGGTCTGTCACCTTGAGGAAGGGGGTCTGTGTACCCTGGAAACATTGGTGTTCTTGATATGGGACTTCGGTAACCGGTCATCTTAGAATTTCATTGGTGTTCCTGATATGCGACATCAGTAACCGGTCATCTTAGAAGTACATTGGTGTTACCGATATGGGACTTCAGTAGCCGGTCATCTTAGAAATCCAGTTGGAGTGCTGGCTTTGTTCTATGGCTGGATTTGCACGTTGTCACCGTTTAGCCCCATAGATGGGTGGTTTGATGTCTTACTGTTGTGGTGGTGGTAGGGTTAATCTCACAGCCGGGCTTGTCACTGACACTGCATGGGCAGACACCCACTAGCTGTAACAAAACCAGGCTTGGCTCTCCTGCTCCTGAATCATAGATGATGGCCACAGGCCAAGGGAATTCCACCAGAACTAGTATATCATGCTGGCAGCTGCACTTCTCTCTGCACCACCTGCACATTAGATACGCCACTGCATACTCCATGCACCTGTGTGTATGGGGCAGGGCTCTGTATAAAGGGCTTTGCATACAGACAAGTTTGTAAGTATAGCAACAGCAGACCCAACTACTGCTATGGGGCCTGACAGCTGTAGGAGGCCAGCACTGTCAGGCTACTTTTGTGATTTTTACAGGAAAAGCATTTTGCAAATAAATATGAACAAAATCCATAGATTGGGAACCTCAGTACGATTGCTATGAAAGCATATAGTATTATGTACTGATATCCTTACCGTGGGATAGAACCCAACTGTCCCTGATTTCGAGGGATTGTCCCTGATTTTGAACAAAGTCCCTCTTTCCTCCTCATTTGTCCCTCATTTTGGTCTGATCTATATAATTTTAAATAAAATGCATTATTTCAGTGATTCCCAGTGCTAAACCTTTCATTCAATTTCCAAATTGCTGCATTTGTAAATGTCAAAAAGCTAGTATAAGGGCAAGTTCCCACCATAAAAATGTAGTAAGGATGCTTTTCTACATGTGCGTTTTCGATGCGTTCCAGTGCAGTTTTTGTGCGTTCTGATGAGTTTTACTGCGTTCCAGTACAGTTCAGTGCAGAAAAAATACAGCATGTTCTACTTTTTTTTTTTTTTTTTTTCTGGAACTGAAATGCACTGCAATTGTCCACACTGGTGTGACCGATGCCATGGTAAAAAAAACGACCTGTGGGTTTAACTGACCCCCCTCCCTCCTTTAGGGCCATTTCACAACACATGCATTCCAATGCGTGGTGTTTTTTTTTGTTTTGGTTTTTTTCTGTATCAAAAATGCATTGATAGCTTATATGGTTTTCAATGGCATAATTCATACCAGTGTGATCAGTTCCAGTGTGTTCCAGAAAAAAAAAAGTAGAACATGTTGCATTTTTCTGCACTGGACTGTACTGGGACGCGGTAAAACGCATCAAAAATACACCAGAATGCACTGGAACACACACAGCCTTATTTAAGGTTAAGAAAAGAAGAGGGGGGAGGGGGAATGCACTGTACTGCAACAAAAATGAACCAAAAACGCATCAAAAACACATAAAAAAGTCGTGCATGCAGAAAAGCATCCGGGAACGCATCCAGGCTACATTTCTATGGTGTGAGCTGGCCCTTAAAGCAGAACTGCATCTGAACACTATAAACCAAAAGCACCATTTCATTTATTTTTAATATTCAAAGCAAACTCCCCCATCCATCCATGTCTGCATGCTTTATTTTGTTGAGAAATCACTTTGAAAAACCCACCCTAGTATTTCTTGCCGTGGCCCTCTTGAGTAAGGGCAGATGATTCTTGCGGGATTTACTTCCTGCCCTTAGCTCAGGCAGGAGGGTGTGCTTAGCTGAGAAAGCCCCTCCTCCCCTCCTGAAGACTCCTGAGATGTATGATATAATTTGCCTAGGCCTGGAAACCAGGAAGTAACTGAAGAAATGTAAAAAAATATATATACCAATGCTAGCAGCATGAGGATGAAAAAGTCAATGTTGAACAAGAAAGTGAAGTTCTGCTTTAAGTAATGAATATGTGTGATTTGTTATTTAGAAATCACTTTAGGGTGCCCCCTGCCTCCCTAATACATACCTCCCAACTTTTTGAGATGGGAATAAGGGACACCTATTAGCAAAAGTATGTAGGCATCGGGCACACCCCTTGCCACGACCCCTAAAGTGGAATATTATCTCAGACACAAGGGTGGCATGTTGCGCATTTTTGACAAATGATAGCTAGGGCCACTGTGGGCTTTGAGGTTTTTCTTCTGAAAGTGTCTCTTCCTTCCTTTTTACATTTGCATCCCTCTTTATTTCTGTATATTGAATTTGTTTTGTTTTTTATTTTTTATGTTCATTTTCTGTGGCTATTTTGGGTGACTAGTTGCCAAAATCTTTAAAATGTACTTTCCCTTATAAAACCAGTTTGTACTTCCTATGCCTCTCTGGGGGACCTGATATATTGGGGAAATGTAGAGGTTCATGGATCTCCCAAATTGGACAAAATCATATTAAATTCTATCAGAGTGTCCCAGCAAGCCTTTTATACCAGCTGAATTAAAGGGATACTCCGATCACTTTACAGTTCTTCCTTTCCAGTAGTAGTGCAAAGCGATTTCACGTCTCTGGTCTCCATACGCATTCCAAATTTGATTTGTTTGACAACAATAGAAGCGTTATAAAGCTGACTGCGCTGAACTCGGCAGTCCATAAAGTGATTTGTAAAGGCTTGTTGTTGTGTTTTTGTTTTTTTTTTAAATAACAAACATATTATACTTACCACCTCTGTGCAGTTGAATTTGCACAAAGCAGCCCGGATCCTCCTCTTCTCAGGTCCCTCTTCTGCTCTCCCGGCCCCTCCCTCTTATAGAGTGCCCCCTCAGCCAGCAGCTTGCTACAGGGGGCACCTGTCAGAGCTCCGTGTATCCATTCCATGTTTGTGTGAACAGTTTTGGGATGGCCCCTTCCTGTTCCAACATGACTGCGCACCAGTGCACAAAGAATAGTCCATAAAGACATGGATGAGCGAGTTTGGGGTGGAGGAATTTGCTTGCACCTCACCTGAGTCCTGATCTCAGCCCAATAGAACACCTTTGGGATGAATTAGAGCGGAGACTGCGAGCCTGGCCTTCTCGTCCACATCAGTGCCTAACCTCACAAATGCGCTTCTGGAAGAATGGTCAAACATTCCCATAGACACACTCCTAAACCTTGTGGACAGTTCATTGAGGGAACCATGAATGCCAACATGTACTGTGACATAGAACAAAAAGGAGGTTTGTTGGGACTTTATATAAAGCACAGCTAAAAGTATTGAATGAGCAATCACATGTTAATGGATTCGAAACGATTTATACATAGAATAATGAAATAACATGATAAGCAAGAATATTATCTTCAGAATTTATTGTCCATAATGACAACATAATTCGCAGTATAATAGTAATTTCATAAAACATCATTGTAATTAATCATCAACATAATTGCGTTAATGGTGACAAAATTCATAATTATCGATCTCAGAATCACTTGATTGCGATGGTGTAGCATAAGGCTGGGGCTCTACGCGTTTCGTGGAGATATCCACTCATGAGGAGCAGTAGTAATATGTATCGATCTATATTGAAAAAAAATCACAGAGTGAACAGATGGTTGGCACGGGGGGGGGGTAAGGGAGGAGGAAGTGGAAATGTTTTCCAGACACTCTTGCCTACAAAAAGTTGGATATGTAAAAAGGTGTTGTTGGATGGCTGGGTACCCCGGATAGCATCTCCAGGAAGCTGAGGCCTGCAGATCCCTGGCCGCACGGAGGCAAAAAGAGTACAAAAGACATCAGTGATAATGTGATCCCCAATTAGAAGTTGCATCTGGTACAGGTTGTATAATAGTGCCAATAGATTCCTGTGAATAGGAACATGGTGAAAGTAAATATGTGTAAATAGAGCTGCATAAGGCGCATTGAGGAATTCAAATCAAGAAGGGTAGGTGATGGTATCAAGAGCTCGGTGGGTGGTAAACACATTAGAAGATAAGAGTTCACAACAACAAGTCAAAGAACTGAGAATAGCGTGAAGCCAATTTAAACCACATAGAAGTTGAAGTTATGAACGACACGTTATTGACTTGAACTGAGACAAGCGTGTGGACCACCCAGTGTGTTGGGGTATGAGGTGAAAATGGTATGTGCTCCACCCAGGTGCTAACCTATATAGCCACAGGTGTGCTGCCAACGTCTCGCTGCGTAATCGGGGGGGCGGTGTCAACGCCTGGACACAAAGCGCATGTACTGTGACATACTGAAGCAGAACATGATCCCCTCCCTTCAGAGACTGGGCCACAGGGCAGTATTCCAACATAACGACCCCAAACACACCTCCAAGATGACCACTGCCTTGCTAAAGAAGCTGAGGGTAAAGGTGATGGACTGGCCAAGCATGTCCCCAGACCTAAACCATATTGAGCATCTGTGGGGCATCCTCAAAGGGAAGATAGAGGAGCACAAGGTCTCTAACATCCACCAGCTCTGTGATGTTGTCATGGAGGAGTGGAAGAGGACTCCAGTGACAACCTGTGAAGCTCTGGTGAACTCCATGCCCAAGAGGGTTAAGACAGTGATAGAAAATAATGGTGACCACACAAAATATTGACACTTTGGGCCCAATTTGGACATTTTCAAATTGTGTGTGTGTGTATGTAGTGTGTGTAAAATATATATACACACATACACTTTATGTGCTTGGGGCAGCCATACGTGCTCATTACATATGCAGGCTCTGTGTTGTGCAGTGACGCCCTTTGTGGGTTATATTTGGCCTGGCAGTGAGTTATATCAGCGGTCGGGAATGGGGTAAACTACATAGGATTTGAATTCTGAGATTTTAATCTTAAACTACTATGAGATTTACCTTCCTCCTGCTGGCAGTCACCTCATTAAGAGGGGGGGGCTACAGAAAATTTTCAGAAGCTCGGTCATGTTATTGAAATTATTGGTGATTAATTGCCGGGGGCAGCAAGTGATTACTAAACTGATAGAACAAATGGTTCTTGTAGAGTAAGCTACACAACTAACATGCAGTAGCACATGATTGGAGCCTTATGTGATACTCATTGTTTTATATTTATTGTTATGTTATATGTTATATTATATCCTTATGTGATAATGCAACATTTATTGCTGCTAAATGTTTTTTTGTGTAGCTTACACCATTTGTCCCATCTGCATAGCGATCAACTGCCACTCCTAGGGATTAATCACTAGCAGTTTAAGTAGCACAACTGAACTATTAAGAGTCTCCATTGTAGCAGAAATACTTTATTAAAATTATGGAACAGCAAGCTTGTTAAAATGTAATAGTCAGGTCGGAAATTTTTCAAGTGAAAATTTCCAATACTAGCTCCAGTCTGAGCATAGGCTGCAGTTCTCTAATTAGGGGTTGCTAATCACATTTGGTGATATAAAGTTGACCACTAGAGGGAGCATTTACAGAATAGAATATGGAATACAATTATCCAAATCTAGAACAGCTGCCAACTAATACCCATGGAAGTGTATAAAACTACTTTAAAGTGTTCATTGCTTAAAATGTGCACTTAAAAAAACCCAAAAAACTAGTTTCCGTTTAAAGGCTGCTTGATGTTGGGTACTACAAACAGTCCTTTTTTTTTTTTTCAGGCGCTTTGAAAAATGAGGCCAAGCCGCAATGATGGCACTTCCATCGCTGCATTTCAAATTTTTGTGTGATCTGGTGGCTGGCTCGATGCGGCTCTTATCCCTAAGAGACGATACATATATATTAAGCCAGACAGTGTGAGCCAGTTTTTGCATGCATATATGAAGCATGCAGACATAAGTAGGTCATGATGGAGATGATATAGATACATTGTACGCTTACGGCGTTAGTTCATTTAGGATGTCTGTACGCTTTGTAGGTGAAATATTTCTAGGGTTGTTTTTAGTAAAAAATGTAAAATGTATATTTTTACATTTATTTATTTATTTTTTGATTGAGTTGTAGCCCTACCACCTAGGACAGTGTACTTGATAGTATTATGGCGTTAAAGTGGACCTATCATTTAAAATTTACACTTCTCATTAAAGTGGATGTAAATATGGGACATCATGCAGTCCTGTATAAAGTTCACTGATTTGTTATCTCTTGACTCTTACCTGGAGATCCTGCCAATCACAGCATTTCTTTTTGCAGATTGACAACACTAATGCCGCGTACACACGGTCGGACTTTTCGTCTACAAAAGTCCGACGGACGCCGACGGACTAAAGCTGGCTGACAATCCGATCGTGTGTGGGCTTCCCCGGACTTTCAGCGGACTTTTGCAGCCTCAAATCTGACGGACTTTAGATTTGAAACATGCTTCAAATCTTTACCTCGTAACTACGCTGGACCCAGAAATCCGCTCGTCTGTGTGCTAGTCCGACGGACAAAAACCCACGCTAGGGCAGCTATTGGCTACTGGCTATCAACTTCCTTATTTTAGTCCGGTGTACGTCATCACGTACGAATCCGTCAGACTTTTGTGTGATCGTATGTAGGCAAGTCCGTTCGTAAGAAAGTCTGCCGCAAGTCCGACAAAAGTCCATCGAAAGTCTGTCGGACAGGCTGTCGGACTTTTGTAGCCGAAAAGTCTGACCGTGTGTACGCGGCATAAGCCATTGCCTTGCAGTAGGCAGCCTACCACCTGCTCTCATTTAGTGGAAGCCAAGTCCTTCTAGTCTGCCAGTTGTTAGAACAGGCCAGCCAGCATAAATGCCCAGCCGTGTCCGCTGTAGTAGCTTACCTACATGTATTCCAGGCGTCCACAAATCGGAGGGAGACTGAGACATGCACAATGTACACAATTACTTTAATCAATTCGGGTCAGCATTACAAAATACTAATATTTGAATACAAAATGTACCTCTTTTCTAATATAACTAAAAGGCTGTTCTACAGTTCCGAGCCTACATATCTACATTCGTAATAAGAAAAAGTTTTGTCTGTTGCCAATAGTGAAGTGTTCTGAATGAGGGAGAACCTCAGAATGAGCATGACGAATGAGCGATAACCGCAGAATGAACAGGTTGCATATTTTTTTGGTCCACAGATAGGCTGGGTGTAGATGTGCGGCAAGATTTGCATCTCCACACCACCTGTTTTCACCCCATAAATACCGCACTACAGTGCCCTAAATGTGTGTATTGCACATGGTTGTGGTGCAGCCCTATTCTTTTGAATGGGTTGTGTTTGGTGGCGGTACTGCCTGCCCAATGAGGCGAGGTGGGCATAACTTTGCCACAAAGCATCACAGCTGATGCATATGAACACCCCCATCTGCTGCCTATGCAGCTTAAGGGGAGGCAGTTGGGGGGATTGGTAAAAACATGTCTCGAGCACAAACCGCAAGTCCTTAATGAGCTTAAACAAGGTGTAAAGCTTGCCATACCCTTATAGTGTGTTGTGTGTTTTTTTTTTTTTTTTTAATTTCATTCCATTTTAGCCTGCACCATTAAAACAAACAAAAAAAAAACCAAAGATTCCCCCATCTATGCTATCCAGATTCAGTATCTATAGTGTGCCAAAATACCCCAACGGCAGCTGCATCTGATTGGATGCAGCCACTTCACTTTTTTTTTTTTTTTTTTACTTTTTTTTTTTTCTCTAATTGGGGGATGTTGAGCAGGAGGTTGCCGATAAGTGAATTTCGGCTGGTTCTTCAGCTGCAAGTCATACGGTGTACGGCTAGCTTTATGCCCCTTCCTTCCATAGACTGTGATCAGTTGTACAGTGACCAGGATAACCATACAGGTATGGCGGAATGTGCAATCCATATTATTGCCGTCATACTAGCCCTTCGCCATCTCCTGAGTGTTCTGTTTTAGGCTACACAACCCCTTTAAGAAGAAATCTACATTGGGAGTCTTCTGTCCTCTGATTAGGATGTAAAGTGGGTGGTGTGGCCTGGTTTGGTCGGACGCACCTGGCAGATGGAATTCTGGGAAATGCTTCCACGGATTGGAGATTCAGGGCTATTATCCACAGGCAGTAATCACTCAGCTGGGTTAGCCGGAACCTGTAATCTGCAGATTATTAGGCAACAGACAGCATTATTGTTTGCAGCCGCAATCCTATTCCTACTAATGGGAACAAGGCCTTCTGTTAGTTTAAAGGGGACTCCGCACATCAAGTGACCACAGAACCCCATTATACTGATATACATCTCCTTCTGTACAAGACACTGATCATTTTCACAGCAATCAGCGTCTATCGCTGTCATCGGCAGAATTTCTGCTCCTGCTCATTCACACTCCTTGTCCAAATGCTATAAGTGAACGGGGGGGATGGGGGGGGGGGGGCAAGTAGATCTCTCGCATAGTGCAAGTGCAATGGGGCATTCTGTGCTTGACTCCGGCATGAGCAGCATACACGATTTAGTGGTATGGGTGGTAACAGGTCTATAAGGCTTGAGTTGTTGGGTTTTGAAGTTGATCAGATGACAGATCTTTGATTACAAGGAAATCGGAGTGTCCATGGAGTGCAATGGCCTGAAATGGCTTTTTTTAAGTGTTATTAAACCCAGGACCCTGCATTTACTATATCTGGTCTCCAGGGTTCTTTTTTTTTTTTTTTTTTTTTTGAAGCACGTGATTAGAGCCTGAGGCTCTAATTGGCTTCAAAAAAAGGGTGGGCTCGGGGCGCATGTCATGCTGAAAGATGAATTTCCTCTTCATGTTCAGCTTTCTAGCAGAAGCCTGAAGGTTTTGTGCCAAAATTGACTGTTATTTTGAACTGTTCATAATTCCCTCTACCTTGACTAAGGCCTCTATTCCAGCTTAAGAAAAACAGCGCCAAAGCATGATGCTGCCACCACCATGCTTCACTGTGGGTATGATGTTCTTTTGGTGATATCCAGTGTTGTTTTTGCACCAAACATATCTTTTGGAACTATGGCCAAAAAGTTCAACCTTGGTTTCATCAGACCATAACACCTTTTCCCACATGCTTTTGGGAGACTTCAGATATGTTTTTGCAAAATTTAGCCAGGCTTGGATGTTTTTTCTTCCTAAGAAAAGGTTCCGTCTTGCCACTCTACTCCATAGCCCAGACATATGAAGAATACGGAAGATTGTTGTCACATCTACCACACAACCAGTACTTGCTAGATAATGCTGCAGCTCCTTTAACCACTTGCCCACTGGGCACTTAAACCCCTTTTCTAACCAGACCAATTTTCAGCTTTCGGTGCTCTCACATTTTGAATGACAATTACCGTATATACTCAAGTATAAGTCGAATTTTTCAGCCCTTTTTTTTGGGCTGAAAGTGTCCCTTCGACTTATACTCGAGTCTCTGCCGTCTGTCTGCATGATCAGCGTGTCATGCAGGCAGACGGCGGCCGGCGTGTAATGCTACTGTTCGCCGGCTATTGCAGCTTTCAAAAGCCGCGCCTCCTGCTCATCTGTGATAGGCTGAACAGCTGTCAGTGTACAGCCTATCACGGACATTCTCTCATCCTCGTCCGTGGTATGAGAATGAGAGAATGTCCGTGATAGGCAGTCAGCGGTCAGCCTATCACAGACGAGGAGGAGGCGCGGCTTTTGAACTGTGGAATGGCCGCCGAACAGTATCAACACACGCCGGCCGCCGAACAGTATCATCACACGCCGGCCGCCGAACAGTATCATCACACGCCGGCCGCCGTTTGAGGATGGAGATCGCCACAGGGAGGCTGCACAGGACACAGGTAGGCTGCACATGCACACAGGACACACACACACACATGTACAGGACACACACATGTACAGGACACACACACATGTACAGGACACACACACACACATGTACAGGACACACACACACACATGTACAGGACACACACACACACATGTACAGGACACACACACACATGTACAGGACACACACACACATGTACAGGACACACACACACATGTACAGGACACACACATGTACAGGGTACAGGTAGGCTGCACAGGACACAGGGAGGCAGGCAGCTGCAGATGGGCATTGTTGACCCTCTGCCATTTCTCACCCTCGACTTATACTCGGGTCAATAAATTTTTCCCAGTTTTTTGTGGTAAATTAGGGGCCTCGACTTATACTCGGGACGACTTATACTCGAGTATATACGGTACTCAGTCATGCAACACAGTACCCATATGACACTTTTGTCCTTTTTTTCAAACAAATAGAGCTTTCTTTTGGTGGTATTTATTCACCGCTGGGTTTTTTTATTTTTTGCGCTATAAAAGAAAAAAGACTGAAAATTCTGTAAAAAATTAAATAAATGCATTTTTCTTTGTTTCTATTATAAAACTTTGCAAATGAGTTAATTTTGACGAAAATTTATGAAGAAAAATTATACTGCTACATATTTTTGGTAAAAATAACCCAAATTGGTGTATATTATTTAATCTTTGTGAAAGTTATAGCGTCTACAAACTATGGTGCCAATCACTGAAAATTGATCACACCTGAAGTACTGATGGCCTATCTTAATTCTTGAGACCCTAACAAGCCAGGAAAGTACAAATACCCCCCCAAATGACCCCTTTCTGGAAAGACATTTCAAGGTATTTAGTAAAAGACATGGTGAGTTTTTTTGAAGTTGCAATTTTTTTTCCCACAATTCTTTGTAAAATTAAGATTTTTTTTTTCCCCCACAAAATTGTCATATTAGCAGGTTATTTCTGACACACAGCATATGCATAGCACAAATTACACCCCAAAACACATTCTTCTACTCCTCCAGAGTATGGAGACTACATGTGTGTGACTTTTACACAGCGTGGCCACATAGAGAGGCCCAACATGTGGGGAGCACCTTCAGGCATTCTAGAACTACCTCTTACACTTTTGAAGGCCCTAGAGCACCAGGACAATTGAAGCGCCCCACAATGTGTCCCCATTTTGGAAAGAAAACACCCTGACGTATAATGCATAAGGAGTCTTTAGAACATATCATTTTTTTTTATTTACAAGTTTTTGGAAAATGTGGAAAGAAAATGAAAACTTATTTATTTATTTTTACACAAAGTTGTCCATTTATACAATATTTCTCAAGCATAGCATGTACATACCAAAAATTACACCCCAAAATAGATTCTCCTACTCCTCCTGAGTATGGCGATACCACATGTGGGAGACTTTTCTACAGCCTTGCCACATACAGAGGCCCAACATGCAGGGAGCACCATCAGGCGTTCTATAGACATACATTTCTCAAATCTAATTTGTCTACCTATTACACTTTTTGTTAAGGCACTGTAGTGGCATGGATGAGAACTGGGATGGATGAGCCGTAGATGGGGATGGTTGAGCCAAACGTGTATTGCTGGGGGTGGATGGGATGGCTAAGCATGGATGGATGGATAAGTATTGCTGAGTATGGATGGCTGAGCATGGATGGATATATTTTATATAGTTGACAGTAGATCTAACGGAAATTATACAATCAGATTGTATAGTGTATGATCAGTTTAAGGGAGGAGGCAGTGCAACTAAGAGAAGAGAGGGGCGCTGAGCTGCTTTGGGGGGGGGGCATACTACTAAAGAGATAAGGGATGGCACTGCTAACAGATATAGCAGGGGCACATCATGGTTAAAGCTGCCTGCACATGCTACACTTTGACTGTACAATTTCCTCCAAATATAGTAGTAGTAGTTATAATGCAGCGCAGGATCTATTCTACGTTTTGACAGAATGACATGGATTTTTTAGAGCCCTCACACTGCAGCATTGGTAACTATGAAGAGATTGTACAGTCCAGATTGTAATGTGTGTGACCAGTTTAGCACAGCAAATGAGACATATGAAAAGAGACAGCGGCATAAGATCGCAGTGGTAGTGGATACAGAATAGAAGACTGCAGCAGATTACACAAGCACGAGACAATCACCACGGGGAAAACGGACAGCTGCAGACTTTACAAATACCAGGATTGTAGGAAGGGAGGACCGACATCCACAGGAGGGAAAGAGAGCGAGATCACACAGAAGAGACAGCAGACAGAGAGCCAAAGAGAGACACCACAAATGATACAGAGTGTAGAATATACAAGGTAAGGGATAGCAGGGCCAGGATTATATATAGATAAAATACAGCAGGGACAGGAGTCTATGAGTGTGGATGGCTGAGGATGGATGGATGAGGCTGCAATGGGCACAGAGCAGCTCTGTGGGCACTACAGATCCAGCCCACAGCGCTGCTGCAACCGATCTCTCCCCTCTCTGCACACACTGCATCGATCGGTACAGAGAGGGGAGAGAGGAACCGGACATGACGCGGTTTGTTTACAAGTGATCGCTCCGTCATTTGACGAAACGATCAGGTGGTAAATGGCCGCTGTCAGCGGCCATTTACCTTGATGCGCCGGGTCCTCTGGACCTGGAGGTCACAGATACTCCCGTGTGGGTGCGCGGGAGCGCGATTCTGGGAGGACGTCAATGTACGCCCTGCCAGAGTTATTGAGCCGTGCTGTAGCTGTCATTCGGCTATAGCGCGGTTATTAAGTGGTTAATGTTGCTGTAGGCCCCTTGGCAGCCTCCCTGACCACTTTTCTTCTCCTTTTCATCAATTTTGGAGAAAGGTCACAATACTTTATTTTTTAGTACTAGCCGATACCAATTACCGATACCTACCGCAACTGTTTTGGTTTAACTTCAGCTGTCAGCAATGGTACAAAGCATTGAAAAGTTATTTACAAATTAAATAAATTAGTTTTGTTTAAATTTAGCACTTTTTCAATGTGAAATGTGTAAAAATGTTTAATATATATGTGTAAAAATTTTCACTAACAAAGCAAACAAAAAAAAAAGGTTTTAATTGTTTATCGTTTATAAAATAGACGTGAACAAAACAAAAGCAGGAAAATAATAAATGGGGGAGAACAAGGAGTTAATTTAGGCTGATTAGAGTAAATTAAGGGGTTAAACAGAGGAACATTTTGTTCATCCCTTTGATCTGCAGATGAAGAAACAGAAATATACAAAGAGAAACAATGTTTCTTTTTATTTTAGTCTTTCAGGGCTGAGCAATGTTGGTAATAAACATTGCGGCTGCTTTTTTTTTTTTTTTTTTTGACCGATCCAATTACCGAACTTCTTTAACTCCTGGGGAGACCCACTGACAGCTCAAAGAACCAAGCCTGAAAGTATCGGTTCCAGGTATCGGTGCATTTGCACGATTACTGATACTTGTGCAAATACTCGTTATCGATACCGATACTAGTACCGGTGCAACCCTAGTATATCTAATGCCTTGGAAATTCTTTTGTACCCTTCTCCTGACTAGGGATGAGCTTCGAGTTCGAGTAGAACACATGTTTGACTCGAACATTGGCTGTTCGCAAGTTCGCCGAACAGCGAACAATTTGGGGTGTTCGCGGCAAATTCGAATGCCGCGGAACACCCTTTAAAAGTCTATGGGAGAAATCAAAAGTGCTAATTTTAAAGGCTTATATGCAAGTTATTGTCATAAAAAGTGTTTGGGGACCTGGGTCCTGCCCCAGGGGACATGGATCAATGCAAAAAAAAGTTTTAAAAACGGCAGTTTTTTCAGGAGCAGTGATTTTAATAATGCTTAAAGTCAAACAATAAAAGTGTAATATCCCTTTAAATTTTGTAGCTGGGGGGTGTCTATAGTATGCCTGTAAAGGGGCGCATGTTTCCCGTGTTTAGAACAGCCTGACAGCAAAATGACATTTCAAAGGAAAAAAGCCATTTTAAAACTACTCGCGGCTATTGCATTGCCGGTCCGACAATACACATAGAAGTTGATTGATAAAAACGGCATGGGAATTCCCCACAGGGGAACCCCGAACCAAAATTAAAAAAAAAAAATGACGTGGGGGTCCCCCTAAATTCCATACCAGGCCCTTCAGGTCTGGTATGGATATTAAGGGGAGTCCCCGGACAAAATTTTTAAAAAAAAGACGTGGGGGTCCCCCTAAATTCCATACCAGACCCTTCAGGTCTGGTATGGATTTTAAGGGGAACCCCATGCCAAAAAAAAAAAAACGGCGTGGAGTCTCCCCAAAAATCCATACCAGACCCTTATCCGAGCACGCAACCTGGCAGGCCACAGGAAAAGAGGGGGGGACGAGAGAGCGCCCCCCCCCCCTCCTAAACCGTACCAGGCCACATGCCCTCAACATTGGGAGGGTGCTTTGGGGTAGCCCCCCAAAACACCTTGTCCCCATGTTGATGAGGACAAGGGCCTCATCCCCACAACCCTGGCCGGTGGTTGTGGGGGTCTGTGGGCGGGGGGGCTTATCGGAATCTGGAAGCCCCCTTTAACAAGGGGACCCCCAGATCCCGCCCCCCCCCCCCTGTGTGAAATGGTAAGGGACCCTACCATTTCACTAAAAAACTGTCAAAAATGTTAAAAATGACAAGATACAGTTTTTGACAATTCCTTTATTTAAATGCTTCTTCTATCTTCCTTCATCTTCTTCTTCTTCTGGTTCTTCCTCCGGCGTTTTCGCCCAGCATCTCCTCCGCGGCGTCTTCTATCTTCTTCTCCTCGAGCCGCTCCGCACACATGGCATGGGGGGAGGCTCCCGCTCTTCTCTTCATCTTCTTCTCTTCTTCATCTTCTTCTTCATCTTCTTCTCTTCTTCTCTTCTTCATCTTCTTCTCCGGGCCGCTCCGCATCCATGCTGGCATGGAGGGAGGCTCCCGCTGTGTGACGGCGTCTCCTCTTCTGACGGTTCTTAAATAACGGGGGGCGGGGCCACCCGGGGACCCCGCCCCTCTGACGCACGGGACATGACGGGACTTCCCTGTGGCATTCCCCGTGACGTCACAGTGAAGTCCCATCAAGTCACCGTGCGTCAGAGGGGGGCGGGGTCACCGGGTGGCCCCGCCCCCGTTATTTAAGAACCGTCAGACGAGGAGACGCCGTCACACAGCGGGAGCCTCCCTCCATGCCAGCATGGATGCGGAGCGGCCTGGAGAAGAAACTGAAGAAGAGAAGAAGATGAAGCAGAGAAGAAGATGAAGAGAAGAGCGGGAGCCTCCCCCCATGCCATGGGTGCTGAGCGGCCCGAGGAGAAGAAGATAGAAGACGCCGCGGAGGAGATGCTGGACGAGAACGCCGGAGGAAGAACCAGAAGAGCCAGAAGAACCAGAAGAAGATGAAGGAAGATAGAAGAAAGAAGAAAGAAGAAGCATTTAAATAAAGGAATTGTCAAAAACTACTTTTGTACCCCCTTACCATTTCACACAGGAGAGGCGGGATCTGGGGGTCCCCTTGTTAAAGGGGGCTTCCAGATTCCGATAAGCCCCCCGCCCGCAGACCCCCACAACCGCCGGCCAGGGTTGTGGGGATGAGGCCCTTGTCCTCATCAACATGGGGACAAGGTGTTTTGGGGGGCTACCCCAAAGCACCCTCCCAATGTTGAGGGCATGTGGCCTGGTACGGTTCAGGAGGGGGGGGCTCTCTCATCCCCCGTCTTTTCCTGCGGCCTGCCAGGTTGCATGCTCGGATAAGGGTCTGGTATGGATCTTTGGGGGGACCCCACGCCGTTTTTTTTTTTTTTTGGCTCGGGGTTCCCCTTAAAATCCATACCAGACCTGAAGGCTCTGGTATGGAATTTAGGGGGACCCCCACGTCTTTTTTTTTTTTTTAATTTTGGTTCGGGGTTCCCCTGTGGGGAATTCCCATGCCGTTTTTATCAATCAACTTCTATGTGTATTGTCGGACCGGCAATGCAATAGCCGCGAGTAGTTTTAAATGGCTTTTTTCCTTTGAAATGTCATTTTGCTGTCAGACTGTTCTAAACACGGGAAACATGCGCCCATTTACAGGCATACTATAGACACCCCCCAGCTACTAAATTTAAAGGGATATTACACTTTTATTGTTTGACTTTAAGCATTATTAAAATCACTGCTCCTGAAAAAACGGCCGTTTTTTAAAACTTTTTTTTGCATTGATCCATGTCCCCTGGGGCAGGACCCAGGTCCCCAAACACTTTTTATGACAATAACTTGCATATAAGCCTTTAAAATTAGCACTTTTGATTATTCATGTTCGTGTCCCATAGACTTTAACGGTGTTCGCGTGTTCGAACAAACTTTTTTCCTGTTTGCATGTTCTGGTGCGAACCGAACAGGGGGGTGTTCGGCTCATCCCTACTCCTTACTGATACCTTTTAACAATGTGATCCCTCTGATGCTTTGGAAGCTCTCTGCGGACCATGGCTTTTGCTGTAGGAATCGACTATGAAAATGTCAAGAAAGACCTACTAGAACACCTGAACTTTTTTGGGGGGTTAATCAGAGGCAATTTTAATGATGCCAGGTGTGTACTGACTCCTATTTAACATGAGTTTGAATGTGATTACTTAATTTTGAACACAGCTACATCCCCAGTTATAAGAGGGTGTGCACACTTATGCAACCACATAATTTTATTTTATTTTTTACTCCCGCTTTACTAACCACTTCCGGGACCGCCCACCGCATATATACTGCGGCAGGGCAGCCCGGCTTTGCAATATCACGTACCTGTATGTTATTTTGGGCACGCAGTCTAGGGGGGGGGCGTGTGCGCCACAATGGCCACCGCGACCCGCCAATCGTTTAGTGGGGAGACAGAGCAGCAGTCTGCCTATGTAAACAAGGCAGACAACTGATCTGTCAGGGAGCAAAAGAGATCTTGTGTTTCAGCTAAGCTGAAATGTGGATCTCTCTTTTCCGCCAGTGTATCTGTCACCCCCCACAGTTAGTAAGCTGGTGTTAACCCCTTCCCTGCCAACGTCATTTAAACAGTGTCTGTGCTTTTTTTTTTTTTTAAGCACTGATCACTGTATTGGTGTCACTAGTCCCCAAAAAGTGTCACATTGTGTCAAATTTGTCTGCCGCAATGTCGCAGCCCTGCTAAAAATCGCTGATCGCCGCCATTACTAGTAACAAAAATAAAAAAAAATCCATAAATCTATTCCATAGTTTGTAGACGCGATAACTTTTGCGCTAAACAATCAATATACGCTTATTGGGATTTTTTTTCCAAAAATATGTAGCAGATTACATATTGGCCTAAGCTGATGAAGAAATAAGATTTTTATATATTTTTTTTATTGGAAATGTTTAATAGCAGAAAGTAAAAAATATACCGGTAATTTTTTTATTCAAAATTGTCAGTCTTTTTTTTGTTCATAGCGCAAATAAAAACCGCGGAGGTGATCAAATGCCACCAAAGAAAGCTCTGTTTGTGGGTAAAAAAGGACATCAATTTTATTTGGGTACAGTGTTGCATGACCGTGCAATTGTCAGTTACGGCAATGCAAAAAATTACCTGGTCAGGAAGGGGTAAAACCTTCTGGAGCTGAAGTGGTTAAAGTTCTGAAATGATTTATCTCTGTCTCATCACAGAATCCTGACATTTTAACAGGAGTGTATAGACTTTTTATATCCATTGTATAAGACGGCAGTTTCCAACAATGTAAAACAAATATAGTATACCTACAGTAGAGTACCCTGAAATGTAGTAAACCGCCCTGTTGAGTGAACCCAACTACAGGCATCCATCAAAAAATCCAGAGGCAGGGAGAGCTTGTGCTTTTGAAAATCAACAGACTTGCTGGCTGGATCACCAGATGCAAATAGAAAAAAGAGCCTAAAATAGTAAACTAATACAGCCATCACATCTAAGAATGCAATATAATAAATGTTTGCTTTTACTTCTTTAAATCGCCAACCCAAAACAAATCTGATGCTCGGGGTCGGCAACTCGCTGATCGCGTTCTGGGCTTGCCAACCCGCCATCCCAGAGCATGAGGTCGCGGGCCATGGGTTGAGCACCTGTGCAGTAGGGTTTTCCATTAAAGAGACCCAGTCATGTCAACAAAAATCTTCCCATAATATTATTATATATGTGCATCTAATGTATGTTATACATGTTATTTACCTGTAAAAACCTCCCTTGTGTAGACATCTAACCCCTGAAGACTGCTCTTGGGCACTGCCATCTTGGATGTGATGTCAGCAGCCCCAGCAGACTCAGAGCTGCCACTCAAGTGACCCCCTATAGCAGCAGTCTCCAAAATGCGGCCCAGGGGCTAGATGCAGGCTTTTGCTTGCTTTTATTTGGCCCTTGGGGTGCTATTTCATTCATTGATACCAACAATGGGGCTTAATTCCGCCTCACTGACCCCTATGAATGGGCACAATTTCTCCCAGTGACACCCATAATGGGGCAAAATTTTCCAATGACACGAACAATGGAGCACAATTCCTCCCAAATGACACCAACGATTGGGCATTGTTTTCTTTTTTCCCACTGACATCGGGACCTTTTCTACTCCCAATGGCCACTGTCCAGCCCCCCCCCCCCCCCCCCAAAGTCTTAAGGACAGTAGACTGGCCCTTTGTTTAGAAAGTTTGGAAACCCCTGCCCTATAGCCTTCCCCTTCATTGCTCCCTTGGCAGCTACACAAAAAGGTATGTAGGGAGGAGAGGAAGAGCTGGAGCAGCACAGACAATAATTAGATAGAAGAGGAGAGGACTATGAGATGCAGTGAGGGAGGGGACTGTTTTCGGGGATGGACTGTCCCTAAAGAAGTCCACTTTTCTTGCAAATTGTATTGCAAGTGAATACAAAATAATTATTTACAGAAAGTATAAAATCTGCAAGTAAGCATTTTTAAATACTTGATTTTTCTGTTATATATATATATATAATTCTTATTAATTTTTTTTTTTTTTTTTACCTGATTTTTTTTTTTTTTTTTTTACGTTGATGACAGGGGTTCTTAAAAGGGACCCTATCTGCATAAAAACAAACAAAAAATAAAAAATCCTATAGGAAGATACCTGCAATAGAAGACTCTTATGCCGCGTACACACGGTCGTACTTTTCGTCTACAAAAGTCAGACAGCCTGTCCGACAGACTTCCGGCAGACTTTCGGCGGACTTGCGGCGGACTTGCGGCATACTTTCTAACGAACGGACTTGCCTACACACGATCACACAAAAGTCCGTCGAATTCTTACGTGATGACGTACACCGGACTAAAATAAGGAAGTTCCTAGCCAGTAGCCAATAGGTGCCCTAGCGTGGCTTTTTGTCCGTCGGACTAGCACACAGACGAGCGGATTTCGGGGTCCGTCGTAGTTACGAAGTAAAGATTTGAAGCATGTTTCAAATCTAAAGTACGTCAGATTTGAGGCTAAAAAAGTACGTTGAAAGTCCGGAGAAGCCCACACACGATCGGATTACCAGCCAGCTTTAGTCCGTCAGCGTCCGTTGGACTTTTGTAGACGAAAAGTACGACCGTGTGTACGCGGCATTATACTTACCTCTTGTCTTCTATCTCCACTTTGTTCCAGCACTGCGGCCTCTGCCTGTTGTGTTATTTATTTTATTTATTTTTGGTATTCTTCCAGGACAATCTGTTGCCTGTGTCCCCCACCATGCCCTGTGTTTCCATCCTCTGAACCCTGTAGAGTCCTATAGTGATATAGGGGGTCAGACGATGGAACCACAGCAGATGGCATAAGAATCCTTGGCGCCTGTGACCCTGTCAGGATAAAATGAAGACAGTATATTGGCTGTATAGATTTAGGTGCAACAAAGGTTTACTCAAACGTGTGTCATTTCAGTGCAGTTTTTTTTTTTCTTGGAGAAATTGCCCTAAACATGTAATGGAAGGAGAGCTGCAACTGATACATTGTCATATTATTCAACCTAAACCAGTGTATAGCTAGTCTTCTTGCTGTGTTTGTCTTGGAGGCCTCCTGGGACTTTCCACTTGTTTTCACAGCAGCTTTCGCGTCCCTCTTCTCCCTCAGGCGTCTACTTTCTGGAAATGGCCCATGTTTGCTAAACACCTGTTACTTAGTAGCCATAGGCATGTTCTAAGTCATATGGAATACTGCATACCTTACTTTTATAAGAATATTACAGTTCACCCAAGATTCCAGTGAATAAAATCAGTGCAATGTAAATCTTTTCAATGAGCTCATTCACACCATGTGTGGTGACTTATGTTTTTCCATAGCGTGTGTACATGGGCATTGTGTTACAATACAGGCAGGTTGCATTTTTAACATGGCGCACATGAACAGATGTAAACGCAACGCAACCAAAAGTAAAGATGTAATAAATACGTTGTTAGTATTTCAGGGACCCGTCACTTCACAAAGAAAGACATGAAAACACATGGCAATGCTTCTAAAAACACAACATAATGCAATGCATATGCATTTTTGATGTGTTGCATTATATATATATATATATATATATATATATATATATATATATATATATATATATATATATATATATATATATATATATATATGATGGAAAGTATTCAGACCCCCTTAACTTTTTTACTCTGTTATTTTGCAGCCATTTGCTAAAATCATTTAAGTTCATTTTTTTCCCTCATTAACCACTTGACAACTGGGCACTTAAACCCCCTTCGTGACCAGACCAATTTTCAGCTTTCAGCGCTCTCACACTTTGAATGACAATTACTCAGTCATGTAATACTGTACCCAAATGAATTTTGTGTCCTTTTTTTCATACAAATAGAGCTTTCTTTTGGTGGTATTTGATCACCTCTGGGCTTTTTATTTTTTGCGCTATAAATGAAAAAAGACAGAAAATTTAGAGAAAAAAAACGCATTTTTCTTTGTTTCTGTGATAAAATTTTGCAAATTATTAATTTTTCTCCATAAATTTTGGCCACAATTTTATACTGCTACATATCTTTGGTAAAAATAATGCAAATTAGTGAATATTATTTGGTCTTTGTGAAAGTTAGAGAGTCTACAAACTATGGTGCAAATCATAAAAAAATTGATCACACCTGATGTACTGACGGCCTATCTCATTTCTTGCGACCCGAACAAGTCAGGAAAGTACAAATACCCCCAAAATGACCCCTTTTTTGAAAGTAGACATTCCAAGGTATTTAGTAAGATGCATGGTGAGGTTTTTGATGTTGTATTTTTTTCCCACAATTTTTTGAAAAATGAAGATCCCCCCCCCACACACACACACAAAATTGTCATTGTAATAGGTTATTTCTCTCACATGGCATGTGTATACCACAAATGACACCCCAAAATACATTCTGCTACTCCTCCTGAGTATTATGATACCACATGTGTGGGACTTTTTCACAGCCTGGCCACATAGAGAGGCCCAACATGCAGGGAGCGCCATCAGGTGTTCTAGGAGCATAAATTACACATCTAACTTGTTGACTACCTATTACACTTTTGAAGGCCCTGGAGCACCAGGACAATGACATGTGACACTGACGTGGCACTGATGACAGATGGCACTGATACGTGGCACTGACAGATGGCACTAATACGTGGCACTGACAGATGGCACTAATACGTGGCACTGATGATACGTGGCACTGATGACAAAAGGCACTGATGACAGATGGCACTAATATGTGGCACTGATGACACGTGGCACTGATGACAGATGACACTAATACGTGGCACTGATGACAGATGGCACTAATACGTGGCACTGATGACAGATGGCACTGATACATGGCACTGATGACACTGATGACAGATGGCACTGATACGTGGCACTGATGACAGATGGCACTGATACGTGGCACTGATGACACATGACACTGATGACAGATGGCACTTGACACTGACAGGTGGCACTGATGACAGATGGCACTATGTGGCACTGATGACAGATGGCACTTATACGTGGCACTGGGGACAGATGGCAGTGGGGACAGATGGCAGTGGGGAATGATGGCAGGGACATGACAGTGGGGACAGATGGCAGGGACATGACAGTGGGGACATGATGACAGGGACAGGTGGCAGGGACAGATGGCAGGGACAGATGTCAGTGGGAATGCTGTCTCTGTGTGAGGAGGGAGAGCCGCAGAACACCGGCGATGGGCGATGAGAGATGATCTCATATGTTTACATTTTTCGGTCTTTCGGTGGTGACCTGGAGTAACAGTTTAAACAGCTCACTCTGACCCTCTGTAGTGGGGGGTCATGAGTTTCTGGTAAGTAGCCAGTCTCTCTATATATGGTGGTGGACCAAGCACTTTGCCTTTATTCAGCAAGATTTCAATTGATTTCTATTCTATATTCTCTACATATGGACTTTTTATTTTCCACTGTTGCATATGAGTAATGCATACTTGATGGACTATTTACTTGTTATTTATTCATTTACATTTGTATTTCATTATATTATATATGTTCTATATATATTTTTTCACTTATTCACCAACAAGGAGGATTGATGGTCATCTGTATGGTCACCAGTCCCCTCTTCAGTGCAATTCCATTTTTTCTATTTTGATTTTACTGTGTTTGTGTTGCATACAGGAATTCGCAGCTTTTTCATTTTTTCACTGTTTATACACTTCACCTATGCGCAGTTTCTTTCTTTCCCCTTTTTCCGACTAACTAACTTGCAACAGTCTTTTACGTTTTCCTGGGCGAAATCCTCCATAAAATACCAATCTTACTAGCCAATCAGAGGCATTATATATACTTAATTATGTCCCTTTGCTAAATTCAATCCTCAAGCATCTACAAACATGGACTAAAACACCTTTCACTTGGTTATTGCTCAATAACATCATCAAGATTAACATCCTCCCGAGACTCCTTTTTTTTCCTGCAGATGGTACCTGTGTCCCTGCCTACAGGGTTTCTCACTCGGCTCACAAGCCTGTTTACTGAATTTATCTGGTCAGGTCGGAAACCACGGATAGCCATGCGAGTGTTAAAACGTTCTAACCGGTCAGGTGGCTTGGGTGTACCTGATATTAAACAATACTACAGAACAGTGGCCTTACAGAGGATTCCTAATTGGCAGCACCATATTAAAACTAAATTGTGGGTCACCCTGGAAAAGTTCATGGCAGGTCGCAGCTTATCGTATGCCCCCTGGCTGCCTAAGGGGAACAGAGGCTTGTCGAGCACAATGTCTGCTTTTGACGACCCACACTTTGAGGGTCTGGGACCACATCAACCGCCTATATTCATTGGCACCTTCTGTGTCCCCGTTGGCACAACTGGGAGGCTTTACCTGGTTTCCATGGGGGGAATGACAGGCCTTTTTTGGGTCGTGGGCTACTATAATACTACTTGTGATACATTTTTGGCAGATGGGATGCTCCTACCTTTGGAGACCCTTAGAGGGCGATACGGTGGCTTCCCCATGGACTTCTGGAGGTATAAGCAGCTCCATAATTTCTTAATATAGAGGGGTAGTGTCTACCCTTACCCAGTTTGAAAGTATGTTTATTGCTGAGGAGCCAATGTCTCATATGATTTCAGAGTTGAACAAGTTGCTTACCTTAGGTTCTCCCACGACTAAACCAGCTTATATCAGGGAATAGGAGCGCGATTTAGGGCTGAATTCTCTGAAAACCAATTAACACACCTATATCAGTTGACCCACTCTAGCTCCATTGACTATAAGACCCAAGAGAATAATTTAAAAATTTTGACCTGTTGGTATAGTTGCAACTGCTTTGGCACGCATCTACCCCTCTGTCTCTGACCTTTGTTGGCGAGATTGTGGCCAGCAGGGTGGGAGTGCACAGCAATTCAAGCTTTCTGGGTGGATGTTAAAACAAACATGTTCAGCAAACCCTAAACATTGACCTCCCTCTATCACCACTTCTTTTTCTCATCCATGTGCCCTCTATCCTGCTTAGCCAATCTAAAAGATGTGCCTTACCGCATCTTTTAAATGCCACCAAAACGAGTAATACCCATGTATTGGAAGTGGGTACAGGTTCCTGGTGGAGAAGAATGGATTAATAAGGTAAATTCGATCATGAAGGCAGAGGAGTGGATAGCGACCTGCAGGGGTAAATCGGAACGATTTCGTACGACTTGGGTGGCCTGGCAAGAGCATACCAAAGATTCTGGCTTTGTCCTGTCCAGCCTTGATGTTGCCCTCCTGAAGTTAGCAGACCCTAGCTTTGGATTACCCACCTGATCCCTGAATAGATACCTGTTTTCTTATCTGCATAAAAGCGCATGCTGGTGTGAGTGGTCTCGAGCTTTTATAAGTAGGCGTCCTATTCTACCCTACCCCCTGTTTTTCTTCTATTCTTTTTGTCTGTCTATTACATGCATTGCACTCGTGAGATAATAGGTGCTAGGGGAACAATGTTTGATTGATGTAGACAATTCAATATTAGTGTTTTTGTGACCCCTGGCACCCGGTGGACCATACTATGGGCACCAGGGTAAACCTCCCGAGTGGTGCTCCCATTCTGGGGTCCATCGATTGTCTTGTCTTTATGACTATTAGGACGGTCAAGGCGGCCTCCCTACCCTGCTGGGTTGGCCCTTGACCAACATTGTTACTTGCAAGGTCATCAATACCTGGCCCCTATCCCAGGCCAGGCAATATTTTAGAGTATCTACCACTCTTACATTCTTTCATGTTATGCTGCTTATTTTATTTTTCTATGCTGTTCTTTTATACTTTAACAAATATATCGTAAATTACCCTGATGTTATATAAAGTTGTACATCTGACATAGATGCACATGGTTTTTTTTTTTAAAGATATTTTTATTAATTTTATAAATCCGTTGTACAAAACAAGCACAACAAACATCCACTTAGTATGCTCGGTCAGTCACTGGTAAACAGCAATAACATATAGCTCATATAAACAGAGATAGACATTGGTACATCTGCTAATATTTGCACGTAACAACTCATACAAGCAATTCGTCTGTATATAACGGTACCAATAGTTTGCATAAATTATATGCTATCCTGGCGCGACCTGTAAACACCCTAGCTACATATCCTACAAGGTGAGGGTCAGAGGGCTAGCAAGCCATCTACCCCAAATTTTATGGAATGTTTTTGTCCGCTTCCTTAGTTCGAAAGTAAGTCTATACAGTGGTATCACATCATTGATTAGTTTTAGCCATAGGGATTTCAAGGGTGTTGATACACCCTTCCATGACAACAGGATGGTCTTTCTAACATAAAAGTAGAGGATTCGTAGTAGTCTTTTGGCCTGTGTTGATATCTGTAAGTCTCCAAAGATCCCCAACAGACCATTTATTGGGTGGATGATATTGGGAAGGCCTAGAGCTGAGGAGATGAAGGAGCCTACTTCCACCCAGAAGTCCTGAACCACTGGGCAGTTCCAGAAGCAGTGCATGAAATCAGCACTCCTTCCACAACCACGAAAGCACTCAGCGGAGGTCTTCAGCCCCATTTTGTGTAGTCTGGCCGGGGTAAGATGAGAATGGTGAAAAAATTTAATCTGTATAACTCTATCTCTAGATGAAATGACCGTGGCTTTATATGTGTCTCTAAATTCAGTCCAGTCTTCCTCAGTAAATGAGATGTCCATGGATGTCCATTTTTCCTGCGCTTTACTAAATCGGGGGTTAACGTCCGTCATTAGGGCGTCATAATAAGTTGAAATAAGCTTATTAGGGTCCGGTTGTCTTAGTAGTCTCTCTAGTGGGGGCGGATTAATGGGATTCTTTAAGGAGCCAAACTGAGCTCGTATAGCATGCCTAAGTTGATAGTAGTGGAACAAATAGGAGCGTGGTAGGTCAAAGTCCAATCTCAGCTGTTGAAAACTTTTAAACCCCTGGGCATCATACAGATGACATAAGTATTTTATTCCCTTAGAGTACCATCTCTGAGTGTCGGGCAATGAGTGTAGTTCCTGCAGAGTAGGGTTGAACCACAGGGGATTGTTTGGGGATGTGGACCAGGAAGATTTAGATATTTTTGTAATGATATATCGAAAAAGTAAAAGAGAAGTTGATAGCATGGAGGTGCCTGGTCGACTTGGAACCCTACCTCTATAAACAATGTTATGTAGAGTTTCCATGGAAGACGCAATGGCTCCTTCAGTGGTAGTACATGCATTTGCCGGGACCGGACATAGCCAATCATGCACATGCACTAACTGTGATGCTAAGTAATAAAGAAAAAAGTTTGGAAACGCCAACCCCGCCATATGTGATGGCAGCCTTAACGTCTCCAGTGCCACCCTGGGGGTCCCCCCACTCCACAGGAACGTTGTACAGATCGTATCTATCCTTTTAAAAACAGATTTGGGGATTTTGCAAGGGGAGTTAGCCAGTACGTATAGTAGTTTCGGTAAGTAGATCATTTTAAGGAGGCTTGCTCTTCCCATAAGATCTAGGGGCAAGTCCATCCACTGTTTAATTTGTTCCTGTAGTCTATTCAGTATGGGGTCTAAGTTATTAGTAATGTAGGTGGATAGAGGCGATTGTACCAATACCCCAAGGTATCGAAAGGAAGTTACTACCTGTAAGTTGGAGTCCGGGTGGACCTGGGAGATTGCCGCTGAATCCAAAGGGAACAGGCTGGATTTGTCCCAGTTCACCCGGAATCCAGAGAGATCTCCAAACCTATTAATCTCGGCCAATAGCGACCGAAGTGATGCATTAGTATCTGCCAGATACACCAAAGTGTCGTCTGCATACAACGAAATACGTTCCTCAATGGTAGCAATAGGCAGGCCTTTGATGGAGGGGGATGTACGTATTCGAGCCGCCAGCGGCTCCATAGCCAAGGCGAACAGAAGCGGGGATAAAGGACATCCCTGCCTCGTGCCCCTTGTAATGGAGAATGATTTAGTGATGGAGGAATTAACGCGCACTCGGGCTTGGGGGGATGTGTAAAGTAGCCTAATCCATGCCACCACGCGAGGACCGAAACCATACACCTGCAGCACACGAAAGAGATATGGCCATTCCACACTATCAAATGCTTTGCATGTGTCCAAAGACACAATGGCACGGGTACGGGGACATTCATGAGGGTATTGCAGGTTTTGGAATAGTCTGCGGATATTCATTCTTGTGGACCGCCCAGGTATAAAACCCCCTTGGTCACTATTGACCAGGGACGTAACTACAGTATTTAAGCGATTTGCAAGCACTTTTGCTAGGATCTTAACATCCACATTTATGAGGGATATTGGGCAGGATGATTCACATTTAAGTGGATCTTTGCGAGGTTTCAGCAGGAGCACGATCAAGGCCTCTCGCATGGTGGGGGGAAGGATACCTGCATCCAAAGCCTTATTATATGTACGTAGCAGAAATGGGCACAGTAAATCCTTAAATTGTGAATACCATTCAGTGGGATAACCATCCAGCCCAGGAGTCTTGTGGGCTGGCAGTTGAGTAATGGCTACTGCAATCTCTTCAACCGAGATGGGAGCGTCTAACATTTCCCTCCCCTCAGTAGAAATGGAGGGGAGAGATAAGTCAGCAAGGTATTCGTTTAGCTGGGGTTCAGTGTACTCAGCTCTAGAAGTGTAAAGTTCTGTGTAGAAGTTTAGAAAAGTTTCCATAATATCCCCAGGGACCTCACTCATTTGGCCTGTCTTAGTATAGATACGAGGAATGGATACTGGAGGGCGATCAGGCCTTGTCAGATATGCTAAAAGGCGTCCAGCCTTGTTACCATGTTCAAATGATTTCTGTGCCGTGTGTAACAATTTCTTTTTTGTAAGGTCTAAAAGACGTATTTCATATTCCCTACGTTTCAATAGCCATGTTTCTCTTGTGTCTGGAGTCGGATCAGAGGTATATACAGACTCCGCTTGTACCATGGCAGTTTCAAGTTCTGCCTTATGCTGTTGGTTATTTTTCCTCAAGACCCCAGTGATGGACATAAAGGTGCCCCTCAATGAGGCCTTAAAGGCCTCCCACTCTATAGAAGGGTCCACTGTCCCCACATTGTCCCTCCAGTATTCCTTGATACCTTGTTTACATGTTCCCTGCACCACCTCATCCTCCAGCCAATAAGAATTTAACCTCCAAATGGAGGGGGTAGATCCTGGAAGGATGGTGAGGTCCACAGAAAGGGGCGCATGGTCTGAAACCCCTCTAGGTAAGTAGGAAGTTGCAGCGACAAAGGGGAGGGTGTCTGCTGGGGCGAAGGCCATATCAATTCGAGACATGGTGTGAAATGAGTCTGAATGACAAGAAAACTGACTATCATCTGGGTGTTTCCAGCGCCATAATTCAGTAAGGTCATAAACCTGCATCCAGTTCAAAAGGGAGGGAAAGGGTCTACCCCCACCCCCCAAGCGATCCACGGCTGGGTCAAGTACAGCATTAAAATCACCGATGTAAAGGAGAGGTCCGGGGGGTCTATCCAATAAGTGCAGTGACAATTTCAATAATACCTCTGCCGAAAAGGGTGGAGGAATATAGAGGTTAACAATAGTAAACGTTATTGAGGAGATTTGTAGAGTAAGTACGACATATCTCCCATTTGGATCTGTCTTGACTTGTAAAGTTTCTGCTGGGAGGGATTTAGCCACTAAGATGGAAACTCCCCTAGAGTAATTTGTGTGCGTAGCATGATAACCCCGAGCCAGCCATGGACGCCTAAGGGCCCTCACCTTCGTGTCAGTTAGGTGGGTCTCCTGTAGACACACCACATGAGGGCGACATTTCTTTAGGACTGAAAAAACGAGAGATCGTTTTTGGGGGGCATTCAAACCTCTAGTATTCTATGATACTATTTTTAAGGACCCCGACATTGTATGCCAAACAATATATCATGATCATAAGGACAAATAAGCACATACTCATCTAGTACCTCACAGGCCGCGCCAGGCCACATGCATTCAATGATATGTATAACACATTTCAAATACCTATGTTTACTCGAGTCTTTACCGTCAATATACAGGCCCGAGTAAGCCAATAAACCGTTCCGAGCAGCATCTATATAAATTGCAAAAAAGAAAAAAGAGGAAAAAAAGCAAAAAAAAGTACAAAAGAGCACAAAAAGGTGCAAACCATGTTTGAAAAAGCCATAACCCCCGCCCCGCTCGGCCATCCCCAACTTAGCGAGCCTTGGATCCCAAAACCCAAATAGACCCCTCCTACCCCGTAAAAAAGGGGGAAAGGAAGTGTTATTGAGGGTCCAACTATTCCGTGGTCACACCACTATCTGGTGGGGAGGTAACGTGGAGATCAGTGTGGCTCCCAACTGATAGTAGAAAAAAAAATAAAGTTATGTCCTGATCCAGGATGTCTTTTCGGTATGCTGTATAAGAAGACCCAGAAAAAATTTTTTTTTTAAGAATCAGTCCTTCTTACAAGCAAGAGGAAGAAAAAGAAGTTGAAATGACAGGCCAAGCAGAAATGTTAAAGATTGTTGCAGGATTATAGATCTTTCTTCCTTCTCCTCTCTCCTTTTCCCTTCATTATAAGACCTCAGGTATAGGCGAGTAGCCCCATATGATGAAGTAGGCCTGTAGTGGATGGGGGACTGCATGGTTTCATCCAGAAAGAGTTCAGCCGAGGGGAACATTACACAGGGGAAGCTGTCAGTGACCTCTGCGCCTGTCTGCGGGCCCATAGCGGTCGTTTAGCCAAGCCATGGCTTCTTTAGGGCTGGAGTAAAAGTGAGCTTTACCGTCGAATATGATGCGGAGCTTGGCAGGAAACAGCATGGCATATTTCAATCCTTCCTCACGTAAACGACTCTTCACTGCTGAGAATGATATGCGCTGGCGCTGCACCTCAGCAGAGAAGTCAGGATAAATAGAGATATTGTTGCCGTTGTATTTAAGCGGACCTTTCTCTCTTGCTATTCGTAAAATGGCCATTTTATCCTGGAAATTAAGGATGCGGTCGATGATTGAGCGTGGGGGTGCTCCCTCTGGGGGAGGACGCGGGGGTGTACGGTGTGCCCTCTCAATCACATATGAAAACGATGGCGCATCAGTGCCAAAGATATCCCGCAGCCAGGAGTATAAGAATTTTTCAGGGTGAGAGCCTTCCACGCGTTCAGGGAATCCAACAAAACGTAGATTGTTCCTTCTAGAACGATTCTCCAAATCGTCAATTTTGGCGCAGAGAGCTGCTAGTTCCCCAGTATTATCTCTCACTTTAACAGTTAGGGGGTGCATAGTGTCCTCCACGGAACTAATACGTTCCTCCATATCCCCAGCCCTGTCACGGAGGTTTTGGACATTCTGCTTGAGGAGTGAGAAATCCATTCTTATGGAGGCTATTTAAGTAGTGAGGGAGGCCTTACAATCTTGTATAGCCAGCATAATGGTGGCTAGGGTTGGTTCAGCAGGGGGATTCAGCTCTCCATCATCATCAGTGGATTGCTGGGGGTCCTGGGTTGTCTGGGGGTCTTGTGATAACTGGGAGACAGACTGTGTACGGAAGATAGCAGGAGTAGAGGCACTCACCCCACTAGCAGAGCTCCGGTCATCAGACATATTCGCCTGCAGCGTGGCTGCCTGAGAGGCCTGTGTCCCGGCGCCATCTTGCCTCCGGAATCCCGCCAGACGGTCCGACGTAGATGGGGGCCAAGCCGGCCTGTATTTCACCATGGTAGTCAGCCTGCTTCGTGCCCACCGCCGTGGGGAACAAATTGAGACCTTCGGTGAGGAGATAGGACTCAGGATGTCTGTAGGATGGTTGTTGAGAGCCGGAGCGCTGTAACTATGCGGCCGCTCACTCCACCATCAAGCCACGCCCCCAGATGCACATGGTTGATGATCATGATCACCTTGATCTTATGTGTATACGTTTATAAATAAAGTTTATATTTAAAAAAAAGGTATCAGTCAGGAGAAGGGTACAAAAGAATTTCCAAGGCATCAGATATACCATAAAGTGTTATGGTCTGATGAAACCAAGGTTGAACTTTTTGCCCATAATTCCAAAAGATATGTTTGGCACGAAAACAAGACTGCACATCACCAAAACAACGCCATACCGATAGTGAAGCATGGTGGTGGCCGCATCATGCTTTGGGGCTGTTTTTCTTCAGCTGGAACAGGGGCCTTAATCAGGGTAGAGGGAATTATGAACAGTTCCAAATATCAGTCAATATTGGCACAAAACCTTCAGGCTTCTATGTGCCATGCTCAGAAGGCTTATACCCAAAAAGACTGAGTGCTTCAACAAAGTATTAGTTTAAGGGTGTGCACACTTAAAGCAACCATATTATTTTTACTTCCCACTACTTAAAAGATTTCAGTTTGTTGTTCAACTGAGTTGTACAGGTTATTGGTCATATTAAAGGTGGAAAAAGACATGACATGATGAGCTTTGTCACATTTGTTTACATCACAGAAATCTGACATTTTAACAGGGGTGTGTAGACTTTTTATATCCACTGTGTGTACATAAAAAAAAAAAAATATATATATATATATATATATATATATATATATATATATATATATATATATATATATTTGCCAAAAAGTATTGCAATGCCTGCCTTTACACACACATGAACATGTCTATGGGAATAAAATATAGGTGTCTTGCGAGCCACAGATGGACTAATGCCTCTAAGGAGTAAACTATTTAAGCTGCAAGCACTGAACCACGTTTCATTGCGTGTAGATAGATAAAAAATAGTAAATGTGCCCGCGCTAGTATAGTGTCACATATAAAATATATAATATATAAAAAAATATTTTCACATATAAAACACATGTAATGTGATAAATAAAACCATACAGGTAAAATATAATGCAAATAACTATAAATGATAAACAGAGGAGGAGGATTGCACATGCCATACCGCACGCCATACGATCAGCTGCTTATTATTTTACCTGTACAGTCTGGTGCACTCTAGCACCCATCCAATGTGAGTACCCTCTTGGAGGGCTTATTCTTTAATAAATGTCCTGGCTATATTGCACTATGGAGTCCCTCTGTTTGTTTTTTCTATGATTTTGGATCTTGATTTTACCTGAGAGGAGTGTTTTTTCACCATTGTAACCTGAGTGAGCCTAGCAGTTTCACCTGGGAGGAGTGTCTTTGCATCATTGTATCCTGAGTGAGCCTAGGAGTGGCCCCAATGCTTATTTTGACACCGTTTAATTACTGTGTCACAGGACTGAAGGTGAGCGCAAGCACATGTGGGGTGTCACGGGAGAGCACAGTTTTCACGTGTTGTGATTTATACACCCATCAGAAGAAGCATGATGTTTATTCATTTTATGGACACTATTTATTCACGTTTTTTGTGATTTGTATTTATTAATTGGGATATACACTCATTTGTCACTGGAAAGTGTTTTGATATTTATATTTTAGCACGTTGCACTTTTATTAGTTACTACCACGATTGCACCTTTATATGCACTTGGTGGTTTATCATTTATAGTTATTTGCATTATATTTTACCTGTATGGTTTTATTTATCACATTACATGTGTTTTATATGTGAAAATATTTTTTATATATTATATATTTTATATGTGACACTATACTAGCGCGGGCACATTTACTATTTTTTATGTCTATGGGAATGTTTGACCATTCTTTCAGATGCACATTTTGTGAGGTCAGGCACTGATATGGACGAGAAAGCCTGGCTCGCAGTCTGCGCTCTAATTTCATCCCAAAAGTGTTCTATCGGGTTGAAGTCAGCACTCTGTGCAGGCCAGTTGAGTTTCTGCACCCCAAATTCGCTCATCCATGTCTTTTTTTTTATGGACCTTGCTTTGTGCACTGGTATGGCATGTTGGGACAGGAAGGGGCCATCCCCAAACTCTTCCCAGAAAGTTGGAAGCATGAAATTGTCCAAAATGTCTTGGTATGCTGACGCCATAATCTTTCCCTTCATTGGAAGGGGATAAGCCCAACCCCTGAAAAACAACCCCACACCATAATCCCTCGTCCACCAAATGATTTGAACCTGTGCACAAAGCAAGGTCCATAAAGACATGTTTGAGCGAGTTTGGGGTTGAGGAACTTGTTCTCAACCCGATAACCACCGAATCACTTTCGCCCTGTTCTTCTTCAGCAATGCAACAGTGGCCTTAGATGTGTGTTCTGGATCATTGTCATGTTGGAAAAGTGCACATCAGCCAAGGGCACAGAGTGATGGTAGCATCTTCTCTTTCAATATAGAGCAATATATCTGTGAATTCATGATACCATCAATGAAATGCCACTCCCCATCACCAACAGAACTCATGCACCTCCACAGAAGGACACTGCCACCACCATGTTTCATTGTAGGCACCATTGGGCTTTTTTGTGCATGGGCTTTAGGAGAAGCTTCCTTTGTGGATGACAGCCATTCCTCTGCAGTGTATGCCGTGTTGTGGCACGGGAAACCATCACCCCAGTTTGGCTTTCTACTTCTTTAGCTAACTACAGTAAACTTGCATGGCTATTTTCTTTAACCCTTCTCATCAGAAGATGCTCCTGTTGAGGTGTTAACTTCTGTGGACGGCCTGGATGTCTCTGTGAGATGGTTGCAGTCTTTATGGACCTTGCTTTGTGTACTGGTGCGCAGTCATGTTGGAACTGGAAGGGGCCATCCCCAAACTGTTCCCACAAAGTTGGGAACATGAAATTGTCTAAAATGTCTTGATATGCTGACGCCATAAGAGTTCCGTTCACTGGAACTAAGGGGCCAAGCCCAACCCCTGAAAAACAACCCCACACCATAATCCCCCCCCCCTCCACCTAATGATTTGGACCAGTGCATAAAGCAAGGTCCATAAAGACACAGTTGAGCGAGTTTGGGGTGGAGGAACTTGACTGGCCTGTGCAGAGTCCTGACCTCAACCCGATGGGGTAAATATATATTTGGGATGAATTAGAGCAGAGACTGCAAGCCAGGCCTTCTTGTCCACATCAATGCCTGACCTCACAAATGCGCTTCTGGAAGAATGGTCAAACATTCCCATAGACACACTCCTAAACCTTGCGGACAGCCTTCCCAGAAGAGTTGAAGTTGTTATAGCTGCAATGGGTGGGCCAGCTCAATATTGAACCCTACAGACTAAGACTGGGATGCCATTAAAGTTCATGTGCGTGTAAAGGCGGGTAATATAGTGGGTCTGTGTATGTGTGTGTGTATATGTGTGTATCTGTGTATGTATGTATAATATATTTTTAATATTTTGTTGTATATAATTGTGAATATGTATGAACACCTCCATACTGGCTCAATCTGGGCTTGTTTACGCTAGCGTCACTCTCTGAAGAGCAAACTGCAGTGGATTTGACTGGCAGTGAGGAGGTGTTTTGTTGCCTCCTTGCAGCTTGTTTTATATCTAAAAGCCAATATTACTACAACGCAACTACAGTTGCTGTATGACCCCCATTCACTTGAATTTGTGTAATTTGCCAGGCAGGACAACCCGACTAACACATTAGCTGGGTATATTTTCTGTTGTGCCATGATGTGTGGGGTTTTTTTTTTGTTTTTTTTTTAAATGTTTTTTTTTGCCGAGTGTAGCATAGCGGTCACTTTACTAACTGCCGAGCTATACCATATCCGCCACACAGGGAGAGCGTTGTTTTCCGTGAATGTGCCAACTCAGAAACTTGTGTCTAAAAGCACCATGTAACACAGCAAAGCAGGAAACCGTCGTGAGCAAATATGTCTGCCTCACGTATATATGTAATTGCAATCATTATATAGATAAAATGTTTTTAAAACTTCAAACACACATTGATGGGATTATTTACATCATTGTGATCTTTTTTTTCCCTTTACGATTATATCTGAAAAATATTGAAAGTTTAAGCGTTCCCTGGAAACCAAAATGCTAATCACAATCCCCGAGAACCACTAAAGGGAGCGTTTCCAATCTTAGCAAGAAATACCGTAATAAAAATCTGAAACCGCTAGGTAGGTACAATAAAATATACATTCAGATTGATGTTTCAGGAATAACTCTATGTACTTTTTGAAAATACATTATTATTTTTGTTTTATGTAGCACCATCACCCCTCTATTACAATAAAATGGCTATTATGAAGGTGTGTAAAACAGATAAAAGAACACACAAACTGGTTTAAAGTAATAAGTAGTTGTATAGAAATGACAAAATACGATGGGAAAGGAAGGTGCAAAAATAGTGCTGAACCGGTAAGGTTATCTTATTTGTAATGCTATCTTAAAGTGGTTGTAAACCTCAGACATGAAATGTGAACAAAGTATATCCCTCTATAGTGTGTATTTGTCTCAGTTAAAAGCATGAAGTGTCACTTTTGTCTGCTGCTTCTTTCCTTTGTTATCAGCATGAGTCACTTCTGACAAGTTTTGCTGACACCAAAAGAAAAATGGTGACGGGGGAGGGACTTCCAGTTGATTGACAGCCTCAGCTCCGTTCCTATGTGCTGTGTGAAGGGGGTGTGTCTCTTCCTTCCAATCAGCTCTCGGAGCTCTCCTCACTGAGCTCTGCAGAATGCAATTTCAGCTCTCCGCCCCCTTTTTTCTAACAGCTCAGACAAGCTTTATAACTTCTGGACTTTGTCCAATGTAGGAGGATTTGTTTCATCTCTGTGAGAGCAGACACTTCACTGGGTAATATGTAAGGGTAAAGTACTGATGCTGATGTAAGTGATCTGGTTCCCAGGCAAGCGGCTTCTACGGCCCAGAAGATCTCTACGGTCTCCTTGGCTTATAGTGTAATGCAACAAGAATTGAAATTGAAATGCCACGCCAATGTTAAAGGGTCCATATCAAACTTTTATTCCAATAAAAGTCCGGGGGACTATTCAAAAATAACCCACGCATTTTTTGGGTCTAAAAATGCCTCCTTCATTTGGGTTTGATTGAAACCAATATAAATAGAGTAGAATTGAACTGAACTTTTCTTCCAGGGTGATTATAAGCGCTCTGTACAGGGGAGACAGCTTACAGTCTTGATGGCTAAGGCCCCTTTCACACGTGCGGGCCGCTTGGGTCCGCTGGGCAGATTTTTAGGCAGATCTGATCGGACCATTCATTGCCCTCTATGAAACAGCAGGTGTCACCCACCGACATCCTATCTGCTAAAAGCAGACGGATGGTTCCCCATCCATGTAGTGGATCAGATCGGATGGCCGTGTAAATGGACAGGTGGTCTGTTTATGTCCGATCGCCCATAGAGGAAAGCGGGCTGTGTCTGTGTCCGCTTTGCATAAGCAGAGTGGACACAGACAAGCCATCCACCTGCTCAGTGGGGATCAGCGGATAGATTCTTGGCAGAGTCCGTCCCTTGTGAAAGGGGCTTAAGGGGTAAAGGAAGGAGTAGGATATGTATGAGGTGACCACATATGTCTCATCAAATGGCTAAGGGGAATCCTGTTCTGGATCTGTGATTGAAGAGAATAAGCTAGTCCAGATCATATGCTTGCTTGAAGAAATTTCGATTTAGTGTTTTCAAAAGATGGAGAGTGCCAAATGGCATGTAGCAAGGATTCCTAGAGAAGGTGTAAAGCTCTGGAAAAGTCCTAGATGCAAGAGCATGTGGCAATAAATAAAGTGATTTAAAGCAAAATGTTGTTCATAGTGTGGGTTGTATTGTGGATGGTGTATGGAGGGACCAGACTATGAGGAGCTTTTGTTGGTGGCAGTAAGTAGAGCATTTGACCATTTTGGTGGGACAGAGGAAAAAAACATTGGAGGAGCTCATTCTACTTAAAAAGAAACATTTAAAAAGTTGTTAAGTTCTCTAATGCTGAGTACACACGAGCAGACTTTACGGCAGACTTGGTCCGGTGGACCGGACTCCGTCGGGTAATTCGATCGTGTGTGGGCTCCAGCGGATTTTTTTTCCCCAAATGTTCGACGGACCTAGAAATGAAACCTGTTTCAAATCTTTCCGACGGACTCGAGTCCGGTCGAAAAGTCCGCTTGTCTGTATGCTAGTCCGAAGGACAAAAACTGAAGCTAGGGCAGCTATTGGCTACTGGCTGTGAACTTCCTTATTTTAGTCCGGTCATACATCATCACGTACGAATCCGTAGGACTTTGGTTGATCGTGTGTAGGCAAGTCCGTTCATTCGAAAGTCCGTCGTAAAGTCCGTCAAAGTCCACCGGACCTAGTCCATCGAAAAGTCTGCCCGTGTGTACGCGGCATAAGCCTAAGTTATAAACCCCTAGTTTGAATTGCCTGTACCATTGCAGGAATGGTCCCTTGGTGCTCCAGTGGGTTTTCTGCATTGGTGATGTACAGTATTTTATGCACTTTCTTCCTTTCCCCTGTCCTGGTGATCTTGGAAGCTTCAAGACTTGGAGAGTTCCAAAAGGCTGGTAGAAGTAAATTTAAGAAAAGGGCTAAAGCTAAGCAGAAGTCCTCAACTCGAGAGTGTGAGGGAGCACATATTGTGATCAATAGCAACAAGTCATGTATAGAGGAAATTGCGTTTTGGGATGGTCTAGGGGGATTGGAGACCAGACTGTGCCGGGATAGGATAGTCCCATTGGGCTGCCATGTATTCTTGACATTGGTGCTGTTTTCATGCATTTATGGTCTTGCCGATCCCCTGTGTGCTCTTTCCAATGACAGAGGCCATGGTGCCTTTCTCTATAATAGGCCTTGTTAATAATTTAATATAGGGTGTAATATCTAGTATATTACCATCATAGTCTTGCCTCCCAGAGCTACGTTTGTATCATACAATGCATATACAAAGGAAGTGGTTTCATAGTACAGGAGGTTTCACGTCACAGTACACTTGAAGCATATTAAACCAAAAAGGGCAGGGTCTATCTATCCTTGCTTTATATCTCTGCCTTTGAACGCCAGCTTCTGCAACAATACCACAAACGCCTTTCTAAAGTGTCACAATGGCATACAAGCCCATGCACCAAAAGGCCCTGTTCAGATGATTTGAAGCTTCAGCAGAAGCACTTCAACGCCTGACATTTCCATTCTATTCAGTGGTGCCTGATCACATCCGAGGGTTGTGTTGCTTGAAGCTTGTCACTTGAAAAGTACCCAAGCTTCTTTTGGTGTGGAGTTGCATGTTTTGGCCTCAGAAGACATAATAGGAGCACCTAAAAAAATGCATAATGTCCATGTTTCACTAGTTTTCTTGCCCAGTGACTGGCTTTCTGTTATTAAATAAAATAACATTTAAAACAAAATTGCCAGAACGAATGCTAAAAAAGCCAGATAAATAACCAAACATACTCCAAGGATGAATGGGGCCTGCGACCAGAGAGCATACAATGTGAGACTGGAGGGAGCACCTCCAACTCAGTGTTGTCATAGACGGATGTTGGCTCAAACTTGTTTTGCATACACATGGTCGCACAAAGTTGTCAGAAAATCCGAACGTTCTGAACGAGGTGACGTAAAACACGTACGTTGAGACTATAAACGGGGCAGTAGCCAATAGCTTTCATCTCTTAATTTATTCTGAGCATGCGTGGCACTTTATGTGTCGGAATTTACGCGAGCGGATTTTGTTTTTCGGAAAATTTTAAAGCCTGCTCTCAAACTTTGTGTGTCGGAAATTGCGATGTTAAAAGTCAAATGGAGCCCACACACTGTTGGAATTTCCAACAACAAGCTCCGATTGCACATATTCCGTCAAAGTCCGACCGTGTGTACAGGGCATACCAGTTAATGTTAAAAACAGAGGGTTTTTTTGCACACATTTGCAAATCTATGTGTAAGCTGCAGTGCCTACGTCAAGGCTTCTCTGTGTGCTGCGGTCCTAACTCTATAATTTTCGGGGACGAACTGCACAGAAAAGTGCCAACCACCCCAACTTAGAACTAGCCTTTGCAGTAAGGTGCACATGGAAGGGCAACGCACATTACTTCATGTGCATCTTACTGCAAAGGCTAGTTATAAGTTGGGGTGGTTGCCAATTTTTTGTGCAGTTGGTTGAATTGGATGCGGATATGAACTGAATGCTTTTAGCTGCCATTGTAATTTTGCTGAGTTTTCCGTGCATCCCTGTGAATTTAAGGAGTGGTGGTCTCCCTCCAGGCACATCTACCCATTAATCTATCCATTTCTATATGTGCTCCAACTTGGGAGACTCTGGAAATTATTATAGTGTTAGGACCGCAGTACACAGAGGAATCCTGACGTAGGTACTGAGGCTTATGCATATATTTGAGGGAACCATGAATGCCAACATGTACTGTGACATACTGAAGCAGAGCATGATCACCTCCCTTCGGAGACTGGGCCACAGGGCAGTATTCCAACATGATAACCAGTTGTGGCTGGTGGGCTTTTCTTCTGGGGGGGCGGCAAACAACCAGCCCCGAGCCCACGCTATTTTGAAGCCTATTGGAACCTCTGGATCTAATCAGGTGCTTCAAAAAACACTCCCCCCGCCCACCCCCACCATAGGAATACTTGTGTCCGGCGTCCCGAAAGGGGCTGGACACATGGATAGGGCAGGCGGCGGAGGTGTTAGACGGGGCGGCGCCTGTGTATTGTCCACAATGCACAGGCCGCCACTGATAACGACCCTAAAAACTCCTTCAAGACGACCACTGCCTTGCTAAAGAAGCTGAGGGTAAAGGTGATGGACTGGCCAAGCAAGTCTCCAGATTTAAACCCTATTGAGCATTTGTGGGGCATCCTTAAATGGAAGGTGGAGGAGCGCAAGGTCTCTAACATCCACCAGCTCCGTGATGTCATCAGCGTGAGGCGAGGAGAGATGTAAAGTCTTGAGGTTTTTCACCTTCTGTGCTGCAGGAGCCCTCCTTTTTCTTACCTGAACCAGATCGTTCCAGCGTCTAGGACGAGCCCAGCAGCTCCAGACGCTGTCTCGGGTTCTCATTGAATAAATTGATAGCAGCAGGAGCCATTGACTCTCACTGCTGTGCAATCCAGTGACACGGGAGCCATGGGGCGGGGCTGAGCCCTGCTGTCTGTGTCAATGGACGCAGCAGCAGGACTCGGGAGCGCGACCGCACGAGTTTCCCCATGGAAAGCGCCTCTCCGTGGGGGCACTCGAAGAGGAGGGGCCAGGAGCGTCGGTGGGGGACCACAGAAAAGGAGAATCAGGGCCGCTGTGTGCAAAACCCTTGTACAGTGCAGGTAAGTATGACATGTTTGTTATTTAAAAAAAAACAAAACCTTTTACAATCACTTAAAGACTATCTTGTGGTTCTTTAGGGTCGGTTCACACTGGGGCAACACGACTTCAGCGCGACTTTGTACCGCGACTTCAACGCGGCTTCAGCGCGACTTCAGCGCGACTTCAGCAAATTACAAGGCGACTTGAAGTCGCCTCCATGACAGGCGACTTCGGCTGTGGCCAATCACAGGGCAATCAGCTCTCTGGGAGGGAGGGAGGGAGGGAGGGAGGGGTTTTCCCTGCAAAGTCGCTTGACTTTACAGAGAGATCCGACTTGGAGGCGACTTTCATTGATTTCTATGGTACAGGTCGCCTACCAAGTCGGATCAAAGTAGTACAGGGAGTACGCTCTAAAGTCGGAGCGACTTCAGTAGTGTCTATTAAGACGCTCCCATTCACTATAATGTGAATCTCTTTCTGGGGCGACTTGGGGCGACTTGAGGGCGTACAAGTCGGATCCCAAGTCGTCCCAGTGTGAACCGACCCTTAATCCTCTTATTGTAATTTCTGTCCTAGTCTTGAGGATCACACACAGAGACTACTATAGAGTGTTTCAGGACACACAGCGTAGGGTGTATGTCTATATATTTTCACCATTCACTATATATAATGAGAGCGTGCCGGGGGTATTTTACCCTTTTTGCCTATAGATGTGTCTGAGTAGCTGGTCTGTTCCAATAGACATGAAGGGGACTGCCTGCACGCAGACGCTTGGAACATCTGTGCATCCCATGCAGGCGAGGATGGCCCTTCACTCTATCCATACCCCCCAACATTTTGAGATGGGAATGAGGGACACCTATCGGCAAAAGTATGCAGACATAGGACACACCCCTTGCTACGCCCCCTTAAAGTAGAATTGTACAAAAAAAACAAGATTGAGTAAACCCACAGGTGCTTTTTTACCATTACTCTTCCTTTATATTGGCTTTTGGAATTTTTACAAATGCAACAATTTAGAAATCAGATGAAAGGTTTAGCGCTGGAAAACACTTTTTGATAGATAAAAAGTGCATTTTATATACAGCTATATAGATCAGACTGAGGAAGAAATGAGGGACAGAGGGACATTGTTCCAAATCAGGGACAGTCCCTCGAAATCAGGGACAGTTGGGAGCTATGCTCTATCTACTTTAGGGATGGCACACTTTAATATATCCTACATTATTTTACTGATGGTGGCCCGAACATACTCCATGTTGACTGATGGACTCATATTCTAGTAGGAAACAGGCAATTATTTAGAAATGTCTCGGCTTCCTGCGGCTGTGACGATCATTGGACGTCCATGAAATGGCCAATATATCAGGGAGATTTGTGTGTGCGCAGGGTACTCTGCACTCCCATCGCTCACTGACTCGCTGTGAAGTGAAATCAATGGGCTTAGCAGGGAACTCTCAGGCCTTCTCTGTAGTGCCATTATATTTTTATTTGCATAAATGAGATCATATTAATGGCTGGGGGAACACAAATGAATTCAGCACCATTTACAGTAATTAGACTATGGCAGCTGGTTTTAAAGGCACATTTCAGGAAAATATATGATAACGGCCTTTGAATTCACCTAAGTGTTCCCCCTGTGACACCCTGGGGGTTGTTTAACTCAAATGTAGTGTTTACCGGTGAGTTCAGTCCATGCCAGATATGCCTTTTCAGGGCTTGTAGGCCCACTTTTATTTAAAGCCAAACGAAAATGTTTACAGCAATCGGCTTCTCTCACAGAGGATTCCACCTTCAACACAAAATTCAGTAATGTTCAGTAATGTTCAGTCTCCTGGCTCTATTTAACAGCATTGTTGCTCAGGCCTCTGTCCCGGACAGCACCATGCAGACATGCACACCTGTCTGGCTGCACCCTTGCAACCACACGGACCTGTAGGTAGAGTGGAGCCCTGAAATATGGTCCTAAGGTCTTCGAACACCTGAACGCTCAGCTCTCTGCTTGCTGGCAAAAACCGGACCATGGGTTTGAGAATCTTTGTCACTTTCTCCTACATTTTTAGGCCCTGCCACACCCCCAAAACCTATGACCTCAGGGGTGCAATGAGAGTGCCCGCTTGATAAGACTGTGAACGGAAGTGGGGAGGTGGGGATTTACTGTTTGCATTATCTCAAGTAGTCTAATGAGTCCTCCTAGTTCTTCTGTTGTACTATAGAACTGCTCACCCTATGTTGTGAAGATGAGAAGAGGGGAGGTGCTCAGCACCAAATGATTTGGACCAGTGCACAAAGCAAGGTCCATAAAGACATGGATGAGCGGGTTTGGGTTGGAGGAACTTGACTGGCCTGCACAGAGTCCTGACCTCAACCCAGTTAGAATACCTTTGGGATGATTTGGAGTGGAGACTGTGAGCCAGGCCTTCTCCTACAACATCAGTGCCTAACCTCACAAATGTGCTTCTGGAAGAATGGTCAAACATTCCCATAGACATACTCCTAAAACTTGTGGACAGCCTTCCCAGAAGAGTTGAAGCTGTTCTAGCTGAAAAGGGTGGGCCAACTCAATATTGAACCCTACGGACTAATGCCCCGTACACACGGTCGGACATTGATCGGACATTCTGACAACAAAATCCTAGGATTTTTTCAGACGGATGTTGGCTCAAACTTGTCTTGCATACACACGGTCACACAAAGTTGTCGGAAAATCCGATCATTCTGAACGCGGTGACGTAAAACACGTACGTCGGGACTATAAACGGGGCAGTGGCCAATAGCTTTCATCTCTTTATTTATTCTGAGCATGCGTGGCACTTTGTGCGTCGGATTTGTGTACACACGATCGGAAATTCCGACAACGGATTTTGTTGTCGGAAAATTTTATAGCCTGCTCTCAAACTTTGTGTGTCGGAAAATCCGATGGAAAATATGTGATGGAGCCCACACACGGTCGGAATTTCCGACAACAAGGTCCTATCACACATTTTCCGTCGGAAAATCCGACCGTGTGTACGGGGCATAAGACTAGGATGCCATTAAAGTTCATGTGCGTGTAAAGGCAGGTGTCCCAATACTTTTGACAATATAGTGTATAAACTACCCAGCGATCATAATGGGGTTGATTTATTAAAACTGGAGCATTCAGAATCTGGTGCAGCTGTGTATGGTAGCCAATCGACTTCGAACTTCAGCTTTTACAATAAAACCTGGAAGAGATGGCACACACCTAGGACCTTCCTATCTCAGCTCTGCACGAATCCTTTATACCAGTGGTTCTCAACCTGGGGGTCGGGACCCCCTTGGGGGTCGAATGATGATTTGCCAGGGGTCACCAAATCCTGGGCTGTTCCTGAAGCCTGGAGCCTGTGGCCGCCCGGCTGAACTGTTCCTGGGGTCCGCGGCTGCCCACTCAGCCTCTTCGCAGTCGCCCATTCAGTTCACAGCATGGCTGGGGGGCAGAGACTAGAGGTCAGCTGACTGGTGAAGAATGTGAAGTGGGAGGGGCTGGAGGAGACCCAATCTTCTGATTTTGGCATAGGTGTCACTGCTACGAGACACCACAAAGTCGGAGACACAGTAACACTATCTGTGATTATAGTTGCCATTAAAAGTCCCCACTACAGTTCTCAGATCAGCAGATAACCTTGATCAAGAGCACCTAAGTTGGCTGATCAGAACTCCCCCCCCCCCCCCCCCCCCCAGCACTGCCACTCAAATCCCATTCCCCCCACCACGGAGTAAGAGAAGGAATAAAAATACAGAATACATGGAAGGGAGAGGAAAAGAGGCGGGGGGGGGGGGGGGGGGGGGGGACAAAGAATAAGGGAGAGAAAGAACAAGAAAGTTGGCTAGAGAGAGGAATGGGGAAAAAAACAAGAAATTAGGATAGAGAGAGATAAAAGGGAAAGAAAGGAGAACAAATAGAAAGAGTGGTTTAAGGGGTTTTAATACTGTACGAGTGGAATGGACTCAGGGAGCGATAAATGTCCGTGGGTTAGGGACGCAAATTACTTGTCTTGCCTTGGGTGCTGACAACCCACGCTACGAAAATAATTTTACTGTTGGGGTCCCCACAACTTGGGAAATTTTATCAAGGGGTCACGGCTCTAGTAAGGTTGAGAACCACTGCTTTATACTAACATAACCAGAGCAGAGCCCTGTTTGCTCCTTTCTCGGGTGACTGATTACTTACCGTTCGCTGTGCCTTTATTGGTACGTCTTAAACAGCCCCCCTTGCCCGCCCCCAGGGGGAACACCTCCAATGGGTGTCTCAAAATTGCCGTTTTTTGCCCATTTGGGCAATTGTTGATGTTATAATTGGACGCCTCCTGAGGAAGCGGCATTGGCCGCGAAACTGTTGACGCCTACGTCCTTTTCCACATCATTATGCCTTCATCTACCCATGGGGGTTTCATTTAATGACATTTTAATATTTCTGCTTGACTGTTTACTATGTAATAACTTTCAAGTTGTGTCTCTGATTATTATATGATGATTTTTTTGTAATTAAATAAATTGAAAATTTTATTTCTGTCGTACTTTATATTTGGGTACCGCAATAGTCCAAACACTTCGGTGAATAAGGGCGTTCTTGGAGTAGCCCTTATATATTCCCCCCTTTTTCCTCTTAAAACCTGGAAGCTGATTGGTTTCTTTGCAGAGTTGCCCAGATTTTGTACTCTCCAGTTTAAGTGAATCTCCCCCCAGTATGTCAAAAACAAAGAAAAAATGAAAAGTACTGAAGAGCAAATACTCCTCAGTATAGAACATGATACACCATACTTAGTCTAATAGTAAATCAATGACCAAGGATTGTACGTTCCCTTTTAAACAAAAAGCCTACCACCAAATCAAGGGGGCTTAAGCCTGGCATGTCCTAGCCATGGAGACCATACTTTCTGGAATTTGTCTGCGTACCCTCTGTGCTGGTATATATACTGTTCAAGCCTAAGCGCCTCTCCAATTTGTTGTATCCATTTTGCTGAATATGTTTATGTTGATTTTGCCCTGACGTGGACTTTATTCTATATCCTTCACTCTCCCGAAGAAAGCAGAGACCACTGTCTGCTGGTGCCCAAGGGGCCTCACAATAGGTACTAAAGGGCCATGTGTGACTGTCACAAGTCTGGTGTGTGTGTATCCTGCTGTTCCAGGTTATGGGGTGTGTATCCTCTTGTTCCACGTTATGCGGTGTGTATATTGTTCCAGGTTATGACATCATCTGTTCCGGTCTATCTGCATTTGTCTAGCTAAACAATCCTGTGCCTCACATACTAGGAATTGTACTGCTGCACAAGACCATCAATACTGTCAATGGCTCTGCTGAAGACCAGCTGGCTGGTGCTTGGGTAACGGGTATAAAGTATCAGGTTCAGAAAGGCATTTGCAGAGCATTTACCAAACTTTTAAAATTCCCTTCTTTGCCAATTAGGGATTGCTGACTATGTTAGGAGCTGGGGTTTTCTTTAAGGCTGGGTTCACACTGAAGCACGGAGTCTGGGGGCCGGTGCGTCCCCTGTTCACTGTTTCAGCTCCGATTTAAGTCCGAATTTTTGGCTGAATTCGGACCTGAAATGGACCAGAAGATGCACAGGACCCTTGTGCAATTCGCATCGGAGCCGCTCTAGAGATGTGTGAACCGGCTCCATTGGGAGCCGGTCACAATCTCCTGACATGCAAATTTGATGTGGAGAAACCTGCATCCAATTTGCAGTAGTGTGAAGCCAGCCTAAAGGGAAATTAGAATTGTTTTGGGGTACATCCTGTATTGAAATTACATTTTTTAATTTTTTTTTTAAATATATAATATAATATAGGATTCCCAGAGTACTTTGGGTTATCTAAAGGGTCAGCACATTAGTAGCTGCCTGGTTTGAGGTGTGACTTTGTCTGAATGAAAACTTTAAATTAGTTTTCCAGTGAGGGAGGGGTCACTGCTCTGACTTAATTACTTGAATGTCTAAATTTCAGCTTGCGCTATTGATTTCTGTAAACTCATTTTAAAAACTAGGTTTAAATGGTAAGGAAACAGAGGCAAACAATGTGAAAAGTCTAAAAGCTCCACCTACTTGCTGAATAGAAGATTACAATATTTTATTTTTATCGGCGTATGCAAAAGTAAGTCCCCCCTTGGCTTTCTACCTATTTTGTTACATTACAGCCTTTAGTTCAGTGTTTTTTTAATCTGAATTATATATGATGGGATCAGAACACAATAGTCTAAGTTGGTGAAGTAAAATTAGAAAAATATATACATAAAGCTATTTTTCAGAAATAAACTGATAATTGGCATGTGCGTATGTATTCACCCCCTTTGTTATGGAGCCCATAAAAAGCTCTGGTGCAACCAATTACCTTCAGAAGTCACATAATTAGTGAAATGAGGTCCACCTGTGTGCAATCTAAGTGTCACATGATCTGTCATTACATGTACACGCCTTTTTGAAAGGCCCCAGAGGCTACAACACCTAAGCAAGAGGCACCACTAACCAAACGCTACCATGAAGACCAAGGAACTCTCCAAAAAAGTAAGGGACAATGTTGTTGAGAAGTACAAGTCAGGGTTGGGTTATAAAAAAATATCCAAATCTTTGATGATCCCTAGGAGCACCATCAAATCTATCATAACCAAATGGAAAGAACATGGCACAACAGCAAACCTGCCAAGAGACGGCCGCACACCAAAACTCACAGACCGGGCAAGGAGGGCATTAATCAGAGAGGCAGCACAGAGACCTAAGGTAACCCTGGAGGAGCTGCAGAGTTCCACAGCAGAGACTGGAGTATCTGTACATAGGACGACAATAAGCCGTACGCTCCATAGAGTTGGGCTTTTTGGCAGAGTGGTCAGAAGAAAGCTATTACTTTCAGCAAAAAACAAAATGGCACGTTTTGAGTTTGCGAAAAGGCATGTGGGAGACTCCCAAAATGTATGGAGGAAGGAGGTGCTCTGGTCTGATGAGACTAAAATTTAACTTTTTGGCCATCAAAGAAAACGCTATGTCTGGCGCAAACCCAACACATCACATCCCCCAAAGAACACCATCCCCACTGTGAAACATGGTGGTGGCAGCATAATGCTGTGGGGATGTTTTTCAGCAGTCTGGACTGGGAAACTGGTCAGAGTTGAGGGAAAGATGGATGGTGCTAAATACAGGGATATTCTTGAGCAAAACCTGTACCACTCTGTGTGTGATTTGAGGCTAGGACGGAGGTTCACCTTCCAGCAGCACAATGACCCCAAACACACTGCTAAAGCAACACTTGTGTGGTTTAAGGGGAAACATGTAAATGTGTTGGAATGGCCTAGTCAAAGCCTAGACCTCAATCCAATAGAAAATCTGTGGTCAGACTTAAAGATTGCTGTTCACAAGCGCAAACCATCCAACTTGAAGGAGCTGGAGCAGTTTATATATATATACCGTATATAGAGCCACAGCTCTGTTTGTGAATGGACATGCAGAGCCATGGCTTGTGAACGAGCCTGCTTGGTTGTCCCCATTGCAAGCTGCTTGCTCTGGGGGCACCCGGCAGGAGGAAGGGGTCAAGAGCGCTGACGAGGGACCCGAAAAGAGGAGGATTGAGGCTGCTTTGTGCAAAACCGCTGCACAGAGCAGGTAAGTATAACATGTTTGTTAGTGAAAAAAAAAGGAAAACACTTAACATAACTTTAACCTTGTAAATGTGGCATGTGTACACTGACACCTGGCTGACTTTGCAGAGGGGGCGGTAAAAATGTGGCTCAACCTCCTGGTTTTTACCAAGCTCCTCCAGTGTACAAAAGTGATTAAAGTGGAGGTACATGAAATATGAACAAAGAATATCCCTCTATAGTGTGTAGTTGTCATAATCAAAAACACCAGTGTCATTTCTGTCTGCTGCCTCCTTCTTCTTCCATGAGTCACTCCTGACACGTAATCCTGACACTAGAGCTGCACGATTAATCGTTAAAAAATTGCGATCTCGATTCAACCCCCTTACGATCTTACTACAGCATTTCCCAGATTCAGTGCAGAATGTTCTCTGCTCACAGTTGACAGCTGTAAAAAAAAACAAAAAACAAAACAGGCAGCCTGCCAGATTTATCACAAAATTGTCAGCACTGGGAGATAATTATAAACAAAGTATCATTTAGTTTAGATCAAAGGAATGAACTTCAGTCTGTAAATGAGGTGAGTTAAATCAATTAAAGACTAGGCCTTTTTCGGACACTTGTTGCTTACAAATTAAAATCAGTATTTTTTGCTAGAAAATTACTTGGGAACCCCCAAAAAAAATACTGATTTTAACTTGTAAGTATATATATATATATATATATATATATATATATATATATATATATATATATATATATATATATATATATATATATATATATATATATATATATATATATATATATATATTATTTTGTGTGTGTGTATGCATATATTTATATTTATTTATATTAGCAGAGACCCTAGAGAATAAAATGGCGGTTATTGTAAAATTTTATGTCACATTGTATTTGCGCAGCAGTCTTTCAATCACAATTTGTTTGGAAAAAATACATGTTAATGAATTTAAAAAAACTAAACGGTAAAGTTAGCCCAATTTTTTTGTATAATGTGAAAGATGTTACGCTGCGAGAATCGTGATCTTTATTCTAAGCAAAAAAAATCATGATTCTCATTTTAGCCAGAAACGTGCAGCTCTACCTGACACCAAAAAAAGGTGACAGGGAGGGATCTTCAGCTGATTGACAGGCTCAGCTCCGTTCCTGTGTGCTATGTGAAAAGGGGTGTGTCCCTTCCCTCCAATCAGCTGTCAGATCTCTCCTCACTGAGCTCTGCAGAGTGTAACTTCAGCTCTCTGCCCTCTTTTTTTCTGACAGCTCAAAAAAGCTTTTTAAATTCTGGACTTTGAACGGCTGTAGAGGAAATAAGACTGCAGATAAACAAGTACAATGCATGTAGGAGGTTTTGTTTCATCTCTGTGTATCACCTGAGGCCAGTCACTTCACTGAGTATATGTAAGGGTTTACAACCACTTTAACGGGCCACGCTGCAAATGCAAAAGCGTATAATACATGTTGTTGCAGAGTAGTGGTTAGGCGTTTTTAAGGTTAAAACAAGCGGTGGGTAGGTGTGGCAAGGGTTGCGGCACATGAGATCAAGCCCTTAGGGACACATCAATACTAAATACATGTTCTTAGTAGAGAGACAGTGTTTTTTTTGTTTTTTTTTCTTCTTGCTGTCTGACTCTCAGTGTCCCTCTTCAAGATGTCCTCGCACTTCCTGTCCCTGTAACATTGTTGTCACTGGAGCAGGAAGTGATGGGAAATCTCTCTTGTGGGGCCACAAACATAGGTTAAAATGAGAGAAGGTTTTTTTTTTTAGACCTTCTGCACCCTCTCCAAAATATTGGCCAGACTTTTACTTTAAGAGCATAAACTGCTCAAATCCTGTCTTTGAAACATGTTCCTCGTAAAGTCCACCGCCTCTCTTACTTCCAGGAATCAATACATTGACAGCTAGGAAGAAAACAATGTATCATTTATTTAATACTTGTGTCTCTTTACTACAATGGGACAAGCTGACATTCCAACATATCTCTCCTTGACTCCTGCAATGACATTCCTCCAACAGTCTATATAGTATATCCTATACCTCTCACATAGTGAGCTGTCAGTTACAGCCAATGGCAGAGGGTGCTAGGGCAGATGAAATTGCATGCCTGGGGTTGCTGATGTCCGGATTGTACAATACAACTTTTACATTCCTCGGTGCTATATATTCTATTCTGTAATGGATTTCTGTCTCAATCTTTTCTCCCCAACTGTTACTCTGCAGCAAAAACTTGTTTTTTATTGGTTGCTGTGGAGAAACAGCACAGCCACGGCCTTATTTATCCATCTCTTCTTTATGAGAACTGTCTGTATCACTCCATACCAATCCATCAATTTCAGACTTTCCTTCTCCAACTGTCATTTTCCATTGCAGGTTGGATGTGATTGGCTATTATGTAGCAAGACAAGATACAGACTTTGAATAATGAACCTAAAGTGGAACCACAATCTGCAGATACCTCTGTTGCAGCCATGCCACTGTTAAGCTGACCATACACTATACAATCTTAAAGGGGTTGTAAAGGTTTGCGTTTTTTCACCTTAATGCATCCCCCCCCCCGTTATACTTATCTGAGCCCCTAAACCTGCTGCGCTCGCCCCCAATGTCCTCTTCGCCGCTCAGCCTGGCCGTTGATAGGCTAGAGTGGATGGATTGAAAGCAGCGCAGCCATTGGCTCGCGCTGCTGTCAATCACATCCAATGACGCGACGCGCTGGGGGGCGGGGCTGAGTGATACATTGAGCGGCTATAGCCGCTGGCTGTATCATGGGAGCGCGCCCGCAAGAACTCACCACCATGCGAGAGAGCTCGCATGAAGGTGATTAGTTCTTGCGGGGAGGAGCTGAGACAGCCGCCGAGGGACCCCAGAAGACCAGGTTCGGGGCCACTCTGTGCAAAACGAGCTGTACAGTGGAGGTAAGTATAACATGTTTGGCTGTAGCCGTCATTTGGCTATAGCACAGACGTGAAGTGGTTAAGGACGTTTGACTTTATTTTCTGCCTCTAAACTCCCCTCTGTGTTACACATAGGCATTTAGAGGCAGTAGAACCCCCACAACCAGCACATTCAGGAGAGGAGCGTTTTGACACAAAAAAAAGGCGGCACACCTAAACGTTTCTAAACATGCTAGGCGCATTTAGCGCTTAAGTGTTCATTTCAGTGGCCAAAATAAATTCATATTCTGGCCGATGAAATGAATGCCAAAATGCTAGACTTGCCTGAATGTGTCTAAATGCATTTTAAAAAACACAGCTTTAGGCGCGTTTAACGCTGCCTTCTCCTGCAAGGAGAAAAGTGTTTTAGTGTTTTTTTCAAATGCGTTTGGACACATTCAGGCCTTAGGCCCTGTTCACATATGGGCGATTTTGAATTGTCCTGAAACACTCAGTGTGTGTTTGGGTTCCATTTATCTTGAATGGTACCCCAAATGCCGAGCAATTTTGCCACAATTATTGCACGACAAAACGCACGAGAATCGTGGCAAAGTGCGAGGGCCAAAATTTGTTCCCTGTGCTCCTTTTGGTGCAACAATCTCAAGTGAATGAACCGTCCTATGCGCAACACGCGTTTCCCGCAAACAAAATCTAAACCACAAAATTGCGAGCATAGGGTGATCGGGGCCTTAAATTTACCAAAACAAAATATGTAATATGAGGACAAACCTAAAACCAACTGCATTCATTTTAAATCAAGGCAGGCCCTGTATAGTTGATGTTAGATCGAAAAGATTGCACAATCAGATTGGAAAGTATATTGCCAGCTTTAGATCCCTTGCCTGACACTGACCTCCTCTCCTCTAAAGCATGGTTTACTTTCAACGGTAGATTGCAAACAGGCTGGGAAGTTAGTTTCATTTTAGAAGAGACTTGGCATGTCTCTTCTGCAATAAAAAGCTGCCTGCTCACAGTCCTAACACACATGAGAATATCAGACAAATCCTTATTCGTTTTTTTTTTTTGTTTTTTTTCCTTCATGCCAGTCTCATATCAAAATTGAAGTTACGAAAATTCTCGTATGACAGAATATAACTGGAAGTGATGAATTGTATTTTATTCTTTTGTTTCCAGGCATTCGTGCTCTTGGTATTTTGGATTTTTTTTTTTAGTACTTAAAAGCTTTAGTCCTGGTATCGTACGAGAAAAATTTTTGTGTTTGTCCCTTCAGATAATTTTGCATGAACTGTCGTAATTGGCTCTCAAAAGCTGTGTACTAACGATCAGATTATCGTACGATTGCTTCGAAAGCAGTATTTTTTTTGTATAATCAATTTTTATTATGATTTTTCAGAAAAATAAAAAGTACAAATACACAATATGAACCAAAGCCTACAGGGAAAAGGGATCTGCAATATACAATGCCTTGAAAAAGTATTCATACCCCTTGAGATTTTGCACATTTTGTCATATTACAACCAAAAATGTAAATGCCAAAAATGCCACCAAAGTGGCACATAAATGTGAAGTGGAAGGAAAATGATAAATGGTTTTTCAACATTTTTTTTACAAATAAATATGTGAAAAGTGTGGCATTCATTTGTATTCAGTCAATACTTTTTAGAACCACCTTTCTATGCAATTACAGCTGTAAGTCTTTTTGGGGATGTCTCTACCAGCTTTGCACATCTAGAGAGTGACATTTTTGCCCATTCTTCTTTGCAAAATAGCTCAAGCTCTGTCAGATTGTATGGAGAGTGTCTGTGAACAGCAATTTTCAAGTCTTGCCACAGATTCTCAATTGGATTTAGGTCTGGACTTTGACTGGGCCATTCTAACACATGAATATGCTTTGATCTAAACCAATCCATTGTAGCTCTGGCTGTATGTTTAGGGTCGTTTTCCTGCTGGAATGTGAATCCCTGCCCCAGTCTCAAGTCTTTTGCAGACTCTAACAGGTTTTCTTCTCCCAATTCACCCGCAGACCTGAAAAATTTGCAAATATGTGTAGTATCTCAAATACTGCCTCCAAGGATGGTCCTGGGTCCAACAGGTTTTCTTCTAAGATTTCCCTGTATTCGGCTCCATCCATCTTCCCATCAACTCTGACCAGCTTTTTTGTCCCTGCTGAAGAAAAGCATCCCCACAACATGTAGCTGCCGCCACCATGTTTCACGGTGGGGATGGTGTGTTCAGGGTGATGTGCAGTGTTAGTTTTCCACAACACATAGCATTTTGCTTGTAGGCCAAAAAGTTCAATCTTGGTCTCGTCTGACCAGAGCACCTTCTTCCACATTTGCTGTGTCCCCCACATGGCTCCTCGCAAACTGCAAATGGGACTTCTTATGGCTTTCTTTCATCGATGGGTTTCTTCTTGCCACTCTTACAAAGGTAGACGCTGTAACAGAAGACATGAAATATCAATCATCTAACTAGTACACCATAGTTACCTTTAAACAGTAGGCAAGAGTGTAAAAGCGTACAACAACCCCCCCCCCCCCACAGGACAGGATACAGGAGCTAATGATGGAGCCTCCAACTGTGGCGAATGAGGAGAGCCACACAGCCAAAGCAGAGGACCCAGTCGCTCGATATGAGACCCTGAGCCCCTATCAGAGTGAAAGGAAAGCAGAAAGCCAAAAACAGGAAAAAAACAAAAGGGGAAAAAAAGAAAATGGGGTATAACCAACCTATTGGGTTCACACCTGGGAACCTAGATATAGAGAGAGAGTGCAACTGTATATCTCTCCAGCGCTTGCATGACAAAAAGGTGACACTGCCCAGGTCCTAGCGGGTCTACGTCCTTTAGGAACCGAAACATGGTGAGGGGTGGGCTAGTAGGTGATGGACCTGTCGTGTGTGAACAACCTAGTCAGCACTGTAAAGAGAATACATAACCATACCTCCTGTATCAAGTAGGGCTAAGCAATTTATCATTCTCCAGGGAATAATACATCGAACCCGACTAGATGTCGAGAAATTGTTGTTCTTTTTGTTTACTAAGGTAGACCCATCTTTCTGCCCCCATAGTTCTTTCTACCTCCATTCGCCAATCTCACAGAGTCTGGCATTTATTCTGCTTTCAATATGTAGGAATGAGGCTTTTGGCGGCGTTCAGTAAATGCGAGGTGACGCTATTTTTATAGGATTTTAAAGAGGAGGGAGATTCGTGAAATAGGTAGTGGAGTGCGGTGAATTCAAAAGGTCTGAGTGTGGTTTTCTGAATTCATGGAGAAATTTCCTGCCAGAAACTCGTAATTTTGTGGCAGTTCCACCATATACAGGTGCATCTCAAAAAGTTTGAATATCATCAAAAAGTTAATTTATTTCAGTACTGTAATTCAATTAAAAAAATGAAACTCAGAGTGTCAGATTACATACAGAGAATTTTCTGTTTACTCGATGGCGTCTGTAATAGGAAGTCACATCTCCTGGGCTGTCATTGGGCGACTGTTCTGTCTATCATAGGAGGCGGGACTTTGTATTAAAGAGGCCGACGAGTAAACATGACATTCTCCTGTATGTAATCTGTTGGCGCTTGTCCCGCCCCCTCCCTGTCCCCTCTGAGGCTGCAGATGGGCATCGATCAGAATACATTCATGGCAATGGTGAGGCTGCATTCATGGCAATGGTGAGGCTGCAGATGGGCACTGATTAGGCTGCATTGTTGGGCACTGACCCTTATTTTGCTTCACAGTTCTTTATTTTAAATTACATTTTTTCCCTGAAACTTGAAGGTGCGTGTTATATGCCGATAAATATGGTATATCCAAATAACACGCCCAAGCTCATTCTTAGTCCTGAGCGGCACTTGGGGATTCGTTGGGAGCCGCAAAAGAGAATATATATATTCTCCAAATAACATGCCCAAGCTCATCTCTTAGCCACACACAGCCACAAAGGCAAGAAAATTCTTGTTGGCCAGTGTATTAGTGCTCAGACGAACACACTTAGACCGGATATTAGTGGTTCAAGAATGTCAGGCAAAATGGTTGGCCCTCACGCATGTTCACTTCATCAAATCTGGCCCTCTTTGAGAAAAGTTTGGACACCCCTGATATACACGCATTACACACAAATTGATATATTTCAAGCATTTCCCTCCTTGTAAACCCTCCCCTCTCTTATCCGGCCCCTCCCCCGGGACGTGCAAGCGGTCCGCCCCTCCCTCGGTATGTACAGTATAGTATGCAGTCAATACTTGGTTGGGGCTCCTTTTGCCTGAATTACTGCATCAGTGCGGCGTGGCATGGAGACGATCAGCCAGTGGCACTGCTGAAGTGTTATGGAAGCCCAGGTTGCATTGATAGCGGCCTTCAGCTCGTCTGCATTGGTGGTATCTCATCTTCCTCTTAACAATATCCCACAGATTCTCTATGGGGTTTAGGTCAGGCGAGTTTGCTGGCCAATTAAGCACAGTGATACCATCATCATCAAACCAGATATTGGTACATTTGGCAGTGTGGGCAGGTGCCAAGTCCTGCTGAAAAATGAAAGCAGCCACTTGATGTAGACTCTTTCTTGGGTGATACCTGTCGTATATCACATTTCTATGTAAATTGCTGAGCATTACACACATCCTGTTATTTTCAGCAGCAAGCTATGGGCTTGTTTTGTTGTTGGTTAACTTGTTTAACTAGTTTAGGCCAGTAATTAAGGTATGATATGCCTTGCCTAGTGTTTTTATTCACCTTGAGCCAGGGAATGCCCAGAGGCTCTGTTATGCAACCTTTCTTTTTTCTGAAATAAATAAAAAGAATTAAAAAAAAAAAAAGGAAAATGAAATCCGCATCTCCATAAAGTTGGCCAGCAGAGGTAAGCCTGAAGTGCTCTAGAATTTCCTGGTAGAGGGTTGCGCTGACTTTGGACTTGATAAAACACAGCGGACCAACACCAGCAGATGGCATGGCTCCCCAAATCATCAGCGACTATGGAAACTTCACACTGGACCTCATGCAACTTGGATTCTGTGCCTCTCCACTCTTCCCCCAGACTCTGGGACCTTGATTTCCAAATGAAATGCACATTTTTTTTTCCACAGTCCATCAAGAGGAATATGAAAGACACCAGACCCAACAATTCAGACAAACTGAGGGCCGCTATCACAGCAACCTGGGCTTCCATAACACCTCAGGAGTGCCACAGGCTGATCACCTCCATGCCAATTCGCATTGATACAGTAATTCATGTAAAAGGAGCCCCAACCAAGTATTGAGTGCATACTATACTGTACATGTTTCTTTGGCTATAGCAACATCACTAGACTTCAGTGAATGGTTATGGGGTGTAATATTATTTAAAGCCCCTAACACCAGATTGTATATAAAGTGGGACTAGGTTATATTTTCTCCCCCCTTTTTTGGTTATATATGCTTGGCAGGACTTCTTAAGGTCCTTTCCTTAACCAGCTCCTACTATTATATTCTAAGCTTCATATTAAGTATATTGGTTCATTAAATACATATTTAGTCAATTCATATTAATGTAACATGGCATTTGTTTTGGGAGAAGAAATAGATCAAGAGATCAGAATTGCCTTCCGGAAGGACTTAGCACAATCTACCAGAGGATATTAAAAACAAATTCAAAGAACACAAAAAACTACTTATAAAACATCTAAATAGAAAGTGGGACATTTCCTTTCTAGAAACTTATATAGAACATAGAATTATCCCACGAGGGTTAAGAGACCATACAGTTCCGGCCGAACATCTCCACAATGAGAGGTTCCTTCCCAAATGGAAGGAACTGTGCATAAACCACGGATTGGCGGTAATGGGCCTCATTGTGGAGGAGGAGAAAATACAACTGCAGGAATTGAAAAAGAAGATTGATACCAGTGCCCAGGATCTAGACCCCTTAAAAAGTCTGGATGAGTTCACCAGGCAGAATGACATCCTTAAGAAGGAAATAGAGAGAATACAAACCAACCTTAAAACCACCAAACAATCGAAATTCAGGAGGGACATATCTGATTTTGAAAAGGGTGAAGTCTTTGACCTTACGATTAGGAGGGGAAGAAGTGGGTCTAGAAGGAGAGGATATAGATCCCATTCAAGGGGAAGACAGGAAAAGCAAGGAGAGGAAGGAAGTGAGGAAGGGATCACCAGAAGTGTGACTTTTTTGGAACAGGAGGGGGAGGCTGCCTTAGGAAACCTCCCCCTCCCCCAGAGAACTCAACAAAACCAAAAGGAAAACAACAGAAACAGGGAACAGACCAAAATAGTGCAGCGAGGGTCACGCACACGGAGTCAGAGAAGATAATTGGGCCCCAGGAACCCTCAGAAGTGGATATGAAGGTGATTAATCTTTCCACTTTCCCCCTTGCCCCAAACCATATTAATCTCCTCCAAAAAGGCATGTCTTTTTCACCTTCAACAGGTATGGACGAATTTACGGTCTATAAAGACGTAGCTTTATTTCTGAGGAAGGTTTTCTATAGGTCCCTATATCAAAATAGGGAAACTACACCTCCCGTAGATACCCAAATGGATATGGGCGACCAACAGGCCATTGACATACTAAATGCACTATTAGAGGAAAATGAGAATCCAGTTGCCCCTAGCTGCCCCACCAGACGAATAGCTGACTTGACGATATGTTCAACAAAGATGCCCTCCCTGAGCAAAAACCGATGGCTCTATCTCTTTCTGGAAATGGTCCAAGACGACTTGAAGAAAATCGACTGGTCCCAAAGGGGAAAGGACAACCTAACAAAGGAAGAGAGACAGGCACTCACTGAATTAAAAAATGCAAAAAATGTAATTTTTAAAAAAAGCGACAAAGGAGGGAATGTCGTCTTAATGGACGACAAACTCTATGAAACAGAGGCAAAGAGACTATTGGCAGACCCCATGACATACAGGAGATTAGACCATGACCCGTTCCCCAATGTGGTACAAAAATTAAACGGCATCCTCCTGGAGGCCAAGGAGGCGGCGGTATTAAACCAACGAGAGTTTGACCACTTGCTTGTGAGAGAGTTCAATATCCCTACTTTCTACATCATCCCCAAAGTCCACAAGTGTTTGGAGAAACCTCCGGGTAGGCCGATTGTCTCGGCCATTAAGGGACCATTAGAGAGAGTGGGGATTTATTTGGACTTGCTCCTCAAGGAAATGGTCACAGACCTCAGATCGTATGTGCAAGACACTCGCCACGTGCTATCCAAACTAGTGGAACTGGAAAACATCGAGGGATGCTTACTCGTAGGGATAGACGTAGAGTCCTTATACACCTCAATCCCACATCAGTGTGGACTCCAAGCAGTAAAAACGTCTCTCGAATTAAAATATCCGGAATTTCGATCCCAGAACGAATTCTTATTAAAACTCTTAGAATTTGCTCTTAAAAACAATTTTTTTCAGTTCTCGTCCCATTTTTATCAGCAGATTAGAGGCACCTCCATGGGGGCAGCATGGGCACCGGCATACGCATGCCTCCATCTGGGATTATGGGAGGAGGAAGAGGTCTTCCAATCACCAATGTACTCAGAACATGTGCATACGTGGCTGAGGTACATTGATGATGCATTGGTCATATGGAGAGGCACAAAGGAGGAAGTATGTGCCTTCATTGATGCATTAAACAGGAACGATCGGAACATCCGCCTAACCTACATCACTGATGACAAACAGATACCGTTCCTAGATCTCCTGATTTCCATTGAAAATGGAAAAGTCTGTACTAGTACCTTCCGAAAGGAAACATCGGCAAACACTTTGTTAAGGGCGGATAGTCACCACCCCCCCTGGCTTAAAAATGGTATTCCCGTTGGCCAATTTTTAAGAATTAAGAGGAACTGTACCCGTAGGAATGACCTTAAAAAAGAGAACATGGACTTATACAGGAGGTTCCGAGAACGAGGGTACTCACATGGGCAAATCCGGAAGGCAAGGGTTAAAGCAGCATGTAGAAGTAGAGAAAGTTTGCTGACCCCGAAAATCACACCAAAGGAGAGAAAGAACACTGACCCCGGCCCAGTAAGGCTCATTACACCATATGGGGCACAGTGGGAGTCCGTACGAAGTATCCTCAAAAAACACTGGGGAATACTTGAGAATGGCCCAGGCATTAAAGAGATTGTAGGACCATCACCCACTTTGGTGGCCAAAAGAGCCAGGAATCTGGGCGATACTTTAATACGATCTGAATACGTGAGGGAATCAAATTCAAACTGGCTGTCGAACTACCCCAGAAGCAAGGGCATGTACCCATGTAATGGATGTCAGGTATGTCCCTATGTGGACAGGACCGCGGTATTCCATGATGTATCGGGGCAGCAGTCCTTTGAAATACGGGACTTAATCAACTGCCAGACCAGCAGGGTGATCTATATGCTCACCTGTCCCTGTCCGAAGATCTACATTGGCAAAACCAAGAGGTCTATCAGGACTCGGATAGGTGAGCATCTACGAGAGATCAAAGGTGAAAAAGAAAGAGACCCTACTAAAAGTAGAGAAAAACCAATTGCAAAACATTTTGCTCTGTATCACGAAGGCAAACCAGAGGGTTTAAAGGTAAAGGGCATTTATGCACTCAAACTGTCCCCGAGGAGAGGGGACTTTAATCGCATCCTCCTACAGAAAGAGAAGAGGTGGATCTATCGGTTGGGGTCCCTAGCTCCACGGGGACTCAACACTGAATTAAATTTACAGGCCTTCCTGGAACCATAACAACATGGTAGCATGGAGGCCAGGCAGTCCCTTTATGAGTGGGGTAGGGGGGGAGATATGGCGAGCAACACGTTCCAGCTATGGACTAATATACATATCCCCAAAGTTGATTTAAAGCCATAGGCCCTGAGGCAGTGAGCGACTCAATAAGTATGCAATAATTTTCAACCAAATGGGCAGGGGGTGTACTGTTACCAGATATATAGTAATTGATAGTCCCTAAGTTACACTATACTATCTGGAACCCATTAACTATATAATATATTATTATATGTGTTATATAACTTCCATTACAGCCCAGAAGCTCCTTTAATAAGCATACACTATAACCAGTAGGCTGGTCGCCCATGTTTGTAATGATGGGCTCAAATGACCCGTTTGCTCCCCGCACTATATGATCCACTAAGCCTATAGGTTAAGGATTGTAAGTTGACCTATATGAGTTAACCTATACGGCTCAGACTGAAAGTATATGGTGTGTCTAGGTCTGTGCTGCACTTGTGCTTTCTTGCCTGGTCATATCCTTGCATGTTTATATGTCTGTTGTTATGGTACGACGTCTTCTATGTAAGTCCTGTCTTCTCCATAGGTATCTGTGAGTGTCTCTTTAAATAAGAGAATAGAGATAATCTGAAATACCTCCAGTAATAGCCTAATGAGCTTGGCTGCAGATAAATGAACATAAATGGTACTGAATAGAATAATAGGTAAGTGATTGCCAACATCACTGACCTATACTGACTTTGAGCAGGCTCTACCAAATAATGGAATGAAGGACTCTGAACTCAGTATCACTCCCTTAAAAAAGATATGAATGGAATACATGGTGGGTGAAGGGATCCTATTCATGTGATTTATATATGTATGTGAATTATTCCAATCAGGAGGCGGGGGCACTGCCCGGACTCATAAGCATGACGACTAAGGGCGGAGCTACAATGAGGAGGATACCTTTAAAAGGACGACAGCTCCTAGCCACGCCTAGTCCAGACGAAGCTACGCTGATTGGTCAAGCGAAACGCGTTGACGTCACAGCGGTCATGTGACGCCGGCCGGAGGACACGCCTACTACTCCCCCACCACTCCCCCATCGGATACCGTCACGGATACCGTTACGGAGCTATTGACGAGCGTCTAAAGCAGAGTGGATGAGCACCCTTATCGGTCCCCTTGCTTCACAGCCCATTGGAGCCACGGTGGGGTAATTCCATTAACCCCGCGCTGCCAACGAAGGTACAGCTATAAGCCAAGATAACACCACCACACAAATGTGATGAAGGGGATTAGAATAACAACAAGTGATCCAGGCATGCTGACCGATGGGGTGGTAATGTAGACTCTACTTCCTTCTAAGTCCACTTGTTACCTTACCTATAGACACTCGTCTACCTGCACCTGTGGGTGCAGCATCAGCCCATATCTATGCTAAGGGCATATTATGCCTATGACACACATCTACATCGTGGTTTGAATAAACTTATGGACTGTTTTGATGTTCCAGCGGGGAGATTGGACTGCCTCGTGTGCTTACAGTAATCAGCTGGTGAACTAACAGACGAACTCAGTTATAGCGGTTGTATGCCACAATTAGTGAGGGCCTATGAGGAGAGCCTCTGGAGTTTGTGACAGGACATAGTCCATCAATTCCAGTTATACTTGGGCCCCTATCTAGACCCCATACCCAGCAACATATGCTCAACTAGCCCCTGTTCACTAGCACTATCCATAGCCATCAGGTTGTCCTGGGGGAGCCTTCACAGTGATGCTGGACATACCCTAGGCCGATGCAACACATTACGTGCATCTCCACGTCTCTCACCCTTATGGGGTCATCACGGTAGCCACATTGGGGTATGGCTATCCAGCCTCACTGTATAAGGCATGAGCCGGCGTCCGGACTGTCTGTGTGGTGTTTGTGTCATTAATGTGTCACTTGTTTGTTGTTTTGTTATGTGTCTCGGTTTAAGTGTTTTCTTTTCCTGCTGGTTGAGGATAATTCACTGACCACAGTGCTCACCGGGACAGTGTTTCCTGACTGCATCTGGTGATGCACATCTCATGCATGAGCTAATTGCTCTACATATGGATGCAATTGATGCACGTTGAAGCTGTTTTAAATTAATAAATATAATTGTTTTTTACATATACATATACATATCCTGGTGTTGATTTATTGTTGCTGCAAGTAGCCACTATTTGACCCCTGTAGTAATATAGGGGTTGACCTTTTCTATTGTATGCTGCAGTTTCTTTGGCTATAGCAACATCACTAGACTTCAGTGAATGGTTATGGGGTGTAATATTATTTAAAGCCCCTAACACCAGATTGTATATAAAGTGGGACTAAGTTATATTTTCTCCCCCCTTTTTTGGTTATATATACTTTTCAGTAAGCCAACATTTCTGTATTAAAAATCCTTTTTTCATTGGTCTTAGATAATAATCTGATTTTCTGAGATAATGAATATTGGGGTTTCACCAGCTGTAAGCTATTTTCATCAAAATTTAAAAAAAGATATGCTTGAAATATATCACTCTGTGTGTAACGCAGTGTACTGAAATAAATTAACTTTTTGATGATATTCAAATTTTTTGAGATGCATCCTCTTCTGGGTGAAATCTCACCAAGATTTGGAATCCACTTGTGGGAACATTTTAGCAAAACAGTGGGGCGTACGGTACCATCTAGAGAGAAATTTATAGCAGGTTTCCTGGGTTTTAGTACTGATGGAAAAGGCATGAGAAAGTCTGGTAATTTTATGTAATAGAAGTGTGGTAAAGCTGAGCCTTAATTTTGCCTCCCATTCCCTTATGTAATATGGAACAGATTGCGACTGCGCCCCCATCAATATTTTATACATTCTAGATCGCCAGTGAGCGGTATCATCCTCCCGAGCACACAACTTTTCCTTGTCAAAAGAAGTTTATTGAGTATACAATATTATAAAGATACATAAAGTAAGTTTACAAGGATCTATAAAGTAAGCTCATTGTTTTACAGTAGGGTTTATATAGGTAAATATCATGAAATTTCAAATATTAAACCTTGGGTTCACGTAAACCTAAATTAAAGATATATATCATTTCTTTAGTTACTTTTGTAGGTATTTAAATGATTTATACCTACTATACATATTGTTTACAGGTAGAGTGTATATAGGTCAAATAAATTCTGATAATGAGCTTTAATCGTAAGGTGGAGAAAAGGAAAGAGAAAGGAGAAAAAGGGTAGAAAGGCAGAGGTATGCATGGGCGTCCGCAGAACTTTTTTCAGGGGGGGTATAATTTTATGGACACCCATGCTCTGTTTACTATGGAGGTAGTAGTGAAACTAAGGAGAGAGTAAGGAGTTCAGTAATGAAGTAATTAAGTGGAGAAAACAGGAGTATAGAGAGAGAAGGTAGTACACAGAGGCGTAACTAGAACCTTCAGGGCCCCGGTGCAAGAAACAATGATGGGCCCCCCCCCCTTCCATCCGAGCTCCAGGCTTCCAATTTTGGGAGGGCATCCATGGACATCCTCCCAAAACCGTGCTTCCCGCATGCCCCCTGGGACGTGCATCCAGCGCAATCACAGTGGCCCTTTACCATGTGATGTCAGCTGATCACATGTAAACAGACTTGCCGGTTATCCGCAGCCCTTTCCTCCTGTGCTATGTCTGTGTGAGGAAAGGACTGCCATTAACTGTCAAGAATGTCAGTAAATTGTTTACACTGATAATCAGTGCCCCAATCATCAGTGCCATGTATCAGTGCCCATCAATGCCACCTATCAGTGCCCATCAATGCCACCTACAAGTGTTACCTATCAGTGCTCATGAATGCTGCCTATTAGTGCCCCTCAAATCTGCCTATCAGCACCACCTATCAGTGCTCATTATTGCAGCGTCCATCCATGCCACCTATCGGTACTCTTCAATACTGCCCATCAATACTGCCTTAGTTCTGCCTATCAGTGTTCCTCAGTGCCCATCCGTGCAGCCTATGAGTTCTGCCTATCAGTGCTCATCAATGCCTCCTATCAGTGCAGCCTATCAATGCCCTCTTTCAGTGCCTCCTATCAGTGCCCCCTATCAGTGCCTCCCTTCACTGCTCATCAGTAAATCCCATTGGTGCCTCCCATCGGTGCCCCCTATCAATGCTCATCAGTAAATCCTATCAGTTCCTCCCATTGGTGCCCCCTATCAGTGCCCCCTAGTGCCTTCTCAGTGCCCCCCATCATTGCCCACCAGTGCCCCCTATCAGTGCCTCCCTTCAGTGCCTCCCATCGGGGTCCCCTATCAATGCCTCCCATCGGTGTCCCCTATTAGTGCCTCCCATCGGTGTCCCCTATCAGTGCCTCCCCTTCAGTGACCCCCCATCTATCAGTATAGCCCCCCTCTATCAGCCTAGACTCCCATCTATCAGTGTAGACCCCCTTAGTGCAGACCCCCATCTATCAGTATAGACCCCCCTCTATCACCATAGACCCCAGTGTAGACCCCCCCTCCATCAGTGCAGACCTCCCCTCCATCATTGCAGACCCCCCTCCATCAGTGCAGACCTCCCCTCCATCAGTGCAGACCCCCTCCATCAGTTCACATCCCCCCTCAGTACAGACCCCCCCTCCATCAGTGCAGGCCCCCCACAATGCAGACCACCCCCCTCCATCAGCACAGACCCCCCCTCCATCAGTGCAGGCCCCCCACAATGCAGACCACCCCCCTCCATCAGTGCAGACCCCCCATCAATGCAGACCCCACTCAGTGCAGACTCCTCTCCCTCCATCAATGCAGACCCCCACCCCATCAATGCAGCCCCCCCCCCTCAGTGCAGACCCCCACCCCATCAATGCAGACCCCCCCTCAGTGCAGACCCCCACCTCATCAGTGCATATCCCCACCCCATAGTGTTCCCCCCAGCACATGTCAATTTGAATATAAACTTTACAGACCTCAGAACAGCGTTCTCCCTCGGACTCCTCCTCCTCCCCCTCCGTAACCAGAGAGGAGGGGGAGGCGGCTTCGGTCCGCTCCGCTGTACGCCTGTGTGTCTCTCATCTAACAGCAGAGAGACACCGGCATTGTTGGTTTTATTTCCCTGCTCTCCGTGTGTCCTCTCTCTCTCACGGCATGACAGGACACACAGCTGATCTCCCCCCTCCTCTCTCTGTGTGCTCCGCGGGCAGTCAAGTGTGAAGCTAAGGAGCTCACATTTCCCGCGGACTCGGAGCACACAGAGAGGGGAGGGGGGAGATCAGCTGTGTGTCCTGTCATGCCGTGAGAGAGAAAGGACACACGGAGAGCAGGGAAATAAAACCAACAATGCCGGTGTCTCTCTGCTGTTAGATGAGAGACACGCTCAGCGGCTCAGCCTCAGCGATGTGAAGAGCAACCCCGCTGGGCCCCCCCCACAGTGGCAGAATGCCGGGCCCCGTCGCAACTGCGACTGTTGCGACCCCGATAATTCCGCCACTGGTAGTACAGATAGAAGGCAGCAGAAGAGGCAGAGCAAGAAAGTGAAAGACAGAGGCAGAAGTAGTGAGAAGGGATGGAAGCAGGAGTAGAGAGAAAGAGGGGAGGCATAAAAGATTGAGAGGAAGGCAGTAGTACTGAGAGAGAGGGAGGTAGACGAAAGCATATTACTTATCACTCCATGCCATGCCTGCAGAAGTGACACCTCCCCCACCTACACCTGCATGCTCCCCATCAATCATCCTTCCTCTCACCACCTACGGAGTCCTGGCTGCTACTAACTGCTGTTACCTGTGGTTCCTCGCTGTTCTTGTTGCCTAGGCACAGGTAGCATTAGCATATCACTGGGCGGCTCGCAGTTTAGTGGGCGATGGCAGTGTCGGCCCAGATCTACATAGTGGCAGACTGCCAGCATGTCACTCAGTGGCTTGCACTAGAGTGGGCGGATCCATCTACACAACATGATGAGACACACCTACACTACACAGGCAGCCAATCACTGAAGAGGAGGGCGGAAAGACTGAGCTGCAGAGCCGAGGGCACTGGACAGCAGGGCTGCCATCAGACATTTTGGGGCCCCTTACACAGTTTTAGGCCTGGGCCCCCCCACCCCCAGACCTGACCATCAACATTCCCCAGGGCCCGCCCACTGGCAGTCCCACTAAGTCCCATCCCATGGCCTCCTCTTTCAGTCTCATCTCCCTGATCCCATGTCCTTCTCCTCCTCCTCCAGTCCCATCTCCTTCATCCCACATCCTCCTCCTCCTCCTCCAGTCCCTTCTCCTTCATCTCACATCCTCCTCCTCCTCCAGTCCCTTCTCCTTCATCCCACATCCTCCTACTCCTCCAGTCCCTTCTCCTTCATCCCGCATCCTCCTCCTCCAGTCCCTGCTCCTTCATCCCGCATCCTCCTCCAGTCCCTTCTCCTTCATCCCACATCCTCCTCCAGTCCCTTCTCCTTCATCCCGCATCCTCCTCCTCCTCCAGTCCCTTCTTCTTCATCTCACATCCTCCTCCTCCTCCAGTCCCTTCTCCTTCATCCCGCATCCTCCTCCTCCAGTCCCTGCTCCTTCATCCCGCATCCTCCTCCAGTCCCTTCTCCTTCATCCCGCATCCTCCTCCTCCTCCAGTCCCTTCTCCTTCATCCCACATCCTCCTCCTCCTCCAGTCACTTCTCCTTCATCCCACATCCTCCTCCTCCTCCAGTCACTTCTCCTTCATCCCACATCCTCCTCCTCCTCCAGTCACTTCTCCTTCATCCCACATCCTCCTCCTCCTCCAGTCACTTCTCCTTCATCCCACATCCTCCTCCTCCTCCAGTCCCTTCTCCTTCATCCCACATCCTCCTCCTCCTCCAGTCACTTCTCCTTCATCCCACATCCTCCTCCTCCAGTCCCTTCTTCATCCCACATCCTCCTCCTCCTCCAGTCACTTCTCCTTCATCCCACATCCTCCTCCAGTCCCTTCTCCTTCATCCCACATCATCCTCCTCCTCCAGTCCCTTCTCCTCCATCCTGGGACTCCGGTTCTGGTGGCAACTGTCTCCAAGGGCATTTCTCTCTCACTAACTGTTGCACCTATGTGACCTCACAATGGGACACAGATGGTAAAAAAAAAAGAATGTGGTTTTAACTCTTCCATAATTTAGCCAAAATGGAAAAAAAAGTGCTTGCTTTATATATACTTTTTATACATAACTAGAACATCTAATAGGGTCATATCATTGTATGAGATTTCCCCTCATCACTTCCTGTCTTAGTGTCACCAGAACAGGAAGTGGGGGGATTTCACTGTGAGTAAATAGGCAATTGTTGCCTTATAATGTCCAAATTATATTGATTATTTATATTATATATATATATATATATATATATATATATATATATATATATATATATATATTAGATGTTCTAGTTATGTATCATACTAAAGTATATATAAAGCAAGCACTTTTTTCCCCATTTTGGCCAAATTATGATTTTTTTTTCCTCATCTCTGTCCCACGGGTTGCAGGAAAAAAATTGCTTGATTCCCCCATTAACACAGACAGTGTTGATGGGGGAACCCCTGCTGTGGAGCCATTGTATTCTCCCAGTGGGAGGTGGGAAAACCGCCCCTGCCAGGAGAACACAGTAATTATTGCTAGTGACTACAAGAGCTGCTAGCGATAATTGTATGTAAAATCTGACAGGCTGGTCGTACTCAAGTTGATTGATCGATTAACTTGGGTACATTCAGCCTGTCCATACATAGTTTGAATCTCAGCCAGTCTCTGCTAAACAGAATTCAAACAATCTATGGCCGGCCTTATCTGCACTCTAGCTGCAATCTTCACAGGGGCCGATCCAGTTTTTCTCAGCAGGGGATCTGTCCGTGGATCCCTTGTTGAGCTGAGCGGGTAACTGACAGACCTGTGTCTGCTCATGCTGTCCGTTTACACCCAACTGTCAACTGATCCGGCCAGACGGAGGGGAATGGGGGCCCTTCCATCTCTTCTTTTTGCCAGATAAGATCAGAGGCAGGCGGGTGTAAACGGACACATTTCCATTTAAATCTGCCGATCCATAGAGAACAATGGGCGGTCCAATCAGGTTGCCTAAAAACAGACAGGAGGACCCGATCGGACCACTCATGTGAAAGGGGCCTGAAAAGCAATCCGCATGGATTGCTTTCCAGAGCATTGGCTAGTTTAGTGAACCTGGACTAATAACAATCACTGTAATGCTACCCATAGTGCTGTCCTTTAACATGGTGACATAAGCTGACACCTATGCTGCACATGTGTAATGTTACTTTCACCTTCACTCTGCTAAAAGGACAGCAATAGGGCTGGCAATACAGTGATTGATATTAACAGGGGAGCGCAGGCTGTGCACTGTACATGTCTTCTAAAAGCTTCAGCATAAAACACTTTTTTTTTTCACTTACCTCGATCTCTGCAGCAGCTTCTTTACAGAGGAATTCTGTCCCTCCCACCAAGACAGGAAGCACGAGGCTCTTCAGTGATGGACAGTGCACTCTGTGTACCTATTGGCTAAGGAAGCAGCAGGAGGCGGAGCAGCCTGCCTCCTGCTGCCTCCTCAGCCAATGAGCAACTGAAAGGCTGTTAAGTCCCTCCCTCATACCATTTCCCGAGTCCCAGCCGTGCCAGCTTACTATGCTTAGCCTACGGCCGCATCTCTCCTGCAGACCTGCACTATATATCCTTCGGCTCCCCTCTCCTGCACACTTCCTGGTTGCCACCGAGCCCCGGGCCCCTGCAGACACTCGGGCCCGGTACATGTGTATCGGCTGTACCCCCTGATGGCGGCCCTGCTGGACAGTGTCCGGACAGAGCAGAGAGATCAGAGCAGCCAGCAGAGAAAAAGACGTTTAAAAAAAAAGTCAACGGCGGCCGCGGCGGACATTTCAACATAACACTTAGTCTGCAAGCCAACACCTGATGATTCCAGGGGGGGGCAAGTGCCCTGCCTTGCCCCTATTTGCGGACGCCCATGGAGGTATGGTCCACAAAGTTGTCCCGCTTGTCAGTTTATTATTCTTTTTAGTTCTCTTTGAAGCCTTAGAATGGGTGTCTCTGTAAGTCATTTAATCTGTTACCATGGCAACAGGACAGAGTCATTGAAATTTGACAGGAACTGTTGTTTTATCCAAGGATGCCAAAGATTTTCAAATTTTGGAATTTGATTTTGATCGATGGCTACCATCTTAGCATGGGACATTGCATTATTCATTCCGTGAATTGTTTCTGCTAGTACCAATGTAGGAGATTTCCATGCCTTGGCCACTGTTTGTTTTGCAGCCGTTATTAGTTGGATCATAAGTTTGAATTGAGAGAGTGTTAACCATTCCGGTTTTAGATTAAGTAAAGTTATATATGGATCTGGTTGTATTATTTTTTTAAATATTTTAGATGCAATCACGAAGACTTCCTTCCAGAAGGTTTGGATTACTGGGCAAGTCTACCATATGTGTAAATGTGTGCCTATATCTGGGCATCCTCGAAAACAAAGAGCTGAGGTATTAGGTGAATATTTTGCCACTCTAGCAGGTACAAGGTACCAGCGAGTTAGGACTTTATAATTTGTCTCCAGTGCTAAGATGTTGGGTGAAGATGACTTAGATGTGAGCCATATGTTAGACCAGTCCGTGTCTTCTAAAGTTCGCCCCAGGTCCTCCTCCCACCTCTGAACGTAAGAGGGTCTATTAAGATTTACTACTCCATATAATTGATTATAAAGTGATGAAATTGTACCTTTAGCAAATGGATCTTTTGTACAGATTGATTCAAAAATGGATAATTGGGATAATGGTGTATCCCCCTTTAGGAATGGTGTATAGAAATTTTTGATTTGGAGATATCTAAATATCTCAGAGTTTGGTAGATCATATTTTTCTCTAAGCGATGGGAATGAAAGGAATGATTTAGATGCTATGAAGTCATTTAGTGTCTGAATGCCTGATGTTGTCCAAGCTTTAAAAGAATTTGGGTAGATCCATGCCGGATAAAAGGCCGGATTTCTGATAAAAGAAAGGAGAGGATTGTGTGGAGATTGTAACTGATATTTGGTTTTTAGTTTATCCCAGAGAGATAAGAAGTGTTTAGTTATGGGATTATGAATTTTAAAGCGGTCTTTAGGATCAAGCCATAACAAGTTTGATATTAATAGAAGGTCATTTTCTGAAGCCTCTATAAATACCTATAATGGGATTTCCTGTTTTGCATGGTATTTGGACAGACTGGCCAAATGTGCTGCTCTGTAGTAGTTAGTAAAATTAGGGTATCCCAGGCCTCCTTTATTTTTGGGAAGATGTAGTGTGTGTATAGGTATACGTGGTTTAGAAGAGCCCCATATAAACGAAGTTGCTCTTTTTTGTACTATTCTCAAAAAATAGGAAGGAATTGGAATAGGGAGGACTCTGAATAGATAAAGCAATTTGGGTAGAATAGTCATTTTGATTGCATTAATCTTCCCTATCCAGGATAAAGGAAGTTTCGACCATTGTTTTATTAGATTTGGGATCTGTCTTAATACAGGAGGATAATTGGTTGAGAATAAGTCAGAATGAGATGCTGTTAAATGAATTCCAAGATATGGGATTGATTTTTCTGCCCATGTGAATGGGAGTGCAGCCCTAGCCGGGATCAATTCCATGTTTGTGAGCGAAATATTAAGCACTAGGCATTTCTTAGGATTAATCATAAGGCCGGATAGGGCTGCAAATCCATCAAGAGCTGGTATTAAGTTAGGACCAGAGACCTGTGGTGATGATAGAAAAAGTAATATATCGTCTGCAAATATACATAATTTGTGTGTAATACCTCCTACTTCAATGCCAGTTATAGTTTGGTTTGTTCTGATGTATTGGGCCATGGGTTCGAGTATAAGGGCAAATAATAAGGGAGATAATGGGCAACCCTGTCAGGTACCTCTTTCGATATTAAAGGCATCAGATTTGTATCCAGCATATTTTATATAGGCTTTGGGTTTATTAAATAATGCTTTGATCCATGTTAAAAAGTGGGTTCCAAAACACCATTTTTGTAATGAATATTGCATATATTGCCAGGATACTGTGTCAAATGCCCTCTTAATATCGAGAGATAGAAAACATAAAGGGATTTTCCGTTTTTTAGCAATATGTGCCAATAACACTGCCCTGCGTATATTATCGCCTGCCTGTCTATTTGGCATGAAGCCTACTTGATCTCTATGTATTAATTTTCCTATAATGCTATTGAGGCGTTTTGCTATTATTTTTGCTAATAATTTAATATCAAGGTTTAACAGAGAGATAGGCCGATAATTCACACAGGAAGTATCATCAGAAAGGGGTTTTGGGATCATACAAACAATTGCCATTAGTGTTTCTTGCCGAAAAGAATGTCCTTCTAGAAGTTTGTTAAAAGTTTCAGTGAGAATGGGAGAGAGTATTTCTGAGAATGTTTTATAGTATAAAGCCGAGTAGCCGTCTGGGCCTGGTCTTTTGTTAAGTTTTAGGTCTTTTATGGCGTTAGCAACTTCATCTATAGTTATAGGCTCATCCAAACTGCTTTTTTGATTCTGAGACAACTCAGGTAAGGTTATTTTTGAGAAGAAGGATTCAGCCTCTGTAGGATTAAATTCATTGTTTGTCTTGTATAAAGTTGCGAGATGTGAGTGAAATTTATGGACTATTTTAACTGGATTACAAGTATAAACATTTTTTGATAATTTCAAACGTATTGGTTTGAAAGATTTGTTAGTTGAATTTAATGCCCGAGCCAAATATGTACCTGGTTTGTTTGTATTCATGTAGAAATTGTGTTTGGAGCGTTTGAGGGATTTATTAACTGACTCAGTGAGAAATAGATCGTATTCCAATCTAGATTTTTCCAGATGAGATTTTGTACTCTGAGATGGATTATCTTGGAATGATATGTAGGCTGCATTAAAATTGAGTTCTAGTTTTTTTTGCTAGATTTTTGCGTTCCCGTTTAAATAGTGCCATTTGTCTTTGTATTGTACCACGCAAGACAGGCTTATGAGCTTCCCACAGTGTTATTGGGGAAATGTCTGTTGTATTATTAATTGATATGTATTCCTTTAAAGCTTGTTCAATGGCCATCTGATGTAGTGGGCGTTTGAGCATTATGTCCGGTAAGTACCACGTTGGGTCATGCGCTTTTGGTATGGCTGAGGCTATAGTAGTGTATACTGCATTATGGTCAGACCACGGAATCGGAATTATATCTGATGCAATCATTTCTGGTATCATTCCTATTGTTAGAAAAATCTGATCTATTCTGGTGAAGGTTTGATGAGGGTGCGAGAAATAAGTGAATTTCTTTTTCATTGGGTTACTTTCTCTCCACGAATCTACCAGATTGTATTTGGAAAGAAGTTGAGAAAAAGGTAATCTAGAGGTTATTTTGGATGGTGTAAAAGGTGATTTATCTAGAAATGGGAGGAGGACCTGGTTCGAATCCCCGCACATTATCACTGTTCCTATTTTGTGTGTATTAATCACTTGTAATATATGTGAGAGGAATGGTGTAGGTTGTTTGTTAGGAGCGTAGTAGGAAATCACCGTGATTGCTGTATCCATTATATAACCCATGAGTATCGGGTATCTACCTTCTGGGTCTTTAATTTCTGATGATAAGGTGAATGATGTGGATCGGTGAAATGCAATTAGAGTACCCCTTTGTTTGTTTGGTACAGGCAGAAGCCGTGTAAATTTGTTGATAAAAAGGAGAAATATATTTTGGAGTAGAATCTTTGGTGAAGTGTGTTTCTTGGAGGCATACTATGTGAGCCTTCTTGTTATGGAAAGTACGGAAGGCTTTGGTCCTTTTTTGAGGGACATTTATTCCCTGAACATTCAGGGAAAGTATATTCAGTGGTGCCATGGCAACAGATCAAATAGTTTTGACTTACTTTTTGTTATGCAGAGCTGACTGCGCAGATCAACCTGTGTGGACTGAAGAGATGAAAAGATAGAAAAGAAACCAGTGAATTCTGGAGTAAAGAGTAAACAAAAAAACATATGAGATTAGATGATACATTGTATAAATTATTTTTTGCAAGTAATCACAATTTACCGGTGAAAGAGAATAAATATCTCTCTCAGGGGAATAAGTGCCTTCGTCACACTCCCACATAATATGGTTGGGAGAATGAGGAGGGCTAATGGGGGTACACGGATCTTCCGCTTACAGGAGAGAAGTGCTGTCAAAAGACATCAAAATGATGATTCATTAATTGGAGTACAGAATATAGTTTTTGTTGAAATTATTTATTCCAGGGTGGTTGTATATGGTTAGTCTTGCCCTAGGCTAAATAATTTAGTTAGAAAGGTACTGTTAATAACTTTGGTATTGATGAAGATAGTTTGAATTATTTTGGGATTTTAACCCTTTTAGAGTAAACAATTACATATTTTATTCATTTGTAACTGTTTAGATATGTTAACTCATAAAATTTGAGGTTGTATTGCTTCAGATTAGAATAAACAAAAACATAGTTCTAGGAACTAGTTAGGTAATAATATATTTGTTTTAAGAAAAGAAAGAAAAAGCTTCCATTACTTCTGGATTATTGAACATATTTGTCCTAAAAAGTAATAAATCTATTGTTATTACCTGAAAATATATAACTGAACAAGAATTTACTTATTTCAC